>CM066031.1:1263026764-1263626764 GCA_033557465.1 Ichthyophis bannanicus | reverse complement strand
CTGCTAGCTTGGTAGACTTTCTCTGGGCACCAAGCAGAGTAGACATCACTTCTGGAGAGTAGCCCTTACACCAGGGGTTTTCAACCCAGTCCTTGGGGAACCCTAGGCCAGTCAGGGTTTCTGGATTCCCAGAATGAATATGCATGAGAAAGATTTGCATGTTCTGCCTTCATTGTATGCAAAACTATCTTATGCATATTCATTGTGGGAATCCTGAAAACCCGACTGGCCTAAGGTTCCCCGAGGACTGGGTTGAAAAGCCCTGCCTCACATTCTAGCAGTCTCTTTTCAAGAGCCATGTTGTAAGCAAGAAGGCAGCCAGATCCTCCAGGACATCCGGTCCCTGCCACAATAGCCCCTGAAATAGGAGTACTAAATACCTAAACGGCCAAATTTTGTGAATGATAAATACAACTCAATCAATAAGAACTCATTCAACAATTAACCTATGTATCACAAATGAACATCTGTTTGAGTGTCTTTCCACAAGCCTCAGAAAACAACCCACAAAACACCACAATATCAAAGAATATTGAATAATCTCTTGAGTGTGTGCAGGGGTGTATCACATCAACGGCTTAGGAGTTATGAAGACCTGATGAAACCATTTATAATTCACCAAATATAATAAAAAAGTACTTAGCTCTTGAGCTCTTGAGCAATATTGAATAGTCTCGGTCTTCATAAATTTTCGTTGTTGTTTTTATGCTGTTATTCCTTTTTTTGTCATTTCTTTTTTATATATAAAACATATCATGTTTCAGCTTGCCTGAACCTCCATTGTTAGGAGGAAGGCAATGGGACCATCGAGTCAGCAAGGACCGCTGGAGCGGTCGCATGCGAGCACACACCCACGGCACCATCTCTATAGTTGCCGTCATCAATCAGAGGAGCTGAAGGTAATCCCAGACTCTGGGGGCCCTGCTGTGCACAGTACAGTGCCAGGCAATCCAACAGCCTTCTGAACTTCTCCTCTGGTAGGAAACTCTGCTCACTCATGTCCAAACATGCTCCCAGCAACTCCAAGGACTGGGAAGGCAAATGCTGATTCTTTCCCCGATTGATCATCCAGCCAAGGTTTTTCAAAAAAAGAGACATCACTCGGGACACCACCCAAGACGCTTCTGACATGGAATGGGCTCAGATGAGCCAGTCATCCAGACAGGGATGAACACAGATCCCTTGGTGCCATCACCATGATTTTGGAAGGTGGCGAACTGATAATGACAGGCAAGCATGGCACAACGCAGATACTACTGCTGATCCGCCTAGAAGGCATATGAAAATACACCTCGGACAGATCCAGAAGCAGCCAAGAATTCCCTTCGGCGCACTGCTTGAATCATGGAGTGCAAGGTTTCCATCCAGAAGCACAGGTCACACAAGTGCTCAATGACACCCTTGAGGTCCAGAAGGAACAGTCCTTTTATGGCACCACAAAACAGATAGAAAATATGCCCTTGCCTCTCTCATCCTGGAGGACAGGCACCACCACCTTCAGACATAGCAACTTGTCCAAGGTGGTCCGCACAGCAGCATCTTTGATCGCAGACCCACAATGGAGAAATGACTAAGGCATCGGGAATCGGCTCTTTACATTCTAGGACATAGCCAAATTGAATGGCGATTAACACCCAGCGATACTTGGTAACACGAGCCCATTCCTGGGGGGGGAAAAAAAGGTGAAGGCTGCCTCCAATCAGAGAATGGGCCCCAAAACCTTCATTGTGCAGGCCGGGAGGGTTCTCCTCAGGAAGGGACCAAGTCCCTGGGCCCACGAGTTCCACAAATGGACTGGTAATGCTTCAGGGCCTGAGGCTCAGAGGAGAAGAAAGGTTTACCAGGTCGGGAATGATGATAATCCTGAGACCCCCCAGGAATCCAGTCAGCACGCCCTTGGTGGTAGGGCAGAGGCTGACAAGAAAGGGGCACCAGTCCACTTCACAGGCCCCTTGGACCTGTCTTCCGGGAGGCAGTAAGATTTTGTCTCACCTCAGTCCTCCTTCAACTTCTCCAAATCAGTTCCAAACAGAAGCTTTCCCTTAAAGGCCAGTTGAGCCCACTAGGCTTTGGAGGATGTGTTCACTGCCCAGTGCAAGAGCCAAATCCAATGCTGTGATAATGTTGTCAGAGCACCATCTCTGGCCATCAAATGTACCAGATCATAAATGGCACCAGAAAAGGACATGACCAACACTAAAAAAGTAATCATGTGGAAGAGGCTGAATACACTGGAGTAGGGCTTGAGACATCAGGCTAGTACATACCGCCAGCTGAAGAACAGCCACCATCATGGCGAACTAGCTCCATTCCTGTAGAAGGTGGGTCAACCTTTAAGGTCGATCCACCTTACGCAGGAATGGTGGTCCGTCTGGTAACCGCCGTGACCTGCACATCCACCTTGGAAATGCCGAATCACTCGACACGCTCCTCCTCCAGGAAAGCGGAGATCTTCTTATACACCCTTAATCATTTAGGAAGGGAGTCGGGGGAATCCCACGCCTACCAGATCATATCCTTGAGCACCTTCGGGAACGAGAAGACAGCAGTGGATTTCCGCACTCCTTGAAGGAGCGGGTATGTCTTCAGCTCCTGCTACGTGCCAGAAGCATCCATCAAGTTCAAGGCAGAGGAAACACTAGTAATCAACGCCGCCAGCTCCTCCTTCCAGAATAGGTGCATAACACTGGCCCCTGCATAATCTTCTGAAGGTGAGAGCACTTTCTCATCTACATCAGAGCCCAATACTGAGCCATCTGAACCCAAAGCATAGTCAACATCTCGGGTAGCTCCCAGCTGTTCCCCATCTCCAGGGAGCACCACTTACCAGGGATGCTTAGCCAATAGGTAATCTAACAGAGCTTCTACTTTCAGCCTGCCCGGCACGAGATTGTGTCCCAGGGCACACAGAGGCCGCAGGATCTGCATTACCATGCTGGAAGAACCAGGCCTGGTTGCAAAAAAAAGGAAATAAATTCTGGGGAGGACAATCCGGAGTCCAGAAGCTCTCCTCTCAGATAAGGCTCCCCCACACTAGGGGGCATAGCTGCCACAGGACCCTAGAGGACAAAGAGCAGCTCACAGCACAGTCACCAGAGCCTCCAGCTGGTTGAATATCCTTACCCATAGTGCCATCTATAACTTCCTGCCCTGAGGAAGGTAAGGGCGGAATAACTGCATCCCCCGGCTGAGAGGGGGAAAGCAAGCTCTCCAGGGACGACTCAGAAGCTACCATGCAGGAAGGGCAGTCCAGAATCCAAGGATGAGGCTCTTCGCTTGCCACAGGTCAAACAACGTTTCCTGGAAGAAGACAGAGTTAGGGGAAGTATCATAAGAGCACATGCTAAGATTGTGTCGACCTGCAAACATGCGTTAAAGGCGATAGGGAAAGAGCACTCATTGGAGCCGCTTGGGAGGGATGCACGTTAGGACCGCATAAACACCAGGCATACAATAGGCAAAAAAACATTACTAACATGTGTAGAAAACTGCAGGAAACACCCCACACAGCGTCAACAGTCACTAGCAGTCCACTCCTAATTCCGTACCTCAGAGATGGAACTCGGAGCCCCCAACAAGGACAAGCATTGGGACTTACCCCTTGGGAGCCCCAAGCGGAGTATCCATGCAAGGCTCAGCTCTACTCCCCTGAAAGCTATTTCAATGGCTGGCTGTGCAGCACTGTGTATGAAGTGGCTGTCAGGAAGATCTCAGAGTCTTTTGTAATCTTCGGGACAGAGCAGGGGGGACAGAGGAGGAGGGAGGGGTGCTGAGGTTATGTGGGGCTGCTGCACTCTTCCAAATCCTTCCAAACGCATTTAAATTTGGCTGCTCAACAGGTCCTTATCTTGATAAGGGCGTGGAGCTGAACCAATTTTTCCTCCCTCTATGGCTACCAAAAAGATAGTCTAGTAGAGAAGTGGCAAACGTACGAAGCATGAACCAAGGGAAGTTGGAAGTGGTCAAGAATGAAATGGAATGTGTACAATTCGATCTGTTGGGTGTCAGTGAACTGAAATGGACTGGCTTTGGGCACTTTGCATCTGATGATCTTATGGTCTACTATGTTGGAAATGAAAGACAAAGAAGAAATGATGTTGCATTTATAATTAAGAAGAAACTTGCAAGAACTGTAATAAAATACAATGCAGTCAGTGAATGCTTAAATGGAAATTACACTTACCTGGTAATTGATGTTCCTTGAGGGAGTACAGTTCAGTCCTCCACCACTGGGTAGTGCACCTCCTCCTGCAACATGGAGACTGGACAAGTCAAACTTGTGACATCACCGGGTATATCCTGCTGGTCTTCTCCCATGATCCCCCAGTGACCTACTGTCAAAGCAGACTCAAAGGAGCAAACAACCAGTTAAAGTACTAAATACAAAGCTATGCCCAAACTTCAACTTTAAAAGCACAGGGCCCCAAAAAGAAAGGCCGAAAACACCCTCCTCCGTGCCCCTGTCCCCCTGCGCACCAAACAGCGGAAGACAGAGAGCTAGAAGGAAGGAGAACTAAGGAAGAGTATAGGCAGAAAAGGTTGCTCTCGCGATTACCTGCCAATCAGAGCCCATTGCCAACTCTAGGATCCGAAAGCATACTCGGAACTGACGCCTCGCATCTGAAACATCCATCCCCGGGCGGGAATGAGGACTGAACTGTACTCCCTCAAGGAACATCAATTACCAGGTAAGTGTAATTTCCATTTCCTTATCGGTCCTACAGTTCAGTCCTCCACCACTGGGATGTACCAGAGCAGTAATCATTGGGAGGGACCTATCCAGTCGGCTCGGCCCCTAAACGAACAGAGCAGGCACCGACCCCAGCCCGCTCCTCACGTCAACAGGCGGTAAGCCAACCAGGAAGACACGACCGAGAGCCCACTTGGATCCTCTTCACTGGTGAAAACAGCACAGAACTCTGCCCCAAGCAGCGCTAGTGCTTCAGAAAGACAAACTCGCCATCGCAAACACACTGAACGCCCTAGAAACAGACCTACTGAGAAGGCTACCGGAGCTCCACCTTGGCTCTCGACCCCACCAGGGTGGCAAGTGTTAGCAACCTGCCGCTCTCCCGCAGAACCCGCCTCCACGGAGGGACAGGCAGCGAAGAGACCTCCCAGAAAGCGACGGAACCGCACCTAAGGTCCAAGGAACGCAGGTTACAAGCAAAGTGTTCTTGCGTAAGTCCCAAACCGACAACTAAACAGGCACAGCCGGATTCCACGAGGGAGAACGGAACCGAGGTCCATCCAGACAGAGGTGGGAAGCAAAAAGAGGGAAATGGAAAAAACCACCAGCGTCAAACACCCTATTTGTCACACCTCTTAAGGGCTTTATTCTTTGCAACACAAAGTAGCTCTACAGCTATGTCCTGGACCAGTTGGAGTCTTTTTAATTGAGAATGTGGAATGCAGCTAAGCAAGGAGTTGCAATAAACCAAGCGTGATCCACCAAGGGCATATAAGAGGGTGTCAAGTGCCCCAGAGTCCAGCGTTGTTTCAGAAGATGTGGAGTCTTACATGGTGTGACAAAAAAGAAAGGAGACTCTGGTAGCCACGCCCACGACGCAATGCCAGTAGGCCAACCGCTTACATCACCTGGATATGCCCTTCGGAATTGGAGGAACCATGCAGAAGTAGCAATCGCCGACGTGATCCATGGGCCCTCTCCAGATCATTGGAACCGCAAAAGACTTTGATGGTCTTTTCCCATCCATCCACAGCCTGCGATCTGCTACACATGTATTGCAGCATATGTGTGGCGCCTAGCTTTTATCCTGATCTTTTATTCTGCAGCCAAAATATAAATTGTAGGCTTTCTGAACCGCCACAGTCATATGTCATTTTTGTGATGTAAAAGTCACATCACCACAACTAGAGCAGAAATTATCTGCATGATTAACACCAGGACGAGGAATCGCCAAATATGCTGTGAGTGACCTATCGGTATAAAATAAATATGTCTTTTTTTTTTTTTTTTGTCAAGCGAGGCAAATTTAAGTAGTGACTGCATCAACTGGTTTTGGACAGTTATTTCGATTGGTTGCAAGTAAAGATTATGCAAGCTCACGCAAATGTTGCAGAATACACTGGTAATGGTCCCCACTGACTAATGAAGAGCACATATCTTAGCAACCAGCCCCAGTCGGCCATTTTCACAATGACCTCTGAAAGGCATAGAATGGACCGGGCCACGGCCCCGTACCAATGCGTCGACGCTATCCAGTAGCCTCATATGTCCTCTGCTAAACATCGACCCGTCGCCGCAGACTGACAGGTCGCCATGAGGTCCAATATGGGCTGACCGCATCTGAGCACACGCGGCGCGCACACCGCCTGATGCAATCTCACTCCGCCGGCAAACACTCGGACCCCGCTAAGGACATTCGCCACCACAGTGTCCCCACCGAAACGCAGGCCGCCAAGGCTTCAACCGCGCACGCTGTCCCTTTGCTCGGGCCACCCTGACCACCCGACCGACTCCACCCTGCCGATCGAAATAGGCCACCATCCCGGAGATCTCAGACAACACCTACAGCGCTCGATCCGCTACCGTGTCCGTGAACGTCTGCCACGGCTGACGTACCGCGTACCGTTCCAGTCAGACGATGGAACACTGGGCGTGCTGCGTACACTAAAACGCCTTGTACATAAAGGATCCCCAAAATGTAGCTGAGTCTAACCACGCTCCGGCCAAGCTCCCGGAAGAAAGGGACAGAACCTTATAAAAAAGAAGTGGGGACAATTAGGAAGGCTTTCCTGTTTGATTATTCTTTTTTTTTTTTTTTTTGGTTTGTTTTTCCTTTTTACAACTCCATAAGGGCCACAAGGCACACAACCGAACAGGGCATTGTCCAGAGAACGCAAGGCCCCTCCTCCAGGCTGACTCCACCGCCTAAACCGGCAGTCACCTTGGCTGATGCCGAGCAGCGCGGAAGCCAACTTGTAAGCCCAGCATATGAAGTATGCCTACTAGTACAGCATTCCACAATGGAGGGACATGTAACCGGACGGCTTTGAATATGAACCTACAGATATCCCGCGCTTGCTCCAAGACAAGCACTGTGCAGCCTACTGGTCTTCTCGGAGCACCGCCACGACCCGAAGACCTAAACCGGCCAGCAAAAGACGACGTACGCTGGGCCCGAAGGAACCTGGTTGAATGGATCCCAGCACTCCCTGTATCGTTAGGATCGGAGCCTCCCCCCCAAGGACTCAGCCCTGGCTGGAACCGGCTGAGCATAACTCCAGGCCCTGCGGCGAGCCCCCACGAAGAAGTGGGACGCAACGATGCCTTTTGGAAAGGGAAGGCCCAATGGGTGAAGCAAGTTGCTAGCCGACCAAGGGAGTAAACCCCACACGTGCACCTCAATGGAAGGTCGGAAGAACCGAGGATTCTGGTCCCACAGGTGCACCTGCTAGCCTTTAACAACATACACCTCCGCAGGTACAAAAAACTTAAATTGTGAGCACCTTCAGGGGTAAGGGGAATAGACGACAGCCTCCGACTGTTGACCACCTGGTCTTGCACAACAGACAGCAGCACCCCACCAAACAAATGATTGGGAATAGATGACCTCAGAACCCCAAGACAGAGGTAAAACAGTAGAACGTGCAGTGGACGTGAATTTCCAGATCTGCCAGCCCCCCTGCCCACATTGAGAAGAGGCAGAGAAGAACTGGACCGGCGGATCTGGAGGGGTGCCTCCTGGACAGCCGGGCCACCGAAGGGAAAGCTGATGACTGAGGCCCAAACTCCTCAGGATGGCCCCGTCTTGCATTGGCAACCCCATGCAACACCATGACAACCCCGCTCACGATATCCCAAGCGATCTCTGTCATTGCTGCAACAATCACCTGAGCATGAGATCACAGACGGAACACGGACATGTAGACGCACTCAAGGAGAGTGCACCTAAGAAGTATGAGCCTATCCAACATCCAGCACCACATGTCCAGGTGTCCCACTCCTGTCACCCAAAACACAGGACGCTTGAACCTAGGTGACCGTCATAGCAAAGACAGGGAGACCTGACTGCCGCTATCAACCCTTCTAGGACCCTGGAACACTAAGCCCCGGACTGTGCCATCCAGCAACACTTCTCACGATCCCCAGCAGGGGCCTTTCCCCAGATGGCCCAGATGGGCAGTGTTCCCGCCAAATGGGCAAGCTGCGCTCTGATAACATAGTGCAGAAAACCAAATCAAAGTGTCTTAACCTAGCTAATTTTTGTCTAATAGTGATCATTCATAATATCAGCCAGGCTCAATCATAACATTAGTATTAATGATCTCTAAAGATTGAAGAGTTACTAATGTAACACTAATTGGTTTTTTTTTTTGTTGTTGTTTTGTTTTTTAAAGAGCTTCAAAGGCGATCTTGGAAACTACAGACCAATGAATCTGAGTTCAGTGCCAGTTAAATGATAGAACTTGTTCTGAAAAGCAGCACCAAGCTGTCTTTTCAAAGGGTTAATAAACATGTGAGTAAGCCAAATGATATGTATCTGGATGTTTTAGAAGGTACTTGACAAAGCCCCTTATGAACTTCTCCTGAGGAAGGAGATGATGTGCTATTATAGAATGGGAAATGGATCAAAAACAGGAACACAATAGGACTAAATGGCCAGTTTTCTCACAGGGGACCCGTAAATAGTGGAATGTCTCGGGATCTGTACTGGAACTGGCATCTGGTAACATCTACTGCACTGAAATGATCTGGAAAAGAGATCAGCAAGCATGGCGATCAAATTTGCAGATGGCATAACGACATTTAGAGGCTGTCTGCACAATTTCCAAGCGTATAAACATGGAAATTGCATCCTTATGTAAATGACAATTTCAGAAAGGGCTCAATTTGTAGGTGGTTGTGCCGCCGATGACCCTGAATGGACAAATCCTAGCACGGAAACCTGCTGCTGACAGACGTCGCTAACTGCCAGAATGCAGACAAAGGTAAAGGCACCCCCCAAGAAGTAAAAACCAAAACCAATCACATTGCATTCAAAGAACTATAAACTATCATGAAATTAAAAGGAAATTAAAATTAAAATTAAAAGTAACAGCAAAAGGAAGTCCTTATCTGGGTGTAGCTGCGTGGAACAGCGTCGTCTGCTCAAACGCGGGGCTGCTCCGCTCTCCGCCACGAGGCCTCAGCCCTGCCGAGAAAATGGCGCCAATCCGAAGCAGGCCCGCTTGGCGCCAAACACCACAGAGGCGGCAAGAGCTCAGAGCCCCTCCATGCGGACTCGAGAGACTCCCTTGTGGCGTCGGGATGCAGCAGTTACCCCGCTGTAGCTGCGGGGTGAAGAGCTGTCCAGACACGCTGCTGCCTCGTGCCACGAGAAGTAGCAGACGCTGCGAGCCCCGGCCCACCGGCTAAAGAACCTCGAACGGCCTGAGGCTCCCGCCGCGATGGGAATCTGCCGCATGGACACTGCCAAAATGCAGGTGTTCCACAGAGCTCTCCCCCGTACAGTCCTGGGGGAGAGATCATCACCGGGCACAGAGACCGAAGAATCCCAAGCAGAGAGGCTAGCTGGCAGCGTGAACTTTGAAAAGGGACAGAACCCCCCTTTACACTAAGGCAGACTAGGTGAAAATAAATAAAGTAAAAGTAAATTAAATTAAATGAAAATGAATTCAATTTACAGGATTACACCTAAAGAAGGGCAAAAGAAATGCAAGGTAAATCAAATCCTGACTAACTGCTCCTAAACTGCTTCTCAAGTGAGCCCAGCACCTAGGCTCACTATGTCCTCATGCTGCATGGAGACTGGACACACTGGGGGATAATGGGAAAAGACCAGCAGGATATACCCGGTGATGTCACAAGTTTGACTTGTCCAGTCTCCATGTTGCAGGAGGAGGTGCACTACCCAGTGGTGGAGGACTGAACTGTAGGACCGATAAGGAATTTCTATTTGTCTATGAGGAAAGCCCATCAAGACAACTATAATTCAGGTAGCCCAACAACAGCTGAAGAAGAGAAGATGTTGATGAGTTCAATGAACAAGTAACAAGCTGAAATTGACAAAACATGCAAACAGGATATCCCGATAGCCATGGGTGACTGGAACGCAAACATTGGCAACAAAGAAGAAGGCAAAGTAGTTGGAAAACATAGACTTGGCAACAGAAACGAAGCTGATAGAAGAAGAAACTTGCAAGAACTGTAATAAAATATAATGCAGTCAGTGAATGCTTAATTTCTATTTGTCTATGAGGAAAGCTGATAGAATTCTGCAAGATCAATGATCTATTCATCTTAAACACCTTCTTCCAGCAACACAAGCTCCGACTGTACACGTGGACTTCACCCAATGGATTGTACAGAAATCAAATTGATTACACCTATGGAAGACAACGATGGAAAAGCTTGATAACATCAACAAAGACAAAACCTGGAGCTGACTGCAGTACAGATCATCTACTACTAGTATGCAAACTCAAGCTAAAGTTGAGAAAGAGCAAGCCACTCATGAATGTAGCAAAATATGACCTTGAAAATGTACCACTAGAATTTAAAGACTGCCTGAAAAATCGATTTGAAGCTTTAGAAACAAATGACAGAGCTCCAGAAGAATTATGGGATGACATCAAGAAGGTTTGTGTTGGAAGAAAGCGAGAAGTCTCTATATAAGGTATAAAAGCAAAAAACGTCAAAATGGATGACCGAAGAAACTCTGAAAATTGTCCAGTAACGCAGAGAAGCTAAAGTCAGAGGAGAAAGAGAGGCAATCACAGAACTCAGATTTCCACAGCAAGACAAGACAAGGAGAAGTACTACAAAGACACATGCAAAGAAATAGAATCAGAAACTATTAGAGGAAGAACAAGATCTGCTTTTCTAAAGCTACGAGAGTTAAAGAAAAAATTCCAGCCTCAAATTGGAATGCTACAAGATATTCAAAGATCTATGTTGAATGATGCTGAGAACATCAAGAAAAGATGGAAAGAATGTACAGTCATTATACTGTAAAGATTAAGTGGACCAATAGCCGTTTCAACCTGTACCTTATGATCAGGAACCATTGTTGATAAAAGAAGAAGTCAAAGCAGCATTGAAATCCTTAGCAAAGAACAAAGCACTGGGCATTGATGGCATTCCCACTGAAGTAGTACAGCAATCATATGAAGCTGTTACCATACTTACAAGGCTCTGACAGGAAATTTGGAAGACAAATTCAAGGCCAACTGACTGGAAAAGATCTGTGTTTATACCAATACTGAAGAAAGGTGTCCAGATTGACTGTGGAAATTATCGCACAATCGCTCTGATCCCACATGCCAGCAAGATTCTACTCAAGGTCATTCAACAGAGACTACAACAATATCTGGAACGAGAACTACCTGAAGTGTAAGCAGGGTCAGGAAAGGGCGAGGAACGAGAGACATCATCGCAGATGTGAGATGGATCCTTGAAAAAGACAAAAGAATACCAAAAGTACATCCATATATGTTTTATTAACTACAGCAAGGCTTTAGACTCAACCCTCAAACCCACCTGTTCATGGCCTCATATGAACAAGTACCTTATCTCCCAATCCACACAGCCTTGCCGATACAGCCACCATACACCAACATCTCAGACCTGGGACTCAACCCCCAGAAATATATGTATGTCTTGTCACCTATGTTGAATGTAGATCCCTCGTTATATCCCTAACCACTCTGATTGAAGGATAAGGTGGTATACAAAACTGGCTAAATAAATAAATGAGCATAGAAACATTGGCAGTATATGAGCCATGCAGCCGAGTTTTGAATAAATTGAAGGGAAGACAGATGATTTGATGGGAGACCAACAAGCAATTGTCTAGATGAGATGCTACAATGGACATCTAGCACATTAACAGGCAGATGCAGAAAGCCGGCGCTGAAGTAGCACTCTATCAACTTTCTACGCCTATTTGAAGCACATCAATAGCACATGACTTCAGTGTGGGCATATAGAAAGGGGCTCATGCAAATTTGCCACACGTTAGCCATTTATGAAACTGTACGCGTTAAACTGGGAGAGTAAGCCAAAACACATGCACACAAGAAGTCGGCGTTAGTTTGGCATGCTAGAGACAGGGGCACCGTGTGGCTAATTTACATATGAGATTCGACAGTATTTTGATGGCATTGAGGCTTTCTCCAATGCCTGGATCATCTGAGGGGAAATGTCAAACTCTCCTCAGATGATCCAAACATCAAGGAAAGCCCCTGATGCCATCAAAATACTGTCAGGTCTCATATGTAAGTTAGCCGCATGGTGACCCAGTTTCTCTGGGATGCACCGCCCGGGGCCAGGCGCCGCCATTTTCAAGATGGTGGGGCAAGAACGGGAGTGCGTGGGCAGCGCTTCTGGTCAATTCTGCAGGTACTGAGAGAGGGGTGGGTGTTTCAGGGCTGCTGGGTCATCAGGTTGATTTTTAGTTGGAAGGGAGGTGGGAGGGGGATTGGGGTTGCTGGGCCACTGGGCCACCATAGATTTGCTTTCTGTCGGGGGGGGGGAGGGGGTCACCGACCTCAGACAGTTTTTTTATGCCACTGGGGACTTTCCCCAAAGCCTGGATCATCTTTGAGAATTCTCCACAGATGATTCAGGCATCAGGGAAAGCACGTGATGCCATCAAAATACTGTCGAGGGGACACATTAGATGTTTAAGCCATCTCAGATCCAGGTGTAGAGACGTTAAGACTGGTTGCAAAATCCTCTACATGTGTCTCTGCATCAGGTGCAACTAATATTCGCATACCAGTTTATTATGTGCAACTATTTGCCTATAATTTAAATACTATTGGCGTTAATTGTGCACTAGTTTTTCCATTGCTGTTTATGCATGCGTCCGTCTCTTTTCTGCATTTGACGGTAGCAGTAAGTGTGCTTAAAAGTGCCATTATAAGTGCTTAAAGGCCATGCTAGTTTTCAACATCGTCTTATAAGATCCTGTACCAGCAATATCTCCCTCTTCACTACAGGATTTTGGTTATCAAACATCCTACCTGCTGAGCAATTCCACTCCTGCAGGAAAATTGTGCAAATTTTCAACAGTCCTGTCAAAACAAAAGATTGTCACATCAAAACAAAGCTACTGCATTTTTACGCACAGTACATGGAAAATACTAAATTTGACAAAGCTATATTAGTACATTATGTTTTCTACTTTCTTCCAAATACTATCTGGGAACACAAATGCATTCGCAAATACTTTACATATAAAGAGGTCTAAGCTATGTACACAATTTTAACATTACAGAATATCCACTCAAGTCTTTCATTGCTTATCAGCCTCATCTCAGGATTTCCACTAAAGCTAAGACTATTCCAAAGCCAGAGGGTGCTTGAAAAGAGCAACATGTTCAATTACACTTGTTCAGAGTATGTTTAATCATTTTAGGGTCTGGGTAAAAACCAGATCTTGGGAATACTACCTTAAATCAGATCCCTGAAGGATCTGGCTTTTAACCTTTTTGATGGCAGGGATTTAAACATGGTCTGGCGCTAGTGTGCAAAATCAATCGTGTATACAAAGTCTCCCACGTAAAATAGTTTCAGAAAAAGCAAAGGTCAATAGGAATCCGCCGTCGTAGAGACGGCATGCGAACTGCTATGAAAAAAGGATAAAAGCTCAAAGAACAAGTCACCACTTTCTATAAGAAAAAGAATGGCTTAATTAGCTCCAAAGCTAGCTAAAGGGTTTAACTAATGCAGAGGAAGTAGCCAGTGCAGTCGCTATAGAGGGGTTACGGGAAGAGAAGCAGAGTGTCGCCCCGCCCCCTTCTCCCCAAAAGTTTTTACTACCTTGTTGCAAGCATTTTACCAGAACACACACTGACAGCAACTACAACTGCCTCCTCCCTAAGCAGCCAGGCTCTGATACTGATATCTGTATAGGCAGCACTCCGATCTCTCCTGCGCAGGCGAAAGAGAACACAACGTAGACGCACACAACACGTTGCCGGCACGCTGATGACGTCGCGTGAAGCTAACTCTTCCTCCTGCCACTGAGTAATGCACTACTGTTCCTTTGGCGCCACCTCTCCGAGCTTGCGAGGCATATCTGCCTTATGAAAAGCTAAAAATCGAAGGAAAAGCGACCTCGCTATGACGTCATTCGCTCGTTCATTACCTCGTGCTGCGGGTCTTAGAAGAAAACACAGCAGAGGTAGTTCCACCCCCTCGTTTGCGAAACTGACCTGCGTGTTGAAAGTGACAAGTGTAATAGGAACAGGGCTGGCTCAGGGGGTTGTAACACCCTGGGCCTACTTTTGCTTTTGCGTTCCCCTTTTTTGGATCCTGTCTTGAAGTACTAACGGGCACATTTTCAGCCTATTGGTTTCTTAAATGCCATGCTCCTATTTAACTTAGTCTGTGTTTTCTAGGTCACTATCCATATTGATAGCGCACTGAATATAGAGAGAGTTGATGGTGTGGCATTCTATTAGTTGTTTTGGCTAGGCCTGATAGTCTAGAGACCTAAACTAAATGTGTGACTTATCTGAAGAATTGCTTAAAATTGCCACAATCTGGATATTTTTTAGACCCTCCCTTGCATTTTCCCTAACATAGTAACATAGTAAATGACGGCAGATAAAGACCAGTATGGTCCATCTAGTCGGCCCAGTAAGATGGCAAGAGTAGGTGCACCTGCTGCTCCGTGCAGGCCACCTCTCTCCATGTATTTGTTTAGGGGTGAACCCACCGCTCCATGTAGGACACCCCTGTATGATGAAAAATTAGATAAGTTCATTTTGATTTTATCCTGTTACTGTAAAGGGATCCACTGTGTCTGTCCCATGCCATTTTGAATTATGTCACTGTATTTGCCCCACCACTTCCATCGGGAGGGCATTCCAAGCATCCACTACCCTTTCAGTGAAAAAGTATTTCCTGACATTGCCTTTCAATTTACCCCCTTGCAGCTTCATGTTATGCCCTCTAGTTTTACAGCTTCCCTGTCTTTGGAAGAGGTTTGTTTGTTCATTATTTCTCTTTAAGTATTTAAAGGTCTGAATCATATCTCCCCTGTCCCTCCTCTCCTCCAGAGTGTACATATTTATTTATTTTATTTATTTACATCTCTTATATACCGTGCTATTGTAATCAGTGCGGTTTACAGTTAAACAAAATATACAGCAATGCAGCAGGTCACATTGAGTTTACATTGAACAGGGGGAGTAAACTTGGATGAACCGGGAAAACTATATACAAATTATGAACATTCTTACAGGACATAAAACGATCGTAAGCAGATGCATAGGCTCATGTGTAAGGGAGGGAGGGAGGGGAAAGGAGATTATCCATTCTCTAAGGGAGGCTGTTCAATTTGCGGGCTAGGTAGGAGGGTAAGGTGATGGTTGTGTGTTTTCCAGAGTTATTCTCCGGGTAGTGTAGAAGGAACAAATGGTGTTTGAGAGCTTTTCGGAATAACGGGAGATTGGAGATAGCTCGGATTTCTGCCGGGAGGGCGTTCCAAGCCGTAGGTGCGAACATGGAGAAGGCTCTATTGGCTGTTGTCTTTGTACATTTAGTGACTGACTTAGGGACTTCAAGGGTATTCATCAATGTATGTCTCCATAATCTATTGGCTGGAGTGCTATGGAGCAGTTTACTGATGGGTGTGAGTGGCTGGGTCTTGAGGGCTTTGAATGTCAAGACTAAAGTCTTATAGTGGATTCTGTCCTGTAGAGGTAGCCAGTGTAGATTCTTCAGGACTGGTGTTATATGGTCTGACCTTGAAAGACCTACCAGAACCCTCGCAGCAGAGTTCATGGCAAGTCGGAGAGGGCTTAGGGTCGACTGTGGGAGTCCCTGAAGGATGATGTTAGCAAAGTCGAGGTGAGGAATAACTAGAGCCTGGAAGATTGATCGGAAATCAGGGAAGTCCAGTAGTGGTCGGAGATGGCGTAGTGATCTGATTTTGTGATAAATCGCTTTTGAGATGTTTTTGATATGTGCTGACATGTCTAGCCTCTGGTCAAAGGTAATACCTAGGTAGCGAATTGTGGATTTTGCCTTAAGTTCTGTGTTGTTGACTTGTAGTGAGGAAGGTGGAGTGAGCCTCTGGTTTCTCGTGATGAAGAGAACATCTGTTTTGGTGTGGTTAATTCGCAGATTCTGAGAGAGAAGCCAGTCTGCCACTGCTTCAAAGCATCTTAATAATTGGGAGAAGTCAGGATGATCAATCTGGAAGGGTGTGTAAATGAGGATGTCGTCTGCATAGGCTAGGCATTGGACATTGAATGATCGAATTAATGCACAGATGGGCTGCATGTAGATGTTGAACATCAGTGCAGATAGGGATGAGCCTTGGGGTACGCCTTGTTTCAGTGGAAATGGCTCTGAGGTCGTGGATCCAGTTCTGACTTGTTGCCATCTATTGCATAGGTAAGATTTACACCAGGCTAGTGCTGAACCTAGTATTCTTTTTTCTTCGAGACGATGTAAAAGTGTTTGGTGGTTCACCGAATCAAAAGCGGCTGCTATGTCCAAGAAGATGAGGGCGTATCCTTGGTGGATGTTGTCAAGACCAATGATTAGATTGTTAAATAGGGTTGTAAGGATGGTATCAACACCGTGTGCTTCTCTAAAGCCATGCTGGGATGAGTCCAAGGCTTCTGACGCCCATCCAGGCTTCCATTTCCCCTTTCACTTTTCCCATTTCTACCCTCTTTCACCTGTTTCAAGGAAGATCTGTCCCTTCCTGTTTTTCGCGAGGGTAAAGAAATTTACACAACATAAGAGAGAGCAAAGCCTTCGGTTTAAAAGAAGATAGTACGAGGGCAGCATAACAGATTAGAGATTGTGAAGGATCCCCTGAAGAAACAGCCGTGAAACGCAAGAGTGGTACCAGGGGCAAGCGTCGGGATCACTACTTTTCCGAACAGCACAGACATTTTCAGCAAAGTTAAGTGCATATTTTGAGGCATCATTGCTGTTTGGTTGATGTTAAAAATAATCATCAGTGAACAGAACCACTTTGAAGAAGACGGATAAGGTCGCTGATGTTATGAGGCACATGAAATAGTTGAGACGCGAGTCTCCAGTTGTGCCGAAAGATCTGAGACCTGTGTCTTCAAAGAGGAGGTCTGAGGGATTAATAGTGTTTTTGAACAGCACAGGAATTCAAAGTGAAATTGAGTGCACGTTTTGAGACATTTTTGCTGTTTGGTTGATTTAAAAATAATCATTTTTTAAAAGCTTCCATATAGAAACATTAAAACCACTGGGAAGAGAGCCAAAACACAGACGGTTAATAGTGAACAACTGAAGAGCATACTATTTAAAATCTATATGACATCATGGACTACACTTCCATCAACATACTCCAACCAGACCTGACTCCCATAACCAGGTGCCTAGAAGACATGATTACTTGGCTCACTAACAATTCACTCTTGGTGAACTGTGACAAGCCAGAAGCAATGTTTATCACTAGAAACACCTCCTTCTCGCCACCTCAAACAATCACCGTCCACGATAAGTAAAATACCTAGTCGTTACTCTGGACAAAAACCTGACTCTACAGATTCACATAAACAAAACTGTCTCCAAAGCACACCACAGACTAAAACTCATCCAAAGACTCAAACTTATCCTGAATAATGAACACTTCCACTTGGTGTGCCAAGCAATAATCACCCCCATCCTAGACTCTGCGAATTCGCTCTACCACGGACTACCAAAACAATCCCTCTACCCTCTCCAACTGGTTCAAAACACAGTGGTCACAAATACATCCAGAAAAGAACATGTCACCCAAATCCTTCAACAGCTTCACTGGCTTCCCATCCTTTCACGCGCACGATACAAAGCAACCCTAAACATCTTCTGAATCTTTCACAATACCTCGGCTACTACCCTTCAAAGCCTGTTAATCAAGGACCCCAGCAAAAGGCCCAGGCGCAATAACATGATAAATAAGCTTCTTACACCTGCTGAATTCCAATGCTCCAATCAGAAGAGCTCCATCACTCGCTGCACCCGCCATATGGAACTCTCTACGTGAACATATGAGATCCACAACGGACATTAAGGACTTCCGCAAGATGTTAAAAACACTTCTGTTTGCTGAACACTACGGACTCTCCCAATGCTCATAACCTTCTACTGTCAACCAGCCCTCCTTTTATTCCTTTCATTACCCCTTACATAAATTGCATCTAACCCCCAATGTAAACCACTTGGATTGAAGGAAAAGGTGGTATATAAATCTGGATAAATAAATAAATAAGACTTTCCTTGGCTAAATCCATGTTGGCTTTCTGCCATTAAGCCGTGACTATCTACATATTCAATAATTTATTTCTTAATAATGTTGTTTCTACCATTTTGCCCTTGACTGACACCAGGTTCACCGGCGTGTAGTTTTGTGGCTCACCCCCGGAACCCTTTTTAAAAATTAGCGTTACATTGGCCACTCTACAATCTTCAGGTACTTTCTGAGGATCTCAAGGTGGCAAAACAGTGTGACAAGGTGGTGGCAAAAGCCAGAAGGATGCTGGGTTGCATACAGAGAGGAATTAGCAGCAGAAAGGAAGAGGTACTAATGCCACTGTACAAGTCACTGGTGAAGCCTCGCTTGGAATATTGTGTTCAGTTTTGGAGACCATATCTCGCAAAGGATATAAAAAGGCTGGAAGCAGTTCAGAGGAAGGCGACCAAAATGATTTGTAGCCTGCATCAGAAGACTTTTATGAGAAGAGATTTGAAGACCTAAATATGTACACTCTGGAGGAGAGGAGGGACAGGGGAGATATGATTCAGACCTTTAAATACTTAAAGAGAAATAATGAACAAACAAACCTCTTCCAAAGACGGGGAAGCTGTAAAACTAGAGGGCATAACATGAAGCTGCAAGGGGGTAAAATGAAAGACAATATCAGGAAATACTTTTTCACTGAAAGGGTGGTGGATGCTTGGAATGCCCTTCCAATGGAAGCGGTGGGGACAAATACAGTGATAGAATTCAAAATGGCATGGGACAGACATAGCGGATCCCTTTATAGCAACAGGATAAAATCAAAATAAACATAACTATCTCTTATATCTGAACAAATAGGGGTGACCTACACGGAGTGGTGGGTACACCCCTAAACAAAGACATGGGGAGGGGTGACCTATACGGAGTAGCAGGTGCACCTACTCTTGTCGCCTTGCTGGGCAGACTAGATGGACCATACTGGTTTTTATCTGCCATTATATACTATGTTACAGATAGTAGTAACCTGTGTACTATCCTTAGAATTTAATAGTAGGCTTGCAGTGTGTGATAAGGAAGCTTATCATAGCTCAGGAAGGAGCTATAGAAAAGGTGAAGTGACTCTGAACAAGCAACCTGTCAGTTCTGGTAGAAATAAGAAAACAGAATTTTTCCATAAAAGACTACCAGTCCCAGAATGCACCAGGTTTCCAACAGCCATTAGAGGAGCTGAAGTGGGGAAACGTGTGTTCAATCAGGAGGGCTATGAGGTAATCCCCAAGCACTCATCTCAAAGGGCAGGGCCTGATTCAGCACAGCTGCGCTGTGCTAGGGTGGAGCACTCATCTAAGCAGAATAAAGGTAGAGTTTATTCTACAGAGAATCATCCTCAGATTCTTGGAGATCCTCAGTTTCATCTGGGAGATCCTCAGTGTCTTGATCAGCTTGGATATCCTCATCTTGGACAGCTTCATCATCTGGAGGATCATCAGAAGCAGAAGCCAGAGCGGACGGACAGAGAGGGCAAGAAACCCTTTGGAAGAAAGAAGAGAAAAGCATTTGGGAGGTCTAAAGGAGTCCAGAGCAGTACGTATACTGGGAGACATTCAAAAGGCCAGCATACACCATTGGACTGGGGAAAGCCAGAGGAATGGTGCTGCAGAGCTAGGAATCTCCAGACGGTACCTGTGAGGGAGACGACTGCACGTGGAAGGGACCCTAAGACCCGTGCCAGAAGGTATGTGAAGAGAGATCCAGTGTCCAGGGATCTGGATTGGAAGGCTGGACATAAGAACTGGACTACATACTGGCCAGGCTATTTAGAGAGGAACTCTAACAGCAATGGAAGCTCAGGTATGAACACTGATCTATGCCCTAGCTATACCCTTGAAAGACAGCAGGGAAACAAGTATTCTCCTGAGAGTGCTCCATTGAGAAATTCCTCTGTGCCAATCCATGATATTGAACCCATGATTGTTGAAGAAGGGGGAGAGGTTATAGATCCAGGCTGTGAATACATGGATTGCTCTCTGTCTAAACTCCTTTGGTAATTTACTGTTACAAAGTACAACAACCATCACAAAGAAATACAAACTTGTTCTTTAATCTACTCAGAAAAGCTCCTGAGTAGGATTTGAGCCACGCAGTAGAAAGCAAGCCAGCTAAGGGGTTTCAGCTGGGTAACTGCTAGCAATTGAGCCTTACCTAATTGCTTGTGAGCTCTGAGGAAATCACTTCTGAGTCTATGTGTGAAGATATAAGAAGTTAACCTGAAAAGAACAGTTTTTCCCTACTTTGTGGGTTTTGTTTGTTGATTAAAGCACTGCTAAGAAAATATTAGCTAGAGCCTACAGAAAAGACCAGTTTGTTACCAACCAGGTCTTTATTCTTTTGATTTGATTGCCTGACAAGTTCAGCTGTTTTTTTCCTGATTTTGTTTTTCTAAGTTTAACACTGAAAGCAAGTATCCTGTTTTATGTGCTACCAAGCATATCTGTGTTGGGAGAAATAACCCCATAAATAAATATCTTATTGGCTTTACACTCAAGCACAACTAATTATTGTGAACGGCTGTGTCTGGTGTGAATGGACTACATTTCCCACAATCCCTTGCAAATCATCTTAATATATGCCTTTGCCAAGATTGTGAACATTCTCACCCAGGCACCCGTCTGACAAGTGTCATATTTCAGTTCTTTCAGCACCTTGAGATGTATGCTATCTAGTCCAGGTGATTTGTTACTCTTAGTTGATGAAACAGTTGTATTACATCTTCCCGTTTTATCAAGATTTGTTTCAATTCTTTTGATATATCACTTTTAAATATCATTTCTGCCATTAGTAGGTTTCCTACATCTTTTTTAGTAAAGATCAAAGCAAATAATTCATTCAGTCTCTCCACTATGGTCATGTCCTCTTTTCGTGTCCCTTTTACCGCTCTATCATCTAATGGTCCAACTGACTCTCTCAGAGGTGTTCTGCTACAAATGTACTTGAAAAAGTTTTTATTATGCACTTTTGTTTCCACGACAAACCTCTTTTCAAATTTTCTCTTTACCTGCCTTATCAATGCCTTGCTTTTAATTTGCCAGTACTCATGCTGTTTCCTGTTTTTGTCATTTGGTTCTTTTTTTTCCATTTTCTGAAGGAGTCTCTCTTAGCTATAAGTCTCTCTGACCTCACCTTTAAGCCTTGCTGGCTGTTTGGCCTTCCTTCCACCTTTCTTAAAACA
This sequence comes from Ichthyophis bannanicus, assembly GCA_033557465.1. Classification (NCBI taxonomy): domain Eukaryota; kingdom Metazoa; phylum Chordata; class Amphibia; order Gymnophiona; family Ichthyophiidae; genus Ichthyophis; species Ichthyophis bannanicus. Next base: position 1,263,605,341 of record CM066031.1, on the reverse strand, counting down.
TGAAATACATCTGGTCTTGGCTACCGAGATAATATTTTTAAGTAACACCCAGGCCTGATGTAAACTTTTAACCTTTGCAGTTGCTCCTTTTAGCTTTCTCTTAACCATTTTCCTCATTTTATAATAGTCTCCTTTATGAAAGTTAAGTGATAGCACAGTGAATTTCCTTGTTATCCTCCCTCCATTTATGAAATCAGATGTGGCCAAGCAGCTCCAACGCCATTACCTCTCACACTAGATCCTGCATTCCATTAAACACTAGGTAAAATAGCTTCCCCTCATGGCGGTTCCTGATCCAGCTGTTATATGAAGCATTAATTTATTTCATCTAGAAACTTTATCTCCTTAGCATGTCCTGATATGACATTGAACCAGTCAGTATTGTTGTAAACTTTGTTAGCTTCCCTAACTTCTGTTAGCATTTCATCATCTGTCTGTTCATTCTGGCCAAATGGATGATACTACACCCCTACTGCCATTCCCTTCCTCTATTTACATGGAATTTCTATCAATAGAAATTCTACAATGCATTTTGTTTCCTGCAAAACCTTTATCCTTTTTGATTCAATGCCCTCTTTAACATATAGCGCCATCCTTCCTCCAATGTGATCTGCTCTATCATTGCGATATAGTTTTTAGCCTGATATCACAGTGTTCCATTGGTTATCCTCCTTCCACCAGCTCTCTGAGATGCCAATTATATCTAATCTTGCATTCAGTGCAATATAGTGTAACTTTCCCATCTTAAGTTTTAGACTTCTATGATTTGTATACAGGCATTTGAAAGTTAGTTTTTTGTTCATGTTAACAGTTCGGCTATTGGATGACAGGGGTAATTTGGAATCTTTCATTTCTGTTTGATTTTTACTTAAAGGAAGCTGAGTTACTTTTACCTTTATTGGAACCTCTCTATCGGAATGCCCTAACTTACCTGTTCTGCTAGTATCTTTTAAAAATACATCATTCCGAACCATGCGCTCTTGGATGACTGTCGCCTTTCCCCCATTATCTAGTTTAAAAGCTACTCTTTCTCCTTCTTAAAGGTTAATGTCAGCAGCCTTGTTCCATCCTGGTTAAGGTGGAGCCCATCCTTTTCGAAAAGCCCCCCTCCCCAGAATGTTTCCCAGTTCCTTACAAATCCAAAACCCTCTTACTTCCACCATCGTCTCATCCACGCATTGAGACTCTGGAGCTCTGCCTGTCTCTTGGATTTCAACCTTCTACCTAAAAGCCTAAATTTGGCTTCCAGAACCTCCCTCCCATGTTTTCCTATTTCATTGGTACCAACATAAGAACATAAGATATGCCGTACTGGGTCAGACCAAGGTCCATCAAGCCCAGTATCCTGTTTCCAGCAGTGGCCAATCTAGGTCATACGTACTGTGATGGCGAGAGTATAGCTGAGTCTATGGATTGGGAAGAAAAACAGTCATTTACCTTTAAGGAGAGAGACAGGCAAGAAAGCAGTAGCCCTCAAACTGCAGGCAGAGAGAAAAAACCACACGTAGTTGCTGAGTGCAGACCACGCCCAAGCTCTTCTAATCCAGAGGCAAGCTTGGAAGTTATTAAACACCTGGGGGAAGGGCAGTGCACGGCAGTTCAGGCACACTCTTATAAACCCCAGGGAATAGAAGGAAAGGAGAGCACCAGGAAAACAGAAGGAAAGAGAACCACCAGGGAGACGGAAGGAAAGAGAATCACCAGAGACAGCACCAGAGAGGATTCCAGAAGGAAGCAGCACACAGGAAGGCAGCATACTGGGAAAGAGGCTGTGAGAGAGAGTCACACGAGAGGCTTAACCAGGGAGAATGCTGGAGAAAGCAGTGGGGTTCTCAGAGGTGAAAGCCACGACCCAGAAGGAAGACAGTACTACAGGGGAACTGCATCTGTTTCTGGAGACAGGGAAGCTGTACCTGGGAGGAGTGCTGACGAGGAGCAAGATACAGTAGTAGCAGTTTATGAACCTGCTGGGAAACTGCCAGCTCCAAAAAGGTGCGTGAATAAACCTGTAACAAAAAGTAACTTGAGCCAGTTAGAGGCATTGTGTCAGTTACTGAAGGGAAAGAATCTCCACGTGCTTGGGGAAAAACCTGTGCATAAGGAAAAGTCTCACTGGAGGAAAGTGTTAAAGCTTTTAGAAGACATTAAGCCTGAGCTTTTGCAGGGTGACTTGAAATCAGAGTTACCAGACTCAAGTTATGAGGAGATGCAAATAGATCCTTATGAATCTGACAAGGAGTCGGATGATTCATTAATGGACTGTTCTCTATGTAAGAAGACAAAATAAGGAGTTCCTGGTTTGAAAGGAGAAAGTCTTAAAGCCTAAAAATGTTCTACAAAGCAGAGAGAGGAAACAGGGATAATGTTGCTTAGCTAGAGTTTGCTAAGAGTCCTGTTCTATCTGAAGAAAAGAACATTTCTTTTGGGTTTTGTTAAAAGAATGAAAAGCTTTATTTTGAATGCTGAAAGTTTTGGAAAAACAGCTACATGTGTTTGAAAGCTAATTGAAGCACTTACAGTGCCTTGTTTTGGATAAAAGGTCTTTGGAATCTTGTTTGGAGAAAAAAAATCCTATTTTTGTTATGCGTTGAGCTTTTAAATGCTTTTTGGAAAAGGAACTAATAAATTCCTGTGTTTGCCTTGAAAACCCTCGGGTCTCAACATTATTGTCTTGAAACCAAACAACTACAACTCCCAGAAGCCTCGGCCCTGGGAAGACTCCAACCATTCTGTATTTAAAAGAACAATATAAAGGCAGGTCCGTGCCTATAGGCGGTTGCCTGGGCACGGGTTGCGACAGTACCTAGCAGTTTCCCCAAAAGACACAGGTTCCACAATGCTTGTAATGGGTCAAGCATTGATATCCTGGCTCCCTTCTTAATAATGGTTTATGGACCTTTCCTCCAGGAACTTGTCCAAACCTTTTTTAAACACAGCTACACTAACAGCCTTTTCTATATCCTCCGGTAACAAATTCCAGAGTTTGGTTACACATTGAGCGAAAAAATATTTTATTTTATTAGTCTTAAATAGTTTACCTTGTAGCTTCATTGCATGTCCCCTAGTCTTTCTATATTCTGGTAACGTAAACAATCAATCTACGTTTACCTATTCCATTCCATTCATTAATTTATAGACTTCTATCATATCTCCCCTCAGCCGTCTCTTTTACAGGTTAAAGAGCCCTAACCTTTTTAGCCTTTCTTCATAGGAGTATCCTTCCATCCCCTTTACCATTTTGGTGGCTCTTCTCTGAACCTTTTCTAATAACGCTATATCCTTTTAAGATACGGCGACCAGAACTGCACACAATATTCAAGGTGCGGTCTCACCATCGAATGATATAGAGTGTCAGACGGCTGCCTAGGGTGAGAACTTACACAATCTTGACGATGCATATATTCATATGATTCTTGCAAGGTATTGTGGGTATTGTAGTTCATTCACTCCTAAACACAGCTGATGACAATAATTTGAGTTGTGAAACCAAGTGGTAAGGTCAATAAAATACTTCTTTTATTGATGGGGTTTAATTCACCCAGCACAAGTATGCTTGTTAGCAATATAAATGAGGTTACTTGCTTGCAGTGTTTAAATGGATAACAGAAAGTCATAAAGCAAAACAGAAAACAGCCTTCAGCTTGTCAGGCAATTAGCTAATGTTTTCTTAGCCAATAATAACCAAATACAAAGGCACAAAGAAATAAATAAACTTTGCTGGTTAGGTTAACTTCTGCTTATTTTTCACGCAGATCCAGCAGTGATTTTCCCTTGCTCACACACTCTATCAGGTGCAGCTCCAATTACCATCAATTGACCAGCTGAAAGCCTTTAGCTGGCTGGCTGCTACTGTGTGAACCCAAATCCTGCTTTAAGAGCTGTTTGCAGTGGAAATAAAGAACAAAGTTAGGTTTCTTTATGATGGCTGATGTGTTTGCTCACAGAAAGCTAGCAATAGCATTGGGATAAAGAACAGTCCATGTAATTAATAATTTCATCTGCTGCTGTATCTCCCCCTTCATCAATAAGCATATGGTCACTATCATACATTGGCACAGATGAGTCTTTCAATAAGGCACTATCATGAGAATGCTTATTCTCTTGCTGCCATTCACTATTATAGATAGGGTCTGGATCAGTGTTCATACCTGAGCCTCTCCTGCCATCATAATTCCTCTCTGCATTGCCTGGCCAGTATGTAATCCAATTCTGATGTCCAGCCTTCCAATCTTGATCCCTGGACACTGGATCTCCTCTCACATACCTTCTGGCCTTGGTCTGAAAGTCCCTTCCACTTGCAGTCTTCTCTCTTCCAGGTAGCCACTGGTGATTCCTATCTCTGCCATTCCATTCCTCTGGCTGAATCCAGTCCAATGGACCCTGCTGGCATTTGGAATACCTCCCAGTATGGGTACTGCCTTGGAATCTCCCAGACCTTCCAATGGGCTTCCTTCTTTTCCTTCCAGAGAGTTTCCTTCTCTCTCTATCCGCTTGGCTTGGCTTCTGTTTCTCCAGGTGATACTGGTGCTTGAGCTTGATGCTGTTGCTGTATCTGCCTCTGTAGCTTGGCTGGAGCTTGTAGTCACTGAAGCTTGGCTGGAGCTTGTAGTCACTGAAGCTCAAACTGTTATCTGAAGAATAATCTCTATTCTTATTCTTTCCTAATGTGTGCACCTCCCTAACACAGCGCAGCTGTCTTGAATCAGGCCCTGCCCTTTGAGATGAGTGCTTAGGGATTACCTCATAGCTCTCTTGATTGCACACACATTTTCTCACTTCAGCCCCTCTCATGGCTGCTAGAAAGCTGGTGCATTCTGGGACTGGTAGTCTTTTATGTGAAAACTCTGTTTTCTTGCTTCTACCAGAACTGACAGGTTGCTTGTTCAGAGTCACATCATCTTTTCTATAGCTCCTACCTGCGCTATGATAAGCTTCCTTATCACAAGAGGCATTATAATATCTTTTGTTTTATTTTCTATTCCTTTCCTTATGATACCTAGCATTCTATTTGCTCTCTTGGCTGCCGCTGCACACTGGGCCGAGGGTTTTAACATGTTATCCACAATGACGCCTAAATCTTTTTCCTGGGTGGTGGTTCCTAATATGGAACCTTGCATCGTGTAACCATAGTTTGGGTTGTTCTTCCCTAGGTGCATAACTTTGCACTTGTCCACATTAAATTTCGTCTGCCATTTTGATGCCCAGTCTTCCAATTTATCAAGATCCTCTTGCAATTTTCCACAATCCTCTTGGGTTTTAACAACTTTAAATAGTTTTGTGTCATCTGCACATTTGATAACCTCACTCGTTATTCCCCTTTCCAGGTCATTTATGAATATGGAGTAGGAAGGAGGGTCTAGTGGTTAGGACAAGGTACTTCAGGCCGGAGGGCCGGGGGTTCAAGTCCCACCTGGGGACAGCAATCTCAGGCCGGAGGGACTGGGATTTCTAGTCCTGTAGGCACTCCTTGTGGTCTTGGGCAAGCCACTTAACCCTCCATTGCCCATGTTCCCTGTAAGTATTAGCGTATGTGTCTCATATCCCCTCGTGTTAAATGTATCCCCCCAATTGACCGCTTTGACCCGGTGAAAAGCGGGATATAAATACAGCTAAATAAATAAATAAATGTCAAAAAGCAGCAGACCCACACAGATCCCTGGGGTACACCACTATTCACCTTTCTCCATTGGGAAAATTGGCCATTTAGTCGTACCCTCTGCTTTCTATCTTTTAACCAGTTCCTGATCCACAATAGTACACTGCCTCCTATCCCATGACTCTTTATTTTATTATTATTATTATTATTATTAGAGTCTCTTTTATACCGCGCTATTCAGCATCAGTGCGGTTTACAATGAACAATAATATACACATTTCCGATGGTACTTTGTGTTTACAGTTTAACAGGTAATGCAACTTGGATAACAGGGTAACTATTTACAATTTAAGACATAATTGGGAACTCTTTTGACTTCAGTCAAGGGGGTTCTGAGAGGCTTGTGAGGATGGTGCAGCGTCCACATTGGCTTCTGGGTAAAACTGGAGGAAGAGGTGAAGTTTTAAGGCCTTTCTGAACTGAAATAAGTCCTGGTGAGGGACCTTGTTGAAGGCTTTTTGAAAGTCCAGATACACTATATCAACCAACTCACCTTTGTTCACCTGTTTATTCACACCTTCAAAAAAAACATAACAGATTAGTAAGACAAGATCTTCCTTATCTAAAGCCATGTTGGCTGTTTCCCATTAGGCTATGACTATCTACATGCTGAGTAATTTTGCTCTTTATGATGGTTTCTGCCATTTTTCCCGGTACTGATATCAGGCTCACCGGTCTGTAGTTTCCCGGATCACCCCTGGAACCCTTTTTAAAAATTGGCGTTACATTGGCAGTCCTCCAATCTTCGGGTATTACAGATGATTTTAATGAAAATTCACAGATTACTAATAGCAGGTCTGCAATCTCATATTTCAGTTCTCTCAACATCCTTGGATGTATATCATCCGGCCCAGGTGATTTGCTACTCTTCAGTTTATCTAATAGTTGTAATACATCTTCCCGATGTATTGATATTTCCTTCAATTCTTCCGCACCTTTAAATACCACTTCAGTCATGGGTAACATCCCTACATCTTCCTCAGTAAAGACCGAAGCAAAGAATTCATTCAGTCTCTCCGCTATCCCCTTGTCGCCTCTTAGTGCCCCTTTAACCCCTCTATCATCTAATGGACCAACTGACTCACAGATTTTTTGCTACGAATGTACTTGAAAAGTCTTTATTTCAGGTTTTTGCTTCCGCAGCAAGCTTCTTCTCAAATTCTCCCTTTGCCTGCTTTATCAATGCCTTGCATTTGACTTGCCAGTGCTTGTGCTGTTTCCAGGTTTCTTCGTTTGGCTCTTTTTTCCATTTCCTGAAAGATGCTTTTTTGGCAGCAACAGCCTCTCTGACCTCACCTTTAAACCATGCTGGCAGTTTTTTGGACTTCCTTCCACTTTTCTTAAAGCGTGGCATACAGCTGGTCTGGGCTTCCAAGATAGTGTTTTTCAACAACACCCATGCTCGATGTAAGTCTTTAACCTTTGCAACTGCTCCTTTTAGTTTTTTCTTAACTATTTTTCTCATTTTATCAGAGTCTCCCTTTCGAAAGTTAAAAGGTAGTACTGTGGATTTCCTTACTATCCCTCCTCCACTAATTAAATCAAACGCGATCATGCTATGATCACTATTGCGAAGTGGCCCCAACACCCTTATCTCTTGCACTAGATCTGGTGTTCCACTAAGGACTAGGTCTGATATGGCTTCCTCTCTGGTCGGTTCATGAACCAGCTGCTCCAAGAAGCAGTCATTTATTTCATCTAGGAACTTTATCTCCCTAGCATGTCCTGCCGTGACACTGACCCAGTCGATACCAGGGTAATTGAAATCACCCATTATTATTACTGCGCTGTAACTTTTGTTAGCTTCCTTGATTTCTTTGAGCATTTCATCATCCATTTGTTCATTCTGGCCAGGTGGTCGATAGTACGCCCCCACTGCCATCGTCTTCCCCTTTTTACATGGAATTTCAATCCATAGAGATTCTACAGCAAATTTTGTTTCCTGCAAAACTTTAATCCTTTCTGACTCAATGCTTTCTCTAACATAGAGCGCAACCCCTCCATCAATTTGATCAGCTCTATCATTACGATATAGTTTGTACCCATTTATCACAGTGTCCCACTGGTTGTCTTCCTTCCACCATGTCTCTGATATTCCAATCATATCTAACCTCTCATTTAGTGCTATATATTCTAACTCTCCCATCTTATTTTTTGACTTCTAGCATTTGCATACAAGCATTTTAGAGAATGTATTTTATTCATATTAATCTGGCTATTGGTAGACATGGGTAATTTGGGATCTTTAAGCTCTGTCTGCTCCATACCCAAGGGCATTTGGGCTACTTTACTCTTTTTTGGAACCTCTCTGCTTTTGGTAGTATCCTTCAAGGATACATTCTTCCGAACCATGCGCTCTTGTGCGACTGTCGGCTTTCCCCTATTATCTAGTTTAAAAGCTGCTCTTTCTCCTTTTTAAAGGTTAATGCCAGCAGCCTGGTTCCATCCCGGTTAAGGTGAAGCCCATCCCTTCGGAAGAGCCCCTCCTTTCCCCAGAATGTTCCCCAGTTCCTAACAAATCCAAAACCCTCATCTCTGCACCATTGTCTCATCCACGCATTGAGACTCCGGAGCTCTGCCTGCCTTTTGGGTCCTGCGCGTGAAACGGGAAGCATTTCGGAGAACGCTACCCTGGAAGTTCTGGATTTCAACTTCCTACCTAAAAGCCTAAATTTAGCCTCCAGAACTTCCCTACCACATTTTCCTATGTCATTGGTACTGACATGTACCAAGACAGCAGACTCCTCTCCAGCACTATCTAAGACCTTATCTAGGTGGCGCGTGAGGTCCACTACCTTCGCACCAGGCAGACATGGCCACCAGCCACCCAGCTATCTACATGCCTAATGATCGAATCATCAACTATGACGGCTGTCCTAACCCTTCCTTCATGGGCACATGGCCCTGGAGAAACGTCCTCGGTGCGAGAGGGTTTTACATCACCTGGAGGACAGGTCCTAGTTACAGGATCACTTCCTGCCACACCAGGGTGATGCTCTCCTGTCACGTGACCTCTCTCCTCCATGGCAACAGGGATGCTGCCAGACTGGAGGTGGGACTTCAGGACTATATCCCTGTAGGTCTCGTCTATGTAACTCTGTCTTTCTTATGTTTTCCAAGTCTGCTACTCTAGCCTCTAGAGAACGGACTCGCTCCCTGAGAGCAAAGAGCTCCTTGCACCTACTGCACACGTAAGACCTCTCACCAACTGGGAGAAAATCATACATGTGACACTCAGTGCAAAAAACTGGAAAGCCCCCATCTCGCTGCTGGACTGCTGTCTGCATCTTAGTTTTAAACTTGTGTTTAGATCTTTAAGTTCTTTACTTACTAAGGGTTGCTATGGATATTTATACTAATTAAACTGTACCTAATACTTTTAATATACCTTGTTCACCTGAAGCTTAATTAATCTCAGGTCCTTAGTGTATGACTGATTTGGGTAACGAGATTCACCTGGGACACCTCCTTTCCTATAAGATGTGTAAGTACCTATAAAGCTACAATTATCCCAGGGGAGGGAGGAAGGGAAATAACACTTATTAAAAGAGGGCTGCTACACTGTACCCTGTCCTGTGCTGCTGAGGTAAGCTGTGACTAACTTCCTGGGTGATTAACAGTCCTTGGATAGAAGGAGTCTTTCAAAATGGCCTTTTGACCTGCCACCTGGTGTTAACACCTACTGAAAAGGTTTCACAGGTCTCTTGCCCCCTAGGTAGAAGGCCTCTTTGTAAAGTTCTCTAGAAGACTTATTTGTTGCTCAAAGAGTACTGACCCTGTTTTGCCTTTTATGCTAAGCTATATTCCGATTTGATTTAAATTACAGCTCTTTGCTGCTGCTAGGCTCTGATTTATTATGAAATTTATACTACAAGCTCTCTGCTGTGTTCCATATTTAACCAGAAAGCGCTCTTCTATGTTTTAAATTTTAACTAAAAGTACTTTGCTGATACTAGGCCCTGAGTGACTATTAAATTTAAACTACAAGCTCTCTGCTGGGTATGAAATGTAACCAGAAAGTTCTCTTCTGTGTTTTAAATTTAAACTTAAACTGCTGCTACTAGGCCCTAACTGATTTAACAAAAAACACTGGGTTCACAGATTAATTAGCTTTAATACAAAGAAGTTCTTTCATAAAATTCCCAGAAGTATATACTCACAATTGCAGATCTCTCTCCAGAAGTAGCAGTCCCTTTTTCTAGTCCTTTTATGTACCAAGACAGCAGACCCCTCCCCAGTACTATCTAAAACCTTATCTAGGTGGCACGTGAGGTCCACAACCTTTGCACTAGGCAGGAGGGTGGCCAGGTGATCCTTCTTTCCACCAGCCATCCAGCTGTCTACATGTCTAATGTCGCCCACTCACCCCCCTAGGCATGGGTGGATTAGCAGGGTAAGTTCTTTAATAGCTGTGGAGTATAGTAGAGAGGCTTGGCAATGCCCTCTGGGATTCGTAGTTCCACAACTTTAGCAAAAAGAAAGTAGTTGTAGTCGGAGTGATAAGGATTTAAACAGGATTTATTCCCTTCCCAGGGTTGGATTTTCACACAATGAAATAAGGTAACACAAAACCATACTTCTGGTATCCAAATTAAAGAAACATTTGAACAAAGGATATGCTTATCTTCAGCTTTCACAATGGAGGCAAAAATGGTAAAAGAAAACAGTTTCCTTCACAAAACTCTTCCTGTCTGTTTTCATTATGAATTAGCTCTTACAGCTCTTCAGCATAGAGAAGATATGCTATCAGATAAGGTATATGTACAGTCCATGTAAATATCACCGTTAGACTCCTCACACGGATCACATTGCATCTCTTCTATATCTGGGTAAGTTTTCCGGTGAGTGAAACTTCTGTTCTGACTGCTGAGTTCCTCTCTATAGCTCTGGGAGTTCTCTTCCCCCACCAGCCTAGAGGTGAATGGGTAATTACCGTAATTACTATAGTCTTTCTCAGAGGCGGCACATAATTCTTGGTAAGTACAGGGCTGACTGCTATAGTCTAAGCTTCTCCTATTAGGAAGAATAAGGTTACCTTCTGGCAGTTTCCCTTCAACGTTCCCCCTCGAGCACAGCTCTGCTCATGGGAAGGCTTTTCACTCCATGTCTGTTTGGGCTTTCTCCTTGGCACCAAATTATCTTCAGGATAATGGTTTTCTCCTGCTTGTTACCTTGTGCTGGGTGACTGGTCTTGCCTTAACCTGGCCTCAAAGCTACTACCTCTGCTTCCTCTGTAGCAAGGTTCTCGGAAGCACTGGTCAGCTGTGCACTGCTCTTCCAAACAGCCCTTCCTGGGTTTCTCAGCACTGCACCTCCCTGATAGTCTCCTTTGGTCAGCAATAGGTTTTAACCAGCATGGAGATCCTTCTCTCCTGCCTCTCAAGCTTCTCTCCTTGCTTGGAGTTCTCCTGCTATCGGGGCTTCTCTCCCTGCCAGCATGTCTCTCCTCAGCAGTTCTCTCTCTGGCATGTCTCCCTTTAGCCGCTCTCCCACTACTCTCAGGTGAGTGATTTTTAACTGCGTAGCTTGTGATGTTGGCTCCGCCCCTTGTCAGCTGCCCCTCATCCCCTGATGAGCCACGAGCTAGCTTCGGGTCTGGGCGTTCCCCTACACCACGTGAAATAGCTCGTGTATAGTTCCTATGGCAACCTTTGGCCATGTGTTTCTCTGAGCTGTCAAAATTAGCTCCGTTTTGTTCAGAATCCCCTATCTCCATGGGCTCTGACCGCTGCACCTCATGACACTAATGATCGAATTGCTAATTAAAACTGCCATCCTAACCCTTCCCTCATGAGCACATGTCCCTGGAGACATATCCTCAGTGCAAGAGGGTTTTATATCACTTGGAGGACAGGTCCTAGCTGCAGGATCACTTTCTGCTTTGCCAAGGTGATACTCTCCTTTCATGTGACCTCTCTCTTCCATGATAGCAGAGAGGCTACCAGATTGGAGGTGGGACTTTTCTATTACCATCTATTTACCTCCCTGTCTTAGCTCCTTGAGTGCGCAAATATGATCAAAAGCCCCAAGCCACCTATTGCTCCGAAGGTCTTTTAATGCCCATTTTGTCCCTCCACAGCATTGCGTCACCTGCCATCATCTTCCCTTCCCTAAACAAAAAGTTACCTCTGTCCCGATTGCTGGAATTGTGGAAAGAAAGTTGCCAGAGAGGTGAGAGCCAGGGACAAGGGTCATAAATTGGGGATGGTCTCCAAAATCAGGGAAATCTGGTAACCTTAACATGCACATACAGAGAACACACACATACTTCCCTTCAGAATTGGGTGTGAATTTATGCGAGGGGGGGGGGTGTCATTGTATGAACCTATTTTGTAAAGATGCTTATGTTGCCTTTATAAAATAGGGGTCTTTTTGGACTTTTCATGTAGGTGCTCTGTTATAAAATTACCCTCTTAAAGGGTGGTGTGAAAAGTCTTGCATAGGTAGTGCTGAATTGGCAATTTTTAGTTGTTTGGAGAACTGGGACAAATGCGTTACAATTTACAACTCCTTCTGCATGCTGTTTTCTTCCCTTTTGTCTTTTGTAAAAATCTGACAAATTTGCCATGACTTGAGCATTATTTTATGATTGTTTAATACCCATGTTCATTTGGTTGTGAACATGTGTACAAAGATGCAATGTGTGCCCAAATGTTTATTGTGTTTTCTGTTCTATGTATGTTGGCAGCGTGCACGTTTTCTTCCTAATTTCATTAGGTAGCTCTGAAAAGGGCTGTTTTTTGTTGTTGGTGGCCATTAATACTTGATGGGTCAGCCCTTGCTCTTTCTCACCAGACAGCATCTGTCTGGAATGGAGTGGCCCAGTTTGACGAGGTGTTCTCATGTTAAGATGCAATTCCAGGCTGCAATCAGTGACTCATTCAGCTCTCGCTTGGTCCGTGGCTGCTTTTTAGCATCTCAACTGATACCTTGTACCAAAGATTCTCAATCAGGTTGAGATTGGGTGTTTGAGCTGGCCAGTCAGTGGTCTGAACTCCGTTTATTTCTTCTTTTTTTAAATGTATATATTTATTGAATTTTAAACAAAACAGCAAGAATACAACTACAGTCTTGCAAAGAAAAAGAGCAAGTAGTAATCAATACAACTCAATCTTACAAAACTCAATCATAGCCCACATGTTTGAAGGATGGAAAAAAGAAAACTAAACCCAGATAATAAATTTAGAACCAAGTGACCATTAAGTGCCCTAGACATAAAATTAATGAGAGGAAGATCCAATTATTCTGGGCATACCACAGATGGCCCTCACTTGGTTTGCAGCTTGTCATGCTCGTGAGGACTTGTGTGCATCAGTGATGCTGAGAGCTAAACTATCGGTAGTTTAACTATTGGTAGGGTCTCCCAAGATGGACAGGTCTCAGCTGAGGTGCCAGACCAAGACAAACCACCCATCTGGGCAGCAGCAGAATGGGATAGTGTTGATGGCGGAGGATCACATTTCTGTGACAACGGCAACAACACCAAATTTAAACTGCGTGGAGGAAAGGCCCGGCAATCTAATTCTGTATCTTGCCATGAAAACCCAATGGATAGTTACAACAAAACAAATTGTGCTATAGTGCTGGAAGATGAGACGCCCAGGTTGGAAGGCACTCAACTAGCTACTGGGGAAGAGCTGAAGACTTTTCAGAGTAAAGCCAGCATTTATGATGTGGTTGGATCAAAACCCTTGGGACGTCTGACTGCTGATGTAGCTGTGCATGAAATGAGAGTCAGAAGCTGTAAAGATGTCTTACACATTGGAACATGGAACGTACGAAGCATGAACCAAGTGTCATGAGGCGTGTGTCAATAAAGATGAGTGTTTGAAAAGAAATCCTGTTTTTAAGGAACTAGGTGTGCAATTACCCCCAGGCACAGCTAGAGGGAGCAGGAACAGACATTCGGGAGTTCTTACCCAGAGAGAGGAGGAGAAGAAGGAGAGCCACCGAGAGAAGGCTGAGAGCCACCGAGAGAAGGCTGAGAGGCAGCAAGAGAAGGCTGAGAGCCATCAAGAGAGGACTGAGAAGAACCTGAGTGGGAACAGACTTCACAAGGTTGGGAGCCAGAAGGCCCAAACTGACCCTGCTGCACAAGGGAAGTTTGCTAGAGCCAGCTCTAAGGTGAGAGTGTCTGCCACGCCCTGTTCTTACAGTCTGCCTGAATCCAGAACAGAGAGACAGAAGCCAAGAACCAGGGAGAAGGGTTCTGAGAAGAGCTTACAATCTCTGAAGGATTATTACCAAGTTTTACCAGGTCAGAGAGGAAAACACTTTTATGGTCAGCTGGAGTTCTTACCCAGAGAGAGAAGAGAATCCAGGACAAGTTTTACTCCACTGCCTAGAAGCACAGCTGTATCCAACGCTGGCAGGCAGAGGCTCAGCTACCAAAGGAGAGTGGCTGGAAGAGAATACACTGGTGATTCCAACTCATCTAAATCCAGGTATGAAACATTAACCAATGACTGTGAATATTGTGCTCCTAAAGGCTCTGCTAAAACCCGTGCCCCTTATGAGAGGGGAAAGAAACCAGATTGGTTCAGTAAAATTCCTGCAGCCTTAAGAACCCCTGGCTATGGGAAGCCAGACTCCAGAGTCCTAACCTACAAGGCTGGGTCAGACAGGGACAGTGAATATTCCTCTACTGAGTATAGCGAAGGGGAGTCCATGGAGATTGAATACCCAAATACTGTTCCCTTATCTCTGCCAGAGCTCATGGAATGTGACTGGTGCACGGCCTCAGCTCCAGAGTCTGTGTGCTCTATATAGTGAAGAAGAATGAATGAAATGTAAGTGCTGTTTCTTGTACTGAAAATTCCGGTAGTGAAACCTGCCTTAGTTGTGAAGCAACAATTAAGCAACCATTGTAAATACTGGTACCTTTTGACACAAAGGACTTTCTGTTTCATGGATTATCTCTTATGTTGAACCTTTGCATTTACCAGGGAATAAAAGCCTTATTTCCCTCCACCTGGTCTCATTAATGAGCGCTCCTAGGTAGATGGAATCTGTGAGGTCACTTCTCTCAACTACGCAGAGTGAACTTACATTCCCTTGACTGCCTAGCATAATCTTTGCTCGGGGTCACCCCAACAGTAATAAGGCGTAGACGGGGAGCCCCGCGACACAAGGGAATTTGGAGGTGGTCAAGAATAAAATGGAACGTGTACTGTGGTGAAGACTCCCCTCCAAAGGAAATGGAGATAGGGGAAAATCCTGATAGAAGGGATGACACACACAGGATTTCCAAAATTGACCTGGAAAAAACACAGTTATCGGCTGAGCTGAAGACAAGCCCCAGCCCAGGGGAGGAGTTAGGCTTCAGCACTGATTGGGCACGCCCAGGGGAACGACAGGGAGTGCCGGGAAATGAAGCCCTTTTTAAATCCTCAGACAGGATTGACAGGGAGGGCAGCAAGGCTGGCAAAGGGGGCAGCAAGGCTGACAAGGAGAGCAGCAAGAAACGAAGCAGACGAGAAGCAGCTTCTAGTGCACGTTGGTCTTCAGGAGGAACTTGGAATCAAAGGGGAAAAACGCCAGAACCCTGGGAGAAGGCAGAACCCTGGAACAGTAAGCCTTGGAGCCCAATATACTCTCAAGGAGATCCTTACTACCCGGTAGAGCCTAAACGTGGGAAGGCTAGCAAACCCAGCTCTTGGAGAAAAGGTATTTTGTCTGGTGGCGAGCAGTGCTATAAAAGCCAGGAACCAAAACAGGAAAGAAGTTTTTCTGAGAGAAATTCCCCTAGCAGAAGAACTAGCCATAAGGCTCCTGAGTTTCTAGAGAGGAGAGAGTCCTGGAAGAAAGGTGCCTGTTCTTATGCCAACGTCTCTGATAAAGGTAAAGCTGAATTTCCTAATTTTAATGCCTTGCGGGAGAAACCCTTTTATTGTGCTGACCTCCCTAAGCCAAACTCTGCAACAGGAGCAGATAGTGAGTGGGGGAAGGGTGTGACCCTTACCGGAGACTATCAAGCAGCTAAAGAGCAGCTACAGGCCGAATTGCTTCTAAAAAGAGTTTCAGCAATTTCTGGAGCTAAAGTCAGGGAAACATAAGAAACCTGATGAAGAGAACAATTGCCTTAGCCCAGATGAATGTATGCAGATAGATAATGTTGTGCCTACCTTGAATTATGATCCTTGTGCAATGGATTGCTCTTTATGTTTTAGAGAGTAACAGTGTAAAGAAGCATCTGGAGTTTGTATGAGAAGAATATAAAACGTTTGCTATACCTGTTGCCTAGCCGTGAAAGTTCACAAATTGTTTTCACCTGTTTCTGTAAAGCCACGCTGTGAGGAGAACAGCTGTTACTGTGAGGCTGCAATAAGCCCAAGCAACCACACGAGGCAAAGCTGAGTAGAAGCTACCGTGACTGTGTAAAGCTGAGTTAAAGCTATTTGATTTCAGTTGTTTTCCTGACCTCCTGATTTCACCTTTATGTTGAAAGTTGCACCTTTACGTTATGCAACTTTGAATTGTAATGTGTTGAAAATATCTCCACAACAAATACATTTCTTGCAAGCCTTATCACTCGAGTCACAACTACAACTTTCATCCCTAAAGAAAAAACAAGTGTACTACGAATCCCAGCATCCAGAGGGATCAGTACCACCTTTATTCATAAGGGACATTATATAAGGCCACTCCTGCCTGTAAGCTCTAGGGCCCAGGCAGGAGCGTCGCAAGTGGCGTAGTTGGCAGGATACTGCGCATGCGCAAAAGAGTGGCAACGCCAGAAGGTCTACAGGAAGCAACTGCCCAGGAGGAGCCCAGCTGTAGAACATCTGAAAGGGGAAGATTCGCAGTACCAGAGGGCTACTGGCAGCACTGTTGCTGATAAGCGTGAAGCATCACCTGACCAAGGTAAAGGGTATCCACCCAGGAGAAGCTAGGATACCAGGACAAGGGGATAGCTAGGCTTGATTGGAAAAAAAAAAAAAAGGGGGGGGTTTCCTCACATTTTGTGGTATCGCACTTGGGTCTCTCTGTGTTTGTGCTTGCAGGAATTCCAACATGTCTCTTGAACCGCAAGAGATTTTCAAGTGGATTGCAGCACAGTTGGAGAGGCAAGGAGACTTGGCTCTAGAGGCACAAGAGAGGAACGCGGCGAGCATCCAGGCTCAACAAAAGCCTTTGCTGGACATGTTGCAGACATGGCTGTCTGAACAAAAGAAGCAGCCGGAGCCACCAGCTGTTCCACCAGGTTTTCCCGCGCCAGCCTCTCTTAGCTTGCATGCTGGGACCATGTTTAACTTTGGACAGCTTAGAGACACAGATGATACCGATGATTTCATCGAAAGCTTTGAAAGAGTGGCTCACCTAAGTGCTTGGCCACAGGAGCACTGGGCCATGCGTTTTGCGGCGTCCCTCACAGGGGAAGCCATGGCCGCCTATAGAGCAATGCCACCCACACTCACAGGAAACTATGATGAAATCAAGAAAGCAGTCAGGGAGAGACTAGGTCTCACACCGCTGGTCTATCATAATCTCCTGCGAGCTGTGAAGCTAAGACCGAATGAGACCCCAAAAGCCCTGTGTCATCAGATACACACTTTAGTGAACAATTGGCTTAATCCGGGGGAAAGGTCTAAGGAGTCTATTATAGACAGTCTCATACTAGAGCAATATATAAGTGCTTTGCCCACCGAGATACGCTCCTTCCTGATTTTACAGAGCTGTAAAACCCCGCAAGAGGCTATTAACCTCATCGAACGCTTCATGGAAGCAAAGTTAATGGCCCATGAAGGCGGCAGTGCTTCTAAGGGGACAGCAGTAAGAGAATCAGAAAGGAGGTGGGGGCTAAATGAGGAGTCCGTAAGGATGTGCATGCCAACAATGGAAGGTCCGGTAACCCGTAGAAAATGTTTTAAATGCGGTAGAGAGGGCCATGTACAAAAGAGTTGTTATGTGAAAACAACTCTGGTAGCAGTGAATGCTCAGAATGCTAGAGAGGGTTTCCTGCTTGATGTTGAGGTGCAAGGAATTGCTACCACAGCGCTATTGGACTCAGGCGCAGAGCAAACGATGTTGTCTAAAGCGCTATGGCAGCAGATAGAGGCCACAGGGGTAGCAATTCAGCCTGTAAGCACTGTGAAAATTCGCTGCATTCATGGGGGCACTTCATTATACCCTGTATATAATCTCCAAGTGAAAGGGTTAGGGGCCAATAGAAAAATCCCCATAGCGGTAGTACCTAGGCTACCCCACAGTATAGTTTTGGGAAGAGACTGGCCACACTTTCACAAAGGTATGGAACAGGGACTATGCTCTAAGGAGGCTATGGTGTCCACAAGGGCCCAGGCTAAAGCCCTAGAAAACGACGGAGAGCTGCCAGAAGAACCCCTAGGAAGTCTCCCCTCTCACAAGGACCTGATAGCCACCCCGGGGGATAAAGTGAAAAAAAGCAAAGGAGAGAAACGTAGGGAGAGACACACTCGCTCCCAGCACAGGGCGGAAGTGCAAGCTGGCCAAGAATTGCCGTTGGTGCCTGAGGAATTAGTTGAGAAGTTCCCTACATTCCCCAACGAGCAACGAACAGAACCCGCTCTAAGTCAAGCGTTTAAGTGGGCCCAGAGTGACCGGGATACCCTACCAAAATTTCTCCTCGACACAGGGATACTTTATAGGGAAAGCAAAGATCCCTATACTGGCGATATCCGTAAACAGTTGGTGGTGCCAGCAACCTTTAAGAATTTAGTTTTGAGGTTGGCCCACGACCATCCTGTAGGGGGACACAAGGGCATCCAAGGAACCCTAGATCAGATCTTGGCAAGGTTCTATTGGCCAGGCATTTTTAAAGAAACTGACAAGTTCTGCGAAGCCTGTCTGGCATGCCAGCGGGTTTCGGTGGCCCATCCTAGGGAGGTGCCCATGATACCTTCCCCGGTAATTACCGAACCAATTCACATAATAGCCATGGACATTGTAGGTCCTTTAATAAAAACGCCCCGTGGGTTTCAATATATTTTAGTGGTTATTGACCATGCCACAAGGTTTCCTTGGGCCGTGCCGCTCCGCACCATATCAGCGAGGGTGGTGGCGGGTGAGCTCATAAAATTATTTTGTGAAGTTGGTTTCCCTCGCGAAGTTCTCACGGACCGAGGAAGCAACTTCCTCTCAAAGTATTTAGCGCAGGTTTGGGATGCGTTAGGCATCCGCCATATTAAGACCTCAGCATACCATCCCCAAACGAATGGTCTTGTAGAGAGGCAAAATCAGACTATCAAAAGAATGTTGCGCCGTAGTCTGGAAGGAGATATGGCTAGCTGGGACACAATGCTCCCATTTATCCTCTACGCATGCAGGGAGAGAAAACAATCATCCCTAGGGACAGCACCATACGAATTGATGTACGGCCGGTCACCCCGTGGCGTATTAGATATCCTGAGAGAACAGTGGGTAGAACCTGACATAAAAGAGGTAGGAGTACCTGAGTTCTTAAAAGACTTAAAAGGCCGGTTACAGCGCACCTCACAGGTCGCGGAAGTTAACTTAAGGGGCAGTCAAACAAAGCAAAAGTCATATTATGACCGTGGCACGAAGCCGCGCCACTTGGATGTGGGTGAAAAAGTTGTAGTGATGGTAGCGGGGCCAGATCCTAAGTTTGAGAGCCAATGGAAAGGACCTTATAGGATAGTGCGGCCCGTGGGACCTGTTTCCTATCTCGTCGAAAATAAAAAAGGACGCCAACAAGTCTACCACATCAATGTTTTGAAGCCCTGGCATGATAGGGTAGCTTTGGCCCATCTAGCCACCATAATCCCCAGGGTTGAAATGGTAAAAAAGACTCAACCCATTGCGGAATCCTTTGATTGTATCACGTGCTGTGCCTCGGAGTCGAAGCCAGCCCGTGATATCTTAAGGGGAGGGGGGGATCTGTGGTGAAGACTCCCCTCCAAAGGAAATGGAGATAGGGGAAAATCCTGATAGAAGGGATGACACACACAGGATTTCCAAAACTGACCTGGAAAAAACAGTTATCGGCTGAGCTGAAGACAAGCCCCCGCCCAGGGGAGGAGTTAGGCTTCAGCACTGATTGGGCACGCCCAGGGGAACGACAGGGAGTGCCGGGAAATGAAGCCCTTTTTAAATCCTCGGATAGGATTGACAGGGAGGGCAGCAAGGCTGGCAGCAAGGTTGACAAGGAGAGCAGCAAGAAACGAAGCAGACGAGAAGCAGCTTCCAGTGCACGTTGGTCTTCAGGAGGAACTTGGAATCAAAGGGGAAAAACGCTAGAACCCTGGGAGAAGGCAGAACCCCGGAACAGTAAGCCTTGGAGCCCAATATACTCTCAAGGAGATCCTTACTACCCGGTAGAGCCTAAACGTGGGAAGGCTAGCAAACCCAGCTCTTGGAGAAAAGGTATTTTGTCTGGTGGCGAGCAGTGCTATAAAAGCCAGGAACCAAAACAGGAAAGAAGTTTTTCTGAGAGAAATTCCCCTAGCAGAAGAACTAGCCATAAGGCTCCTGAGTTTCTAGAGAGGAGAGTCCTGAAAGAAAGGTGCCTGTTCTTATGCCAACGTCTCTGATACAGGTAAAGCTGAATTTCCTAATTTTAATGCCTTGCGGGAGAAACCCTTTTATTGTGCTGACCTCCCTAAGCCAAACTCTGCAACAGGAGTAGATAGTGAGTGGGGGAAGGGTGTGACCCTTACCGGAGACTATCAAGCAGCTAAAGAGCAGCTACAGGCCGAATTGCTTCTAAAAAGAGTTTCAGCAATTTCTGGAGCTAAAGTCAGGGAAACATAAGAAACCTGATGAAGAGAACAATTGCCTTAGCCCAGATGAATGTATGCAGATAGATAATGTTGTGCCTACCTTGAATTATGATCCTTGTGCAATGGATTGCTCTTTATGTTTTAGAGAGTAACAGTGTAAAGAAGCATCTGGAGTTTGTATGAGAAGAATACAAAACGTTTGCTATACCTGTTGCCTAGCCGTGAAAGTTCACAAATTGTTTTCACCTGTTTCTGTAAAGCCACGCTGTGAGGAGAACAGCTGTTACTGTGAGGCTGCAATAAGCCCAAGCAACCACACGAGGCAAAGCTGAGTAGAAGCTACCGTGACTGTGTAAAGCTGAGTTAAAGCTATTTGATTTCAGTTGTTTTCCTGACCTCCTGATTTCACCTTTATGTTGAAAGTTGCACCTTTACGTTATGCACCTTTGAATTGTAATGCGTTGAAAATATCTCCACAACAAATAAATTTCTTGCAAGCCTTATCACTCGAGTCACAGCTACAACTTTCATCCCTAAAGAAAAAACAAGTGTACTACGAATCCCAGCATTCAGAGGGATCAGTACCACCTTTATTCATAAGGGACATTATATAAGGCCACTCCTGCCTGTAAGCTCTAGGGCCCAGGCAGGAGCGTCGCAGTACAACTTGATCTGTTGGGTGTCAGAGAACTGAAATGGACTGGCATTGGGCACTTTGCATCAGATGATCACATGGTCTACTATGATGGAAATGAAAGACAAAGAAGAAATCGTGTTGCATTTATAATAAAGAGGAAACTTGCAAGAACTGTAATGAAATACAATGCAGTCAGTGAACGCTTAATCTCTATTCGTCTATGAGGAATGCCTATCAACACAACTATAATTCAAGTATATGCCCCAACAACAGCTGCAGAAGAGAATGAAATTGAAGAGTTCTATGAACAAGTACCAGCTGAAATTGACAGAACATGCAAACAGGATATCCTGATAGTCATGGGTGACTGGAACGCAAAAGTTGGCAACAAAGAAGAAGGCAAAGTAGTTGGAAATTATGGACTTGGCAACAGGAGGGAGGAGTGGCTCAGTGGTTGGGACAGGTTACCTCAGACCGGAAGGCCGGGGGTTCAATTCCCACATGTGGACAAGCAACTTCAGGCCGGAGGGACTGGGGTCTCTAGTCCCATGGCCACTCCTTGTGGCCTTGGGCAAGTCACTTTAAACCTCCGTTGCCTCAGGTACACTTAGATTGTGAGCCCTTCGGGGACAAGGGAATAAAAAGTACCCGTTAGTATACATGTAAACCGCACTGATTCTAAATAGCGCGGTATAAAAAAAACAAAACAGAAATGAAGCTGGAGAAAGACAGATTGTTGGTCTTGCAGAATTCTATCTATGCATCTCAAACACCTTCTTCCAGCAACACAAGCGGCGACTGTACACATGGACTTCACCCAATGGATTGTATAAAAATCAAATTGACTACATC
Source organism: Ichthyophis bannanicus (assembly GCA_033557465.1). Lineage (NCBI taxonomy): Eukaryota > Metazoa > Chordata > Amphibia > Gymnophiona > Ichthyophiidae > Ichthyophis > Ichthyophis bannanicus. Next base: position 1,263,583,479 of record CM066031.1, on the reverse strand, counting down.
TGTGGAAGTCAACAATGGAAAAGCTCTATAACATCAAAGACAAAACCTGGAGCTGACTGTGGTGCAAATCATCAACTATTAGTTTGCAAACTCAAGCTAAAGTTGAAAAAGAGCAAACCACTCATCAATGCAACAAAATATGGCCTTGAGAATATACCACTGGAATTTAAAGACTGCCTGCAAAATCGATTTGCTGCTTTAGATACGAATGACAGCGCTCCAGAAGAGTTATGGAATGCCATCAAGAAGGTTGTGTTGGAAGAAAATGAGAAGTCTCTACAAAAGGTGAAAATGCAAAAATGGCTAAAATGGATGACGGAAGAAACTCTGAAAATTGCCCGGAAACACAGAGAAGCTAAAGCCAGAGGAGAAAGAAAGACAATCGCAGAACTCAACAGAGATTTCCAACGTGCAGCAAGACAGGACAAGGAAAGTACTACAATGATGCATGCAAGGAAATAGAAGCAGAAACTATTAGAGGAAGAACAAGATTGGCTTTCCTAAAGCTATGCGAGTTAAAGAAAAAGTTCCAGCCTCAAATTGGAATGTTACAAGATGCTCAAGGTTCTATGTTGAATGATGCTGAGAAGATCAAGAAAAGGTGGAAGGAATATACAGAGTTTTATATGATAAAGATCAAGTGGACCAACAGCCATTTCAACCTGTACCTTATGATCGGGAACCATTGGTGATGAAAGAAGAAGTTGAAGCAGCATTGAAAGCCTTATCAAAGAACAAAGCACCAGGCATTGATAGCATTCCCGTAGAAGTATTACAGCAATCTGATGCAGCTGTTACCGTACTTACAAGGCTCTGCCAAGAAATATGGAAGACAATATCATGGCCAACTGACTGGAAAAGATCTGTGTTTATACCAATACTAAAGAAAGGTGATCCAACTGACTGTGGAAATTATCGCACAATCGCTCTGATCCAACATGCCAGCAAGATTCTACTGAAGATTATTCAAAAGAGACTACAACCATACCTGGAACAAGAACTACCTGAAGTGCAAGCAGGGTTCAGGAAAGGGCGAGGAACGAGAAACATCATTGCGGATGTGAGATGGATCCTTAAAAAGACTAAAGAATACCAAAAGGATATCTATTTGTGATTTATCAACTATAGCAAGGCTTTTGACTGTGTAAACCATGAGAAACTCTGGGCCACATTAAGAAGCATGGGTATACCAGAACACCTGATCGTTCTCTTGCACAATCTGTACATTGATCAAGAAGCAACAGTTCGAACGGAACAAGGAAAAACAGAATGGTTTAAAATAAGCAAAGGTGTAAGACAAGGCTGCATACTTTCCCCCTACCTGTTTAATTTATATGCAGAACAAATCATCAGAGAAGCAGGATTGTATGAAGACAACAGAGGTGTAAAGATTGGTGGAAGACTCATCAACAACCTTCACTATGCTGATGATACCACATTACTGGCTGAAAGTGAAGATGATCTGAAACATTTGCTTCACACAATCAAAGAACATAGTCTCAAAATGGGCCTGCACCTTAATGTAAAGAAGACAAAGATCATGACAACTGGCATAATCAATAGGTTCATCATTGAAGGAGAAGAAATTGAAATTGTGAACAACTTTAACCTACTTGGATCAACTATCAATAAAGAAGCAACAAGCAGTCAAGAAATCAGACGACGCATTGCTCTTGGCAGAATGGCTATGAAAGACCTAGATAAGATTCTCAAGAGCAGAGATGTCTCTCTCCATACAAAGATTTGACTTGTTCAAGCCATGGTATTTTTAATAACATCATATGGATGTGAAAGCTGGACAGTGAAAAAGATAGACAGGAAGAAAATTGATGGCTTTGAATTATGGTGCTGGCGGCGAATACTGTGTATACCATGGACTGCCCGAAGAACAAACCAATCGGTACTAGAGGAGATCAAACCTAAGCTTTCTTTAGAAGCTCAGATGACAAGACTTCAACTTTCATACTTTGGACACATCATGTGAAGAGAGAGATCATTAGAGAAAGACATCATGCTTGGCAAGATAGAAGGTCAACGTAAAAGAGGAAGGTCAGCAATGAGATGGATCGATACAATAAAAGCAGCTACGGGTACCAGTCTGTCAACAATGAGCCACCTGACTGAAGACCGAACACAATTTAGGATAGCTATCCAGAGGGTCGCCATGAGTCTACTCCGTCTCGACAGCACTTAACAACAACAACCACAGATGGAAGTCTGGCTTTAATAAAGGTACCCAAATCAATGGGATCGGAAAAAGAATATCTAACAGAATTAACTATTACCTGATCCAAGATGGCAGAGGAGCAGCACGCCGGGGTGTAACGCTCTGCTTTGGCTCTGTACCTGTATTCTTATGGGGAAGAAGAGGAAACAACGGTCGCAGAAACCCCCTCTTGCATCGACCCCGTCGGGTACGTTGGTCCAGATGTCTATTGCTGGGTTCTGAACTTCTGCGATGGCATCGAACGATCCTCTGACTGATTCAATGGATCGGAGCTTTGAAGGGGTTTCTTTTAGACCTGTGCAGGAGCGTCCAGCACAGCCCGGAGGTACCCTCAGGTTGGAGCGGTCCAATGGCGTCTCAATGGAGATGGAGGCATGAAAGGCTGCCGGGGTTTCCCCTGAGTGTGTGGAGTCGACGGCAGCATTAGCTGTAGCTGGAGTTGGTTCTTCCAGTGGTGAGCGGGAGGGGAAATCTTCCCCTAACGAGGGTCTGTCTTTGAGGGAGTCGACTACCAGTCTCTCCGGTACTGCACTGCCCCGGTTCTCTGTTGGAGTTGAAAAGCCTGCGATAGTAACTTTAGACAGCTTATGGGAAGCTATCTCAGTGCTGCAGCAGTCCCTTGTGCCGGTTGTGAGTGCTGTTACTCATGAATTGGCAGAGATTAAAGCTCAGTGTACTTCATCTGGATTGGAGGCGATTGCACATTCTACAAGAATATCTCGAGTGGAATCAAAAGTGGAGGAACTAGAGACACTTGGAGCGGTAAATGTTCGGGACCGTTTAGTTCAAGCAAGGAATTTGGAGTATTTTGATAACCAGCTTCGGAGGAACAATCTTCGGTTTTTGAACTTTCCGCGGTCCCCATTGCTTGCTCCGGTGGACCTGGTCCGAAAGTTTTTTTGTGATGTTTTACAGATGCCTGCTGATTCTCTTCCTCCGGTTGTGAGAGCTCAATATGGTTTTTTTCCTAAATTGGATTCTGAACAGGGGGTTCTCCCCTCTGATTCAGGTCCTCCGTTAATGGAGTTAACTGATTTTCTTGAGAGCTCGCTGGAGGTAGTAACTAGCAGAGCGACTTTGTTGGTAACTTTTGCCTTTGAATCAGATTGTAATACTGTGCTTAAGTTGTTCTTTCGTAAGTTTTCTGTTTCTCATTTTTTAGGCTCAAAAATACTAATGTTTCCTGATTTGGCTAGGGAAACGCAAAAGAGGAGAAGGGCATTCCTGGCCATGCGCCAGAGGAAGCTCACTCTGGGTGCGCAGTTTAAATTACGATATCCATGTAAATGTGTGATTAATTTCCAGACTAAACAGTATATGTTTTTTGAGCCTAATCAGCTTGTTAAATTTCTAGTAGATAGGGAAGTGGGTGGTGCTGAGGTGGTCCCCATATCGGCAGCCATATAGGGTCATCATTGCTCCTGTGATTACATATAGTGTGGGTAATATTTTTTCTTTTTTCTTGGATCATATTGGGGGGATATATATTGTGGTCTGTTCCATGTAATGTTTTTGCTTTTAGGGCTATCTATGTACTTGTATCTTGATAGTCCTTTTTGGGATATTTCTGTTTACTCTTTGTCTGATTCAATTTCAGATTGTTGTTTCTGGATTGTATTGCATAATCTTATAAAAAAAAAATAATAAAAAAGAATTAACTATTACCAGACATATACAGGGAAACGTAAAAATAAAGCCCCCCCCCCCCCCCAATTTGTAGCACTCCAGGCTTGTGAAGAAGAAATTGTTTCCGTCATTTCTGGGTGTCTCCAGTCAAATCAGGAAACATAGATATGGTGAATCCAAGAAAAGTCTCCACACGCTTCTTAAAGAACATCTTTAAGAGCCATTCTTTGTCAGAGATCAATGTACATTGCACCAATAAAGTTGAAGGGGTGCAAGATTCCCCATCTTCGAGCTGGCCAGAAACATTCAGGACATCAAAGTCCACATTGGAGACAGCTACTGGAACCTCTGTACTCTTCTTACCCCGAGGGAGATAGTATACCTTATTTAAAGGAGGAAACAGTTCTGTAGGAACTTTTAATATCTCCAACAAGTACCGTTTAAACATATCAAGCGCAGTAATACCAGACATTTTTTGGAAATTCAAAAGTCGAAGATTAGCGGCCCTAGAGGCATTTTCCAATACCTCTAGCTTGTATTTAATAGCCCCATTATCTTTACACAAAACGGAAGATGTTCAGAGACAGTTTCTACCTGGGTTCCCAGATCTTTTAATTGCGTTTTCATCTGTTCACAAGCAGACACAGCCATTTCAATTTGACTGGCGTTTTTCTGTATGTTGACCACATTCTCGTGAACCCGGGAGGATAAAGCAGAGGTCTGAGACTGAATCACCGTGGAAAGAGATGCAATGGCCTCCCATATAGATTCCAATGTAAAAACCTTTGGACATACCAGAATAGACGGACCAAACGTAGAAGGAGTAGATACAGATTGAGGGAGCAACTTGCCTTCTGAAGAAGGAGTCACCAGAACACCTGCTGCCAAATCCACACCCGAAGCCTCCCCAATATCCTCAGGGGTCAATGGAGCCAAATCACCTGCTAACTCCCCTTCAGCGGCGCTAGCGGTATCCTCATCGGGAAACGGCGGCGACGCAGCAGCAGGAAGTGGATCTGGAGCAGCTGGGCAGGGCAGCAGACTCCTCTGCACAGGAGAGAGAGAAGTCTCACTGTCCAACGGAAACGCCGAAAACTCCTCTTTCGACGCACCCAAGCCGGCTCGTATCTTCTGTCGTTGGTCCAGGGAAAGCTGTACAAAACAGTCCATCGGACTGGCAGCTGTAGGTTGAGGCTCAGAGGGGAAAGCCCTTAACTTTCCTTTGTGCTTAGGCATCTGGCTAGAGAAAACGCATCGCTACCATCTTGGTAAGTCTCTACCCCCGAGTATTTCCATATGCGTTTATTTCTTCTAGTTGATGACAGTTTTCGCTCGGTGGCAAGGTGCTTTGTCATCCTGGAAGAAATATCTGCCAGGAATCAGTTGTTCAGCTGATGGCAGCATGCAGTTCTGCAGAATTCCTATGTATTTTGCTGCATTCACCATCCTGTCAACAATATGGAGTCTTTCAGCACTTCTGGCTGCCATGCATCCCCAGATCATGACCTTGGTTGGATGCTTCATGGAGATATTCAAGCACTCTGGTTTGTACTCATAATGAGGAAACCTCCTCACATAGGATTTGCTCTGGTCACCTAGAATACAGAACATGCTTTCGTCACTGAACAAAACTTTCTCCCAGTCAGCTCTGCTCCATTTTGAGTATTTGGATGCCCACTCAGTGCGTCTCTTCCTCTGTTCCACCATTAATAGCAGCTTCCTCCGCACCTTACAGCCCTTCAACCCATACTCCAAGCATCGTCTCCTCACAGTGGAAGTGCAGACTGCAACGGAACACTTCTCCTTCCATTCCCACAGAAGCTCAGGGGAGGTTAGCTTGCGGTTGCCAAGAGATGTCCTTATCAAGGCCCTGTCATCCCTCTTGGTTGACTTTCTTGGCTGACTACTACGATGTCAGTCCTGCATATTTTACCATCTCCTTACGTTTCTGCAGAATGCAGACAACTGTGCTCTGATTACAGCCAAGCTTTGATGCAATCTTTGGGCTGGAATACCCCTCCTCATGCAAAACCACCACTCGGAACTGAGCCTCCATTGATAGAAAATGCGACCTCTTCACCATGCTAGGATGTTGAACATCAGATGCGATACACACCAGTTGATCCACATTAAATTCAAACCTTATGTGCCGCCAAAATACCATGCACTTATTGACTATCAAATATGACTTCCTATTGTCTGAGGAAGTGCAGTATTCTATTGGTTCATTTCGATCCCGATTTGACGTAGAATCTGGTTGATTGTACTGGGACATCATTTCCTCATGACAGGCATACAAAAGTTCACAAACAAGTAATTTCACATGCAGAAATGGCTGCCAAATTAAATTTGCAGCAAAACAGTATATAATAAGTCAGGATTCTGCCACAGAATTTGGAAAGATTGTCAAAATAAAGCTGAGAATAGCTTGATCATGCAGCCTATGCAAGAATCACCACTGTACTTTTCTCTGCAATCCATTCTGAAGAACAACAAACAAAAATTTCAAATAAGAACAGAAAACTAGTAAATAAAGTTTATTTTATCTGCTTCTCAGTAGTTTTCTATAACCCTGGCAACTGCAATTAAACTGCTCTTTGTTGTGTCAAACTTTAAGCATTATATCATATCAGTACCAGAAAAACACTGGAATTGTAACCCTGACAGAACTGTGGAGAATGAAGTTCTGATCACCAGGGACATTCTCATTCCCACTGATGAAAAGCTTGAAGCAAAGAAACCAGACATTGTGGTAAAGGAGAAAAGCACAAGAACAGCAGTACTATTGGAAATGTCCCTCTCAAGAAACTATTCTGTATTATGTGAAGAAAAGAATCTCAGGTACCAGGAAATGCAGAGACCAAGAAAATGGGATGGAGGGATACAGAAATTGTCCCAAATGTTTGGATGCCAACAGCATAATTAAAATGAAACAAACATGATGGCAGAAAAAGACCACATGGCCTATCTAGTCTGCCCTTCCATATCAACTACAGTAGTTCTCTTTTTACCTTGAGAGAACCTCTGTGTTTGTCCCATGCTTTTTGAATTCAGATACTGTCCTCGTGTCCACCACCTCCACTGGGAGACTATTCCACGCATCTAGCACTCTTTCCGTAAAGAAATATTTCCGCTTATTACTCCTGAGTCTCTTTCACTCTCACCCTTTTTCCCCTCAAAGCAGAGCATGCCTTCAATTGAAAGAGACCCTCCATTTATGGCACGGAGGTATTTAAAGGTCTCTATCATATCGCCCCTATCCTGCCTTTCCTCTAAAGTATACATATTAAGATCTTTAAGTTTGTCCTCATATGCTTCCCTCTGCACCGACTCCAGACTGCTTATATTCTTTTGAAGGTGCAGTCTCAGAAATGCACACATTACTCCAAATGAGGTTGCACCAGAGACTTATACAGAGGCATTATCACCTCCTTTTGTCTGCTGGCCATTCCTCTCCCTATGCACCCAAGCATGCTTCTTGCTTTCGCAGTCAGCTTTTCTACCTGTTTAGCTACTTTAAGATCATCAGACACAATTACGCCTAGGTCCCGTTCTTTTGTGGACAGAAGTATCTCACTCCCTACACTGTACAGCTCCTTTGGATTTTTGCAGCCTAAATGCATAACCTGCATTTTTTAGCATTAAATTTTAGATGCCAAATTCTAGACCATTCTTCAAGCTTAGCTAGATCCCTCCTCATGTTATCAACTCCTTCCTGTGTGTCTACTTTATTGCAAATTTTGGTGGTATCCGCAAACAAGCAAACCTTACCCGACAGTCTTTCCGCAGTATCACTAACAAAGATGTTAAACAGAATTGGACCAAGGACAGATCCCTGCGACACACCACTGGTAAACTCCTTCTCTTCAGAGTGAGCTCCATTTACCTGTACCCTTTGTGGCCTCCCACTCAACTGATTTCTAACCCAATCAGTAACTTTAGAGTCCATCTCTAGGGTGCTCAGTTTGTTTATAAGTCACCTCTGCGGAACAGTGTCAAAGGCTTTACTGAAATCTAAATACATCACATCTAGGGCTCTCCCTTGGTCCAACTCCCTGGTCACCTAGTCAAAGAAATCAATCAGATTTATCTGACAAGACCTGCCTCTGGAGAATCCATGCTGCCTTGGATCTTGCAATCCATTGGATTCCAGAGACCTCACTATTCTCTCCTTTAGTAGTATTTCCAATAATTTACTAACCACGGAGGTTAGACTAACCGGTCTGTAGTTCTGAATGTCATCCTTACGTCTGCTTTTGTGTAAAGGGACCATGTGTGCCTTTCTCCAATCCTCTGGCACCATTCGTGACTCCAAAGAGGCATTGAAAAGGTCAGTCAGTGGAGCCGCTAGAATGTCCTCAAGTTCCCTCAGTATTCTTGGATGTATCCCATCTGGACCCATGGCTTTGTCTGCTTTTAGGTTAGCTAGTTCCTCACGAACACAGTCTTCTGAAAATCATTCGAGATCCCCTTCGCTTCAGTTCCTATTTGTGGGTGTTTTCTGAGGTCCTGCTCCTGGCCCTTCATCTGTGAATACTGAATTTTCAAGCACATCTTGATCTCATGAACTCTGGAAGGATGAGAATTGCCAGTAAATCTGAGAGACTGAGATAATCTTCAACATACTCTGTTTGAGGACCAGGGCCGGTGCAAGGATTAGAGGTGACCTAGGCAAGCCTTCTATTCTGTCATCCTTCCACTGGTCCCCCCCTCCCCATCCCCATTATTGCTGCCGCCGCCACACCTCTCCAGGACCTGTAGTGGCGACATTGTCATTAAAACTGTGGCACAGTGCTTTCCGGCTCTGCATTGCAGTTCCTGCCTTCTAAGATCTGCCACTTTCACCCCTTCCAACACAGACTTCCAGAGCGCTGGAGAGTTTAGGTAAGCGTTGTGTCACTGTTTCAATGGGATTGCTGCCACTGCAGGCCCCGGAGAAGGGTAGCAGTGGCAATGGCACCTCTGGAATGTCAGTGCTCTAGGTGACCACCTAGTTCATCTAATGGTAGCATGGGCCTTGCTTAGGACTAGGATTCATTGCAATCATGGTATGAACAAAACTAACTAATCAATTACAGTGTGAGAGACCCAATGTCATTGAAATCCTGCCTAAGTGAGACTTTCGTTACCATTAAACCCAATGATCTATTCCATGTTTCAGGGAAATTCAGAAGGCTTGGGTAGCTGACTGTTAATACTAGTTCTAATCATTTCTATAGAGCTACTGTCAAAGAAACAAACACAATCAGTGAGATCAAGGCTGAATGCAATTTTATTTCAACAGCGCTGAGGGGACAGAGAAAAAGGAAAATATGACCATATAGCAAAAAGTCATAACTTTTATACTTTCTGTTACAAGCTTTTACCACATGCATTAGACAACCTTTCAGCATTCTGAATCCTGCTCCCATTAATTAGCCCATATAAGTCCATTGAAATTGAAGCACTTTAGTTCCTCTTTTCACATGGCCATGCCAGGCACGCTGACACATCATTCCACATCAGTAGGCAAGGCTTAATTTGTGCCAAAATGGGGCAGAACAGTGTTCTGGCACTTCTTGAGGAGTCAGAATCCATCATCCTACCTGCTCTGTGCTGCTGAGGCCGTATTAACACTTAACACAGCCGCAGGAGCACTTTCGTTTGTTCCCAAGGCTGCACTGTACTGAAGCAGCCTGGCCGCAGCATTGACAGTAAAACAAAATCAGCACTTCCTGCTTTACTAAAAGTGCTGCGGCCAGGCTGCTTCACCTCAGCATAACCGTGAGAGCAAACTAAAGTGCTCCCACGGCTTTCTTAAGTGTTAACCTTATCCAGGCCGGTCCCGAAACTCTCGGGATCCAAATTCTGACTAAATGGCCGAGCCCGAAATATTCTGGATCTGCGTACCATAGCAGAAAGAAAATCACTGTTATAACATATTGAATAAGACGGGTACAATTGTCCTGACATATGCAAAAATTAACCCGGCTGCAGAATGTGGATTAAAAATTTAAAGTAAGCCTTCTTAAAAGGGCCGCAGCAGCACAGAGCAGGCAGAGGAAGAGAGGAGGTAGCTGTGGCTGTATTAACACTTAACACAGCCATGGAAGTAAACAAAAATGCTCCCGCAGCCGTGTTATCTTAGAACAGGCTGGGTGAAGTAGGGAGGATATAGCTGGAGAGGCTGGGACTGGAAGAGGGCCAATGCTGGGAGGGAGGCTGTAACTGGAAATAGGCTGATACTGGGTTTGGGGGAGGACTGGAAATGGGTTGATACTGGGGCTGGGGGAAATTGGGGCTAGAAATAAACTGATATGAGGCTGGGGGGGGGAGCTCAGACTGGAAATGAGCTGATACTGGGATTGGGGGTTGACTGAGAATGGAATTTGGGTGACACTGGGCCTGGGGGAGACTGGGACTGGAAATGGGCTGATGCTGGGGGGACTGAGACTGGAAATGGACTGATACTGGGGCTGGGCATGGAAATGATCTTATGCTAGAAGGGGACTGGGACTGGAAGGAACTGGTGCTGGAAAAGGACTAATTTTAGGGCTGGGGGCCTGGTACTGAAAGGGGGCTGGTGTTGATAAATACTGAGGTCAGGGTGTGAAAAAGAAGGAGATGCTGGGGGAGTGAGAAGGGAGAGGAGGACAGATATGACTTTGCTTCTTCTCCAGCCTCCACAATAACCAGGGGAAGGTTGAGAGGATGGAATTTAAGATCAGATGCTGGGGTAAGGAGGAGGAAATGAAGGGTTAACAAATATTGGAGAAGGAGGTATATAGACGGGCACCAGGGACATGAGGATGGCACTGCGGCCGGGGAGACAACTGGATGTCTGGCGGGCTAGAATCAGGGCACATCCGGGACATCCAGGTCTTATGCCCTGATTCTGCTCCCGTGGGAGCTGAATCAGGTGCATATTCTTGCCATCCAGATTCTGGACGTCCAGATGGCCTGGATGTGCCCCGACCAGAATTGGCATCTATGTGTTTTTTTTCTATAATACAATCGCATCCCACCTTTCAACACCTCTTGTCACATGCATCACTCCATCAGCTATGTACATTGACTTTCCTTCATGCTCTATTAATTTATCCTTATATAGGAAGACTTCTAGAAGCATCAAGCAACAATTAACAGTATTGTTGCAATCTCTCATTATCAAGCTGTATACTGTTTTAAGTGCAATGTATGTAAAAGATATACATTTATAAGTTATGTTAACAGTAAGCAAAACATTGAGAATAAACAGTATTCCTTTTTCACTAAGCCTATTTTTCTAACAGATGTATATGTTTAGTCTCAATTGCAATTCTGTAAATATAAGATTTCATTAGCTTTGGGGCACTTGCAAAATGCAGTGTGTGCCTTCGAGTCAGTGCTGACTCCTGGCGACCCAGAAGCTGCTGGGTTTTCTTGGCAGTGTGACCGGAAGTAGATTGCCAGGCCTTTCTTCCGAGGCAATGGAGGGTTAAGTGACTTACCCAAGGCCACAAGGAGTGCTAGTGGGAATTGAACCCTAGTTGCTTGGTTACCAAGCCAGTGTTCTAACCACTAGGCTACTTGGGGCACTTAATATAATTGAAATCCTTATAAAATTGTATTAATCCTTTCCACTCAGATAAATTTCTATGTCGCTTATGCCAAATTGGAATACATTTTAACAAAAAACTGCCCAAATTGCAACCAATATGATATACGCATTCTACAGTAACCAGCCATATAGTATTTTTGGCCATGAACTAGCAAGTTATTCATTTGTCCTATAGGATGGGACATACGATCAGAATGGGAAAATTTAAATGTCCCACGGGGTAGGACAGCTAAGTGGAAAGGGTTAAAAACTTTAGGAGAGATTGTTTTCTTTTCACTTGAGAAAAATTATTCTTTCACACTACTAAGATATATACAGCACTGTACACATACACATAAGAGACAGTTCCTGCCCCATACAGCTTACATTGATGAGGTTATAATCACCTAGGATACTCCCATTCCGACTGATAAATCGTGTTGAGAGGGAGTAGATCTTCAAGTAACAAGAAATGCAGTTAGAGACTAAGAAAATGTGGCAGAAAGATACTGAGTTATTTTCCATCGTGTTGGGTGCCATAGGCCTGATTTAAGTAGTATTTCCAAGAACACCTTGATACGTTACACATACATGTTACATCTTTCGAACTCCAAAAGGAGGCTGTCTTTGACATCATGCAAGTACTATGCCAAGCACTAGTAGTAAATTTGAGAGACTGAGATCATACTCCACATATCCTGGCTTAGAAGTGGGGTTCAAGACTGTCATGGTGTGTGCAGCATTAACAATCAGCTGTTATAAATCTCCCAATTTATTTATTGTTCCAAAAACTATATATGAATACAATGATGACTTCCACCATAGAACTTCAAAACATGCTTATAAAGTTCTTATAAGTGAACATGAAAGGGAAAAGACCTGTTTGTTCCTTAGGTCCACAATTGAATCCTGCTTCACAGAATAAGGGCACAAATCCTCTCTGCTCAGAAAAACCCCTTCTGAGTATACTTTATTTACTTGTATGGTGTTTAAATTATTTTTTTATCTTCAACTTATTAAAAACCTCATTTTATCAATATTGAAGAAATTGAATTTAAAGCATCTAAAAAACGTATCTTCATTCAAAAAACGGAAGTTGTCCTGTCAAGAATGTTAGAAGAACACTTAGCAATACTGGCAGCTAGTTATGCACTCTTCACCACTAGCAGTGCTGACAATTGGTAATGCGCCCAATGTGACTCTGTTTCGCTGCAAGGCTGCCTGAGGAGTTTAGCTAGATAACTGAATGTAAGTGCTTTTGTTAACATAGCATAATTTGGTCGTGTGAGGAAAAGCTAGAGTTGTAGTGTTCTCCTAGGATTAATGGCACTGGGAGTCCCTAGTAGTTGTTTGTTGTCCCAGGTGATTTTTTTCTCATAAGTAGGGTCATTCAGTATGTCCCCATGGACACACCTCACTTGTACGGGGCCTAGGTATCTACCCCGCAAGGTCAGAGTATCAAGGAAAGGGTGATACTCAACAGTGTCAAAAGCAGCAGATAGGTCAAGAAGTTTGAAAATCAAATAAAGACCCTTCAATTTCATTAGGAATAGATCGTTGAGAACTTTGTCAAGGGCTCTTTCTGTAAAATCCAGAGGGCAAGAGCCAGACTCGAATGTATCAAGCATGGTTTGAAATGAAAGAAAGAACAGCAGTGGTGAACAACGCATTCAAAGAGCTTTGATGTGAAAGGGTGGAGGGAAATGGGACTATAGTAGTAAGGGCAGATAAGGTCCAGTTAAAGTTTTTTAAGGAGTGGTGTAAATGCAGCATGTTTGAAGGTATTAGGCAGTGATAGATTGAGGTATGGCAGATGGGAGGGATGACAGCAGGGGAGACAGAACTGAGTAGTTAGGTGGGAATGGAATCAGAGGAACAGGTAATAAGTTTGAAGGAGGAGAGAAGATGTGCAGTTTCTTCCTCTGTGATTTAAAAAAAGGAAGAAAGGACAGCAGGGGCTGAAGAGCGAATGTGGGAATTGTGGAGGAAGAGAAGATCGAGATAACTTGGAGAACTCAAGGCTAAAGTTGTCAACCTTATAATGAAAGTAGCCAGCCATAGTCTGGGCAGAAAGTGGAGAAGGGTTGGAATTGGAGGCACATCGAGGAGGGAGCTGAATGTGGTAAAGAGATAGAGGTAAGAAAGTTTGTTTGGACAGTGCAATAACAGACTGGGAGCAGGTCAGCAAGAAGCTGAAATGTATGAAATCAGCATGGACATGCTATTTTAGCCAAAAGCACTTTGCAGAGTGAGCATAGGAATATAGGTAGCAATTCAGGAGGTCAACCAGGGCTGAGGTTTGGTACACATTACAGGATGAGAAATGGAAGGAATGAGCATGTCCAAAGCAGAGGAGAGTATGGTGTTATAGGAAGAGACTACCTCATCGATGGTGGATGAGAAGAGTAATGAAACAGTGGTGGAGAGAGTGCAAGGGATAGTAGTCTAAAGATTCCTGAATGTGGTAGTTGTGATTGGCTGGGACTGTGATGAAGGGTAGTTAATTACAAACGTTTTCAGATAATAGTCAGAGAGAAGAACCGAAGTAGAGAAGTTTAATAGTGGGCAGTAGGAGAAATGGACAAGATCTGAGATTGCATAAAACTGTGAAATCTTTATTATTTGTTTAACTTTAGATTTCATTGTATGATTTTTAGATTTATATTGTAATTTTATGTTATCTGTGATATATGTGACTAATGTCAGATATTTTATTGTTACCCATTTAGGAAGGTTGATAGGTGGGTTATACATTGTTTTAAATAAAGAAAGAAGGTAGAGGCAGAGGTGATGCTGGTACATAGAAGTGGCAGAGCATAAGAACATAAGAAATGCCATACTGGATCAGACCAAGGTCCTTCAAGCCCAGTATCCTGTTTCCAACAGTGGTCAATCCAGGTCACAAGTACCTAGCAGTTTCCAAAAATGATACACAGGTTCCATAATGCTTGTATTGGGGCATCCAGTGGATTACCTGGGTCTTCTTTAATAATGGTTTATGGACATTTCCTCCAGGAACTTAACCTTTTTTAAACCCAGCTACACTAATAGCTTTTACTACATCCTCCACTAATGAATTTCAGAGTTTGATTACATGTCGAGTGAAAAATTATTTTCTCTTATTAGTATTCAACGGGTTACACTCTAGCTTAATTGCATGTCCCCTAGTCTTTCTACTTTTTGATGGCATAAACAATCAATCTACATTTACCCGTTCCACTCCATTCATTAACCTATAGACCTCTATCTTATCTCCCCTCAACCGTCTCTTCCAGGTTGAAAAGCCCTAACCTTTTAAGCCTCTCCTCATAGGGGTATCCTTCCATCCACTTTACCATTTTGGTGCCTCTTCTCTGTCGCTTTTCTAATTCTGCTGTATCCTTTTTAAGATACGGTGACCAGAATTGCCACAATATTCAAGGTGCGGTCACACCATAGAATGATACAGAGGCATTATAATATCCTATGTCTTATTCTCCAATCTTTTCCTTATGATTCCTAGGATTTTATTTGCCTTCTTGGCCACTGCTGCACACTGGGTGGAGGGTTTCAACATGTTATTTATGATGACGTCTAAATCTTTTTCCTGGTGGTGGTTCCTAATGTGGAACCTTGCATTGTGTAACCATAGTTTGGGTTGTTCTTTCCTAGGTGCCTAACTTTGCACTTGTCCACATTAAATTACATTTTCCATTTGAACATCCAGTCTCCCAATTTGTCACGGTCCTCTTGCAGTTTTTCACAATCCTCTTGGATTTTAACAACGTTGAATAATTTTGTGTCATTCTGCAAATTTGACTACCTCGCTCATTATTCCCATTTCCAAGTCATTTATGAATATGTTAAAAAGCAGTGGACCCAGCACAGATCCCTGGGGTACTCCACTATTCATCTTTCTCCATTGGGAAAATTGGCCATTCAACTCTACCCTCTGCCAACTGTCTTTTAACCAGTTCCTGATCCACAATAGTACACTGCCTCCTATCCCATGACTTTTTAACTTCGCCAAGAGTCTCTCATGAGGGATCTTGTCAAAATCTTTCTGAAAATCCAGATAGACTATATCAACTGGCTCACCTTTGTCTACCTGTTTCTTCACACCTTCAAAAAAATATAACAGATTAATAAGACAAGACCTTCCTTGGCTAAAGCCATGTTGACTTTCCTCATTAAACCATGACTATCTACATGCTCAGTAATTTTGTTCTTTATAGTGGTTTCTACCATTTTGCCCGATACTGATGTCAGGCTCACTGGCCTGTCGTTTCCCAGATCACCCCTGAAACTCTTTTTAAAAATTGGCATTACATTGGCCATTCGCCTATCCTCAGGTACTATAGATTATTTTAATGATAGATGAAGGGATTAAAGCAAGGATCTTTGAGATATAAGGGACAGAGTGGTCACTGATATGGATGTTAAAGTACTCAAGAATATGGGAAGGGGAAGATGGCTCACGAAGAAAGGAAAGCCAGGTGTCAAAGTTAGTGTGAAAGGAAGAGAGGGACTTATCAAGGGGTCGATAAATGATAGCTGCTTAGAGAAATATATTTTCTTAAGGATCCTCATAAATCTGAGCTTTTCCATTAGCTTGCGTCAAATGTGGCATGATCTTCATATGTCTAAATCCAACATATTGCTGAATAGACTGAAACGTAGACATATTGTCTACTTGAACAATGACTGGTGTTCTGTTGGCAGAAATGGCTAACTTTGTTATGACGGCATTCACAAACGTAGTACTAACAATTTCAACCTTCTGGTAGCAAGAATACTGGTATGTATGTAATTTTTTTTTATTTTCCATTTTATAAAGCACCCCTCCCAAGGAAGCTACGTAAGAGTATACAAGAGATTATAGAAATTTTTATGAAATGAGATATAAAGATGACATAAAACAAAAGCTTAACCACCACCAATGTTCCCTCTAATTTTCTGTAGGCTGTGTGCGCATAAAATATCAGCTGTGCAGCTTTTGAAGGAATGTTAAATTTTTGTGCGCCACATAACGACACTCGGAGTTATATACTTTAAAATTTGACTACACATCAGAATACAGTATGTACACCACATTGATTTTAATCAAATTAAATGAAAATAGACGATTACGAGATGAAGCGGAAAATTTCTAGTAATTACAATGAGGTAATTAGACCTTACCTGCTAATTATTGTTCCTGAAGGAACGACAGTCCAGTCCCTTTACTTTAGGGTTACGCAACCCTTCCAGCAGCTTGGAGGCTGAGCCCAACCTTTTTGGGGTGGAGCGGTATATATACCACTGGTGCCACCCACTCACTCCAGTATTCTCAGCCTCCAAGCAGCTGGAGGGTTCCGTAAGCCTAGGGCTTACTGGAGTCCTAACTTCCCTTAAATCTGCTTTTATTTCATTTAATTTCATTTAATTTCACCTAATTTACTCCTTTTAGTTTACTAAAGTTTCATAGTCTTATTGATTTCCTTAGGATTACTTGCTTCTTCCTTTCCTACTCCTTCTCCCTCTCCCCCCCCTCACCCCGCGGCATCCCGGGGGCCAGAGGGGATTTGTCCTGCAGTCCCTGCAGCAGCGAGGAGGAGCGGACAGAGCTCCTCTCGCTGCCGGTGCAGTCGGTTCCTCTGCCTTCCTGCCTGAAATCCGTCCTCGCGCCGAAGCCCCGCCGGCGGCTGAGCGCTGGAGGACGCGCCATACACGGGGGAGATTGTGCGATTCCTCAGCCCCCTTCCTCGGGCAGTTCGCGGCGCGGTAGGAGGCGGCGACGAGCGGAGAGGCTCTGGGGGTAACACGAGACCCAGGATCGTTCGGGTCTCGGTTCCCAGCTGTTCCCGCACCGTCGGAGCGTGCGGGTCGGCTTAAAAGCAGTTGTTTGCAGCTCCTCTACTAAGGGCTCCATGTGGTCGCGGCCTACCACGTGTGGAGCCCTCTACGGAAAATCCCGGCCTCGGGCCTGAGAGAAGCTCCAGAAACGCAAGTATTCAGAATTTACACTGAAGAAATTTTAAGAAGGCTTATGCTGAATTTTGTTTTTACCATTTTAATTGGCTATTTTACTGTTTCATTGGGAAAGTAAATTTAACCTCAAATATTTTATCGTTGGCCTGTTCCTGGGCAGCATTTGCAGAGCCTGGATTACTAATTGGGGGTTTTATTGGTTTGTTTTATTGGAGTTATAAATTAATAAAATAACGACACTCGGAGTTATATAATTTATAACGACACTCGGAGTTATATAATTTAAAATTTGGCTACACATCAGAATACAGTATGTACACCACATTGATTTTAATCAAATTAAATGAAAATAGACGATTACGAGATGAAGCGGAAAATTTCTAGTAATTACAATCACAACTTTTAAATTTTAAGACGTCTGTGTTTTCTATCAGAATCAAACCGTAATTTTTGTGCGCTCTGTTGTAAAGTATGTGCGCTCGCTCGGCGAGGTGTGTGCGCGCGCACACGCGCACAGCTTAGAGGGAACAGTGACCACCACCTTAAAAAAATGAAAAATCTCAAGTAGATGTCCACACTACTACTGAACATGTGTATAGAGTTACAAGACATACAAGGATCATCAAAGTGTGAGCATATTTCCCCCATTCTAGAGAAGCTTCATTGGTTACCAATAAACTGTAGAATCCAATATAAGGCCATCCTTACCACCTTTAGGGCCTTCAATAATATTTCTCCAGATTCCATCTCAGATCTCATCATACACACAACAAATAACAGGTCCAGGAGATCTCCAGCTGTTGACACACTACTTATACCAAAAGTTTCCTTAAAAGCTAATCAATCATCCATCAATAGGGCTTTTTCGAATTATGCTCCTAGATGTTGGAACAAACTCCCTCCCAATATCAGAGCAATTAAAGACATCAAACAATTCAAAAAAGCCCTTAAACACCACCTTTTCATCGCACACTTCAAACACCTAAACACCCCTTCCCCTCCCCCATCCTTTTAACCTCATACCTACCCTAACTAACTGTATAGATTTTATATATCTCCAACATGTTTTTTCTAGAAATATAAATGATTTCCCTGTTTACTTCCATGTTAATTTTCCTGTTACTTGTAATAGGTCTGTTATATCTGACCAATTGTTGTATTGTTTCAATGTAAACCGCACTGATGACAAATAGCGCGGTATATAAGAAAATTAAATAAATAAATACACAGTATTGCACAGACACTTGTAAAAAACAGTCCCTGCTCATCAGAGCTTACAATCTAGTCAAGACAGGCAACACAATAGCTATAGACATGGGATAAGAGAGGAAAGGTAGTGAGGAGCTGCAGAGTGAATACACTTATAGGTTTGAAACATGTTTGAATGGCTGGCCTGGTCCCTCCCTCCTCCTACGTGACTACATAAGAGAAGGGAAGGAGGGACCTGACCTGTCTACAAACGCGGGTCTGCCTCACTGCTGCTGCCGCCACCTCCAAGAAAACAGAAAAAGTGGTAGCGGCGGCGGCAGCAGGGCAACGAGGGGGGGTGGATGCGAGCAGGGGGCAGACAACCAGCAGGGGGGGGGGCGTCAGATGTGGAAATTGCACAGGGCGCAATTATGGCTTGCTACGGTCCTGGGAGGATCCACCAGAACAAACACTGAAAGAGCTATGGGAGAGATAAGAAGAGAACTAGGATAGAACAGAGCCCTTAAAACTAAGTGACGACAAGGTATTGAGGAGAAGGTTGTGGTCAACAGAGTCAAAAGTTGCAGAAAGATTAAGTGAAGGCCCTTGAATTTATCAGGAACAGGTCGCTGGAGACTTTGGCAAGAGCCATTTCAGTAGAATGTAAAGGATGAAAGCCAGATTGTAAAGGATCCAGAAGGGCTTGAGAGGGGAGAAAGTTGAGGCAACGGCAGTGAACTGCACGTTCAAGTAGTTTAGAAATGAAGGAGAGGAGGGAGATGGGTCAATAGGACAGCTAGGATCTAGTGAAAAAATCCCTTGTAAGAAGCCAAGCTTTGCATATTTTGAAAAGATGCCAGTGGAGCATTTAACTTGTCAGATGGAATTCTATTCCAGCAGGCAGTTTCTATACATGAAGAAAGTGGATATCTCTTTCGACAAGTTTAATTTTATCCAGAATCTGAAGAAGATACCTTTACCATGACCTGAGAACACAACTAGGTGTGTAAAAACAAATACAACAAAAATAAATAATCCAATGCTAATCCATTTCAAATTTTGTTTACTGAAGAAATTACCCTCAATTCTAACTTCTGTGCTATTAGTAGTCAATGAAGTGTCTTTAGCACCGGAGTAACATACTCAGATTTCCCTAGTTATAGGGTAACTAAATGCACAGCTGTGTTTTGAACTTGTTACAAGTGATTGAGCTGTTATTTTGAAAGGCCTATATGCAAAAAATTAGAGTTGTTTTATCACAAAATAAATTATCCATAACCCATAATTTATGGAAATAGGATTTACCACTCTATTAACCTAGAAATGCATACTTAAAGGTGAATCTAAGGGGTATGTTTACTAAAGTGTGCTACCTATTAATGCAGCAGATAGCTCATGATCTCCAGGAACAAGCAGGAATGAGTATTCACATATGGGTATCGTCGGTACCGACGGAGCCTGCGCGGGAACGCTCCCCAGCGTCCAAAAGGAAAGCTTTTGGGAGCATCCCACAGCGCCTGCGCGCTGCCTTCCCGCCTTTCCCAACCGCCTCTCTCCAGTTCTTCTTTTCCGCGGAGCCAGCAGGTCGTGTTCCTGTCACCGTTGAAGAATTTCTTTATTTTATTTTATTTCTTTGGTCGCGCGTCTGCCTTCTCGACGCTGGACCGGTACCGCCGGTCTTTTCTTTCGTTATTCTAAAAAAAACCAAAACCTACTGTTTTTCTCACTTCAGTGCATTTTCTTCTTTGGCCTTAGGCCTAGGAAATTTTTCCTCATGGAAAAGCCCGCCTCTGGGTTAAAAAAAATGCACGAAGTGCAGTGGCACTATTTCTGTCACGACACCCATGAATGGTGTCTAAAATGTTTAGGTCCTGACCACTCCATTACGGATTGTGAGTCCTGTTCCATGATGTCTAAAAGAGGTCTACAGAATCGAGCAGCCAAGCTCAGTACCCTGTTTCCCTCTGATGCAGCTTCGGTGGCATCGATGTCTTCCAGGGCTTCTTCTTCCTCACATGGATCTCAGGTAACCAAACTTAAGTGCAGCCGGTCCTCGAAGGGTAAATCTCCCTCTAAGTATCGAGATGCCTCCGGGCTTGCTCTCGAGGAATCCGCACCGGCAAAATTACCCCGGCGGGAGGAGGCTCCGGCTTCCAAAGCTTTATCTATGGGGTCACAGGTTGACATCGATGGCTCGGCCTCGACCGATCACCTGTTGCCATGTTCTGGGGTACCGGTGGTTCCCACTGGTACCGACATCCAGACATTGGTTGCGTCGATGGATCAGAACATCCTGACCATGCAGCGTGCCATCACGGCATTCATACAAGCTGCGACGCCTTCGGTACCGTAACAAACTCTGTTGCCGGTACCGACTCCGGCACTGGTACCGGTTCCGGTGCCGGTACCGATTGCATCGACATCGCCTTCGGTGTCGACTGCAGCGGTACACTATTCTGTGATGCCAATTGGTACCGATCACTCCCGATGTCGATACCACCCGGTACGCGTATCGGGCTCTGCAGGAGCATCCAGACAGGCGATACTTCGATTCCTCTGAAGACTCTGATGAATCAGAGGCCTCTGTCGAAGCATCGGTGATCCATCCTCAGGAGCCCTCTTCTCCAAAAAGGAGAATGTCTCCTCCAGAAGACTTGTCTTTTCAAGACTTCATTAGGGAAGTGGCCAGGGCCTTTCCATCTCAGTGGCCCCTGAGACAGAGCCTAGAGCCTTTCCATCTCAGTGGCCCCTGAGACAGAGCCTAGAGCCAAAAAATTCGATATTTTACAATATTCTAAGGCTCCTAAAGAGGCAGCCACTTTACCAATACATGAGATTCTCTATGATCACATGTTGGGCATATGGGAGACTCCTCTCACCACTTCCCCTCATTCTCGCAGGTTGGACACCATGTATCGTGTTCCTCCTTGTCCTGGCTTCCATAAGACTCAGCTTCCTCACCACTCCATTGTGGTGGAGTCTGCTATGAAGAAGATAAAGAGCACAAAAAGGCACTTTTCTGCTCCTCCAGGAAGAGAATGCAGAACCTTAGATGCCTTTGGCAGGAGAATTTTCCAGGCCAGTATGCTTGTTGCCAGAATCAACTCCTATAGTCTCAATATGGGGATGTTTCTAAAAGAAGTTGCAGATCACCTGCAAACTTTATCTCCTTTTATTTCAGAAGATAAAAGGGAAGAGTTCCTCACCTGGCTCAAACATGCTCAGGATATTTCCAAGTTTTCCAACCGTGCAGCCTTTGACTCTTTTGAAGGTGCCAGCAGAGCCTCGGCTATTGCCATAGGTGCACGCAGAGTTGCTTTGTTACAAGCTTCTGATTTGGAACCCTGAGTTCAAGATGGACTAGGAAACCTTCCTTGTACAGGTGAAAACCTTTTTGGCAAAGATTGGCAAGCAAAGGCCACCCAGATGGATGCTGAAAATTCTGCTTTAGATAGACTTTCAAAGTCTACTTCTGCTCCTTTTAAGAAAAGGTTGTTCAAAAAGGGTTTTTTTTCCCAAAAAAAGGGAAATATTATTCTGCTTATGGTCAGCAGTCATCTTCTGCAGGTCGTTTTGCTACAAAGAGACAGCAACAACCGAAACAGGCCAAGCCTAAGGCTGCTAGGACTGCTACGGCCCAACAGCCTCAGCCTCCTCAGGGCCTTTGACTTACAACTAGAGAGCTTAGCCTTTCTGGCTCTAGAACATCCAGAGCCTCTCACCATTCCAGGAAGGTTGGCTTACTTTGCTCCCAGGTGGGAACAGATCACAGCAGAGCAATGGACCCTCTCCATCATAAGGGAGGGGGTACAAGCTTCATTTCTTAAACCTTCCTCCTCACACCATGGTGAGACAGTTCAATTCTCAGACATCTCTCCTCGACCTTCTGGGTCAGGAGATTGCTACCCTTCTTGCCCAAGGGGCAATAGAAGAAGTACCCCTTCTTCAACAGGGCTCAGGGTTCTACTCCCCCTACTTTCTTATCCCAAAGAAAACAGGGGGCTACAGACCCATATTAGATCTCAGAGAATTGAACAAGTTTTTATGCAAGGAGAAATTCAAGATGATTTCTCTCGGTACTCTCCTTCCATACCTTCAGAGTCAGGATTGGCTTTGCTCTCTAGACCTCAAGGATGCGTACACCCATGTCCTCATCCATCCAACACACAGAAGGTTCCTTCGGTTCCTTTATCAAGGGAAGCGCCACCAATACAGAGTGCTTCCTTTCGGTCTGGCCTCTGCACCAAGGGTGTTCACAAAATGCATGTCAGTAGTAGCTGCATTTCTACGCACTCTAGGGATATTCGTATTCCCATATCTGGACGACTGGCTCATCCGAGCTCCATCCCAGTCAGAGGCCCAGACTTCTCTAACCTGCACAATGCGTATCCTTCAGTATCTGGGACTTGTAATAAACATCCCAAAATCCCATCTCACCCCTATTCAGTCATTAGAGTTCATAGGGGCCTTGCTGGATACCACAACTGCAAGGGCCTATCTTCCCCAGGCCCGTTGCCTACGCTTGGTGCAGTTAACCTCTCAAATTCAGTTAAAGTCCCATTTAACTGCTCGAGAGATGTTACAACTGTTAGGCCACATGGCATCCACTGTGCATGTGGTTCCTTACGCTCGCCTTCACATGAGGGCAGCTCAATGGACTCTGTCCACCCAGTGGACCCAGGCATCAGGGTGCCTGTCAGACAAAAAAGCAACCTCCAGTCGCTTTTGCTCTCTCCAGTGGTGGAAGTCCACTCAAAATCTGTTGCTAGGGTCCCCCTTTCAACAGGTGTTACCCCAAGCAACCCTTACAACAGATGCCTCTCCAAGAGGTTGGGGAGCTCATCTTCAAGATCTGTCCACTCAAGGCATCTGGTCTTCACAGGAGACATCTCAACATATCAACCTCTTAGAGCTCAGAGCAATTTTTCTAGCTCTCAGAGTCTTCCACACCCTGCTCAGCTACAAGACAGTCCTCATCCACACGGACAACCAAGTAGCCATGTTCTACATGAACAAGCAGGGCGGGACTGGCTGTCTGTCGCTTTGCAACGAAGCTCTGAGATTGTGGGCCTTCGCCAGAGAGCATCAAATTCATCTCATGGCAGTGTATCTTCCAGGGGTTCAAAACTCTTGGGCAGACAGACTCAGTCAAGTTCTGCTTCCACACGAATGGTCCCTCCATGGGGACCAGATAGCCAGGATCTTCCAAATTTGGGGAACCCCGGACATAGACCTCTTTGCAAGTCAGTGGAATGCCAAACTTCCCCGGTTCTATTCCAGGATTCCGTGTCAGGGAGTTCAGGCCAGGGATGCCTTCCTCCTTCATTGGGGGCAAGACTTCCTCTATGCCTTTCCACCCATTCCCCTAATTCCCAAGACACTCTTCAAACTTCAGAGAGACAAGGGGTCTATGATCCTCATAGCACCACATTGGCCACGCCAAGTGTGGTACCATCTACTTCTGCATCTCTCTCAAGCTCCCTCCCTGGACTTGGGATCTGCTCCAGACCTCCTGTCCCAGGAGGAGGGAACGTTGTGGCACCCAAATCCCCAGTCTTCTTCACCTCAGAGCCTGGTTGCTGAAGGCCTAGACCTTCAAGATTTGCATCTTTCTCAGCAAGTGAAGGATATCCTTCATGCTTCCAGAAAGCCTTCCACTAGACGTTCCTATGCTTTTAAATGGAAAAGATTTACCATTTGGTGTGCAGAGAAGGGTCTTAACCCTCTTGCAATACCTCTGAATTCTTTACTAGAGTATTTGCTGCATTTATCCCATGCAGGCCTTAAAACAAATTCAGTAAGAGTCCATTTGAGTGCTATTGCAGCATCCCTTAAGCCTCTCAATGGACAGCCTATTTCCTCTTATCCTCTTATTGCAAGATTCATGAGAGGCCTTCTTTTAACTAAACCTCCCATTAGACCACCTCCAGTGGCATGGGATTTGAATTTGGTTCTTGGCCAGCTTATAAGCCACCCTTTGAACCCTTAGCCACCACCTCCTTGAAATTCCTTTCCTGGAAGGTTATTTTTCTCATTGCAGTCACCTTAGCTCGCCGTATCAGTGAGCTGCAAGCCTTGGTGGCTAATCCTCCTTATACAAGGTTCCATCATGACAAGGTAGTCCTCAGGACTAATCCACACTTTATGCCTAAAGTGGTCTCACCTTTTCATCTGAACCAGGAGGTGTATTTACCTGTCTTTTTTCCAGGACCTCATGCATCAACTGCAGAGAGGAATCTTCATACCCTGGATTGTAAGAGAGCACTTGCTTTTTACTTACAAAGGACACAGCAACATAGAAAGTCCTCTCAACTATTTGTTGCTTTTGATCCCGCTCATTTAGGACTTCCAGTCTCTAAGAGAACTCTGTCCAATTGGATTGCTCAGTGTATCTCCTTCGCCTACCAGAGTAAGAACCTTTCTCTGGAAGGCCATGTCACAGCTCACAATGTGAGGGCCATGGCAGCCTCTATGGCTCATCTAAACTCTGTGTCCATCGACCAAATCTGTCGAGCGGCCCCCTGGGCCTCGGTTCATACCTTTACAGCCCATTACTGCTTGGACAAGGACTCCCGCCGGGATGCCTTGTTTGGTCAGGCTGTTCTCAAACACCTGTTCCATACCTAATCAACTCCTACCCACCTACCCTGGTTGGATGCCCGAGATCCATGGGGGTGAGGTGGAGCCCTTATCAGGGACTCACAACCTTTGGGATCTTCCTGGCATCTCTAGCTGGGGAGTCCCCATATGTGAAGACTCATTCCTGCTTGTTCCTGGAGATAGCACAGTTACTTACCTGTAACAGGTGATCTCTGGGAACAGCAGGAATAAGTCTTCACAACCCACCCATCTCCCCTAGGAGTTGTATCTCTCTATCTATCTTTCCTTTCCTTTCTCTCTCTCTCTTTGTCTCAGCTTAAAACTCGAACTGGAGAGAGACGGTTGGGAAAGGCGGAAAGGCAGCGCGCAGGCGCTGTGGGATGCTCCCAAAAGCTTTCCTTTTGGATGCTAGGGAGCTTTCCCGCGCAGGCTCCGTCGGTACCGACGATACCCATATGTGAAGACTTATTCCTGCTGTTCCCAGAGATCACCTGTTACAGGTAAGTAACTGTGCTTTATCAGGCCACATTAGCAGATAATGCAGGCCAAATGCAGATAGGGCAAGAAATTGCTGTGCTATCTACAGAAAATATGTTAGTTGTTAGTGGGCGGGATCTGGATAGAGGGGGGGGTGTCTGCAATATGCATTTACCATGGTTGTCAATGGCGTGTGGTAAGCATCAGATCTGCAGACAGTGCAGGTGCAACTACTGCCCCCTCAGTGTGTAGCCTTAGTTGTATCCAGGATTCTGTCGGGCCACGGTCTCTACATTTTTGGTGCAGTATCTGCTGAGGAAATGTTGCACACACCGTCAACAGATAGTGCACTGCATTATGTGCTGCTATTTGTACGATAATGACACATTAGCTGCAAATGCCTAACACGGTTTAGTGAACATATCCCTAAGATTACTCCCAGGATTCTCATTCCTCCCTAGATACTAATGCAGTCATGTTCAAACACACTTGAGAGAAAAGACTAAGACATAGATGGTTGTCATAACCAAAATAATTTTCTTTTTGAAGGATTCAAAGTATAATTTGTTTTTGTGTAATCACAATTCCATATTGTGCAGGCTGTTATTCAAAGTATTCACAGTAGACCTGGATATTGTCTACATAGATCACTTAATGGAGACCCACATTTTCAGTAATCTGTGTAATCAGCTGAATATATACAGTTGTGTGCAAAAGTTTAGACACCCTTAGTCAGTTTTCTGTTTCAATGAATCCCTAAGCTGATAGAAGCTCTACATCAGTGATGGCTAACCTTTTTGAGCCCGAGTGCCCAAACTGCCGCACAAAACCAAAGAATTTCCTCAAAGTGCCAGCACGTCAATTAAACCTTAACAACAAGATTTTAGTATCTAAAAACTCTTTATAAAGTTGCCTGAACTATGTAACATCATTTGTAAAGGTTGGAATCTTTGTATTGTCAGAGAATCAATTTGATTCACAATCCTTTGGTTTTCATTTCAATTTATTGGCAATTTATAATGTTTTAATGATTTCATTCAATTTAATGAATTTAGGAAGAATTTGATTCAGTTACACAATATATTTTAAATGTATTATTCACATAACATGTCAAATGTATCCTGAGTAAAAAAAGATAAACTTCTTAAAACTGTTAACTGTGTCAGGACTCGGTGTGTATTCCCAAAGAATCTATACATGAAAAAAATTAATGTGATGTTTATTGTTGCATGCATGCTGATAACTTGTCAAAGAGATATCTTTCTACCTTTTGTGCATTTTTTTTCAGTTGCAATTGCTCCAGCCACTTTCTTCTGGTTTCTTCATGTTTCTGCTAACTCTCCATCATCTGCTGTCCATTTGTCCTTTCTTCTCTCTTCTAGTTTTTTTTTCCATTCTCTCTCTCTACATCCGCTTTAACATACCAATCTTTCTCCTTTTGCTCTTTCCTCATTCCTATTTCATCCACTCAAATTTTACCCCTCCATCCTCAATCCCCACTTACTCTCCCAATACCCGGCCAATTGTAGATTTTTTTATCCCTCCCACACAAAATATTTTTCCCCTCTCCATTTTACTCTCCCAGCCCCATCCCATTCTAATCCTCCCCCAACATCAGCTCCCTTCTAGTTCCAGCCTCACCCAGCATCCATTCCCTTCTAGTCCCTGCATCAGCCCATTTCCAGTCCTAGCCCCCCATCAGCCCATTTCCAGTCCTAGCAACCCCCCAACCCAATACCAGTCCTAGCCCCCCCCATCAACCCACTTCCAGTCCTAACCCCATCAACCCAGTTCCAGTCAGCCCCCCATAGCCCATTGCCAGTCCTAACCCCCCATCAGCCCACAGCCCATTACCAGTCCTAACCCCATCAGCCCACCTCAAGTCCTAACCCCTCCCCATCAGCCCATTTCCTGTCCTAGCCCCCCCATAGCCCATTATCAGTCCTAACCCCCCCATAGCCCATTACCAGACAGCCCCCATCAGCCCACAGCCCATTACCAGTCCTAACCCCATCATCCCACCTCAAGTCCTAACCCCTCCCCA
The DNA here is from genome assembly GCA_033557465.1 of Ichthyophis bannanicus. Classification (NCBI taxonomy): domain Eukaryota; kingdom Metazoa; phylum Chordata; class Amphibia; order Gymnophiona; family Ichthyophiidae; genus Ichthyophis; species Ichthyophis bannanicus. The sequence goes on along the minus strand of CM066031.1, from coordinate 1,263,555,810 downwards.
TCAGCCCATTTCCTCTCCTAGCCCCCCCATAGCCCATCAGCACTCCTAACCCCCCCAGCCCCCCCATAGCCCATCAGCACTCCTAACCCCCCCCCAGCCCCCCCCAAAGCCCATCAGCACTCCTAACCCCCCCAGCCCCCCCATAGCCCATCAGAACTCCTATCCCCCCCATATCCAATCAGCACTCCTAACCCCCCCAGCCCATCAGCACTCCTAACCCCCCCCAGCCCCCCCATAGCCCATCAGCGCTCCTAACCCCCCCCAGCCCATCAGCACTCCTAACCCCCCCCCCCCCCCCCCCAGCCCAGCCCAGCCGAGGGAATTATTTTTTTTTTTAAAAGCTGTCTTCTCCCGCTGCCGGGGCCGCCGCGGCAGAATCGAGTGTGCCGCGGGGCCCCCCCTGCCCAGCACAGCCTGCCCTCCCCCACTATCCACTCTCTCGTCGCAGCTCACACTGACACGCGCCGACTTTCAGAGCGCGAAGGGATTAGTTTCCCTTTCGCGGCTCTGTTAAGCCCGCGGGGGCTGATGGGAACTTCCCATCAGCCCCCGCGGGCTTAACAGAGCAGCGAGGGAGAAACTCTTCCCTCGCTCTCTGAAAGCCGGCGCGTGTCACTGTGAGCTGCGACGAGAGAGCAGATAGAGGGGGAGGGCAGGCTGTGCTGGGCAGGGGGGGCCCGCGGCACACTCGATTCTGCCGCGGCGGCCCCGGCAGCGGGAGAAGACAGCTTTCTTTTTTTTTTAAATTTTACTTGCGGACCTTCCCGCGTGCTAGCTGCAAGGCCTTCGCGTGCCACAGGTTCGCCATCGCTGCTCTACATGGTGCAAAAGTAAAAATGACAAATGCAACATGTGCCTTTATACTGACCCAGTGATTTACCCAGGCAGCACCGGTGAGAATCAAACCCTGGTCTTTTCGTTACTAAGCCAGTACTCTAACCACTAGGCTACTCCTCCACTCTGGTACAGGTGGGATCTTTCTGCAAATTTTAATGCATATAATTTGACCAGGGCTTCCCAAAACAATAAATTGAGTAATAGCGGGGGTAGAGTTTCCTCCTAGGGAACTACCAATTTCAAATCCCATGTATCGAAAAATTCATTTTCCTAACAAACTCTCTGCCATCGTCCTTGCATGAGGGAAACAAACCACAAAGTAATGTGGGCTGTTGTGTTAACCACTTGACTGCACAGAAATAAAAACAAAAATATGAGTGTTCATTTTTTTATTGATACCCAATTTCTGACTAGCTTTCAGAAGCAAAGATTCTGTCCTGGCCTGATGGAGTTTTAGCTTTCGAAAGCTGGTCATGAAATGTATTGTTACCTTTTATTGGACTATCACTTTATATATATTTTTTGTTTTTTATTTATTAATATTTCTTTCTGTGCATTATGGAGAGTGTGGGAGAAATGTCAATATTGTCCACTGTTAAGAAAATAATCATGTTATTGCCTTTAATAGTTATTGATTTATTATTGTAATTGGTGTATATACTGCTCTGTTATGATGTGTATGAAATGTTACAAGCCACCCTGGCTATTTTGTTAGGGGGAGAGATGTATGAATTGAAAATTGTAATATAATAATCTAGGTCTTAACAAATTTTGTGCGGATTTAGGAGCCAGGCCAAAATCTTAGGAGCCAATGCTTGTGACCTCCTCATGTCCCCCACCCCACCCCACCCCTAGTTGTCTCTTGCACTGGTCTCATGTTTTCAAGTCTCATGAGACCGGCACTAGAGTTCCTACACCGCATGTCGTCTTTAGATAACAGCACTTATAGCTTCAGATAGCAAGTGTCTGTGTTAGTATGTTGTGCAATGGTGTTTTATTTGTCTATGAATGGGATGTGCCTGTGCGTGCCTTTGTGTGGGTAGGGTACAGGGCTGTAGTGCATGTGGATGAGAGCTGTAGAGCTAGGCAGTCTATGTGTGTGATATGCAGAGGTGGAGTGCTCATGTCACTGTGTGTGTAGTGCAGAGGTGAGATGCCTATATGTGTGCGTGTGTACATAATGTGGAGCTGGGATGCATGTCTGTCCTACGGAGGTGGGGTGCCTCATCCTCTTTCCTTTGTTTTTTGGGGGTTTTTTTGTTACTGGCCCTTTAAAGTTTTGCAGTTTCACTCCCTCCTCCTGTCTAACCTTTTTCCTTTTTTTTTTAATTGCCGCCACCATCAGCTCTCTTCTTCTGCCTTCCAGGCCACGATCCTAGCCTTCCCCACCTTTTCTGCCCATGGGGATCTAATCTTTCATGGGAAGAAGAAAAGGGGATGACTGCGAGCAGTCCCGATGCAAGCTGTCTGCCCATGGGGATCCAATTTCCGGTGAGTAGATAGCTTGCATCGGGGCCGTGATCGCAGCCATCCCTTTCTTTTCTGCCCACTGAGATCGATCTCCCTTGGGCAGACAGAAGGATTCTTGCCCTGTGATTGTGATTTTTTTAAAGGGGGCAAGTAAATACTTTTTTTTTAAGGGGGCAAGTAAATACCAGGCTCCAGATGCAAATTTCTGGTTGCCATGGTGACCTGGCACTTGGGCTTTGTCAAGCACTGTAATAATCTGCTTTTCTATACTGCTTTTGGTCTCCCCTCCTCCCTGGCTTCTCCTCCCCCCTCTCCCTTGCATTGATGTGCCTGACCTTCTCCCTTCTCCGTTCCTCTCCCTCACATGCCTCTTTTACCATGCCTTTCCTATTTGAGTTATGGCATTCTCTTTCCATTCCCAAGCAGCGTTTTGATACATTGTAAACCGCTCAGATGCCTATGTGTTGAGCAGTTTATTAAAAGCTGAAATAAAGATAAAAATACTTCGCCTCTCAAAAAATTAGTAAAATATTTCTGGAGGGAGCTTTCAATTTGGCTAGCGAGCAGAGCAGATGCGTTTAAGATGTGCTTCTCTACCCCCCTTCCCATAAACTGCCGAATTACCCCAGAAAATCAAAGAATCGGAGAGAGGGAAGGAAAGGAACATGCCGAAAGCACTAAAAATTAAAGAAACAAAAACACTTAGAGAAATATACGAAGCCAAAGCAAAAATGGTGGGGAGAACTGCGGGAGCAGTGACCAGAGTGCCATCACCCAGCTCGTCCCTGGCAAGTGAGCCAGAGAAAACCGATGCAGAATCAGAAGTTACCTTGATCACAGTCTTGAATGAGATCCGTTTATCAAAAAAAGAGATTGTGGACACAGTTCTAAAGAAAATAGAGGAAAAGATTGTTGGGCTGGGCGCATGCCTGGAGGAGGCAGAAAGCAGGATCGCCAAAACGGAGGACTGGGAGAAGAGGTGTCCTCGTTGAAACAAAAAGTAGGATGGATGGTGGATAAGATAGAAGATCATGAAAACCGAGACCGCAGATCCAACTTACAGATCTTCGGTGTGCCAGAAGGAGAAGAGGGACAAGCCCCAAAGGCATTTATTCATGAGCTTCAGAAGGCCTGTTTCCAAGACTGCCCAAACCCTGGAGACTTTGAATTAGAAAGAGTGCACAGAAAATTGAGGCCCAGTCCTGATGATACAGCTAAACTACGAGCCTTTTTAGTTAACATGCTCCGGGTTCAAGACAGAGAATTTATAATCAGAGTGGCTAGGAAAAATGGATATGTATTCTATCGCAAATGGTGGGTCATGGTGTTACCAGACCTAGCCGCAGAGACAGTACGTTGCCACAGAGAACATTTGAGATGCAGTGAACAGCTGGCGGCAAAAGGCATTTGTACGGCCCTCTGGTACCCGGCATGACTGATTCTTTCAATAAACAGAGTATGCAAATGTTTTCAATCACCAGAGGCAGTTGCTACATGGTTCCAGATGATGGAAGGGAAAACTTCAGCCAAACGTATGAGCCCTGCGGCTGTTTCTGCAAATAATTCACTATCAGGAAAGAACAGCAACCAAGAAGTGGACTGGTTGGCAACAGCTTCAAAGGACATTGGAGAGCCAGTGAGCGAGGTGCGGGAAACAGCAAGGGATCACAAAGGCCAGGAGCAGGCAATAACAACAACAGAGGGAACAAGCAGAAGAAGACCAACTAATGCTGGAGGCTGTGGGAATGGAAGACGACGGTAGAACATTTGGAAGAATAGAGAACTGAGTCAAATCCTTTAATGTCACTCTTTTGATCGGTGGGGCACACTAAGTGGAGGCAAGGCTGCCATGCAAGATTATGGACAACTCTGAAGATCTGGCAAAAGACTGGGTAGAATATACAAAGGACTAATGTAAGTCACAGAGAGAATGAATGGGGGTGTGAAGGGAGGGAGAGCTGGGGGGTAGGTAAGATGGGAAAATGGGGGAGCGGGGAAAATATATAAATAAAGATCACAAGGGTAGACTGGGAGGAGGAGGTGAGTGGAGTGATTGGGTAGACAGGGGAGGAGGTGAGGGGAGTGATTAAAGCGCTTGATAAGGGGAAGGCCACGGGAGTCGATGGATACTCAGCGGACCTCTACCATCTTTTAAAAAACAAGGTATCTCCACTACTGGCCAGGGTATTTACCACATGGGGCACTAAATAGAGAGGCATTGCCACCTACCATGGCACACGTGAATATAATCGTTCTGCCTGAAGGGATAATTGGAATAAAGGGATAATCAGCTCAGATCTGCTTTATATGTTTGCCTTATGATTGCATATATGTCTGCCTTATAACTGCACTCTGGCCTGTTTGAAACATACACAGCAACATATGGTTGGCACAAAACAGGTGGGCAACAGGAAAAGAGTACATGCAGCTTACTACTGTTATAAAGCCTAAAAAAAGCTATACTTTGGACAGAAGTGTCCAAGGATATAAGCCTAGGTTCAAACAGGTCAAGCCAGGAATTCAACTAATGCTCTTGCCCTGAAGGTTTCAATTGGTGCCAGCAGATGGAAAAACACAGGAGGAGGCAGAGGGCTATGATTGATTGCATAGATAGGCAAGCCTTGATCAGCAGATCCAGCTGCATAAACATAGGAGGCCCTGGGAAAGAGCTTTGCAGGAAGCCTGCAAACACCTAAGAATTTATGCTGAACTTGCTGAAACTATTTAGAATTTGAAGCAGAGAGGTATATATAAGACAGCAATTTTAGAGGGTCTTGGGGCAGTTCTTTTCTCCCCTTGCAGAGAGAAGGCTGCCCCGCTGTCCCTCAGACAGGCACTTGCTATCTGCATCTTGTCGCCCCCTCCTGGCCAGGTAGGTAACTGGCTGCAGGTGAGGTCGCCTTTTAGCCTTAAGACAAGACTCCCTGTAATGGCTGCCAGAAGGGCTGATGGGAATCGTAATTTATCCTAAAGCAAAGGAGTTGTGATCCGAGTGTTTAGGCACAAGACAGAGAATATTTCTTTTAATGTAATCAGGGTTTCTTCATACACAGGAGGCGTGAGGCATAAAGTATGGAAAGGATTTTTAATCCACGGTACTGCTTCAAAACAACAGGAACAAATTATGCTTTGCAATATAACTTCCAACAGAAATAGGCATCACTTTGCTTGAGAAATCAAATTGGCACTTTCAGAACTTTAAACAGATAAATGCTTTCTTCTTAGACAGGAACAACTTCTCGTTGTCCAAAACAAAACTTTTAAATGTTCCTTAAACATGTAACTTAGCTTTTCACTTTGTCAGCACAGTCAGCTGTTTCTTGCAGTTTGTGACGTCTTCACAAATTAACGTGCTTCCTGAGCATGGCACAGCTATAATGGCTTTTCTAGGATTCTTCACCGTCAGAGGTAAAACACATAGTACACTGACAATCCAAAATGCTATTATCCACATTCGTTGTGTCCATTTCTTCCTCTCTATCACCCTCACTTATGGCATAAGGTATCTGCACAGAGAGCTGACTATTTTCCTTCTTTATTAAATCACTTAGCCTTCTCAGTAAAGTCTGCTTCTGCAGCAACTCGTCTGTTAGCTGAGCTACGTGCTGATTAGACCAGCTGTCTCTCTTTTCCCTGGGACTCTGGCTATGCTTAAACTTAGCTTTCTCTCCTATGGGTAATTCTCTGGGGCTTTTCCTCTGTAGGCATTGAGAAGGACAGACTTGCCTGGGTTCTGAGGTATTTAGGGATTCCCTCCGTCCTGCAAACCAGTCATGCTTTTCTTCAAGTGCAGACCTTCCGTTTGCTGACACCAGCCTCTCATTCCCAGCTGTGTCTGGCAATCTCTCATCAATCTCCTCTTCACAGCAAATAGTATTTCTCACACTCTGTCTCTCAGGCTCTGCAAACACTCTCTTACTTGCTCTGCCTCCTGGACTCCGTGTTGGCCCCTCTTCTGAACTCTTTGAACCTCGTGAACTCCCTGAACCTCGTGAACTACGGATTAGGCTCTCCTCTGAACTAACTTCTGTTCTGTGAATCAGCTTTTTAAACTTTCCTTCCCTTTGAGGCACACCCTGCTCCCAGCACATGTGACTAGGGACAAGCTTCTCTCTGACGTGCTGCTGTGGGCGGGGCTTGGGGATGACTAGCTTCTGAGTCACAGACTCCTGGTTACTGGGGAAACCTTTGATACAACCTGAATTAAAGTGACAGGACCTTTTTTTCTGTGCATTTCTATAATCAGCCGTGGTTTCCTCACCACAATCTATAACCATTTGTTTGCTGTGCCAAATAAAAAGTTTCTTTGTAGCTGAGCAACTGTCGTCTGAACTGTTTATTGGTAATTGGGGAGACTTTGTAGGTGGACCCGGCCTACAAATTGGCGCCCGAACAGGGACCTCTAAACTGAGTTTAGACACTCATAAATTTTTCTAAATTGCCCAAGGACTCCTCTGACTGCAGTTTTATTTGTCAGAGGGACTACCTCCTGTTTTTCACAGGAAAAAAAAAAAACAGGGGATGAGAATACCTTCTCATTAGGAGAAGAGGATTCCTTCTGCTGGTACAGAAGATGGGGATACCGCTCTGAGTGACGTCGAGAGAGATTTTGATACCCTAGGATGACTCGATTGGTGAGTGTTCAGTTTCCCTGTCTGTATGAAAGGACAGAAGACTTGCCCGGGTTCGAGTGGTGGGCAAGTATGTAATTAATATTTTGTTATGTAAGAAAACTGTTAGAGTGTCTCTGTATTTAGTTGTAACATTAGGGAATGATTAGGGAAAGGAAGTTTTGCCCAGACATTAGGTCTCTTTTTCCAGGATTGATTGATGTACGCTTGAGACTGTACATATCATTGATATGAAGCGAGTGTGTGTCTTTATCCACGTTTCCATACCCCCGCGAGGGGATTGGCTGGGTTTGGACGAAGCGCAAGAGTTGTATGTTTATATGAGTCCTGGATTAATTTCGCGCCTCTGTTAACTATGAGGTTTGGATTTCCACCTAAAAGCGAAATTACGCGCGCCTCTGTATATAAGGAGGTTCAATTTGCTGTTGGTAAAAGGCGAAATTAATTGCCCCTGTCCCCAAACAGTGAAAACACCAGGTTTACAGATTTTAGAAAGAGGGACAGCTAAGGAGAATATTTATAGAAAAACAGGGATGATCACCTTATTTGGGGTGCTCACAGACCAGAGAGGGTGACAATTGGATCTATTGAAGAATAGCTTTCTAAGTATCTTTTTGAAATGAATTACTTTACAAGTTCTAGATCAAAGTGAATGAAGGAGCTGACTGCAGCTGAATTAAATAACCAAGGGGGAGTGGGTCTAGTTCAGTTTCAGTATTCTGATCAGATAGGCTGTTAGGTATAATGCATTTAACTCTGTCCTGTGTTTTTAGTTTTAGTCTTTAGTAAACACTGTCCTTTCATTACTGGCTACTTCAGTAGATTTTATGGTCCCTGGAGCTGAACTGATTAGAATTCTTTGCTACAGTTGAACTAAGTGGAGAATTCCTGGGGAGCGTATCTGTTTGCTTTTATTTTCTACCACAATATCTATGTGCTTGTAAGACGCCCCAGTCTCTGGAGAGGGTAAAACCGTTGGCCCGGAGTCCCTGGAACGCAAGTGACAAGCGGTGTTTGTTTATCTGTTTCTATTCTTCCAAGTCTTTCCTGTCTTCTTTAGAACATTGAAAGCAACGAAAAATCTTCCAGGGTCTGCTGTAGCTATTGATGTGCTGAGACAGCTATTTTTTCCCCTCCTGTCTGTCTGAATGTATTGTAACATGGAATGGATTTTCTGAGTTAATGGATTAGGATCGGAATGTATTGTACACTGAAGTGAGAATCTTAGAAGCAGACCGCACAGATAATTGACAGTGTTTTATTCTGAACTGCCAGCTATTGTGTGCAGTGATCTGACTGGTAGAAAAACAAAGAAAAATAGTTTATAGTTACAAGTACAGCCTGAAAATTTCAAATTGTTTCTTTTTCCCCTGTGCATATTTGTGTGCAGTAAATAAGTCTGATCCATATGTGTAAGTTTTATTTTTTAAATTTGGGATCTGAGTTATATCCTGGTTAAAAAAAAAAAAAAAATTTGTCTGCTGTTTTCTGTGTGTCAGAAGATTAAATAGCTCTGCCTGGGTCTGTGATAGGTCATAGGGCAGCTGTACACAATGCGGAACGAATTCCTATGTATGTGTTACTTTTTGAGAAGCTTATTTTGATTTTTCTAACAAATGTGGAAGATCCTAATTAACAAGAGATTAATAAAAAATTGTTGTGATGCTAAGAAATTCTGTTTGATTAGTTTTGACTCAGTGATACAAGATCAGTTTTGTTATGTTCTTATGACTTTACAAATTTAAGATCAAGCTGATAAAGGAAAAAGATTACAGCTGGATTTTGCAACCAAGGAAAATAGCTCTAAAAGAAAATCCGTTTAAGAAAATATGTAACCTTGTGATGCAAAGATGTTTAGTTCAGTGCTTTAACTTTATCCTGTAGAGTTAGTACTAAATTGTTGGAGAAAATCCTTATATAAGATTATGAAGAAACGACTTTTTACTTGTTTTTTAAGATTCATGAGTGTCTCAAGCTGAAAGGTATGCTGCTTTTCGGGATTGCCCTGGGGGGGGGTTTGGCGAGGTCTCTCAAGGAAGCCTCTCTATTCTAATCAGATGGGCTGCTGTACTTAATGACTGATAGCTTTGTATTTAGCTGTCAGCTGTTCGAGTGCCCCTAGATGTTAGATCAAACAATCAAGGCATGAAATTGGAGAATCTGCTTCTGTTGTCCTTTGACCTTAAGAGTGGAGATTGAAAGCCCTAACAGGACAATGGGGAGGGCAGAATGCAACTGGGAAATGATTTAAACCCCAAGTGAATGAAAAGTTATATGTTTGGTTTAGATCGAGCAAAATTAAAAGTAAAACAGAATTTTATATATTGTTGCAAGCATTTCATAGAGGACATGCTTATTGTTCATAAATTACAGAAACCCAAAAGAGCTGTAACTAAGTTTTATTTTAACTTTTGTTTAAAGGACAGAAAGAGAGATCTACTGTTTAGTTTGCAGTTCTGTTTGACACCAGTCTCATTCAATTTAAATGTGAAAAGGAGTGTTTGTATTCTTAAGCTCAGTGCTAATGACTAATGACTAAGGACAGTAACATGGGAGTTGCTGAATGTTTGGATAAATTCATCTGTTTTTCTGTATTTGAATTTTATATGTTGGGGTCCAGAGAACACAGTGTACTTTGTTTTAAAAGATTTTTTTTAAATTTCAGTTTTAGGAATACACTATATTGTAGCACTATGACATGCAAAAGTATCAGTGTAATGAAAGACTCAGGATAATTACTTTGCCTTGTTCAGCACTCTCACTGAGAACAGTGTATACAATGGATTCTAGTCATACGTGAGAGAGAGACATGTGGCTGTCATGTTAAAAGTCAAAAGTCACTGATCTATCCCTTTTCAGAAAGGCACTCAAATCCCACCTCTTCCCCCAATATTACTTAACCAACTAACCAATCTTGATCACTACCCAAACTAAGAACAAATCCTGTCATGTATACTTGTAAATACTCTTGTAAATAGTTGCAGTAATGACTTCCCATGTTTTATCCAAGTTCTCTGACCTTGTTCTCTGTAAAACCAAACAGTTTGTTCATTATGGTATGTTGTTATATTGTGAACCGCGCTGATGCTGAATAGAGCGGTATATAAGAGCCTGTAATAAATAAATAAATAAAATAAAATGATTTGTCCTATTACGACTGCCGTTATAAAAATGTTACAAAAATAATATTTTTATACTGTAGGGACTTTATTCAGATTGTTTAAGACATTTGCTATTTTGAATGAGCACATATGTCCATTTTTGAACCATACCAATTAAGTTGGTGAGAAAAAAGGGGACACTGTTTACTCATGCTGATATATTTATGAAGAAGAATTCAAATTGATATTTTCTATATACTACTTGTTTACCACAATACTAAGTTTTTAACAATTGTTTGATGATCTTAGCATGCCAATTAAGAGGTGGTACTCTGATGGACATTAAACCGATGAAGGTTATTTAAAGTTACATATTTGCCTAATGAATATGTAAGCAAATTTTATTCAACTATGCTGTCTCCAGAATCTTTAATTCAGGAAGTCATTTAAGCCCCAACACATACTCAACAATTGGAAATAGACACCTGGAGACAGGCTAGGTGCATTTTGCACCATGATATGCTGTGGAACATCCACACTGGCCATGTGGTACTTCCAGATGCTTTTTGCCTCATTTTGCCTTTGTATGTACTGGCCAGACATGCAGGGGTAAAAAAAGAGGGATGATTTGATGACAAATTTTCACAAATAAAAATTGGAGTAATTTTGAAACTTGCCAACCTTGCAGAATATGTGTGTGCAACTTGTCTAATCTATTAATATGTAAAGATCAGTTAAGGGCATGGTGGAGTATTTCCTACCAGCAAATGAATCTCCAGTGATGGAGAGACAAGAAGTTTATCAAACTGAGAGACACAGTTAATACCATATGAGATAGTTATGATCTTAAGTAAATGTGGATGAAATGATGTTTATCACATTGCATTGTCTCATTGTAAAATCTAATCTAGAATATTTTAGTCTTTTCATTTAATATTGGTGCTGCTCTTCTGAATGGGACCTGGAGCCATGTCACCAATTGAAATCCAGAGATTCCAACAGAGGGAATTGGCCATAATCCAGATGGAACAGTCCACCCCAAGACCTCTGAACTAAACCACACTTAAACTTCGGAGACAGGTGAAGCGCACAACGCAGTCCTGAAAAACTGCTGGGAAGCAGGCCCAAATTATCTGAAAATAAAGACTATTAAGACTGATTGGGACTTTTGGGAAAATCTACAAGCCATTTGGGCTACAGCAATTGCAATACCCACACCAGCTCAAGTTTTGCTGTAACATTTTCAAAGCTTTCTTCATCACTTTGTTGAATATTTGATGTGTTCAGTATTATTGCATGCTGTATGTCTTCCATTCTCTTAGAATGTTGCCTGCTGGTATTCCGGACTCGGAGGAGGCCTAACAGCTTTCTTTATAACTCGTTTAAGTATTGCTGTTTTTGGTATTCTTGCCTGCTGTATTTTTCTGTTTTATTAGGATGCTGTAAGAAAATGATAATGCAAAGCACCAATACCATGTACATTGTATCTATGGAACAGTACCAGCGGTTGCCTCTCAATGATCCCTCTCTGTCTCAAATGGTTGTTATCAATGCCCCTTAGTGGGATTACTTTTGCCCCTCCACATAAAAAAGAAAAAGGAAAAGAAAAAGTGGGGAATGAAGGGATAATTGGAATAAAGGGATAATCAGCTCAGATCTGCTTTATATGTTTGCCTTATGATTGCATATATGTCTGCCTTATAACTGCACTCTGGCCTGTTTGAAACATACACAGCAACATATGGTTGGCACAAAACAGGTGGGCAACAGGAAAAGAGTACATGCAGCTTACTACTGTTATAAAGCCTAAAAAAAAGCTATACTTTGGACAGAAGTGTCCAAGGATATAAGCGTAGGTTCAAACAGGTCAAGCCAGGAATTCAACTAATGCTCTTGCCCTGAAGGTTTCAATTGGTGCCAGCAGATGGAAAAACACAGGAGGAGGCAGAGGGCTATGATTGATTGCATAGATAGGCAAGCCTTGATCAGCTGCATAAACATAGGAGGCCCTGGGAAAGAGCTTTGCAGGAAGCCTGCAAACACCTAAGAATTTATGCTGAACTTGCTGAAACTATTTAGAATTTGAAGCAGAGAGGTATATATAAGACAGCAATTTTAGAGGGTCTTGGGGCAGTTCTTTTCTCCCCTTGCAGAGAGAAGGCTGCCCCGCTGTCCCTCAGACAGGCACTTGCTATCTGCATCTATAACCATTTGTTTGCTGTGCCAAATAAAAAGTTTCTTTGTAGCTGAGCAACTGTCGTCTGAACTGTTTATTGGTAATTGGGGAGACTTTGTAGGTGGACCCGGCCTACATGCCGAAAGAAGACAAACAACCAGATCAATGCGGACGCTATCGCCCCATCGCATTGATAAACTGCGATGCTAAACTATTCACTTGAATCCTGGCTAAAAGGCTAGAGGGGATCATGCCTCAACTGATACATCCTGACTAAACAGGTTTTTTTAAAGGGGAAGGCAATAGCAGAGCAGACAATGTTAGGAGAGCCATAGACCTGCTGACTCAGATTAAGGCCAAGCAAGAGACAGCATTATGCGTGGCTAGAAATGCCTCCAAGGTATCTCCATTTACCATCACTTGTGCTTTGGGAGCCATGTATAAGTTCTTAATGCCCTGTATAAAACCCTCCCCAAGATTAAATTTAGCTTGCATGGTGAACAAGAACTCTCACTCCACCTGATCATTTGAGGGACTGGGGTTTCTAGTCCTATAGGCACTCCCTGTGGCCTTGGGCAAGCCACTTAACCCTCCTTGCCTCACATATACATAGATTGTGAGCCCTTTGGGGAGAAGGGAATGTATCCAGTACCTGTTTGTAGTGATTAATGTAAACCACTTTTATTGAACGATAAGGCGGTATAGAAAACTGGTTAAATAAATAAATCAGCTTATACATATTCTTTCCCTTCACCCTTGAGTCTGACAATACCACTTTTGCCCTTCCTCTTCTCACTAACATATCTGAAAAATGTCTTATCCCCTCATTTTATTGCATTGGCTATTTCCTCCTCTTTTTGAATCTTTACTTTGCTAGCTTCTCTAAGTTTTTCCAAATATAGATGTCTATCTTCCTCTCTCTGTGATCTCTTGTATTACATGAAGGCCTCCCTCTTTTTCTTCACCTTTTCAGCTACTTCTTTTGAAAACCATAGCAGTCTCCTTTTCCTTTTACCTTTATTTACCATTTTAACAAAAAGTTAGGTTTCTTTTAAAATATCCCCTTTCAGTTTTGCCCAGTTTTTCTACATCCCCCAGCTGTTCCCATCCCAATAAGTGTGACTGAAGGAGCAGGATGGGGTAAAATTCCCAGAAATTATTCGATATTATAAAGCGGCTGTGCTAATGGGATTGCGAGTGCACTATCTTCGATCGGCAGAGAATGAATGGCTTGCATTGGAGAAGGCGCAGGCAGCACCTTTTTCAGTATTTGAGTAGATGGTGGGGAATGGGTAGGGGTGGAAAGGGAGAGAAGGAGGAGGGAAGACAGGAAACGATAAGACAACCATTCTTAGACACCCTGCTCTACCAAGGGAAAAAGTGCATAAGAAGTGAGATGCTCTTGGCTCGGTAGTCCTGGCTTAGGGATTACTCCCCTTTTGATAGCCTGGAATTCTGATCAGTAAGGGAAATACTGGAAAAGAAGGGAATGGGGAAATTTGGAAAGTTACTAGGGACAGGAGGATGTATCATCCATAGGACTCTGGAGGAGAAGATAGGGGACAGTTCCTTTCTATCAATATTTTCAATTCTGTTATTACCTGCAACAGCCAGACCACACTTCCAATTTTGGCAGAACCCCATCCAGCTTAGAAAGGGTGCTTTTTAAGGGGATGGGAAATAGGGGCTCTTTATTACAGCTTGGATGGGTACTTGGCAGAGCACTTACCCTATCACACACAAAGATGGCATAAATGGGTGGGAGACAGCTGAAAGCTGTCACATGGCACAAAATACATGAGGGGATCACACGATGGACACTAGTTACCTCATAGAGGCAGATGCACTTGCAGGTGGTGCACTGAGCGTATGTCACCCCTCAACAATTTGGGAAGGCAGGAACAAGAACGAATGATTTATGCTGGAGAGAGTGTGGAGAGATTGGGGATTTTTATCACGTGTGATGGGAATGCCCATTGGCACCACAGTTTGGGGGAGAGCGACAAGGGAGATAGATGAAATGCTTGAGATTAAAAAAAACAGTGGACCCCATAACACTTCTTCTATATCCAGTCCAGGAGAGACAGACTGAAAAGGGAATGGCTGAAAGCGAAAATCCTGTTAGCAGCCAGGATTGCTGTGGCCTGGCAACGGAAGCATCCTAAAGGCCCCTCATTAAGAGACTGGTTTACCAAGGTGGGGGAAGCGTACAGATTTGATAAGATCACATATAGTCTCCAAGGGAAGGCCTGGAGGTGGGAGAAAATATGGGCCCCGTATATTCAGAACGAACAGGTAGAGGGAGATAGTTATGAGGGAGGAACATCCTGTGACACCACCTCACCGGAGGAAACAGAGGGAAAGAAGAGGGGGAGCTCAGCACAGCACACTTGTTGAAGGGGAGGGTTATTGGGGGAGTTGTTTTACAATAAGATATTGTTTGATGGATATTGACTGTAATGGAAATGCTATTGGGATATTGTCTAACTTTCATTGGAATTGGGACATAAGTTTGGAGCTAAACCGAGCACACTGGGCCAATTGGAGTGGAGAAGGGCATCATAAGCTGCGCGACCCAGAAGGCGCGGAAGGCCAAGAAGGACAATAAGACCTTGGACTGTTAAAGAGAGTGAAATACTTGGACTGTTAAAGAGAGTGTGGCTGGGGTAAAGGATAGCCAGGGGAGAAAGCAGAAGAAAAGATGTAAATATTGGATGTTGTGTCTAACTATGATAATTGTAAATGCTCTCAATTCCAATAAAAAGATTGAAAAAAATATTCTGGGGACAAAGAGTAATTGCTGGAGACTGCGCAGAGATTGGTGCATTGCTGCGTATTTGTTGGAGTGAGCAGAAAATTACCGGGAAAAGGTGAAGATGGGACCCAAATTATGCATGCAAGCACTTCCGGAGAATGAAGTGTGACAGCCCTTTGCAAAATTGTTGCAGCATGGAGACTGGGAGTTTGTTGAAGCCTGTGGCCTCTTTTTTAAAAGGACATCATGATAGAGTATTTCTGCTCTCCCACCAGCAGGTATTAGTATGGGCTCCTGGTTGTTTTGATCACTTCTATCTGCCCTGTGGTTCTCACTGCTTTTTAGGGGCCATCTCAGTAGTGGACTGAAGGAGGGCAGGAGCAACCATGTCCCAGGGCGCTGACCTGAGTTGGGAGCGCTTTAAAATTTATACTCTTTCTTGGTTAAAATTTCCATTTCTAATCCTGTCTGGACCAAAGATTCCAAACTGGTTTTAAGTGGTTTGGTCAGGTTGCCATCAAATCTCTCATAGAATTGTTTGTCTTGGAGTTGTCTATTAACCTCACTGATATAATCCCTGGTGTTCATTATCACCAAAGCTCCCCCTTTGTCGGCTGTTTTGATCACCAGATTGAAGTTGTCTCTCAAACCCATCAGTGCTTGTTTCTCATTCTTGGTAATGTTATAATGCCTACGAGTATTTTTTGAATTTAGATCCTCAACTCTTTTCAGAACAACACGTTCAAAAGTGTCTAATACCGGGTTAGTATTGCTGGTAGCTATCCAAGTAGATGGTTTCTTTATCACTGAGATATCCATAGAGGTGTCTCCTTGGCACACAAAAAAGTCAACAATTTTAATTTTTCTAAACATTTTAAAAAGATCAATCCGTATGGAAAATGGGTCATGTTGTACTGAGGGCACAAAAGAGAGGCTGTTATTCAGGACTTGTATCTCCAGATCATTTAATATATAATCTGAGAGCTTGATAATGCCACTCTCTAATCTCGGTAAGAGGGCCTCCTGAAGAGAGACCATTCCCTCTGCCCTTTCTCCTCCCCCATGTTGGGGTAAAAGGAACGATTGTGGTGATAATTCTAATGGTGTCTTGGCTTGTGTTTCTGTCCCTCATCCTGTAGGGTATATTAGTAGCATAAAAATAAGTTAGACTCTCTCTTGTCCAGGGGGAATGGCTACTATTACCCAGCCCAAAGTTCGGTGAGTTATTCTGGCAATGAGCCACGAAAGAAGTCTGGTCTGCAGATATATATTAGACTTTATTATAGGCAACCAGGTAGAAAAATATACACACACATATAGCTAATTAGAAACATGAGGTAGAAATTTGTTATAGTACAGATGTACACTTGGACAACATAATAAATCACTGATTAGTAACCAGACGTCACTGATTCGCTCTGCACTGAGGAAAAGTAAGAAATATATTGCTAACCCCTTGCCCATCCAGAGGAGGAGAGATAAGTCAGTACCTTAGTTCCGTCGGGCACTCAGGAACAACGCAGTCCAGGGAGGCAGCTCCTAGGTAATGCAGGCTCCAGCCCCCGTCAGAGGCGAGCCGCAGTAAGTCCGAACAGGAGGTATCTGTGAAAGTCTTATCTCAGACCTTTGGAGGACGGCCTAGCCCACACTTAGTGGCCGTCTTGCGGAAGGGTCAGGTCGCAGGAATCAGGTACGCAGTGCACAGCAGAGAGGAACCGGTGCAGAAGTCTGCATGAACAGGTGGGAAAAGCCCCCAACTCTCTCTAAAGTTCCAGTGCAGACTGCATTATTCTGTGTAAGAATCCTCCGTCATAGGTCCGATGATTGGTTGGCACCAGGCAGTCTGAGGTGTTCTCAGCGAATCAGGAGGTAGATGATGGGCAGCTTCTTGCAAACAAAGGAGCCATGGTAAGAAGTCAGGCAGAGGCAACAGTATGTAACTTCTGGGCATGTACAAGTGTCCAAGGCCAGCCACGGACAATAGCTTCTGTATGCACACTTAGAAACGCTGCTCAAGCAGTTGCTTGAAGGTCGTTTGTAGCTGAACACAGCAAAAGCGTAGTGCAGAATCCATCTTGTCTGTACAGTTTGGTTCAGGCCTGAGTTGCTGAGCAGGCCGGAGATTTGCATGTAGAATTGCAGGGGTACCAGCCCTACAACCCTTCCAAAGCTGATCCATGTGAAAACCCCAGCTGGGGCCTACCTGAGCTGGAGAACAGGAGAGCAAAATTGTCAATCTGGTCATTAACATAAGACCGACTTCTCTTTCTGGTTTGTTCTATTTCTGCATCACTAGATTCCTGTGGTGCCATAACTTTAGGGGTATGACATCTCTTGGGAAGGAAATTCTTCCGACGAGTGGCTATGTCCTTATGATTAGAGTGTTTATTATTCCATGGATAAATGGTCCCTTTTCTATAATCCAATTCATCCCTGCAGTATTTCTCCAACTTCGTATCTTTAATTAATTTCTGATACTCTAGGAGATTGCGATCATATTCCTTTTCAAAGGTTTCAAACTGAGACTCATTTTCTTTTAAAATTTCCAACTTAGCGTCAATGTCCTTCTGGATTTCTTTTGTTTTTTTCTTTGATGAGTTGAGAATGGCTGCCAGTTTTGAACAAACTCCTCATCATCATTGAACAATCCAGGGGTAATTTGACAGTGCCTCTGCGCTGTCTACATTGAGTTATGAATGCAGCAAAGTAAGTTCGTATCCATCTTCCCCCCCCCCCGCCCCCCAATGTGTTGATATGCTATCACAATATTGTCCTGCCTGATCATTTTACCTGATTGGGGTCTCAGAACAAAAGAACACTACATTTGTTCATTAAACCTGCTATAGCTTATGTCTGCCTAATTAGGAGCCTCGCAGATTTAATGGGCGGCTTCATAATTACACACGGTTAGCTGTTCAAATGCCCCTTCATTGTTCCCTTCAGTAGGTGTTTCATATTTACCTTCCTATAACCCTCTTCCAAATAGGATGTTTTTAAAATTGTAACATTATGTCAGTACCATTTTGTTTTCTTATTCTTTTAGCTTTTTAACCATTGGCCTTACTGGTACTCTTCTCATGATTATTAATCTTACTTCCCTGATGTTTTATGGTTTATGAATTTTATCCTTTATGGCTGCCATATTTATTATGATATTATTTATTATGGTTTGCAATGCTTTATGTTTTACTATGTTTTTATTTATGCTCTATTTATGGTTTTAATGTTTATGTTTCTTGTCTTTTGGAAGTTTTGACCCCCTGAAGAAGGTGTTCTTTTGAAACACTGCCAGAATAGGGGTTGGTTTCAATAAAAGCTGTATTTCCAGTTATCAAAGGGTGGAACCTTTCCTTCCCCTCGCTCCTGTCTGCTGCTTTTGACCGGATCTTTGGACATCCCCATTGCAAGGATGTCCAAGTCGGAATGGGGAGTGTGGTGGAGGCGTGGCCAGGGCAGTACCAAGAACTTGTACATCCTTGCCTGATTTCAGAAACACCGTGGATATCCCAAGCAGTATCAAAGGTTATATCTGCTCTAGGCACAAATAGGCACCTAAAAAGTGCTCGTTTTGTCAGGCAGAAATCTGGAGGATGTGGAGAAGGAGGAACACTCATATCGTTTATTTTACAAGTTGACAATGAGCACAATGGGGGCTCATGTTTTTGTGCATCTCTCTTGCTCCACTCAGGCCACGCCTTCACCCCCCCCCCCCCCATGCTACATGGACGTTCTCATGTGGGGATGTCTATGTACCCAGCTTCTGAAGTGGCCCTGAGGACTTCTCAATGCCTTACACATCTAAGTGACCTTTTTCAGACATTCAACTCACAAACAGGGCTTCTAAAATACTCACTGAATTCTACAGTAATATATTCAGCAGCATTAATTATACATATGCAGGGCTATTCTATGGTCTCCCATGAAGTTAATGAGCTTTACTATGTGCATATGTGGGGCCTATTTTCATAAAGTAAAGTATGCACATGCTTCATATGTAGGTACAGCAGTTATGCCTGCCGTAGAGGAGACATAAATGCCCATGCTTAGACTCGGAGAAAACTAAGTTATAATATTCTATAACTTGCACATGTATATTGAGTTCCCGCCTATGCTCTGCCTCTGTGCCTACCCTAACCAAAATTATGCATGAAGGGGGTTACTGCTTTAAGAAGAGCAACTGCCTAACGTGCGCACATAAGTGCCCAATTACACGCATAAGTACTTTAAAATAGGGACTTAGGAGTATAAATAGTGCATAATTTTCTGTGCGCTCCTTATATTCTTACCTCCATAGTACTGTTGAATATAGGAATAATTTAAAACATTCAGAGAATAATCTGAAACATATAATTTAGGTGTCTTGCTGAATACTGACTTTTGTATGTATGTGTATAGATATAAATATAAAAATTAACTTAGAAAAAGCATGTATCTTTATTTGGATTTAGCCCATGCCTTTTCGCCACACCGTATAACGGAGGATTGTGCCCAAAACCTATTGTAATCAGCCTGATAATGCTTTCCACACTTCTGAGCCATCTTGGCCCTAAAAACCTTGTGATATGCTTATTAACAGCCAGTTTGTGATGCTAGAGGCTTTATTACAATGAGCTACTGCATTATACTTATAGGGGATAAGTAATTTAAGCATATAGAACAGTGTTCCCTATGCTCAAGCAGGTGCTTATGAAGTTTCCCTGGGTACAGACACATAAAAATAGGCACTCAGAAAGCATGGAGCCTCCTTTTTTGTGATATACCTGTAGGCATGCCTGAGGGCAGAGAATAGGTAGAGTAGGGGCAGGATCAGCACTTCACACATCTTTGTCTTTATTTCCAAACTTAATATACTGCTTTTAGCTACAATCACCAAAGCGGTTTGCAAAGCAAAACAATAATTAAAATGCAAACCCCCCAAACAATAACAATACTTGCTTGCTCAAAGAAATAAGTCTTAAGATTTTTCTTAAAAAACTTCAAAGAATTACCCTGCTGAATATAAAGAGGAAATGAATTCCACCATGTAAGAGCCAAAAAATAAAAAGCTGATTGTCTGGTGGACTCAAGCCGAGCAAGATGTACTGAAGGCACCACCTAACGATTATGAGATTGCGATCGTAAAGTGCAAGAGGGGACATAAGAAATTGAAAGATAGAAAGCCACACCAAAATAAAAGGCCTTGAAGGTTAATAGAAGTATCTTAATTTGTAACAAAAGATGAAGCCAATAATGGGAATGCAACAAAGAAGTAACATGATTGGAAGGATGAGAATGAGTAAGAATCTTAATAGCCACATTTTGAGCTCTCTGTAAATGCTTAACAGCAGTAAAAGGGAGGCCATTATAAAGGGAATTCACATAATCCAAAATACTGATCACTAAAGCCATATAAGTAGTAGGCGCAGACTGCTCAAGATAGGGCTGAAGAGCTCTGATAATAAACATGCCCCTAATTTACTCCTGCCTTGGAGCAGGTGTAACTTTGTGCAGCAACTTTTAGACAGGCTATTTTATAAAAGGCACAAATATTGCCTTTCTGAAATAGACACTATGGGGCTGATTTTATAAGGAACTGCATAAAGAGAGGCCCCATCAATGTATGTTAGTCACCTATTGTCAAGGACTTTGTGCTTACTTTAGGCGATCACTGTTTTGTAAGTCCTATCGCTTGCACTTTCAGTATGGGTATGCATGGGGCAGAGCATAGGGAGAATGCAAATTTATGTGCATAAGTTATAAAATACTATAACTTACATGTGGGCATTTACATCTGGCATAGAGCAGGCTGAACTGCTGCGACTAGTTTGATGCACATTTTTGTGTGACTTACACCCCTACTTTATAAAGTAAATTACATGCCTACCTTATAAAATGAGTCCCAAATACACATGTGAAAATGCATGTTAACTTCACGGGAGTTTACCCTTAACATATGCCTAAGCATCCTCTTACAAAATGAACCTCAGAGTACACATTTGGGAGAAAGAGCAAGAAAATAATATTTGTGCTTCACTGACAACAGCCTCATCACAACCAAAATTAATCTGCTGTGGACTTAAGCAATAAAATATCTTCCTGAAGTTTAAATAGAAAGAAAGCCATACAAAATCAGTCTTATTAATGAATCAGCACATTGGAAAAGTATGTCCTTTTTACCTCTGATCAAGGAAAAAAGAGAACACATCCAGGCAAAGATTTTGCTCAATGGATCCTGCTCTTTAGAAGCTTTTCCAGAAAGTTAGCTGTGTAAATTCATTAAAGATGGTAATTGTCTCTTCTGCATACACAGAAGATGCTGTCACCTTGTAGCAGATAAACGAGTGAAGAAAGAAACAACCAAGGAGTCTTAGAAGGAAACAACGGTTTAATGTGCACAGACCCAGAGAAAATAGTTTTTCCAAATTCTGGGCCTCCACCAGAGGGCTCAGAGAGATTATATAGACCTCTTATCAGGTTATTACAGCATTTCTTCATGATTGGTCACTTTATTACAGTATAGTCCCGATTGGAGAAAGTCTACTGTACTCTTATCTCTAGCGAAGCAGAGGAAGAGTAGTTATCTCTAGCAAGCAGAGAGAGAGCAGCAAGATAAAGGAATAGGGGAGGGACAAGCATGTACCAGGGTATGACTTCACCAAGAGGAGTGTATCCTTTTCACTTAACCCTTCCAGCTCTCAGCCCTGCCTGGATTTCTACCTCATTCCCCACTTTTTAAGGGAAAAATTTGCCTTGTAGTGAAGGAGGCCAATTTTAAATCATAGCAGTTGATCTGACTGTGGAAGGGATTTGTATTTGCATACTGCCATCACATGGGCAGCAGTTTTCCGCTCCACCATGGTCTCAATAGTGGAGGTAATAAATCGTATAAGGATAGGGATACAGCATGGCAGGATAATACATAGCAGAAGAATAAGGAGAACCCCTACCACTAGGGTTATAAGTCCACCTCACCAATTGAACCATTTCGCAAACCACCCAGCACCTATAGAAGGGGTGGTGATATGATTAGCTAGATCACGTGGGTCTTGAATAGAGCATTCAATGGAAACACTCTCATCAGTGAGATTAAAACAACACATACTCTCAAATTCCTCACAGCCATGATTTAACCGTAGGAGCAGAAAATCAATGGTCATCCTAATCTCCAGGAACAAGCAGGAATGTAGTCATCACATATGGGTATCGTCGGTACCAACGGAGCCTGCGAGGGAACGCTCCCCAGGGTCCAATTAGAAAGCTTTTGGGAGCATCCCACAGCGCCTGCGTGCTGCCTTCCCGCCTTTCCCAACTGCCTCTCTCCAGTTCTTCTTTTTCTGCGGAGCCAGCAGGTCGTGTTCCTGTCACCGCAGAAGAATTCTTTTTTCTTTCTTTCTTTTTTGTGGTCGCGTCTGCCTTCCTCGACGCTCTACCGGTACCGCCGGTTTTTCTCTTCTTATTTCTGTAAAAAAATATATATATATATTCTCTTTTTTCTTTTTCTTCAGGTGCACGCGCCTTTTTGGGCCTTAGGCCCAAAAACATTTCCTTACCATGGAGAAACCTGCCTCAGGTTTCAAAAAGTGCACTAAGTGTGGCGGTACCATTTCCGTCACCAACACCCATGAATGGTGTCTAAAATGTTTAGGTCCTGACCACTCCATCACGTATTGTATGTCCTGCGCCATGATGTCTAAAAGAGGTTGGCAGAACCGAGCTGCTAAGCTCAGTACCCTGTTTCCCTCTGATGCAGCTTCGGTGGCATTGATGTCTCCAGGGCTTCTTCTTCCTCCTGTGGATCTCAGGTAACTAAACATAAATCCAGCCGGTCCTCAAAGGGTAGATCTCCTTCTAAGCATCGAGATGCCTCTGGCCTTGCCCTCAAGGATTCTGCACAGGCAAAATTACCCCGGCGGGAGGCTTCGGCTTCCAAAGCATTATCGGGGTTCCAGGATGTTCTCGAGGCCTCGACCTTGGCAGAACTACTGGTGCCATGCTCTGGGGTACCGGCGGTCTCCTCTGGTACCAACATCCAGGCATTGGCAGCATCGATAGACCAGAGAGTTCTGGCTATGGAACGCAGTCTGGCGGTTTTCCTTGCGGCATCGATGCCCTCGGGACCGCAACAGACAATTCCCCCGGTACCGGCATCGGTACCGATAGCATCGACATCGGCATCGGTGTCTGCTTTGCCGGTACCCAGTTATCCGATGACCTCCGGTACCGATGCTCCAGTACCAGTTACTCCCGGTACTGACTTTGGTCAGTACGGGTATCGGGCTCTTCAAGAGCATCCGGACAGACGATACTTCGAGTCCTCAGAAGAATCTGAGGATTCTGACAGTTCTGTCGATGCAGCGATGCTTCTCCCAGAGGAGCCCTCCTCCCCTAAACGCAGGATGTCTCCTCCAGAGGATATTTCCTTCCAAGATTTTATCAGGGAGGTGGCTCGGGGCCTGTCCATTACTGTGGCCCCTGAAACAGAGCCAAGGGCCAAGGAGTTGGAAATTCTACAATATCCCAAAACTCCTAAGGAGGCAGCTACCTTGCCCATTCATGAGATTTTATATGATCTCATGTTAAGGATGTGGGAAACACCTCTTACCACCTCTCCTCATTCTCGTAGACTGGATACTATGTATCGAGTCCCTCCTTGTCCTGGCTTCCATAAGACTCAGCTTCCTCACCACTCTATTGTAGTGGAGTCAGCTATGAGAAGGATCAAGAGTGCAAAAAGGCATGCCTCTAATCCTCCAGGACGTGAGTGCAGAACCCTGGATGCTTTTGGACGTCGGGTCTTCCAAGCTTCCATGCTTTCTGCCAGGATCAGTTCCTATAGTCTCTACATGGGAATGTTCCTGAAGGAGGTCGCAAATGATTTAGGGGCTATAAGTCCTTTTCTTCCTGAGGATAAAAGACAGGATTTTCTCACTTTGGTCAAACATGCCCAAGATGTTTCTAAATTTTCCAACCGTGCAGCCTTTGAGTGCATAAGCAGAACCTCGGCTGTTGCCATAGGTGAACGTAGAATTTATTTATTTTATTTATATTCTCTTATATACCGTGCTATTCTGCATCAGTGCGGTTTACATTGAAGAAACTGAAATTACATTGAACAGGGCATTATAATTTGGAGATAACTATTTTACAGGGAACATGGGCTATGGAGGGTTAAGTGGCTTGCCCAAGACCACAAGGAGCACCTGTGGGACTAGAAACCCCAGTCCTTCCGGCCCAAGGTTGCTGTCCTCTAGTGGGATTTGAACCCCCAACCTTCCGGCCTGAAGTACCTTGCCCCAACCACTAGGCCACTCCTCCACTCCATTCCTTTCTTGGAAGGTTATCTTTCTCATTGCAATCACATCAGCACGCCGCATTAGTGAATTGCTTGGCTCCAGGCATCTGATCTAGAGCTCTGGGTACAAGACAGATTGGGAAATATCCCTTGTACTGGTGAGAACCTGTTTGGTAAAGATTAGCAGGAAAAGGCCAATGAAATGGATGCTGAAAATTCCACCTTGGATAGATTATCCAAGTCCACTGCTGATCCTTCTAGAAGGAAATTGTTCAAGAAACCATTCTTTTCTAAAAAGAAAAGATTTTATCCTGCTTATGTTCAGCAGGGACGTTCTGCAAGTCAGATTGCCAGAAAAGGTCAGCAACCACCCAAACAGAAGAAAGCAAAGGCTGCTAGGCCTCAACCGGCCCAGCAGGCTCGGCCTCCACAGGGCCTTTGACTCTCATCTAGAGAACTTAGCCTTCCTTGTTCTCGGGGGACCAGAACCTTCCACCATTCCAGGAAGGTTATGTCATTTTGCCCCCAGATGGAGGCAAATAACAGCAGAGCATTGGACACTCTCCATCATAAAGGAGGGGTAGAAGCTTCATTTTTCAAGCATGCCCCCTCACACAGTAGTAAAGCAGTTCAATTCTCTGGCCTCTCTCATCAACCTGTTAGGTCAGGAGGTCGCTATCCTTCTTGCTCAAGGGGCAATAGAAGAAGTACCCCTTCATCAGCAGGGTACAGGGTTCTATTTCCCTCATTTCCTTATCCCAAAGAAAACAGGGGGTTACAGACCTATCTTAGACCTCAGAGAATTGAACAAATTCCTTGTCAAGGAGAAATTCAAAATGATTTCTCTCGGATCTCTGCTGCCATACCTTCAGAGTCAGAAATGGCTTTGTTCTCTAGATCTCAAGGATGCGTACACCCATGTTCTCATCCATCCAACTCACAGAAGGTTCCTTTGGTTCCTTTTTCAGGGAAAGCACTACCAATACAGGGTGCTTCTTTTTGACCTGGCCTCAGCACCAAGGGTGTTCACGAAATGCATGGCTGTTGTAGCAGCATTTCTCCGCACTCTAGGGATATTCGTCTTCCCCTACTTAGACGACTGGCTCATTCGAGCCCCAACAGAGTCAGAGGCCAGGACTTCTCTATCCTGCACAATGCGTATCCTTCAGTATTTAGGGCTGGTAATAATCCAGTCTAACTCCCACTCAGTCTTTAGAGTTCATAGGAGCTTTGCTGGATACCACAAAGGCAAGTGCCTATCTCCCCCAGGCCCGTTGCCTTCGCCTGGTGCAGTTAGCTTCTCAAGCAGTGCTAAAGCCTCATCTAACTGCTCGAGAAATGTTACAACTACTAGGTCACATGGCATCTACTGTGTATGTAGTTCCCTATGCTCGCCTCCATATGAGGGCAGCTCAGTGGACTTTATCCACCCAATGGACCCAGGCATCAGGATGCCTGTCAGACAAAATAGCAAACACAAGTCGCCTTATTTTGTCCCTCCAGTGGTGGAAGTCCATTCAAAACCTGTTGCTGGGGTCCCCTTTTCAACAACCCTTACCCCAAGCAACTCTCACAACAGATGCTTCTCCAATGGGTTGGGGAGCTCATCTGCAAGACCTCTCCTCCCAGGGCACCTGGTCTCCACAGGAGAATAATCTACATATCAATCTCTTGGAGCTCAGAGCAATCTTCCTTGCTCTGTGAGTGTTCCACACCCTGCTCAGCTACAAGACAGTCCTCATTCATATGGACAATCAAGTAGCCATGTTCTATGTGAACAAGCAGGGGGGAACAGGCTCTCTGTCGCTTTGCAATAAAGCTTTGCGACTATGGGCCCTCACCAGAGAGCATTGAATTCATCTTCTGGCAGTGTATCTTCCAGGCATTCAAAACTCTTGGGCAGACAGACTCAGTCGAGTTCTGCTTCCACGAGTGGTCTCTGCATGCAGACCAGGTGGCCAGAATTTTTCAACTTTGGGGAACCCTGGACATAGACCTCTTTGCAAGTCCGTTGAATGCCAAACTTCCCCGGTTCTGTTCCAGAATTCTGGCTCAGAGGGCTCAGGCCAGGGATGCTTTCCTCCTTTACTGGGGTCAAGACTTCCTGTATGCCTTTCCACCCATTCCCCTAATTCCAAAAACCCTGTTCAAGCTTCAGAGAGACAGAGGCCATATGATTCTCATAGCTCCACATTGGCCACGGCAAGTGTGGTACCCTCTGCTTCTACATCTCTCTCAAGCTCCCTCCCTGGAGTTAGGGTCTGCTCCAGATCTCCTATCTCAGGAGGACGGAATGTTATGGCATCCCAATCCCCAGTCTCTGCGTCTCAGGGCTTGGTTGCTGAAGGCCTAGATCTCCATGATCTTAATATCCCTCAGCAAGTAAAAGATATTCTTTTTGCTTCCAGGAAACCTTCCACAAGACGCTCTTACACTTTCAAGTGGAAAAGGTTTACCATATGGTGTTCGCAAAAGGGTCTTAACCCCCTTGCGATACCTCTGGAATCATTGCTGGAGTATCTCCTTCATTTATCCAATACAGGTCTTAAGACTAATTCAGTAAGAGTCCATTTGAGTGCTATTGCAGCTTCCTTTAAGCCTCTAAATGGACAGCCTATTTCCTCTCATCCTCTTATAGCAAGATTTATGAGAGGCCTTCTTCTAACTAAGCCTCCCATTAGGCCACCACGAGTGGCATGGGACTTAAACCTGGTTCTTGGGCAGCTTATGAAGCCACCTTTCGAACCTTTAGCTACTACCTCCTTGAAATTCCTTTCTTGGAAGGTTATCTTTTTCATTGCAATCACATCAGCACGCCGCATTAGTGAGTTGCAAGCGCTAGTAGCTGATCCACCTTATACAAGGTTCCATCATGACAAGGTAGTCCTTAGGACTCATCCACACTTTATGCCAAAGGTGGTCTCGCCTTTTCATCTGAACCAAGCGGTCTACCTACCTGTGTTTTCTCCAAGGCCTCATGCATCAAATGCAGAGAGGAATCTTCATACCTTGGTCTGTAAAAGAGCTTTAGCTTTTTACTTACAAAGAACACAGCAACATAGAAAGTCCTCTCAACTCTTTGTTGCTTTTGATCCTTCTCATTTGGGACTTCCAGTCTCCAAGAGAACACTGTCTAACTGGATTGCTCAGTGTATTTCTTTTGCCTATCAGAGTAAGAACCTTTCTCTGGAGGGCCATGTCACAGCTCACAGTGTGAGAGCCATGGCAGCCTCAATGGCTCATCTGCACTCTGTGTCTGTCGACGACATCTGTCGAGCAGCCACTTGGGCCTCGGTTCATACCTTCACAGCCCATTACTGCTTGGACAAGGACTCCCGCCGGGTTACCTTGTTTGGTCAGGCTTTTCTCCAACACCTGTTCCATACCTAATCAACTCCTACCCGCCATCCCTGGTAGGATGCCAGAGATCCATGGGGGGAAGAGGAGCCCTGTTCAGGGACAAACAACTTCTGGGGTCTCTCCCTGGCACCTAAAGCTAGGGAGTCCCCATATGTGATGACTACATTCCTGCTTGTTCCTGGAGATAGCATAGTTACTCACCTGTAACAGGTGATCTCCGGGAACAGCAGGAATTTAGTCCTCACAACCCACCCACCTCCCTTAGGAGTTGTATCTCTCTATCTCTTTCCTTTCCCTCTCTCTCTCTTTGTCTCAGCTTTAAAACTCAACTGGAGAGAGGCAGTTGGGAAAGGCAGGAAGGCAGCACGCAGGCGCTGTGGGATGCTCCCAAAAGCTTTCTAATTGGACACTGGGGAGCATTCCCACGCAGGCTCCATCAGTACCGACGATACCCATATGTGAGGACTAAATTCCTGCTGTTCCCGGAGATCACCTGTTACAGGTGAGTAACTATGCTTGCTGCAGAATCGCTGTCCGCAGACCGGACATCTCATGATTCATGGTGGCTAGGATGGTTGAGGTAAGATTAATGGATTTGGCCAAGGAACAAGCAATACGGCTTACTTCCATAGCGTTGTGCAAAGCTAACCCAGGTGCTCCTACAATGGATATTGCCAGTCCTAGAGCTGTCTGATCACTATAAGGTTCCACATTAGAGTTACAGGTAGGAGGCATAGGTTTTGATCGAGGATAGCGCAAGTGAGAACTAACCTTACTAGGGGTATGGGAGAAAGCAGCAGTAGTAAGTCTGCCAAAAGTGCAAGGACCTCCAGTAGCGTTTATGGGAACATAAGTGTAAGCAGTTATCTCCAGGAACAAGCAGGAATGAGTCTTCACATATGGGTACGTCGGTACCGACGGAGTCTGCACAGGAACGCTTCCCAGCGTCCAGTCGGAAAGCCTTTGGAAGCATCCCAACACGCCTGCGTGCTGCCTTCCCACCTTCCCAACTGCCTCTCCTCAGTTTTCGTTTTTCCGCGGAGCCAGCAGGACGTCCTCCTGTCACCGCAGAAAATTCTTCTTTTATTTTTTACTTTTCTTGTGGTCGCGGCTGCCTTCCCTGACGCCACTGGTACCGCCGGTGTTTCTTTTTTCTTTTCTTGTAAAATTTTTTCCTTTTTAAGGAATTTATTTTTCTTCCTTAGTGTCTCACGGTTCTCAGGCCTTCTAGGCCTCTCCATTTTCCTTCATGGAACCGCCAGCCACTTTCCCCAAGAAATGTACAAACTGTGGCGGTACAACTTTATTTTTAGACACTGTGACGCAGTGGCAAATGCAGAAGCCATGGAAACTGATACTGACCCTCTGGTTGGTTCAGGTACTGCAAGAAAAGACAGAGTTTTCCATTCTCAGCATAACCTACAGGCAACCAATCAGCTCACCTCAGGGGAGGAGAGAAGCAGAGCTGTGGATTGGGCACGCCCTAGTAGGAGGCGGGCTTCCCAGAGCAGGGACCCCTTGTTAAGCAGAGAGAGGGAAGACACTGATAGATTGAGAAGGAGAGTGAGGAGGACGAGTGGAATGAGAAGGAATGGAGAAGTGAGCACTACAAATGGATTGAGAAGTAAAGGTGGTTTGAATCCACAAGAGAGAAGGCAAAAGGCATTGGGAAGGCAAGAAGCTCTTTTGATTGCAGAACCCTTTGACCCTGCTACAGAAACACTGCCCAGCTGCAACAGAAGGGAAACTGATTCAGAACCAGGAGTAAAGCCTACGTTGTGGGGAAACAGTTTTTACCCTTGGAGAGAAAGGCACGCTGGCAAGGCATTTTCTGACCGGTCTCACTTTAAGGTACCTGCTGCTCTTAATTCCTTTAATAAGTTTTACCAGCCAGAAAGAGGGAGTCCTGATTTTAAAGTACAGGATAGTTTTAGGCAACGTGAGAGACGTTGGTTACAGCTTGAAAGCTCTCTAAATAAGCCAAGCTTTTCTCAGCCAGTAGTTCCTGCTTTTAACAAGCAAGCTGACGAGAGGAACTCAGCCAAACTGTTTACAAAAGGTTTAGGCCATATTGATACTGAAGGTCCTACCTTTGAAGCTTTTCTTAAGAGCAGAGCTTGTGCAAAGGAACCTGTGATTACACCACTCACTAACGGAGATAAGTGGGGGAGGGGTAACTCCACCACGGGCACAGAGTGTCTAAAGAGGGAGAGCAGTGTTTGCTTACCAGGAGCAGATAATTACCTGCTTAAGCAAGGAGAAGATTTACCCAATAGTCCTGCTAGGAGACAGGCAGAACAACTCCTGAATGAATTTAGACAATTCTTAAATAAAAGAGCTGTTTCAGAAGAGGCTAGCATTCAAGCAGGGAGTAATCCTGGAATAGGAATTCCCACACCGGCTCCACGTCCCATGATTGAAATTAACCAGCCGATGGACTGCTCGATTGGGTTAATAGAGAGAACTGATAAGAGCAAAGCTTGAATGATTATACCTGACAGTTTATTCTGGTTATGCTAACCCAGGATATGTGAAAAGCTGGTAAAAGAAATACTGTCTTGAGCAATTGAAAGGGAAGCTTATTGAAGCATTGAAATAAGCTGGACTGTAACCTGATTGCTAAAGAAAACAATATTATTTCTTACCAAAGCATTTGTGAATACAGCACAGAGAAGACACATGAGGTAATGTGTTTTCCTCAGAGAAGATTAGGCTGAAGCACAGTTTTGAAAGCCTCTGTTTTGTATAATTCCTGATTTGCTTTTCCTTCTCACCTGTTCCTGTCCATCAAGGAGCGGGGAAAATAAAATCCTTGTAAATATAAATTTTCTTGTTCCCGATTTTCATTGGCCCCCACAACTACACAAGGCCCATCCCTCCTTAACCCTCAAGGTTAGGGAGCGGGTGTAAGGGTGACAAGTGGCATAGCACTGAGGATTTCAGCACAGGCGCAGAAGGAGCTGCATCAGGAGCTGCAGAGAACCTCTTCTTCAAAGTGGACCCCGGCTGAAGAGCTGACAAGGCCCAGCAGAGGAGGAGGTATCGCAGAGGGCTGCAGGAGCCATTTCCTGAAGTGCTTGATACACACCTGAGCCAGGTAACGGGTATACACCTTGGGGTTGTGTGGATACCGAGGCGGAGGGTGACCCCTAGTGATAGCTGGGGAGGAAAAAAAAAAAGTTTATTTCTGGAGGAATCCCGGAGAGAGTCTCAGAGATACCGCACTTGGGTTCCTGTTTGTTTTTGTTTGCATTTCAGTGAATCCCAAGGATGGCGATGGACCCGAAGGACATCATCCAGTGGATGGCGACGCAATTTGAGCGCCAAGCCGAGCTAGCGCTGGAGGCGCAGCAGAGAGCCAACGCGTCTTTGAAGGAGCAGCAACAACCGCTTCTAGCTCTGTTGGAGGAGTACGTGAAAGGAAAGAAGCAGGACACTGTTCCAGTGTTGGAAGCAGGTTCCTTAGTTGCCAACATGACACCAGCTGTTAGCATGCCAACAGGGACTTTGTTCAACTTTGGACCTTTAACTAGTCAGGATGACATAGATGACTACTTAGAGAGTTTTGAGAGGGTGGCACGCCTGAGCTTATGGCCAAGGGAGCATTGGGCCTTAAGGCTAGCTGCATCCCTTACAGGGGAAGCGAGAGCAGCATACAGAGCCATGCCTCCAGACTTAGCTGGAAACTTTGAGGAGTTAAAAAAGGCCATTCGGGAGAGATTGGGTCTCACTCCACTCGTATATCACACTCGTCTAAGGAATGTGAGACTCGGGCTGAGTGAAACTCCCAAGTCCCTATACCACCGAATAAGAGCTTTATTGTACAAGTGGTTGACTCCCAAAGGGAGATCTGTAGAATCTATATTAGACGATTTGATATTAGAGCAATATATGGAAAGCACTGCCACAGGAAATTCGCACCTTCCTGATCCTGCAGAACTGCAAGAACCCCCAGGAAGCGGTTGCTCTCTCAGAGAGATATATGGAGGCAGAGTTAATGGCCCAGAGAGAGCTAGCACCCCATTCTCTGAATATGGCAGCAGCGGATCAGAAAGGCGGCGGAGGGTCCAAGAGGATCCAGTAAAAATGTCCACGCCTGGTAGAAAAAGTTCTATAGGTAAAATGAGATGTTTTAAGTGTGGGCAAGTAGGCCATATGCAAAAGCATTGCTTGATAAAGAATGCCTTAGTAGCTGATACCTATGTAGAGGACAGGCCAGGTTTTCTATTAGCCGTTTGCGTGCAAGGTATAACCACTCAAGCTTTGCTGGACTCGGGTGCTGAGTTAAGCATGATATCCGAGGAATTCTGGAGGGCCATAGAAGCTAGAGAAGCCCCAGAAATAATACCCCATAGATGAGGTAAAGATAAGATGCGTTCATGGGGGAACATCTTCTTACCCCGTCTACAACCTACATATAGCAGGCTTAGGGGCACAAAGAGATATCCCACTTGCTGTTGTCCCACGCCTCCCACATGCAGTGATTCTAGGCAGGAACTGGCCCCAGTTTTATAGGGAAATAAAGAGAGAGTTACAGGAGAAGGGAGCCATGGTCTCCACAAGAGCCCAGACCTCAGCCCTAGATCCACAGGAAGGTACATCAGAGGATACGGGAGAAGCCCTTCCTGCTGATGACGAGTTAGTGACCCCTCCTGATCCCAGGGTGAAGAAGGGTTAAAGCGGAGAAGCGGAAAGAAAAACAGTCCCGTTCTAAAAATAGGTCTGAAGTGCAGGCAGGGCAAGAGCTGCCATGGGTACCGGAAGAATTGATGCAAAAATTTCCATCATTCCCAAAAGAGCAGCAAGCAGACCCCGCTCTCACACATGCTTTTAGGTGGGCCCAGGACCCTAGAGAGATACACTGCCTAGGTTTCTCCTCACGTCAGGGATCCTTTATAGGGAAAGTAAGAATCCTTTTACGGGGGACACTAGAAAACAGTTGGTAGTACCCACTACTTTCAAGAATATTGTACTACGGTTGGCCCATGACCATCCAGTAGGGGGACACAAGGGCAGTCAGGGGACCCTTGATCAGATTCTGGCCCGATTCTACTGGCCAGGGGTTTTTAAAGAGACGACCCGGTTCTGTGAGGCTTGCCCCACGTGCCAACGTGTCTCCGCAAGCCATCCCAGGGATGTCCCAATGATACCGTCACCGGTGATCAAAGACCCCATCCAGAGGATAGGGGTAGATATAGTGGGACCATTGATCAAAACTCCGAGAGGTTTTCGTTACATCTTGGTAGTAGTGGATCATGCCACACGGTTCCCGTGGGCCATGCCACTCCGCTCCACTTCGGCAAAAATAATAGCTACTGAGCTGATCAAGCTATTTTGTGAAGTCGGGTTTCCAAGGGAAGTCCTCACCGATAGGGGGAGTAACTTCCTCTCGAAGTACCTCACGCAAGTTTGGGATGCCTTCGGCATCCAACATATTAGGACAGCCGCATACCACCCCCAGACGAATGGTTTAGTTGAAAGACAAAACCAAACAATTAAACAAATGCTACGTAGGAGTCTGGAGGGTGAGTTGGACCAGTGGGATATAATGCTCCCTTTTGTTCTCTATGTCTGTAGGGAAAGGAAACAGGCTTCATTGGGAACAGCACCCTATGAGCTGCTGTATGGGAGGTCTCCCCGGGGGATTTTGGACATCCTAAAGGAACAGTGGGTAGAACCAGATGCTAGGGAGGTAGAGGTCCCCGAGTTCCTAAGGGACCTGAAAAAGCGGCTGCACTGAACCTCAAAGGTTGCGGTGGAAAATTTACAAAGAAGTCAGGGCAAGCAAAAATCCTATTACGATAGGAACACTAAGGAAAGACAGCTTTTGAGTGGAGATAAAGTTATAGTGATGGTGGCTGGGACAGAGCCCAAATTTGAAAGCCAATGGAAGGGCCCATGTCGGGTCATACGTCCCGTAGGACCCGTTTCTTAATTGGTGGAGAACAGAAAGGGTCGAAGGCAAGTCTACCACATTAATCTGTTAAAGCCCTGGCATGATAGGGTAGCTTTAGCCCAAGTAGCCACGATAGCTTCTCCGAGACAAATGCATTCAGTGCCACGTACAAGCCCGGAGACTATAGGTTGTATCGCGTGCTGTCTGGATTCTCCTGAAACAGCCCGTGATATCTTAAGGGGGGGGGGGGGATCTGTGACACAGTGGCAAATGCAGAAGCCATGGAAACTGATACTGACCCTCTGGTTGGTTCAGGTACTGCAAGAAAAGACAGAGTTTTCCATTCTCAGCATAACCTACAGGCAGCCAATCAGCTCACCTCAGGGGAGGAGAGAAGCAGAGCTGTGGATTGGGCACGCCCTAGTAGGAGGCGGGCTTCCCAGAGCAGGGACCCCTTGTTAAGCAGAGAGAGGGAAGACACTGATAGATTGAGAAGGAGAGTGAGGAGGACGAGTGGAATGAGAAGGAATGGAGAAGTGAGCACTACAAATGGATTGAGAAGTAAAGGTGGTTTGAATCCACAAGAGAGAAGGCAAAAGGCATTGGGAAGGCAAGAAGCTCTTTTGATTGCAGAACCCTTTGACCCTGCTACAGAAACACTGCCCAGCTGCAACAGAAGGGAAACTGATTCAAAACCAGGAGTAAAGCCTACGTTGTGGGGAAACAGTTTTTACCCTTGGAGAGAAAGGCACGCTGGCAAGGCATTTTCTGACCGGTCTCACTTTAAGGTACCTGCTGCTCTTAATTCCTTTAATAAGTTTTACCAGCCAGAAAGAGGGAGTCCTGATTTTAAAGTACAGGATAGTTTTAGGCAACGTGAGAGACGTTGGTTACAGCCTGAAAACTCTCTAAATAAGCCAAGCTTTTCTCAGCCAGTAGTTCCTGCTTTTAACAAGCAAGCTGACGAGAGGAACTCAGCCAAACTGTTTACAAAAGGTTTAGGCCATATTGATACTGAAGGTCCTACCTTTGAAGCTTTTCTTAAGAGCAGAGCTTGTGCAAAGGAACCTGTGATTACACCACTCACTAACGGAGATAAGTGGGGGAGGGGTAACTCCACCACGGGCACAGAGTGTCTAAAGAGGGAGAGCAGTGTTTGCTTACCAGGAGCAGATAATTACCTGCTTAAGCAAGGAGAAGATTTACCCAATAGTCCTGCTAGGAGACAGGCAGAACAACTCCTGAATGAATTTAGACAATTCTTAAATAAAAGAGCTGTTTCAGAAGAGGCTAGCATTCAAGCAGGGAGTAATCCTGGAATAGGAATTCCCACACCGGCTCCACGTCCCATGATTGAAATTAACCAGCCGATGGACTGCTCGATTGGGTTAATAGAGAGAACTGATAAGAGCAAAGCTTGAATGATTATACCTGACAGTTTATTCTGGTTATGCTAACCCAGGATATGTGAAAAGCTGGTAAAAGAAATACTGTCTTGAGCAATTGAAAGGGAAGCTTATTGAAGCATTGAAATAAGCTGGACTGTAACCTGATTGCTAAAGAAAACAATATTATTTCTTACCAAAGCATTTGTGAATACAGCACAGAGAAGACACATGAGGTAATGTGTTTTCCTCAGAGAAGATTAGGCTGAAGCACAGTTTTGAAAGCCTCTGTTTTGTATAATTCCTGATTTGCTTTTCCTTCTCACCTGTTCCTGTCCATCAAGGAGCGGGGAAAATAAAATCCTTGTAAATATAAATTTTCATGTTCCCGATTTTTATTGGCCCCCACAACTACACAAGGCCCATCCCTCCTTAACCCTCAAGGTTAGGGAGCAGGTGTAAGGGTGACAACACTCACAATTGGTGTCTAACCTGCTTGGGTCCTGACCATTTTCCTCTGGAGCCCTCGGCAATAGTATTGTGAGAAGACGTTTTCAGCATCGAGTTCCCCTCGACACGCGGTCCCCCTCCAACTTCAGGGCACCGACCATATCATCTTCTACACAGGATCAGGTAACCCAAAATCAGTCTGTTAAGACTAGCCAGTCCTCGAGCGGCACTTCTCATGCACAGCATAGAGATGCCTATGACCTTGTCCTCGAGAATCCACTGGCTTCAAAACCCCGGTGGGAGTCTTTGGCCTCCAAAGCCTGTGTGGGGTTTCAGGTTGTTCCTGAGGTTCACCCCTCACAGTACATACCTGAGCCATGCCCGGTGGTGGCATCCGCTTCGAGCGGTACCGATACCTCGGCATCGGCACTGGTGTTGGATGAAACATTCCTCACCAAGGATTGTCGTCTGGCGTCCTCGGTACCTGCGGGGCCGGTGGATACGCTCCAGATCGACCTTCCAGTATCGGTACCGACACCGATACTAGTACCGACGTCGGTATCCCCCAGACGTGCATCAGTAGACTCGCTTCCTTCGATGCCGAGTCTGGAATCGATCTCCAGTCTGGAGGACTGGGTACTGATTCGCCTTGGTACCGACTCCCGTCGGTACCGAAGGCTCGGTTCCGATAATTCGGATCCGCAACTCTCGGTTCCTCCGATACCGTTAGAGTTGCCACCGGCTGGTCTTCATCCACCGGTATCAGATACGGTACCGAGATCGGTACCGATATCCACAGTACCATTGCTGTCGGTACCTTCCATGCTTCTCTGGTCAGGCTCGCTTCCCTCGATGCCGAGTTTGGAATCGATCCCTAACATGGATGATCTGTTACCGACTGTCGCTGGTTCTGACCTGCAGTACCAGCGACCACCATCTAAGGATTCCATACTGCACCATTCAGGATCTTCTATTCCTATATACTTGAATAGATCCCTCGGTGCCAACGCCAGTTCTTCATCAGATCTAGCCTATCCAAGGGAAGTTCCCTCTGGGGATCCTTCTTTCCAGACTTTCCTCCTGGATATAGCAAAATCACTTGCCATTCCTATTCCTGGACAAGGTCCTACACAAGGAAATACAGAATACCTCTCTGTTGCTAGCAAAGCAAAGGAGAATATAATGCTTCCTTTGCATCATTCTTTGCAGGATCTCCTTCTACGAATGTGGGAAGCTCCTTTAAAGGTACCCCCACCTTCCAGAGCAACTGATCTCCTATATCAGGTGCCCCCCTTCTCCAGGGTTTCAAAGGACTCAACTTCCTCATCATTCCATTGTGGTAGAATCAGCGATGAGGCGAGTGAAGAGTAATAAAAAGCACTCTTCTTGTCCGCCAGGTCGTGAGTCTAAGACACTAGATGCCTTTGGACGTCAAACCTTCCAGACACCTATGCTTTCAGCAAGAATTCTCTCATATATTTTTTATATGGGTCTATCTCTTGAGGAGGTCACAAGGAAATTACATCTTTTGACTCCTTTTCTTCAAGAGCCCAGGAGTAAAGACTATTCCTCACTGGTTAGTCATACTCAAAATATCTCTAGGTTTCTTACTCGTGCTACCCTAGACTCCTTTGAGTCTGTTAGCAGGACTTCTGCTCTAGCTATAGGGGCACGACGTAGAGCCTGGCTTCAAGCTTCAGACTTGGACAAATGGGCAAAAGAAAGACTGGGAAATACTCCTTGCACTGGAGAAAATCTCTTCAACAAGGAGTCTTTACTCCAGGTTACTCAGTTATCCACTGACTTTCCTTTTTCCAGAGGCTGTTCTACGCCTTTTTCTTTCCCAGTAGGTAGGAAATGTCCTACCAAACTTTCTTCCCCTAGGGGGAGAAGGTTTTACCCATCATCTGCCCATCATACAGATGTTCCCAAACAGGGGAAACATCGCCCTGATCTGAAGAATCCACAACCTCAACAGGGTCAACAAACCCAGCAGTCGCAGGGTTTCAAATAGATCATTGTCCCTCTTGGTTGGTGGTTAGGGTGGCAGTCTGCTTCCTTCACTGGCAGTATCTGCACTAAATTTATCCTAACCTACATAGATATCTCTTCATGAGACATCTTTTTTCTAAGAGTCTTTATGATGATCATGCCCATACTTAACAGTTTCCTCTTCCTCTTGAAGGAAACAGAGGTAACAACTATCAATAGACAGTTGTTTCCCTCTACTGACATGTATCATCTCACCTGTCAGAGACTTCCTCCATAGTCGGTCTCTTGCAACTCTGTCTTACCTCCCTCTTACTACAACATTTGGTTTGTAAGAGTGGCCCTTTTACACTGGTAAGCCCCTATGGTCCTCTACCTGTTCTACCGGGGGATTCTCCCTTCTGGAGTTGTCTCCCCCCTTTGTTACCTTAGGGCAGCTCATCAGACAATAGGAACTCCTACCATGTCTGTTGTTCTTTTTCCCAAACTAAAAAAGGAAGAGGGAAAAGAAATTTTCCACGCTGCCCTGGTAGTTGCTGCAGATACAGCAATTCCTAGTGCTTAACCACTGGTTTTGTTCACTACACAACCAGGGATTCCCCTCCACTAGCAATCCTCCTAGTCTCAGTGCTAAGTCCCAAACTGGTTATCAACCTCGTTTGGGAAACCCTATTATCACAGTCTGGTTGGTTAACTTCTATTCTTCGCCCCCTTGTCCTTTGGCAGAATAGCTGGTTACCTGCTGGCTTTCCACAGCCAGTTTTTTCTTCTAACCAACCTGCAGCATGCTCTCTGCTTCTCTACAGAGTAGCTTTACACTATGGGCCCTTGCTAGAGAGCATCAGTATCTTGCCTAGCAGATAACCCCAGATGGTTAGGAGGGGTTCCCCCAATCATGTTCCATGTCTGGCAGGTATTCCCTACCCTTACCATCTCATCTTAAATCTCTTTTGAGGCATAAGCCTCAGGCCTTTCATTATGTGAAAACCTAAAGGAGGGCCAATTCCCTGGCTTGGCCCATATCTCCTTGGGTCTTCTCGTCAGAGATAATTTTCTTCAATGGCAGCTAGAGGACGCCTAATACCCATCTTGCCCTCATAAGCGGGTCACTAGGGTATCTTCCTCCAGGGGCGTCCTCTATCCATTCTCCATACTGCAATTCTGGAGAAATCTGGACTTCCTGTCTGCAGACTGAAGTTATCCTCTGCAATTTTCACGTAGGCCATCCTGGTTATTCAAGAGCTCAAATTCTGCAAAAAATTCAGACTTCTTCTTGTCAAGGAGACCTTTCCTCTGACTCTCCCAGTCATAACCAGGAAAATAGGATTCTCTATGTATCTATTCAAGCAGGTATCAACCTTCTTGCTGTCAGATGAATCTTCCTCTCTCCCTATATCCCTAGGGGGGATGAGGTTCTATGGACATCTCTCCATCCACATACCTGGAGACATGTGTCTATATGCCTACATATTCATATAGGTATATATAGATATATATAGATACATATATACTTATCTATATCTATCTGTGTGTCTTCTGCCCATCCATCTCTTTATAGATATATGCATATATACCCTATATGTGTATATATTTAAATATATATATATATATATTTATAGATATAGTGAGATATATTTTTAGATAGATCTGTATCCATCTACTTATCTATCTGTCTGTTAGGTTCAGATATCCTTACATTCCTATATGATCCTGACAAATGGGCACTACCCCTATCAATGCTGTGCCAGCATACTTAGGGGGCTACACTTATAACCACTTCCTGTGGTAATTAACAAACTTTTTCCTTACCATAACCTTTTAAGGTTAGGTACTCCTGAAGCTCTCCATGTACCTTTTTTCTTTCCTAATTGACCCCATTTAGGAAAGACATTGCGGAGCTTCAGTTACTCTAAAGCTTAGCGCTCCTGAGTCTGTCCTTACTTTCTTATCAGATACAAGGGTCTCCATACCCTTTCTCCCCTACATGGACTGATTCCAACCCCAGTCCAGTTGGGTCAGACTCATTTTTTCTCTTGGTCCAAGGTTTGTAGTGTTTTTGGACCAAAACAGCGTAAGCTTTCTTTCATAGTACCTTCTGCGTCTCCGCTGAAGCTCTACCTCTTATACTACCCCAGTTTTTCCCCTGGGGCTATTTCTCACCCTGAAGGGTTCTGACCTCCACTTGTTTTTGTTCTGCTTTATTACCTCTACTTCTCAGTGAGGTACCCCTTGAGCACATTCACTGGCTCTTCTAACAGATCCATATGTAGCTCAGTGGACTTGTGCAATGCCAACAAGGGAGGCCCAGATTACAATATTATACTACTAAATGCCCTCTATACAGGGTCTTCCCCTTTTGAAGCCCTGTTCTAGCCAGCTGTTCCACAGCTCCTTTTCTGTATTCAACTCCTACCCTCCATCCCCAGGATGCCTGAGGTCCTGAGGCATAGCATGGCTTGTTCTAGACTTGCAACATGCTAGGACTCCCTCTGGGCATCTGAGCTTGGGAGTCCCCATATGTAAAGACTCATTCCTGCTTGTTCCTGGAGATAGCACAGTTGCTTACCTGTAACAGGTAATCTCTGGGAACAGCAGGAATAAGTCTTCACAACCCACCCACCTCCCCTAGGAGTTGCTTTTTCTCTATCTCTATCTTTCCCTTCCTTGCTCTCTCTCTCTCTTTGTCTCAGCTTTCAAACTTAACTGAGGAGAGGCAGTTGGGAAGGCGGGAAGGCAGCACGCAGGCGTATTGGGATGCTTCCAAAGGCTTTCTGATTGGACGCTGGGAAGCGTTCCCGCGCAGACTCCGTCGGTACCGATGTACCCATATGTGAAGACTTATTCCTGCTGTTCCCAGAGATCACCTATTACAGGTAAGTAACTGTGCTTTACCACATAACAAAAACTATCCTAAGGGAAGATACATTTCTGAGTAAGCATAAGATACCTTCGTAATAGACTTGCATGATAATACGGTGTTAGACACATTAAAAACCCCTTTAGTTGCATTTACAAAAATAAAGCAATCTGTAGCTTTAAGCATGGAGACAACCTGCAAGGAGAAAAGGGCCTTGTTAAAATAGGCTGAGGTAGGACGAGTAACACCAATGAAGTAGAAAAATGTAGAAAAGGTTAGCTTTGGCTGTTTGCAGTTCAGATTATGCATTACAGTAAACGTTTGCATTTCACACAAAGTAGTGGGTATAGCAATAAGGCATGTTGATAAAAAAAACTCCAGGCTGCGATGAGCTGCGTACACAAAAGTCCAAAGTATTCAAAGCAGTCCCGGCAAGTAGTGTTGCTACATTTATAGTTCCTGAGACCAACAAGGGAAGGCCCCACATGAATGCCAGAACAAAAGTCAGCATGAGCAGGTGCATACCGACCATGGAGCTTATACCCCACTAACAGTATCTGAAGGTGACTCCTCAAGCTTCTGCCGTGCGTAGACTAGCCGGCTTCCGGTATGTGGCTAGCGCAGGGCTCCGTCGTATGCCGATTCCCTGGTTCTCCGCGGCGTGAAGCGTAAGGGATCCTGAGAATGTTCGTGCGCTGTCCACTTATCATCCAAGTCAGGAGCAGCTTTCTTAAGACGAGTATGATGAATCCACGGGGTAACCTCTGCGACCTTGACTGCAGTCGGTGTGATTTGGAGAACTGTGTAAGGACCTCTCCAGGTATTTATTTATTTGTTTAGAAGGATTTAGTATACCGCCTTATCGTTAAATCAAGGCGGTATGGCACATCAATCAAAATCAATAATAAAGTGTGGTTTGTTGCATGCAATGTGAGAACTGAGAAGTGTAGTGTGTGGGGCAGTGCGTTAGATTATATCGGTGAACTATTTACAGAATGAACTATATACATATATACAAAATGGGGCTGTTTGAGAGGCGTGCTAGGATTGAGATTCTGTAATGTCTTGGGGGTAGAATCGTGATCCTGTAATGTCTTGAGGTAGAAAATTTATGTGAGGTCCTTGAAATGTACTGTAAATAGATCAGTCTTAAGAAGTTTTCTGAAGTCCTTGAGGTTCTTGGTTGATCTTATGTGGTCTGGGAGAGAGTTCCATATAGCGGGTGCTGCCAGGGAGAGTGCCCTCCTTGATGTGGCCAGCCTTGTTTTAGCAAATTCTTTTGGTGTTCTGATGGTGTCTGAGGTTCCTTTTCTTCTTGGTCTCCTGTTGTCATCGGTTTTTATGAGAGGGCGTAGGCTGTCTGCTGATAGGTTGTGTATTATTTTAAATATGTGTAGAAGTACTTTGAATTGGATTCTGGAGCTGATTGGGAGCCAGTGTAGGTGGTACAGTATGGGGGTGATGTGATCGTGAATTGTGTGATCTGTCGTGAGTCGTGCGGCTGTGTTTTGTGCTAGCTGTAGTGGTTTTATTGTCTTTTTAGGTAGTCCTTGGTAGATGTGATTACAATAGTCTAGGGTTGGAGTGATGATGGCTTGACAGACTGTTCGGAAGTGTTCATGGGCGAGGATGGGTTTGAGCCTTCTGACTGTCCTCATTTTGATGTAAGCACTCTTTTTTATTTAGCGTTACTCCCAGGTATTTTATTTCTTGTCTTACCAGTATGATGGTGTTGTTTAGGTTGATGGTGGCCGATGGTGAGAATGTCCGGTTTCTTGTGATGAATAGAGCTTCGGTTTTGTTGTAATTTATTGATAGGTTGTTTTCTTGCAGCCAGGTTGCCATTTGTTGGAAGCAGTTGGCTATGTTGGAGTAGTCTGGGTTGTCCAGTTTGATTGGTGTGTATATCATTATGTCATCTGCATATATGGTGTATTGAATCTTGTGGTCCTTGATGATGGTGCATATGGGTTGTACGTAGATGTTAAATGGCAGGGCGGAGAGAGCTGAGCCTTGTGGGACTCCTTGAGTGGCTCTGAACGGTTGAGAGGTCTTTGTTCCACACTTGACTTGTAGTTGTCTGTTGGTGAGGTAAGATGCAAACCAGCTCAGAGTAGTACTGTGTAGGCCTGCCTCCTGTAGTCTGTTTAGTAGGGTTGTGTGGCAGACAGTGTCGAAAGCTGAGGAGATATCTAGGAATATCATGATGACACTCATTCTGGTGTTGTTGATTGTCTTCAAAAGGCTGTCGAATAGCTGGATCAGTATGGTTTCAACCCCATGTCTGGGTCGAAAACCGTGTTGATTGGGGTCCAGTGGATTGTAGATGTCAATGTGTTGTTGGAGCTGGTGTTGGACTGTTTTCTCGATGATCTTGGACAGGAATGGTAAGCTTGATATGGGTCTGTAGGCCGCTGGGTCAGGTAGGGCACAGTGGTTCACGTTTCCATTCCTTAATCCACACACGATCTCCCGGCTGGTGGGAATGGAGCGGCTCTGACAAAGAGATAGGCAGTCGCTTTTGTATCCACCTGTTCAAAGACTGAAAAACAGATCCCAATGCCAGTAGGTGTTGTCTCGTAAGTTCATTACCTATCTGCTCTAGGTCTCTCTTAAGGCCCTGAACAATAGGTGGTGGTCAACCATACAGTACTTCATAAGGGGATATTCCCAAGGTTCGAGTTGGGGAGGACCGGACCCAGAGAAGGGCTACCGGCAAAGCCTGATCCCACTTTAAGATGAGCTTCCTGACAGAGTTTAGACAACCGAGCTTCAGAGTTCGGTTCATCCTTTACACCTTTCCTGAACTCTGTGGGCGGTAAGCAGTGTGAAGTTTCCAGGTGATCTGGAGGGCCTTAGAAAGGTCTTGAAGGCACTTAGCAACAAACACAGGGCCATTATCTGACCCTACAGTAAGAGGAAGGCCAAATCTTGGAATGATCTCTTTCAGCAGGGCCCTGGTAACCTCTTGGGCTGTCTCTGTTCTACAAGGGTAGGCCTCAACCCGTCCTGAAAATGTACATACTATCACCAGGAGATATCGATAACCCCTTACTCGGGGTAACTCAGTGAAATCAACTACAATATTCTCCATAGGGGCAGCACCAACCGCCTGTATGGAAACTGGGGGTAGAGGCCCTTGGCGGGGGTTATTCCTGGCACATTGGAGAGAGCGACGTGCTGCAGCTGCCATTAAGGCAGACAGATGTGGGACATAGAAATAAGACTGTAGAATGGTGTGCATGGAGGTCTTGCCTAAGTGGGTGGTCTCATGAAATCGTCGGACAAAAGCAGGTGTTAGACTCTCGGGGATAACATATTGGGGTGGATCTCCTAGTAACCGCAACCACCCAGCAGTAGTGAGAGTAGCCCCTTCCTGAGTGAAGAAATCCATCTCTTTCCTGGTATAACGTGGGTCCCACTCTGACATAGGAATTGGAAACAGGGTGGCTTGAACACTTACTGAGACTGTTCCTTGCTGGGCTGCTAACTTGGCCTCCCTATCTGCCCTGCGGTTACTCTGGATGATCAGAGTGTCTCCTCGTTGGTGTGCTTTGCAGTGAACAACAGCCAGGGCCGGCCCGTCCATTGAGCAAGAATGTTTTTTGCACAGGGCCCCGCGTTTCAGGGGGCCCCGCGCAAAAAAAAAACATTCTTCAGCATCCCAAGTTTAAAAAAAAAAACCACACCGGCTGCTTCTGCCGCGGCAGCAGCAAGAGCTCTGCCGCGGCAGCAGCAAGAGCTCTGCCGCGGCAGCATCAAGAGCTCTGCCGCGGGGCCCCCCCCTGCCCGGCAGAGCCTCCGTGCATCCTCAGCAGCTTTCTTCATGTCCAAAACGCGGCTTGCTTTCAGAGCCGCGAGCGTTTCCTTTCTCGGCTCTGTTAATCCGCCGCGAGGGTGATGGGATTTCCCATCAGCCCGCGGATTAAGAGAGCCGCGAGAAAAGAAACTCTTGCGG
This sequence comes from Ichthyophis bannanicus, assembly GCA_033557465.1. Classification (NCBI taxonomy): domain Eukaryota; kingdom Metazoa; phylum Chordata; class Amphibia; order Gymnophiona; family Ichthyophiidae; genus Ichthyophis; species Ichthyophis bannanicus. Next base: position 1,263,511,674 of record CM066031.1, on the reverse strand, counting down.
CTCTGAAAGAAGCCCGTTTTGGACATGAAGAAAGCTGCTGAGGATGCACGGAGGCTCTGCCGGGCAGGGGGGGGGCCACGCGGCAGAGCTCTTGATGCTGCCGCGGCAGAGCTCTTGATGCTGCCGCGGCAGAAGCAGCCAGTTTGTTTTTTTTTTTATTTTAATTGGAATGATAGGGGGGGGGGTTGTTTAGGACTGGTAATGGGCTATGGGAGGGGAGGCTAAACTGGAAGTGGGCTGATGGGGGGGGGGTGGTGAGGACTGGTAAGGGGGCCGGGGGGGGCTGGTTAGGTGGTAATGGGCCAGGGGGGGGGGGGGGGGGGGGGGTGGTGTTAGGACTGGTAATGGGCCATGGGGGGGGAGGCTAAGACGGAAGTGGGCTGATGGCGGGGGGCGTTAGGACTCGTAATGGGCTATGGGGGGGCTAAGTGGGCTGATGGGGGGGGTTAGGACTGGTAATGGGCCATGGGGGGGTGGAGGCTAGGACTGGTAATGGGCCATGGGGGGGGGGGGCTAAGTGGGCGGGGGGGGGGCTAAGTGGGGCTGGGGGGGGGGGCTAAGTGGGCTGGGGGGGGTTAGGACTGGTAAGGGGCCATGGGGGGGAGGCTAGGACTTGGTAATGGGGCTGATGGGGGGGGTTAGGAATGGTAATGTGGGCTATGGGGGGGCTAAGTGGGCTGATGGGGGGGGAGGTTAGGACTGGTAATGGCTATGGGGAGGGGCTAAGGCTGGAAGTGGGGGGTAGGACTGGAAATGGGCTGATGGGGGGGCTAAGACTGGAAATGGGCTGATGGGGGGTAGGACTGGTAATTGACCTATGGGGGTGGGGCTAAGGCTGAAGTGGGGGGGGTAGGACTGGAAATGGGGGCTGATGGGGGGGGCTTAGACTGGTAATGGGCTATGGGGGGGCTAAGACTGGAAGTGGGCTGATGGGGGGGGGGGTGGTAAGGACTGGTAATGGGCCATGGGGGGGGTAGGACTGGAAGTGGGCTGATGGGGGGGTTATGACTGGTAATGGGCTCTGGGGGGGCTAAGACTGGAAGTGGGCTGATGGGGGGGGGGGGGGTTAGGACTGGTAATGGGCCATGGGGGGGTTAGGACTGTAATGGGCCGGGGGGGGGGGGGGTTAGGACTGGTAATGGGCTGATGGGGGGGAGGGTTAAGACTGGTAATGGGCCATGGGGGGGGAGGCTAAGACTGGAAGTGGGCTGATGGGGGGGTTAGGACTGGTAATGGGCTATGGGGGGCTAAGACTGGAAATGGGCTGATGGGGGGGGGGCAGGACTGGTAATTGGCTATGGGAGGGGGGCTAAGACTGGAAATAGGTGATGGGGGCTAGGCATGGAAATAGGGTGATGGGGGGTTAGGACGTAATGGCTGATGGGGGGTTTAGGACTAGTAATGGGCTATGAGGAGGCTAGGACTGGAAATGGGCTGAGTGGAAGGAGGGCTTGAACTGCAAATAGATGATGGGGACGGGGCTTGGAATGGAAATGGGGTTGTGTGAGGGGGAGGGAGCTAGGACTGGAAAATGGGTGAGTGGGGGGCTAGGACAGGAAATGGCTGATGGAGGGGCTAGGATAGGACGGGAAATGTGCTGTTGGGGGGTGCTAAGAGTGGAAAGGGGCTGTGGTGGGGGTGTGGATTGAACTGGACTCCTGACGGGGCTAGAACTGGAAGTCGGCGCATGGGGGGCTTGGATTGGAAATGGGCTGAGTGGAGGGGAGCTAGGATTTGACATGGGCTGATGGTGGGGCTAGGAAAGGACTAGAAATGGGCTCATGGGGGGGCTGGATTGGAAATGAGCTGATGGAGGGACTTGGATGGGACTGCAAATAGATGGGGTCGAGCTAGGACTGGAAATGGGGCTTATGGGGGGCTAGGACTGGAAAATGGGCTGATGCGGGGACTAGAAGGGAGCGGATGCTGGGTGGGGACTGGAACTAGAATGGAGCGTGATGTTGGGGGAGGATTAGAATGGGATGGAGCTGGGAGAGTGAAATGGAGAGGGAAAAAATATTTGTGTGGGAGGGAAGACAAATCTACAATTGTCCGATATTGGAGAGTAAGTGGGGATTGATGGATGGAGGGTAAAATTTGAGTGGATGAAATAGGAATGAGGAGGAAGGGGGAAAGAGGAAAAGGAGAAAGATTAGTATGTTAAAGCAGATGTAGAGAGAGAATGGAAAAAAACTAGAAGAGAGAAGAAAAGACAAATGGACAGCAGACGATGAAGAATTAGCGGAAGACACGAAGAAACCAGAAGAACGTGGCTGGAGCAATTGCAGCTGAAAAAAAATGCACAAAAAGGTAGAAAATATCTCTTTATTTTGAATTTATTAATTGGAATATGTCAGCTCGGGAAAGGTGCATCATTAACGTCTGCGCTTTGTTTAGTACAAGAGCAAATTAATGTATAGTTTTATTTCTACAGTGTTGTACATTCCAAGTTTGGCTTTTGGGATTCCCAGTTTAATTATTGTCTTCCTGTTTCTAAATTGTGATTCCTTGTTTGGTGATGGGTTTATGTTCTGTTCATGTGTAAACTGAGCTGAGGTATTCTGTTTATGTAATTCCTATTTGACATTGCCACTTGTTCTCTTTCCCCAGTAGGTCATGTATTGTTGTTCTTTGAAATGTATTGGTTTATATTTGCAGCGTTTCCTTTTGATAGTTAGGGTATGGTGCTTTATGAGTCCTGGTAGTGCTGTTAGGATCTGGCGGGTTTGCTATGGGTTCTAAGTGGGCAGTGTTTGTAGTAGTTCATAATGTGTCTGGCGGTTGGAACTGGATTATAGTAATGTAGAAGTCTTTTAGTCTTTCTTTATTCATACACTCATTAAGAGGGCCTGTTACTAAAAGTTCGTGTATGGTAACATTATGCAAATATTTATGCAAATGAGGACCCTTATGCAAATGAGGCCCCGCACCGAGTCTCCGCACATGGCCCCGCACCCCCCTTGGGCCGCCCCTGACAACAGCCACCGCTTCTGGTGCCCACACAGCCTCTAGTAACTCCAAAATCTCCCTCCCATACTTTATAGATTTCCCGCTTGAATTTATGAGTCCCTTCTCTTTATAGAGGGCCCCATGGGCATGGAATGTAGTGAATACATACTTAGAATCAGTGAAAATATTTGTCTTCAGACCTGCAGATAACTGGAGGGCTCGAGTAAGGGCAATGAGTTCAGCTTTCTGGGCAGAAGTCCCTAAGGGTAAGGGCTCAGCCTCCACAACAACCCCAGGAGTGACCACAGCATATCCAGCCTTCCCAGGTGCTACAGGGAGTAGAGTAGCAGGATTGAGTGTTTTCACTATCTCCAAGTGAACCCGAGGATTCGCACACAGCATGCTCTGGTACTTTGTCATCTGCTCATTGGTAAACCAATAATTGCCTTTGTACTCCATCAGTGTCAGTACTGCATGCGGCACTTTAACATACAGTTCTTGCCCAAGGGACAGTACTGGAAACTAATGGGCTTTTTTTTTTTTTTTTGCTCCGGTGGGGGTTCTCTCATTTTACATATTCCCGCATTTATGTGACCCTTCTTGCTCCCTGCACCAGCAGGTCCTGCAGTATGTCATGCAATCACCGCTTTCATTTATGTCCTTTTCTTAGCAGAAATGATTCTGAGATTGGCAGGTGAGTAATTGTGCCCTCTGTCAACACAGCACATTGTTTGGCTCTTGGCTGACAGAATTCGGACACTATCATCCCAAGTATTGTGAACTTTTCAACGAGGCTGATTAGTATACGGCTGCTTCTAAGTTTCCTCCCTGATTATTGTATTCATTTCAAGGCACCCCAGATGATATCGATCAGCTTTCCAGAGAACGCTTAATTTAAATGCAAATTGCAGAAAGTTTTTCTCATCTGATGATATGAAGCAAAATTGTGTTTTCTGCCAAGGAAAAATCTCCATCAAGCTGGGCAGTTTTCTATAATGGTCTGTATCAGGATCATCCATTGGTTTACATGAGGGGCCACATTCAAATTCCATCTAAGTTTTTTAGGGGCATGGGTGGGTGTTCTCTGCTATTGGGCATATAACTTGCAAATGAGAGGTGGGGGTGGAGGTTCTGACTCCCATAGCATTCTCTTCCCTATCTCTTACCCTCCCCACCCCTCAAGCATCTGACATCTGCCTTTTGCTACATTCCCCCAGAACTGCCAAGTGGAACAATTTTAAGAGAATTATTGGGACACAGCATGACCACCATCACAACCTTCCCTCCACTCTGTCGTTGCAATAAAAACACCTTTACATACATATCCATTCATGGGCCTACTTTTGTGTCAGTAAGGAGATATGGAATACTCACATCACAGGCAAAGAATAGTAGCCTAAATTTGTGCTATGTCTTCATTCTCAGAATCCATTTTCATAAAAGATGTTCGATATTAACGTTTTAAGAAAATGTTTCTTGGCTGCAATATCTTTTAAAGCGCAGGTGTCAAACTTCAATCCTTGGGGGCGGCATACCAATCTGGTTTTCAGAATGTCCCTAATGAATATGCATTACCAAACTCACCCCACACTCACAGACCAAACCACTTCCCATAATGCATACCAAACACCTATTATACAAAAATCTAACTGCCCTTAACAATGGACTCAATCCTACTACTTATACTAATGGTGGATGGAGAAATTTGACTAGCTAGGGTAGGAGAAAAAGCCTCAGGTTAACTTATCATCCCTTTATGTGGCTACTCAAAGCCATAGGGGAAAGAAAACTGCTTTACATCATAGGCTTAAAAAACTCCTCCCTGCACAGACATACCAATCAAGAAATTAATTAGAAAACTTATTTAAGAAATACTCTAGTCTAATATGAGTACAAATAAACAGCAGAAGATACCCCAAAGCACCTTGGCAGCAAACCCCAAAGCGCCTTGGCAGCAACAACCACTCAAATGATATTATAACGTCTACAATACTGGAGCTGCTTAAAAAAACAACGTAATAGCCACCTATGGAGGAAAAGAAGGGAAACAATCACAAGAACTCTTAATTGCAGTTCAAAGACTTGCCCATATCCCCATATTTAGCTCTTAGTAACATTTCCTCCGGACCGTTCTCTCCGTCGTTGGAAAACTCCTATTCAGAACATTGACAATGCAGCTGCTCTTCAAAGAATTTTTGCAGACATCAAACAGAATTTCCCAAACAAAATTCTCAGATCAATTTCCCATCATACAAACCTCCCCCATCTACTCTCCACCCCAGTACCCCCATAACTTCCCCTCTCTTACTCCCCCAACCCCATTTTGACAACACAAAGAAACAACATCCTCATCATTTCGCTCCCCCCAAATCCCCACGCTCTATCCTCCACCTCCTGCTAGGTCATCAGTGTTTGCCTCCAGCCTTCATAGGCTGACCATTGTTCATGAAAGCTTTTCTCTGTTAATTTCAGCTGTGCAGTAACCTCAGACATACAATAGATCCATTCCAGCCTGCTTTTAACAGAATCCACGACTGGCATTTATTTTATTTATTTGTTTGTATATACCGCTTTGTCTTCAAAATCAGAGTGGTTTACATGGAACTTTTGAACTACTGCGCAATGCAGTTTACATGGAATAATAAACACATATAACAATTGTAGTTAACAATAACAATAAGTAACTAATGCAACTATTTACATATTCACATATTCTTATTATTTACAAGAGAGTGAGTGGTTAGTGTGTGAAAATGGTGAGTCATTGTATGTAGACTGGAGGTAAATATGAAATTTATTGCTGTTGATCACATTTATAATAGTCCATGAAGATGAAAATCTTGAGATGTTTTCTAAATTGGGTGAGGTCTTTGATTTCTCTTAGAGTGTTGGGTATGTTATTCCAAAGGACAGGTGCGTAGGAGAAAGCTCTGTTGGTGGTTGATTGATTTGTTTTGTTTTTCTTGCATTTTTTGGGATGGATAGTGTTTTTCAGGTTGTCTCTTGTTGTCCTTGTGTATTGATGCATGTTTATTAGCGTGCTGAGGTATGTTGGTGCAATGTTGTATATTATTTTATAGATGTTTGTAAGGGCTTTGATATTTGGAGAATTGGGAGCCAGTGGAGGTGGAACAGAATGGGTGTTATGTGGTCGGATCTTTTGGCATGCATAATTGTATGTGCAACCATGTTTTGAGCAAGTTATAATGGCTTTAGTGTTTTCTTGGGGAGTCCATGAAGTATTCTGTTGCTGTAGTCAAAGTGTGCTCACAAAACAGATTATAGCCCACTCTTCTTGAGCGTTAAATGATAATTATATAAAGAAGTCGCTCACTGTAAATAGACTGAAGACTTAAATTACCATCAACACTATTATAAATAGTTCACGAGGTCTCAGTAAAAAACTTTTGTAAAACCTTGTGGACTGCTGTCGACAGAGGGTTTTTTTTCGTTTACATCAACGACCTCTATTTTTCTTGTTTTCTTTTTCTTTCTTGAATATACACAAAACACTGTGGCTATATCATCTGTCAGACGGCTGCCTAGGGTGAGAACTTACACAATCTTGACGATGCATATATTCATATGATTCTTGCAAGGTATTGTGGGTAATGTAGTTCTTTCACTCCCAAACACAGCTGAAGACAATAATTGAGTTGTGTAACCAGTGGTAAGGCCAATAAAATACTTCTTTTATTGATGGGGTTTAATTCACCCAGCACAAATATGCTTGGTAGCAATATAAATGAGGTTACTTGCTTGCAGTGTTTAAATGGATAACATAAAGTCACAAAGCAAATCAGAAAACAACCTTCAGCTTGTCAGGCAATTAGCTAATGTTTTCTTAGCAAATAATTACCAAATAAGAAGGCACAAAGAAATGAATAAACTTTGCTTGTTAGGTTAACTTCTGCTTATTTTCCACGCAGATCCCAGCAGTGATTCTCCCTTGCTCACACACACAATCAGGTGCAGCTTTAATTACTATCAATTGACCAGCTGAAAGCCTTTAGCTGGCTGGCTGCTACTGTGTGAACCCAAATCCTGCTTTAAGAGCTGTTTGCAGTGGAAATAAAGAACAAAGTTAGGTTTCTTTGTGATGGCTGATGTGTTTGCTCACAGAAAGCTAGCAATAGCATTTAGATAGAGAACAGTCCAAGTAATTAATAGTCTCATCTGCTGTATCTCCCCCTTCATCAATCAGCATAGGGCCACTATCATACATTGGCACAGACGAGTCTTTCATTAAGGCACTATCATGAGAATGCTTATTCCCTTGCTGCCATTCACTATTATAGATAGGGTCTGGATCAGTGTTCATACCTGAGCCTCTCCTGCTATCATAATTCCTCTCTGTATACCCTGGCCAGTATGTAATCCAATTCTGATGTCCAGCCTTCCAATCTTGATCCCTGGACACTGGCTCTTTCCTCACATACCTTCTGGCATAGGTCTGAAAGTCCTTTCCACGTGCAGTGTTCTCTCTTCCAGGTAGCCACTGGTGATTCCTATCTCTGCCATTCCATTCCTCTGGCTGACTCCAGTCCAATGGTCTCTGCTGGCACTTGGAATACCTCCCAGTATGGGTACTGCCTTGGACTCTCCCAGACCATCCAATGGGCTTTCTTCTCTTCCTTCCAGAGAGTTTCCTTCTTTCTCTATCCGCTTGGCTTGGCTTCTGTTTCTCCAGGTGATACTGGTGCTTGAGCTTGAAGTTGTTGCTGTCTCCTTTCCTGAAGCTGTTATCTGAAGAATAAGCTCTATTCTTATTCTGTCCTAATGTGTGCTCCTCCCTAACACAGCGCAGCTGTGTTGAATCAGGCCCTGCCCTTTGAGATGAGTGCTTAGGGATTACCTCATAGCTCTCTTGATTGCACACACATTTTCTCACTTCAGCCCCTCTCATGGCTGCTGGAAACCTGGTGCATTCTGGGACTGGTAGTCTTTTATGTGAAAACTCTGTTTTCTTACTTCTACCAGAACTGACAGGTTGCTTGTTCAGAGTCACATCATCTTTTCTATAGCTCCTACCTGAGCTATGATAAGCTTCCTTATCACACATCACGGGACTAATCGCTTATCGATTAACTTATAAAAGTTCTTCTAAACCAAACGGTCTTATCCTTTTAGTCCCGATTCGCTACTGTGTCGTAGTACTTCTGATCCCAAAATACAACAATTTTACTCCCCAGCCCCTCCCCAGTGCTAGTTGACATGCGCGGCGTCTCAAGTTCGAAGCAATAGTAATCGGAGTTTTGGAAACTTTCAGTCTATGGTCAAACGACGTGGGCAGCATTTAGTGGTGAGTCCTGTTTTGTGATTTATATAAGAGATTTTAATTAGGGATTTAGAATAGGAAGGGCTGGGGAGTAAAATTGTTGTATTTTGGGATCAGAAGTACTACGACACAGTAGTGAATCGGGACTAAAAGGATAAGACCGTTTGGTTTAGAAGAACTTTTATAAGTTAATCGATAAGCGATTAGTCCCGTGATGATATAGCCACAGTGTTTTGTGTATATTCAAGAAAGAAAAAGAAAAAAAGAAAAATAGAGGTCGTTGATGTAAACGAAAAAAACCCTCTGTCGACAGCAGTCCTCAAGGTTTTACAAAAGTTTTTTACTGAGACCTCGTGAACTATTTATAATAGTGTTGATGGTAATTTAAGTCTTCAGTCTATTTACAGTGAGCGACTTCTTTATATAAGTAGTCAAAGTGTGGGCATATCAGTGCTTGAGCTACAGAGCGGAAGTCAGAGTGGGAGAGCAGTAGTCTCAGGTGCTGTACCATTTTGGTTTTATGGTATATTGCACGGGTGGTCATGTGGATGTGTCTGGTCAAGTCGAGCTCTTGATCCAGGTAGATTCCAAGGTATTTTATTTCTTTTTTTTATTTCCAGTGTTGCATTGTTTACATAGAGTGAGCAGGGAGGGTTGAATGCTTTGTTTCTAGTAATAATGAGTGCTTCGGTTTTCTTCAGGTTGACTTTGAAGTTGACTGAATTGAGCCATGCAGCGACGATGACATTGAAGTAGTTGGTGATCTGCATTTCCAATTTTTCACTATCTCCATCCTTGCTGCAATTAACCTTCCATCTCTTCCCACCACCTTAACAGTTAAATTCAGTAAGAAGGACTCTGGGTCTGGCACAACCTCTATCCCCTCCACGTCACCAAACAGGAGAGCAATCTTACGCCAGAAGTGGCCAATTACAGAGCATGATCACCACATATGAAAAAATCCCCCCACCTGTTCACAGCCACACCAGCACCCCACATACCCCCACAGTCACTGTTCCCTCTAAGCTGTGCGCGTGTGCGCGCGCACACACCTCGCCGAGTGAGCGCACATACTTTACAACAGAGCGCACAAAAATTACGTTTCTGATTCTGATAGAAAACAACACAGACGTTCTTAAAATTGAAAAGTTGTGGTGTATTTATGGTTTTCACAAGTTCTACAATATTTTTTAGTGCAATCAATGTGGTGTACATACTGTATTCTGACGTGTAGTCAAATTTTAAAGTATATAAGTCCGAGTGTCGTTATGTGGCGCACAAAAATTTAACCTTCCTTCAAAAGTTGCACAGCTGATATTTTATGTGCACACAGCCTACAGAAAATTAGAGGGAACATTGCCCACAGTCCCATCCAATGTAGCCAAACTGGATCCAAATACATGCGGTAGAGTAATTTGTACCCATGTTACACTATAGCAGTCGCCATTGACAATTTACTGGTACCCACAAAGATCAGCTCCCATTTCTTGTCCACTAGCGGGTTTCTCAGGTTTCTTTCCTAGTTTGAAATAAAAATGGCTACCCCATTAGGCCTCCAAGCCAGTACTTTATAGAGGCTTGAAAGTAAACCCTGAGATCTTACCCAATTCAAAAACAGCCTTTCAAAGTCTGACCTGGAACCTACTAATAGAGAAGGATCCAGTCTGGATTGCACATAGTGGTTTACCTGCCAGAACTCATGCTCCAGATTTATCTGGAATTCTTGCCTGAATGTACCAAAATCCATCAGTCCTTCTGTACTCTCAGCCAGTTGTCCAATACACTCCAGTCCTAGTTGCTGCCACTCTGTGAAAACCCCATGCAACATTCCTGGTTTAAAGTCTGCATTGTATCTATTGGGGTGTGCCAAATAATCTCTCTTGTACTACATAACTGCTCCCTATAGCTAAACCAAACTTTCAAGGTATGCGAAACCCCTCTCATCCAATGCTCCTTTCCCAATGGTGTTGACCCCCAGAGTGCTTGTTCTATAGCCACCCATTTTTTCCCTTTGCCCTCTTTTTCCATTCCAGTAACCCACTTAACTCACTCAATGGTGCCCTCACATGATACCACTTTAAATCCAAGATACCCAGTCCCCCCTCTGCTTTGGACCTCATCAATACCGATCATGCCACATTAGAGGATCTTTTCCTCCAAATGAATAAAAAATATGCTTCTGCCATTTCTTCAATACTCTGTCTGGAATCCCAATTGGTAGGATCGTAAACAAAAACAGTAACTGCAGCAAAACACTAATTTTGATAGTCTCAATCCTCCCCATCCAAGAAACGGAAAGATGACCCTATCTATCCATATCTCCCCCAATAGTTAGCCAAATGTTCTCATTATTAAATTTAAATAATTCCTCCCAGTTCCTACCCACCTGTATACCCAAATACCTAATAGACCCTTGTGCCCACTTGAAGGGAAAAGCCTCTCTTAACCTCCTCTCCAGTTGCTTTTCCAGGTATACTTTCAGAATTTCAGTCTTAGTCAAATTCATTTTATAGCCAGAAAGTCTGCTAAACTCTTTGATTTCTTTTAGAAGATTGGACAGAGAGATCAGCAGCTGAGTCAGTGTGTATATAACATCAGCAAATAAGCCAATTTTATATATATGGGGCCCAATATTCTGTTGAGACGGCTATGAGCCGCTACGGTGCATAGCTGTCGCTGCTGACCTCTAAACCCATATGCGGCCCTAGCATTGAATATCTGTAAACCGTGCAAATGCCTTTAGAATATCGGGCCTATGCTTCCCAACTGTTATTCCCATGGAGGCACATTTTAATATGTGTGTCCAGACTCCTGTGTTCCCGATGAGAATTGGGATGGACAGAGGCAGACATGGTTCCGATCCCGCAGGGGCTAGACGTGCCCTGTGGGATCAGAATTGGGTCTGGGCCTGTACATGCAGACTGGGACCCGATTCTGATCGTCTTGCACATACAGACCCCTGCCCGGCTAACTCAGTCAGGCTCCTGAATGGAGCCACTGTACCATGGCAGTGATCCCTGGCTGCCGACCACTTTCTCCTTTCCCCGCAGCCCGACCACCGATCTGGCCTTCCATGGCCAGGGTCGTGCTGCAGGCAATCCCCTGCATGCCCTCACCTTTCCTCTGCTGCCCGGGCCTGCCATCCCCCGATGTCTAGGGGGACCTATTTCACCTCCAAGGAGGCATAAGTCCCCCGTCCAGCCTGCTGACCCCGGACGTACAGGGCCAACATCAGAATTGGCCTTGTACATCTGGGGTCGCAGACTGCCCATGCCCCACCCTCTCTCCGCCTCCGGAATACCCCCTCCCACCCCCGACTAAGCCTCATTGTTCATATTGGGAGGTTTCTGCCAGGGATGGAAGGGGAGTGAATAGCGGTGATGGATGTCCCAAAGGGACGTCGATCCCCACTATTTGCGTTACAGAATAGACCCCTTAATATCTAAGAGCGAATTTTTTCTTCCAGGGGCTCTATTACAATAGGACAAACAATAGTGGGGGGAGAGTGGGCAACCCTGCCTGGTTCTCCTCCCCAAAAAGAATTCTCCTGAGTAATCATTGTTCACCTGAATATGTGCTTTAGGGGCCACATACAAAGCTTTTATCCACCCTATAAACTGTTCCCCTAGCCCCACTCTCTGGAATATCTGCACCATAAATTTCCTCTCGACGTGGTCAAATGCTTTTTCAACATCAACCGCCATCAGTAAGAAGTTCTTCTTCTCTTCTTTAGCTTTCCAGGTCAAAGTCAACAACTTCCTGATGTTACCACTCGCCTGCCTACATGATATGAAGTCTGGCTGATCATCCCTGACTAGTTTCGTGATAACCATTTGAAGTCTATTAGCCAACACTTTAGTAAGCACCTTGGTATCCAAATTAATTAGGGAAGTTGGTCTGTAAGAATCATATACAGTACAATCTTTCCCCGGTTTGGGGATTACCATGATACCTGCTGTATACATCAAAGCTGGGACCTTACCACACATGACTATCTCATTGAATACCCACACCAACTTTTCCCCCAGGACACTCTGGAATTTTTTATAGAATCTTGCTGTATACTGCCCAACCTGGGAACCTGTCCTACCCTCATGCCACAAATTGCTCTGAGCACTTCCTCCAGGGTAATCTCTGTATCCAGTATAACCATGTCCTCTTCCTCCAGGCAGTTCATGGTACTTTTTTCTAGATACTCTCATATTTCACCATTCAGCACATCCACTTCACTGCTATATAATTTTGAATAAACTGCCTAAATACCTCCCTCACAGCCTAATCTTAAAGCTCCCCCCCTCATCCCTAATTTTTGTCACTAGTTGTTGCTTAATCCTGGCCTTCAGTCTGCCAGCCAGCAATCTGCCAGCTTTATTCTCCCACTCAAAATAGGTTTGTTTCACCTCTACCATCCTAAACACAATGTCCTCATTCATCAATTTCAATAATTGTCCTCTGAACTTGATAATTCTGTCCTTGTTTTGTCCATTACCCTATCTAGTATTCAAGCTTTCCATTCCAGATCCCCTTCTCTGCTCTTTGTCTCTCCTTTTTCTTAAATGTGGTCTCAGAAATCAACAGTCCCTGCAGGACCACCTTCAGCCCATCCCACATAACCCCTTCCCCAACTTCGGCGGTATCGTTCACTCTGTAATACTTCACCTCCTTCTCAATTTTCTTAACTAAATCTATATCATCCAACAGAAACTCATTCAATCTCCAAAAACGTAAGCCTGGATCTCTCTGCCCCCACTTCGGTATTACCCCAGTTGGAGCATGGTCAGACCATGCTATCAAACTGATGTCCACCTGTGCAATACAGTCCGCCAATGTGCAATCGAAGCAGAACATGTCAATCCTGCTGTAACTGTTATAGGCATGTGAGTAAAGTACTCATATTTGTTACCCTCCCTAACCATCCACCAAATTTAGTGAATCAAGCAAGGCAATCATTTGTTTTCCTATGCACTTCTCCCCCATACTAATACCCCGAATTGTCCAGCCTAGGATCTTGTGTCAAATTAAAATCACCTCCCAACACAATTGGATCGGTAGAGAATTGGGTGAACTGTCCCCTCAATTCCTCAAAACAGACTCCCTGGTTGGTGTTTGGAGCATAGACATTGGCTAGAACCATTGACATCCCATCCAGGGAAACATTCAGCAGAATATCTCTACCACACATCCCATTTTTCTTTCTTGTTCTCCAGCACGTGATCTTTGGATATCAGTATACCCACCCACCCCTTTTTGGTTATCATCCACATTGGCTGCCAAAAAAAACATGAGGAAATTTTTTATATTATGCAAGATATGCTTGATCTCTTTTTAAATGTGTTTCTTGAATAAACAGCATATCAGCCTCCTATCATGATCCCTCCCTCCACATCAAGCTTCTCTTACGCCATGTTCCTAACCCCTTAACATTACAGGATATCACTTAACGCTGTTAGCCTCCTCCATCATCCCCACACACACTTGCCTCCCCACACTGGCTCTTCCCTGCTAGTCCCTCCCGTCCCCCTTGCAACTCTCCCCTTCCCTTCCCTCCCATTCTCTTCTCCCTAGCTGATTCCCATCAACCCTCCCCTCCATCAAGTAGTGACTCACCCACCAGACCCCACGCACTCAAATCTAATCTTTTGCCCAAGTCCCCCCTCCACTGCACTTCTCAGCAGCGGCAGACTCACCCTCTCCTTTCACTGGCAGCTACGGGTCTTGCCTCTTAGAGAGCTGCATCTGTACTAGCCATATTCAGTTTAAATAAAAAGCCATGCCAGTGTGGAACCTTACCGCCTCTGTGAAGGAATCCATGCAGCTACGTCCCGCCCCCAGTACAGGTGGGATGTACATCAGATTTCAGCAGCGCAGCGCTCCGCACTGGTTTGGCTTTTTATTTAAACTGAATATTGCTAGCACTGCTGTGACTTTCTAAGAGGCAGGACCTGCGGCTGCCAGTGAAAAGAGAGGGTGAGTCTACGGGGGAAGGTGGGGGCTGACACGGGGAGGAGGAGGAGACTGACATGGGGGGAGGAGGAGGCTAGAAGGGAATTGATATGAAGGGAAGGTGGGGTCTGCAATGGGCCTGACACGGGGGTGGAGGGGGCTGGAAGGGTACTGACATGGGGAAGGTGGGGTCTGCAAGGGAGCTGATATGGGGGGAAGGTGGGGGCTGACACGGGGGAGGAGGGACTGGAAGGGAACTGATACAGGGAAGGTGGGGTGTGCAAGGGAGCTGGCATGGGGGGGAAGAGGGGGCTTACATGGGGGGAGGAGGAAGCTGGAAAGGAGCTGATATCTGGGGATGGTACTGGAGGGGGACTGGAAGGTGATGACACTAGGGAAGGGAGGAGAGGGATGGAAGGGAGCTAACACCTGGGGAAGGGACTGGTAGGTGGCTGGATAATGGGGGTGAGGGCTGGAAGGGAGGGGGCACTGGCACTAGGATGGTATTTGGACTAGAAGGGGCTAGACAGTGGGGAAGGAGGGGGACTGGAAGGGAATGGACACCAGTGGCAGTCCTGGGAATGCAAGGGGGTTGAAATTGGAAGGTACTAGGAGGGGAGGACTGGAAAAGGGGGTTGATACTGGGGAGGGTTACTAGGACTGGAAATAGGCTGTTGGAAGGAAGTAAAGAAAACAAAAGAAGAGACAAGAAATGGCAGATGGACTATAGAGGAAAGAGAGCTAAGAGACGATGGGAAAGCAGAAGCCTCAGATCAGGAACAGCATGATTAGAGAATAGAATAGTCAGACAACAAAGGTAGAAAAAATAATGTTATTTTCAATTTAGTGATTGGACTTTGCATGATCTTTATGGGGAACTGCCTCTTTTATTTATCTGATGTTGCACTGCATGCAGAGTCTGGCTTCTTGGGGATTCAGTTTAATTTTTGTCTACATATTTTTATTTTTACTTTAGGTTGTAGACACTTATTCTGTACTTGGTGAGGGTCTGTGGTCTGAGTGTGTGACTGAGGCCATGTTGTTTGTTAACATGGAGTTTGTACATAGGTATCTATAATGTACTGTAGTAATTTGACTTGTTTAGCTTTTCAAATAGGTGTATGTATGTTCTAGGGATTACAGCAGTATTTATAGTGTGCTGTTTTTCTGGGTAGGCCCCTTATGTGAGTTTTGGAAGTTTACCTGGTATGGTATGGTAGATTTGGCCTTGTAAATCTTCGGTGATTTTTGTAGGGTTTTATATTAGTTCCCAATATACAGTACCTGTTACTGGAGAATGTTTGTTAGATGACCAGAAACAGATTTTTTTTAACTATATTGACTTCTCTGGGTGAATGTCCTACTTCTGCTCTGCATCCATTGTTGAGGGAGAGGTTTCTGTGGATGCAGAATATATATTCAAAAAGAAAAAGCGAAAACCATAACACAGTTTATAACAATAAAATGAGTTATACATTTATAATTTGGTAATATAAACTGTGCCGCAGTTCTCTCTTTTTCTTTTAGTTTCTTGATGTGCGAGCATCTTGTATTTCCTTTATTTTTTTGCAGAATATATATTTACATTAACACCATACTGATCCAGTGTGCAGTTTCAGGAGTTATGATGGAGTTGTCAAGCCCTTCTTGGTCACAAAGTTTCTCTTGTTTTTCAGAGGGTGGGATGGGGCACTTGGTCCTCCTTGTTTTTGTGGAAGTGGGAGGTGCTGCACCCTTTTTGTTTGGCATATTTAACAGCATATTTCCTAAGCTCTGCACCATACTGGGTCAGACCAAGGTCTCTCAAGCTCTGTATCCTGTTTCCAATAATGGCCAATCCAGGTCACAAGTACTTGACAGATTCCCAAAAAGGCAGACAGGTTCCGCAATGCTTGTCCCGGGGCAAGCAGTGGATTTCCCAGGTCCTCTTTAATAATAGTTTATGGACCTTTCCTCCAGGAACTTGTCCAAACCTTTTTTAAACCCAGCTACACTAACAGCTTTTACTACATCCTCTGGTAACTAATTCCAGAGTTTGATTTTGCAGGGTCATAGGCTAACTGCAGGGAGGCAGTTATATCCCCCTGCAGTTACCGCATTTCACTGTGGCAAAACAGCTGCAGGTGCAACTAAAACCACACACTGAGGTGGCATTAGTTGCACTCGCGCTACTTGTGCTGAGCCATTATGTTAGTTTCTGTGTGTGAGAGTTCTTTCTCTCGCCTCACTCTACAGTAAAATATAATTTTGGGAAAGAAATCCTGTAAACCTAAAGATTAATGGGTAAAAGCATTTTTGACTACATATTTATTTATTTAACATTTTTATATACCGCACTATTCATCATCAGCGCGGTTTACATAGAACTAAAAACATCAGATAAGATAAGATACATATATATATATGTCTGTTTTTAGTTTGTATTTTCCCTACTTGGTGAAGATCTCTTTTCTGCATGTGTAACTGAGGCTACCTGTTCTGTTAGCATGGAGTTTTTATGTAGAGAGCTGTAATAATCCGACTTGTTCAGTTTTCTGAATAGGAATATGGATGTTCTAGGGCCCACTGCAATATTTATGGTGCTGCCTTTTTCTGGGTATGTTCCATATTGTGTGAGTTTTGGAAGTTAGTGCTGTTATGGAATAGTAGATTTGCTCTATGGCTCCTGTACTCTGGGTTCTTGGTAAGGTCAACTTTAGGGTGTTGGTTGGGGGGGTGGTACTAGAATATGTATTGTCTTTGAGATTTGCAGTTTTGTGTTCTTTATGCTGCTAGACTAAAATTTAAAATACTTTGTCAGGTCAGATTCAAGAAAATTTCTAATTATAAGGAACATCTCGGTTTATTTTTGTTTAGTAGCCTGATAGCTTCACCGCTGCTGAGTTCTGGACTTTTCCAGCTCTAGCACAATCCAATTCTGCATTTGAATTCATGGCTATCAGGATTAGTTTCTCATTTTATATCTTCCCTCCTCGTCAATAATCTGGTCATAGCAAAATAAATCTGATGTGCAGATTGGTGATGGTCTGATTGGGGGGGGCCTGTGTAAGTGGTTTTTCATTAATCAAATTTAATGTTTTATTATTATGTTCATTTTATTGTAACATCTGTTTTAGTAAATTGCATGTCTCTGTTTGGAAGCCACATAGGATTTTAGATTGGTTGCATATACATTGTAAAATATACTAAATTTATGCAAATAATACTACAGTGAATCTCTGCACATGGCCCTGCATCACCCTCATGCCGCCCCTAGGAGGAAGTAGACAGTGGGAGATGAAGGAAAGCAGAAACCTCAGATTGG
Source organism: Ichthyophis bannanicus (assembly GCA_033557465.1). Classification (NCBI taxonomy): domain Eukaryota; kingdom Metazoa; phylum Chordata; class Amphibia; order Gymnophiona; family Ichthyophiidae; genus Ichthyophis; species Ichthyophis bannanicus. The sequence continues at coordinate 1,263,494,200 of CM066031.1, read as the reverse complement.
GACCAGCATGATAAAGAATAAAATGGTCAGACAACAAAGGTAGAAGAGAATTTTATTTCTCAATTTAATGAAATCTTGGTGCTATCTTTATATTTTATAAAGTACGGGGAAATGCATCTTTTTCTATTTCTCTGGCATTGAATTGTATGCAGAATCTGACTTTTTGTGGTTTTAGTTAATTTTTATCTACATATGTTTATTATTGGGTTATGGTCACTTATTCTGTACTTTGGTGAGGGTCTGTGTTCTGTGTTTGTGGCCAAGGCCAGGTGTTCTGTTAACATGGAGTTTGTACTGTAGTAATCTGAATTGTTCAGCTTTTCAAATAGGTGTTTGGATGTTGCAGGGCCCGCTGCAGTATTTACAGTTACACTTTTTTTGGGTAGGCTCCTTATGTGAGTTTTGGAAGTTGAGCTGGTATGGTGTGGTAGGTTTGCTCTACAGATCCTCAGTGACTTTGTTGTAGGGTTTTGTATTAGTTCACAATATGCCTGATACTGCAGAATGTTTGTTGTTAGTGAGATGATAGGAATCCAATTATTTTTTAAGATATTGCATTCTGTGGGTGAATGTCCTAGCTCTGTTCTGCTCCCATTGTTGAGGGAGGGGGTTCTGTGGATGAAAAATATATGTTCAAAAAGAAAAAACAAGAACCATAACAAAGTTTATAACAGCAAAATAAACATGGGTTATAATTTGGTGTTATAAACAGTGCTGTGGCTCTCACTCTTTCTTTTAGTTCCTTGGTATGCAGACATCTTGCATTTCCTCCACATTATCAAATTGGCTTTTTGATTTGGTTCAGTCCCTGACTGGAGTTTTGAGAAAGCATCCCCACCTGCTCTGTGAGGGGGGTGGGGGAGGCACCATCTCATCCCTTGCCTCAGGCAGCAAATTGCCTTGAGCTGCTCCTGGCATTGGTGGTGTCATGGTGAACATAGCTGCCTTCCAAGAAGTAGATCTGGGTTAAGTTTCTGGCTTGGTCTTCTTTCCGCTCTCCTTCTTTGCCATACCCAGAATGCCTTTACAGATTCATCTTGGGCACCCGAACGGCACTGTGCGCAGATCTATTGCCCAAGATTTCTTACATTGGATTCCAAGCTGCCTTCTTGGCTCAGTTGCAAAACTCTGGTATCTGGTTCCCGAGATTATTGGTTCATTCTCTGACAAGCCTTTAACCAACTTTGCAGAGGACAGAACAAGTCTGTGTGACAATGGTGGTGGCCAGGTGGTGACTTCAACTCCAAAATTGGTTAGCCACTTCTGTCTCCAAGGTATGGCTATGCATTCTGTCTTTAAAAGTAGATCACTCTTTGGAAAGGGGTTGGAGAACTTGGTGAAGGAAAAACTTAAAAAAAAAATATAACAGATTAAAGCCATGTTGGTTGTCTCCCATTAAACCATGACTATCTACATGTTCAAAAATGTTGTTCTTAATAATGGTTTCTACCATTTTTCCCGGTACTGACAACAGGCTCATCGGTCTGTAGTTTCCCGGATCACCCCTGGAACCCTTTTTAAAAATTGGCATTACATTAGTCATCCTCCAATCTTTAGGTATTAATGCTGATTTTAATGATAGTTCACAGATTAGTAATAGTAGGTCTGCAATCTCATATTTCAGTTCTTTCATAACCCTTGGATATATACCATCCGGTTGAGGTGCTTTGCTACTCATCAGTTTATCAAATAGTTGTAATACATCTTCCCGGTAAAGACTAAAGCAAAAAATTGAAGAAGATGTTGGGAAGTTACCCATGACTGAAATAGTATTTAAAACTGATGCAGCAGAAGAATTGAAAGAAATATCAATAAGCCGATATTTGAATTTATTGGAAGGCCTCTCTCAGGGATTTGATTCTCATGCTCATTTTCCTGGTAGCTATTGCATCTGCCAGGTGGGTGCCAGAGTTACAGGCCATGTACTGCAGGGAGCTTTTCTTGGTCATCTTGATGGTGCCTTTCTTTCTACAGATTGTGCCATCTTTTCTCCAAAAGGGGCTGTCTCCCTTTCGTCTTAACCAGGCTGTCCTCCTGCCTTCCGAACCTTCAGGTGGACTCCTCATTGCATCTAGTGGACATGAGGAGGGCATTAGTGGGATACTTGGAGATTACTAATTCCTTCTGTCGGTTGAACCATCTCTTTGCTCTCTTTGGTGGTCCAAGGAAAAGAAAGGCAGCATCCAAGTTGTCGATTTCCCACTGGATTAAGGAGGCTATTTGTTCAGCTTACTTTCTTTGTGGAAGTTGCATGCTATAGGGAGTCAAGGCAAGAAACTTAAAAACCCAGGCCCAGTGTGAGGCAGGGAGGCCCAGACTAGTAAAATGGCCCGAGGAGTATGCTTACACTCTGTATGTGTGAAGCCTGAAAAGGTTAACAAAAACATTTCTTTTGTTCTGAACCTGGGCTCAGCTGGCTTTTATTTTTTTGTGACAAAGGGGCATTGTCATAAGCCTAGAACCCATACTGCTTACACATGCTTACATGTGATAACAGGATTGTGAGAAATTGAGAAGATGGTCATCCAAATGGCAGATGAAATTTAATGTGGATAAGTGCTAAGTTATGCATTTTGGGCCTGATATTCAACTGGGCAGGGCTAAGCGACATAGCCACTTAGCCCTGTCTGCTGACCCCCAAATTCTGAATATTCACTTCCACAGCAACAGAAATGAATATCCAGATCTGGCTGCGCTGCCTAGAAGCCGCCGAAGCTAACCATGCAGCATCGATAATTATGGATGCTGCATGGTTAGCCTTGGTGCTTATAAGATAGGCTAGGGTTTTTCTTGCCTATCTTATAGGCGCCGAACGCTAAGCACGCAGCTTCCAATATCTGTGCTGCACAGTTAGCACTGGTCCTTGCATCTGCCCTGCCCTGGAATGCCCCCGGCATGCCCCAATGCTAGCCGGCTAGCATCGGGATGCATAGGGGACTTAGTTGGGGATATTCAATGGCTTTACCTGTGTATGTGCCGTCAAATATCCAGTTAGCAGGCATTTGCATGGTTAACTGACTGTTAAGCATGTAAGTGCCTTTTGAATATCGGGGCCTTAGGGCCCAATATTCAGCACCAGTAGCTAGGGCCACTAAAGCAGCTAGCTGCCAGTGCTGAATTTAAAACCCGGATATTCAATGCCAGGGCCATATCCTGGCTCCAGCATTGAATATCTGGGCTGCCCGGATTGCCACAAAGCTAACCAGGCAGTGGCGATATTCAGCCACTGCCTGGTTAACTTCTGCAGCAAAAGTTAGGCCAGGGTTTCCTGCACCTGACTTTCATTGCGTATTGCTAAACGGGCAGCAGCTTAATATTGCCACTGCCCAGTTAGTGATGGGTGTTGCCCCGGAATGCCCCAGCATGCCCTAATAATGTCTGGCCTATGTTGTAAAGAAAATCCCTTCCCACCGCATGCCACACTATCACATATGGTGGCAGTTCGGGTATTTCCTATAACCATGTGACTAAGGGCAAATTCATGTACCTCCAGGGATGAGCCTCTACAGCAGGTCAAAATTTTTTGTTTGTTTGTGTGGGCTAAGAGGGCTAGCCTCACCCTAGTTAGGGAGCTTCTTTAGTCAGAGCTGGACAGGCAGGCTTTGTTTTGGCTACTGGAGGCCACTAAAAGTTGTTGGAGCTGGAACACTGCAGGGCTAATTCATCTGCAGAAGAGGAAACTGTGTTGGTGTTGCCAGAGAACAGTGACAAGCCAGGATCGAGTGGCTCCTCCAGATTCTGGCCGAAGGGCTGCAGCAACACAACGGTATCAACAGCAACAACAAAAGTATCAGGAGCGACAACAGCAGTTGCAATGTGCCCTGATGGAAGGGCAGCAATAGCAGCAGCAATTGATTCAAGCCCTACAGAGTCCGCAATTCCATCCTCCGGCAAAAGTATTTCTTAAAATGATGGCAGAAGATGAACCAGACCACTTTATGGAGAACTTTGAACAAATTGCCTGCATGGCTGGGTGGCCGGAGGAGTCATGGACTTCCTATTTGGGGAATCTTCTGACTGGAAGCAGTCAGGCTGCATTCCAGGACACCAACCCAGATGGCCGAGCTATATATGCAACTGTCAAGGCCTCCATACTGGAACGGGCCGGCTGTACCCCAAAGTCCTACTGCCAGTGGTTCAGAAAGGGAGCGCTTCAGATAAGGGAAAGCCCTTGGAGGTTCCTTTGTCGGTTGAAGGATCTCACATGGAAGTGGCTGAAACCAGAGGGAAAGACTGGACCCGAGATAGCCAAGATTGTGCTATTGGAGCAGTTTTTGGAGGGTTTCACCACCCCGATGAAACAGTGGGTACATCAGCACCCCAAGCATACACTGGAATGTGCACTGGAAATAGCCGAGGGGTATCATGAAGCCCAGCCGGTGACTAAAGTGGAGAGTGAGAAGGGGAAGAAGTCACCCATTAGCCTAGGAGGATGGAAGGGGAAGCCAGAATGGATGTTGGCTCCCCTGTTCCGACCCCAAAAGTCACCTCCTAGGTGAGGGCATGGCCACAGCCATGACCTCTTCATCTATTTTAGATGTGGAACCCAGGGACACTTTGCTCAGGAATGTCTCCTGGGTACAGAAGAACCCATGGGTGCCAGCCTAATCACCCTTCACACTTGCGCTTTTGTGGACACTCCCCACCTAGGGCCTCAGAAATTTGTGATTCCAGTGGAGCTCGAGGGGACCCGCCTCCAGGCCTTAATAGACTCCGGGAGTGTGCGGACCCTCATTCACTGGGAAACCGTAACCCGATTTCAAATTGACTATGCAAAGATGGTAACACTGGTCAGTGTGCAGTGTGACCGCTTTGACCCGGTGAAAAGCGGGATATAAATACAGCTAAATACAGCTAAATAAATAAATGGAGACCAGAGACAGTATCTAATGGCACAGGTTTCACTTAAGACTCCAACAGGGCAAGCCATGTTCAAGATCGTGGTGCTGCCCTGGCTACCATATCCAGGGGTGATTGGCCTTTCCGAGTGATATGGGTCTGGCTAACTGACGGCTCCACTAAGTCAGAACAAGAAGATTTCCCAGAGATCTTTCCCCTGGAAGACCCAGATCTACAGTCAACTCTGCTTAAGTGCACGGCCTTCGGACCAGATCGCCACATGCGCTTAAGCGAAGCATGCACTTAATAGGAGTACAGTACATGCCAGTCCTGAAAGTTGACAATTCATTGACCCCAACTAATAGCCCTGTCAAATGCTATAAAACATTTATTAAACAAATTATGGTAAAAAATACAGTAGTGTACAATCTAGTTGCATTTGTTCAAGCATCAATCAATTGGGCCTACATTTTATTAAAATAATCATTGTTTTCTGCACGCTGTTCGCACAGTTCAAGCTGTTTATCTGACTACCGAGTCTGTAAAACTGTCCATAGTCCTGACAGCCGTTTATTTCCCGATAACAACGCAGCGTGCGTAGGGACTTCAGCGTGTCTGAGAAGGAAACAGTCTCTGCAGGTGGCTCATTAGTCGCGCTTACAGCAGCAGTATTTTCGTCTTCATTGGAGTCTTGATTGTCGGCAGTGCCCTTACTGACTGTACAGATATTGGCATCAGAGATGTTGGCTGACATGGGCAGATCATTGTCGACGGCGACAGTGCAAATTCTTGTGACGATATTCCGACTGGGAGCTCAATGGATGAATTATCTGCATTGTCTTGGCTTTGGGCATCGTCGTTTGAAGTCAAACTGGCTTCAGTTGTCTGATCAGATGCTTGAATGAAGCTCGCCTGTCAATAGCAGCTTGAAATCATCGATGATGCGATTCGACTCCATGCCTCCAGTACCATATGAAGGGAGTCCAGCACCGTCAGTCTTCTCGCCAGATCAGCGTCCCGGGTGCTGGAATCCGTGATTGCATCAATTACTGTCATCAGATGTCGTAAAACAAGTGATCTGTAATGGCGTTTGAAGTTTGCGATTATTCCTTGGTCCATCGGCTGGATTAAAGATGTCGTGTTTGGTGGCAAAAACACAAGTTTGATGTTGGTTAGTCTTACGTAATCACTGTGTGCTGCGCAGTTATCACACAGCATTACAATTTGCCGCCTACGCTTTCTCACCAGATTGTCAAGCTTCTTCAGCCATTCGATCCACAACGTCATCATCATCCAGGCATTTTTGTTGCTTTTATATTCAACGGGAAGTTGTTTAATGTTTTTGAAGCACCGTGGATTTTGACTCTTTCCAATAACCAGTGGCTCGAGCTTTTCACTGCCATCCATATTGCAACTGAGTAGCAATTTCAATCGTTCCTTTGGCACTTTGCAGCCGACGGCTTTGCTGTGTTTAAAAGCCAATGTTCCGTTAGATATGGCGCTCCAGTAGAGCCCCGTCTCATCTGCGTTGAAGATGTCACACGGTTCATATCCACTGATGATTGACAGCAACACTTCCACGACCCATCTTTCAGCTCCAAAATCATCTGCGTCTTATTTTTCGCCATGCTGCTTCTTAAACTTTATGCCTTCCGATCTTTCCACCTCTTCAACCAACCGTTTGTCGCTTTGAAGTCTTGTACGCCCAGTCCTTCAGCTAATTGTGCTGCTTTCTCCATCAGCAGAGGTCCACTGATTGGCAGTTGTCGACTTCTAGCTTCCGCAAACCATTGCAGCAGCACCTGTTCTACGTCTTCAGCCTTCCCTATTCTTTTTCGTTTTCTGTCTGGATTGCTGCTGTTCTGCCAGTCTTGCAATATTGCTTCCTTATTTTTGTAAATCCGAGAAATCTGGCTAGGATGAACACCGTAATGTTTTGCAACAGAGACTTGACTCTCTTTTTTTGTCAAGTCTGTTTAATACATCGAAACGTTCAGCCAGAGACAATGATTTTTGTGCATGAAACAACGAAGTTGATGCCATAGTCAGTACAGTACAGTGTACAGTAGTCACGACAGCTAACTTGTGACAGTTGAGTTGTAAGGCTAATCCATATGGTATAGGCCTCAGTACAGTTGTGTGATTGGACAATAGCGCCTGAACCACAGTGGTGTGATTGGACAACAGCCTGAACCAACCACCTTCGGCCGGTCACAAGAGCTGGGCTACTTAGTACAGTACTGTACTTCCATCATTGCACGCTGATTACATCATTTGAGTGTTGCAGTTAACCGGAGTGAATATGGCTGGAGAGAATGGCAATGGGATCGATAACATACGTGCGCTTAAGTGGATTGTGCGCTTATTGCTAGTTCGCTTATCCAAAGTTATTTTCCCTTTACTTAACTTTAAATAAAACAGGGACCATGCATGTCACCTGCAGCTAAGCAGAGCATGCCCTAAATTGACGTGCACCTAAGTGGAGTCTACTTTATATGTCAAGACTCCCAGGCTTGCTACATCCTGGAGTCGATGCCAGTAAAAGCTATGTTACCAACAGAATCTGGGGGGCAGCTATGGAGGAGGGATCCGGGGAGGGGGAGCCTAGGGAAGAAACATCTGGGGACTAGATTGTAAGCTCGGATAAGCAGGGACCATCTTTTACATGTGTTTGTGCAGCTCTTTGTATGTTTTGAAGCACTATACAAATGTTCAATAGTAGTAGTAGGGATAGGCAGGGTTCAGCGGCAGTAACTCAAATACAATTGTTCCCTTCCCAGAGTGGGGGCTTGGGGAAGGCCCAGGGAGCTTCAAGAGGGCCCAGCAAGAAGATGAGTCCCTTAAACATGCCCAAGAGCAGGTTTTGGAGGTGGGTGGAGTTCCAGTAGGTAACGGAGTGTCCCCTGCAAGAATCTTTTCCTATTTTTGCTAAAGGGAGATTTATTATAAAGAGTAGCTAAGGGGGCCCTAGAAGGGGAAGAGGTAGAACCTTATCATCAGCAGGTGTTATCGTTGACCCATAGCCATTTATTAGGAGGACACCTAGAGGTGGAAAAAACATTAAAATGTGTTTTAGGCCGATTTTTCTGGCCTGGGGTCCATAAACTGATGCAGTTATATTGCCAGTCATGCCCCACCTGTAAACATCCTAACCTCGCCAGAGTCTGACCTGTTCCTTGAGTGCCTATGCCTATCATTGAAACCCCATTTGAAAGAGTAGCCATGGACCTGCCAGGTCCCTTGGCGTGAACCACTTGAGGCAACTAGTATATTTTAGTCATACTAGACTACCCTACCCAATACCTGGAGGCTATTGCTCTATGGAATATGAAGACTACTATGATACCCAATGAGATCCTCACAGATTAAGGAACACCTTTTGTATTCAAGGTGATGAAGCAAGTGTGTGCCTTGCTGAAGGTCACGATGCTGCGAACATCAGTATATTACCCATAGGCAGATGGCCTCATCAAGCAATTCAATAAAACTCTAAAGCAGATGTTTAAAAACTTTGTGCAGAAGGACAGGAAGAACTGGGACATTCTCCTACCATATTTGATGTTTACCATCCACGAGGTACCTCAGAGTTGCATGGGATTTACACCTTTTGAGTTGCTGTTCGGAAGACAGCCAAGATGCATATTAGACATTGTAAAGGAAACCTGGGAAGAAGAAGAACCCCGTGCCAGGCATAATTTGGCAGAGTACATTATACAAATGCAAGACTGGCTGAGGAAAGTTGGAGAGGTGGCCAAACTCAGTCTGGAAAAAGCCCATGCCGAGCAAGCTAGGGACTGCAATCGGGCAGCTGTGCACAGCACCGTCCAACCGAGAGACAGAGTTTTAGTCTTGCTGCCCTCATCTGAGAGCAAGTTACTTTATAAATGGCAGGGGACCTATTAGGTGGAAGAGAAAGTGAGGTGTGTTAACTACAAGATTGCCCAGCCAGATAAATGGAAGAAAGCCAAAATTTACCATATTAATCTATTGAAAAAGTGAACTCCGGTGACGGCTATGATGGTACAGGGAGATGATTTGGGGCTGGAAATTTCAGCCCTTTCAGATCCAGCTCAAGTCCCAATTGAAGATCAACTCTCTGCTGCTCAGAGAAGAGATTTATTTATTTATTTGGTTTTATACTGCACTATTCAAGATCAGCACGGTTTACAAAGTAACAATATCATACATGGAACAGTTTACATTTAACATATTAAACATGTGAACAAGGTATAAACTGTTAACTATTTATATTGGTAGATCAATAGATCATTCACAGTAGCTTATAATGCTGTGGAACTATTTACAGACTGATAGGATCTTGAGTATGATGTTGATGGAGACACTTTAAGTTATGTGGTTGAAAGCAAGGTGGAATACTGTAGGTGTGTCTTGACTGCTTTGCGAAAGGTGGCCAAATCTGATATGAGACGAATAGGAGGAGGTAGGGAGTTCCATAATAGAGGGGCAAAGAGGGAAAAGGCTCTGGTGCATCAAACCTCTGATCTAGAAGGTTTGATGCACTGGAACCGAAAGGTGTTCTCCACCTGCGCAGGACGAACCCACCTCATTTGTCATATCATTACTGATCCTGGGTGATTATCCGGCAATGACCCTGTTGGATTCCGGAGGCCCGGCAACAGGCCAATGCCAAGGAGCTGGAAGAGATGCTTAACCTGGGAGTTATAGAAGAGTCTGAGTGACTGGTCATCACCCATCATCAAGGTTCTTAAACCCGATGGAAGCATCAGATTCTTCATTGACATCTGGAGAGTCAATGCAGCTTCTAAACTGGAAGTGTATGCCATGCACAGAGTAGATGAGCTAATCGAGTGACTCAGTGGAGTACACTTTATATCAGTCTTAGATTTAACCAAGGGATACTGGCAGGTGCCCTTGACTCTGGCTGCCAAGGAGAAGACTGCTTTTTTGACACCGCAAGGTCTGTTCCAGTTTACAAAGCTGCCCTTTGGATTACATGGGTCTCCTGCCATGTTTCAATGCCTAGTCGACCGCCTACTGAGACCACACAAGGAGTGTGCGGCTGCCTACCTTGATGACATTGTCATCTACAGCAGAGACTGGACCACCCATCTAACCCAAGTACAAACCATGTTGACCAGCCTGTGGAAGGCTGGACCAGCCTGTGGAAGGCTGGATTGACAGCCAACCCCAAGAAATGTTTTCTGGGAGGTTGGGATGTTCAATACCTGGAGTATTTAATTGGGCATGGACAGATAGGGCCTCAGCTATGAAGGGTGGATGCCATTGCCCAGATCTCCACCCAAAATCGAAGAAAGAGGTTCGTGCCGTCCTTGGATTGATTGACTATTACTGCCAGTTCATCCCTAATTTTGCAGTGATGGCACAGCCATTAACCAATCTCCTCTGGAAGAGAGCCCCGAATGGATTCAGTGGTCACCGGACCTGGACCTGGACCTGGCCTTCCAGCATTTCAAGAAGGCCATGTGCTCTAAACCCATCTTGATTAGACTTGATTTCTCTCTACTATTTATTGTGAAAACTGATGCCTCAGAGGTGGGCCTAGGAGCCATTCTGGCCCAAGAAGTCAGGGGTGAAGAACATTCGATATCATTCATCATCAGGAAACTGCTTCTTTGGGAGAAGCATTATGCGCTGATCGAGAAGGAGGCTTTGGCTGTCAAGTGGGTGCCTGAAACCTTCAAATACTACCTTCTCGGTTTACACTAATTATGGACCACCAACCTCTCAAGTCACTGGCTCGACATAAGGAGTTCAACAGCTGTATTATGCAATTGTTTTTAAGTCTCCGATCTTACCATTTCCAGGTCCACCATAGGGCTGGTCGGACTCACATGAACATGGGTTTCCTTTCCCAGGTGAGGGTCCTGGGTGAGACAGGTATTCAACAGGTCATGGTTGAGCTGAGGGGGAGGGTGTGTAATGGGATATATAGAATGTTACCCATCCCTCTCCAAAGGGATTATCAACTGTTCCCTTTAAGAGAGTCTGCAGCCGAGTTCAGGGCTGGGAGGGTGTGGCTCAGAGGTAGAGATTAAGAATCCAGCAGGCTGCAGGAGGGATAGAGGCCTGTGGAGCCAGAAGTTCTTCCAAGGCAAGTTGTGCAAAGGAGTTCTGAGATTGGAACTTTAACTGGGGCTGGAGGAAGTGCCGAGAGAACTAGCTTGTGGAGGTTAAACAAGCTGGGACAGAAGTAAAGCTGCTTTTGTTTTTCCTGAATTGCTGTCTGTTCTGGGTTTTGCTTTGTGGAGGTTAAACAAGCTGGGACAGAATAAAAAACTGCTTTAGTTTTCCTTGAACGGCTATCTGGCCTGTGTTGTAAAGAAAACCCTTTCCCACGACACACCACACTACCACAGCGTCATTGTGGATAATATGTTGATTTCCTCTGCTCAGTGTGCAGTGGCGGCTAAGAAACCTAATAGAATGCTAGAAATTATAAGGAAAGGCATGGAGAATAAAACAAAGGATATCACAGTGCCTCTATATTACTTCATGATGCAACTGCACCTTGAGTATTGTGTACAGTTTTGACCACTGCAGAAAAGGTGCTGAGAAGGGCAACCCAAAATGATAAAGGGAATGGAAGGATACCTCTGTGAGGAAAGGCTTCAAAAGTTACGGGGACATTTTCAACACACTCTAACCTGTTAGCAGACCTGCTGACTGGTTAAATCAGTCAGCAGGATATTCAGCAGCACTAAACCATTTAGTGCCACTGAATATCTCTTCGTTTTGGATTGGAACGCCCCCTAAGCACTTAGTGTTGGGGCATTCCAGGGGCGGAGCAGGGATGGCAGGGATAGAGTAGGGGTTGGGATGTTCCAGGGGCAAGCAGGAGTTAACTGGTCAGTACTGAGCCACTGGCTGATTTATCCCTAACTAGCTAATGTTAGGAAAGCTGAATGGCTGCTCTAACTTTAGCCGATTTTGTAATCCGGCCAGTGGCTGAATATTGCCGCTGTCCATATTGCAAAATCAAAATCCAGCCAACCCTGATATTCAGTGCTGGCTGCCATTGCTGAAAATACTTCCCTAAGGGATCTTCAGCTTGGAGAAGGGACAACTGAGGGGAGATATGTTAGAGGTGTACCAAATAATGAGTGGAGCAGAAGGAGTTAACATAAATCAGTAGTTTACTCCCTCAAAAAGTACAAAGACTAGGCTACAAAGTGGTACTTTTAAGAGTAATCAGAGAAAACATTTTCACTTTATGAGTAATGAAGTTCTTGAATTTGTTGCCAGAAGATGTTACAGCTATACATGCGTATTTTATACTTATATAGCAACTCTGTCCCCAGGAAAACTTATGCATGGTGTGCCTATAAGTTCATGCTGTCTTGTCGGTGTGTGTAATTGTATGTACATATTGGACCATGTGCTTTTATAAGAATTCCATGTGTGAAACAGTTCATAAAATTACCCCCATTGAACTATACTCGTAGCTGACTATTCAATAAAAGTATCCCAATCACATGAACCTCAAAGGGATATCTAGCAAGAAGTTTGTCCCTTTCTTTCTTGGTTACATTCATGTTCTCTTTCCTATGTGTACTGACTTTGCATCTTTATCACATGCTTACTACCTTGTTATCTGACTGCCTTCCCGCTTCCTTTTTCTTCTGCTGGGAGTATTCAGCAGCCTCGCCCTGCAGTCTGGTCAGACATTCCTTTGTGTTTGTTCTGGAGGTAAAGCCAGGCCCTCTATTTGATATATAATTGTATGTGCTTCCCTATTTCTTGTTCTATACCTGTTGATTTCTGTGCTGTGGGTGAGGCATTCTGAATTGCTTTCCTTTTTTCTTTTAGGCTTGCCCTGACATGCTGTTTCAGTTCCCAGAAATGGATTCAGTATCCTTCACTATACCCTTCTCCCCACCAAGGAAACATAGAAACATGATGGCAGATAAAGACCATACGACCTATCCAGGCTGTCCTTCCATAGCAACGACCATGGAGGTGCCAGCACCCTCCATTCTCAAACCCCATCATTCTCCCTTCTTCCTGGAATGAGAGAAGATTTGTCTTTCAAATTTCTGTATTTCTTTTTAGTAAATGTTTTCCATTTGTTATAAGGAGTAGAGGAGTAGCCTAGTGATTAAAGCAACATCCTGGTAACCAGAGAGACCAGGGCTGCAAGGCCGCTGGCCTTTGGCAAGTCACTTAATCCTCTATTGTCTCAGGTACAAAACTTAGAGGTTACGCCTCCTAGAGACAGGGAAATACTTACAATATGTGCCTGAGTGTAACTTGCCATGAACTATCACTGGAAAGGCATGAGCTGAATACTAATAATAAATAACTTATCTGTCCTGTGTGTGTGTTAAAGAGTAGGTTTAGTGAGGTTGACTATAAATGATAGATCTGGGTGTTAGAGGACAAGTGCATGTATTTAATGTAGATTCCCATAGCGCAGCTGATTGGCATTAAATATATGGAGGATTTATGAATTTTTGGAAGAAGGCTCATGTGTGGTTAGTGAATGTGTTTTGATGCTTGTACAGGTCCAACATGCCAAAAAAAATTCCGGCTCTTCCGTGCTGACGATCGAGCCTCCAACCCTACAATATTGTCAGTGTCACGGTGCTGCGATCCACTGCACTGACAATATTACAGAATGAAGTGTGTGCTCCTCCACAGCATTGATCCCCATCAGGAGCTGCCCAAGGAGGTTTAGTGCAACCCCTGATTTAGGAAAAGTCCCGGTTAGCCAGTCAGCTAAGCCTGCCTCTTCCCCGATGCAGACATAAAACGGAGGGTGGTCCTGTGGCCCCCACCCTCCCTTAAAAAAAAGAATCCTGGCTATTTAACCAGCAAGGGGGGCCCTGTGGTCCCCTCCCATATAGCTTGTTGTCCCTGGTGGTGCAGTGGAGAACGGGGCAGGAGCGATGCAATCTTTGATTGGGCTTATGAGAAGGACAGGAGAGAAGAGTTCCTGCCCTTCTCATAGGCCCAAAGATGGCCACGATCTCGCAGTGCTGCTCCCTAGCAGTGGCTAGAGGGCAGCACCTCATGACAGTGGCCATTTTGAATTGGCTGATAGATGGGGCAGGAGCATATAGGATCACTCCTGCCTCGTTCTCCACTGGACCACCAAGGACTGCAAGGTATGTGGGGGAGGGGGGCTCCGCAGGGTCTCCCCCTTGCTGGCTGACCAGCCGGGATTCACTTTTTTTTAAGGGAAGGTGGGGGCTGTGGGGCCCCCCACCCTTTTATATCTGCACTGGGGGGAGGGAGCTTAGTCAACTGGCTACCTGGGACTTTTCTTAAATCGGGGGTCACATCGATCCCCCATGGGCAGCTCCCAATCCCAGGGGGGATCGGTATTGCGGGAGGGGGCATATCCTGCACTTTTTAATAATGTCAGTGCCGTGGATCATGGCATAGACAATATTATGAGGGGGGTAAGCCCGATCATGGCAGGAAGGGGGCATGGCTGTGATTGGGGCACAGAGCTGCTGACAACTCTGTGCACCTGATCTCTACTGTCTCTCTCCATGGATTTATTGCAAGGACCTGCAAATACCTGTCTCGGCAGGCACTGTGAGACTTTCCCGCGGTATTAGACAAGGCAGACAATGCGAGGCCCCTGTGAGAAATCCAAAGCTGCGTGGTTTCTGCAGGACCTCCCCTGGGAACACCCCCTGAAGGTACCATGGAGGTTTGCCCCTTGGCAACCAAAACTAATGCGGTTTAGTAAATATACTCCTTAGAGTCCGGGCCCCTGGTTTGCAGTGATTGCATACCCTGGTAACTGCTGCAGAATACGTATGCCCTTTGATGAGGAATGTTGGCAAATTACCTTCATCCTGCAGTATTCTGGGTTGCTACTGCTGCCCATCTCATCTCTTCAGCCTCCCACAGTTGCTCTGAGTCACGGCGCTTCTGCCTGCCTGTGATCGCAGCATCTTCCTACATTCTACCTACTCACTAAAGCCTCCTTGAGACCATTCTTTCTAGCCTGGAGAGACAAGCTGCTTCCTCTCATTTATTGGGTTTTGTTTTCTTCTTTTAGAGTTTGAGAATTTTTTTGTTGCTGTTGAACACTGTTCAATTAGAACCTCTATGTTACCACAGCTATGCAGACAGCACAGAGCTGAAGTAAGCAATCCTTAGTATGAAAGTTAGGCCACCGTGAAGTGTTAGCTAATGTTTCATTAAATTAATAGATGGCCCCTTAACATTTGTAATGATTGTTCGCACAAGTTAATAGGAAGATTAAAGAGATGTGTCAAATATTGATCTGAGCATCACAGCTTTCTTAACACATTCTGTAGTAAGGATTGATTGTATCCTCTATAACCTGTTCATTTGCCACTTTAGAAACAAAATCAGTATAAATTCTCGGATTCAAGTGAAATGAATAATGGCATGCAATTCATATTACCTTTCTTTGGTTTTTGCTTCCATGTTCTGCATTCTGCAGACACTTAAGATTAAAATGACTTCTTTGGTTTTCTTAATGGAGCAGCCTGATTTAGTTTAAGCAAAATTAGATCCAGGATAGATATCACTTGGATGCATGGCAGCACCATTTCTGCAGTCTCAGCTCTATGCATTTAGAGCCTCGTATTTGGAATATTATAAAGAAGTGCTCTTATAAAGAGGGACAATTATAGTAATGTTAGTGTTTCATAAAACTAGTCATCAAAGCACAGATCAGTGAGTGTTAGTTATGTAACTCAGAGAGTGTTAATTATTTCTTCAAAAATTTATTCAAATGGAAGAGACTTTATATGGAGTTGTTTTTCAACAATTTCCTGCTGCACAGAACCTATATAATGAATGTGAAATATTCTCATGATACAATCCCATCTCTTCACCCCTCAGTAACATAGCCACATAGTAGATGATGGCAGTCTGCCTGTTTGTTCCTGTGAACATTGCTCTAGCTAGGGATATCTCCCAGCTGTCAGTCATACAGGCTTGGCTGCCTGTTAGATCAACCATCAGATGCAAGGGTTTCACAAAACTCTTTCTTATCAGTTGAATCAGTGTCCCACTGAGTTTTGAGGTCAGAGAGAAGAACTTGCTTATAAAGTTAGCCCTGTGTAAACGTTCACAAGGTAAGAAGAAGGTTTGTACTACTATGCAACGTGGGTAAATAAGCATGTTTGGAGGTAGGTTTTGGGTGGAGCACAGAGTTGTGATTTACATATACACATCTGTGTCTAGTATAAATGCATGCATTTATACCTGCTGCTGAGCTGCTGTAGTACTTAGCGTCATTGCAACCTTGATGGATGCGGGATTTGTGGTGATATTTGATAGACACAGGCACCTTACCCTCCACACCTAGGGGATGTAAATCATACATTGCAGCTCCACCCTAGCTCTACTCAAACTACACCCCTGGGAACACCTATGCACCATTTTACTGGTGCCTGTATTTATATGCTTGTATTCTGCATAATTTTATACCATTTTCTAGCCGCCAAAGAAAAGTGCAGATGCTCAGTAATGGGACTTATGACACTAAAACAAAATGCAGAGACACCATAACCTACAAACGTCTTAAATAAATGGAAAACAGAAATAGATCCAATAATTCTCCACAGAAGGATTTACTAGATGTTTTTAACATGTTAAAACAGTTATTAAGGGCATCAGGTTGTGTAAAATGTATTTCAGAATTGAGAAAAGTATTTTGCTTTCAAGAAAATCTTTAAAACAAAGAGAGCCACACCAGATACATGTAATAAATTGCATTTGGGCTAGTAGTGCTTTGGACCTTGGAAGTATTAAACGCCAACTATGATTTCTCAGCTATTTGTGCCAGGGTCCCCTGAAGAGCCTGGCATAGACCCTTGGGTGCCCTGTGCCCTGCTTTCCCTGCTGCTACTGCTGTTCTTCTCACTTGGGAGAAGAAAATATGGATCAAAGTGGAATCCTTTCTCAAAGCTAGATGAGCTCTGAAAATTAAAAAAAAAATCTAATTTCCTTTAGGAAACTTAAATAATTTTCTTCTACTTTCAGTTTTAGTAGATTATAACTCTTCTGTGCATCCAGTAAGTAAGAAAGATTGTTAAAGAAATGATTTCTCTATCTCTGATTGTGAGATAGATACAGCAAGCTGGAATACCACTTTTAATCCTTCCCTCCATTTCCCTGTGCCTGGTCTGTCTCTGGTTCACCGTTAAGTGCTCTGCAGACTTGCTAACTATCACAAATTAGGAAACGAAGCATTTGGTAAGAATTTGGCAAACTGTGAGCACACCTTTCCCTAGCTTCTCTGTCACTTTGCTAATCCTCTCCTTCTACCCCCTCCCCCTCGAGAACTTTCCCTCCAGGACCAGCCAGTCAGCCAACATCCCTCAAACTTCAAAAGACAAACAGAAGCACTTTCCTTGCTTGCAAAAAAGAGTCTACTTTACTTCCAACAAGATTGTTTCATTCTTTTTGTTTTCTTTTCTACTTCTGTGTGCTATTTTTGACACAAATACAGCCCTAGCCCCAGCTTCCTCATTCCTTCAAAGTCACATACAAAATGATGCTCTCAGCCTGCAGTGATATTTATTTATTTATTTTATTTAACATTGTTTTTTTCTATACTGCCTTTCCACAATTCAAAGTGGTATACATAGAACAAAAAAAAATCCAAGTTATCAATGTCCCTGTTTAATGTACATAACATAAGAACATAAGAAATGCCATCCTGGGCCAGATCAAGGTCCATCAAGTCCTCTATCCTGTTTCCAACAATGGTCAATCCAGTTGCCCAAAAATCCGCAAAGATTCCACAATGCTTGTATTGGGACAAGCAGTGGATTTCCCTGGTCCTCTTTGGTTTATGGAACTTTCCTACAGGAACTTGTCCAAACCTTTTTTAAACCCAGCTACACTAACAGCTTTTACTACATTCTCCAGTAATGAATTTCAGAGTTTGATACACGTTGAGTGAAAAAATATTTTCTCTTATTAGTCTTAATGGATTACACTGTAGCTTCATTGCATGTCCCCTAGTTTTTGTACTTTTTGATGGCATAAACAATTGCACTATGTTTACCTGTTCCTTTCCATTCATTAATTTATAGATATCTATCATATCTCCCCTCAGCCTTCTCTTTTCCAAGTTGAAGAGCCCTAAACCTTTAAGCCTCTCCTCCTAAGGCTATCCTTCCATCCCCTTTACCATTTTGGTGGCTCTTCTCTGTACCTTTTCCAATTCTACTGTATCCTTTTTCAGATTCGGTGACCAGAATTGTACACAGTATTCAAGGTGTGATGGAACGATACAGTGGCATTATAATATTCTTTCTTTTATTCTTCATTCCTTTCCTTATGATTCCTAGCATTCTATTTGCTTTCTTGGCTACAGCTGCATATTGGAGGAGGGTTTCAACATGTTATCCACAATGACGCCTAAATCTTTTTCCTAGATAGCGGTTCCTAATGTGGAACCTCGCATCGTGTAAACATTGTTTGAGTTGTTCTTTCCTATGTGCATAACTTTGCGCTTGTCCAAATTAAAATTAATCCTCCATTTGAATGTCCAGTCTTCCAATTTACCAAGGTCTTCTTGCAATTTTTCACAATCCTCTTGGGTTTTAACAACTTTGAATAATTTTGTGTCATCTGCAAATCTGATTACCTCACTCGTTATTCCCATTTCCAGGTCATTTACGAATATGTTAAAAAGCAGTGGACCTAACATAGATCCCTGGGGTACTCTACTATTCACTTTTCTCCATTGGGCAAATTGGCCATTTAGCCCTACCCTCTACTTTTTATCCTTTAACCAGTCCCTGATCCACAATAATACACTGCCTCCTATCCCATGAATTTTTAATTTCGCCAAGAGTCTCTCATGAGACTTTCTGAAAATCCAGTTACACTATATCGACCGGCTAACTTTGTCTACCTGTTTATTCATACCAATCAAAAAAATATAACAAATTAGCTAAAGCTGTATTGACTTTCTCCCATTAAACCATGACTATATGTTCAGTAATTTTATTCTTCCTGATCGTATCTCCAGTCTAGTCCCGGACCTCTGGGTTGTCTATCCTATTCAGCAGCTTGGAGACTGAGGAACCTCCTTCTTTTTGTGATGTCACCAGTATATTCTCCCGGGAGCTGCCTCCATTTCCCAGTTACCTCAGTCTCCAAGCAGCTGAAGGGACGGTGACCAATGTTCCCTCTAATTTTCTGTAGGCTATGTGCGCATAAAATATCAGCTGTGCAGCTTTTGAAGGAAGGTTACATTTTTGTGCGCCACATAATGACACTCGGAGTTATATACTTTAAAATTTGACTACAAGTCAGAATACAGTATGTACACCACATTGATTTTACTCATATTAAATGAAAATAGACGATTACTAAATGAAGCGGAAAATTTCTAGCAATTATAATCACAACTTTTAAATTTTAAGACATCTGTGTTTTTTCTATCAGAATCAGAACCATAATTTTTGTGCGCTCTGTTGTAAAGTATGTGCGCACGCTCGGTGAGATGTGTGCACGCGCACATGCGCACAGCTTAGAGGGAACAGTGACGGTGACCCTGGGGATCCGGGCTCACTGGAGGAACAATTAAGGATAGTTTTAGGTAGGATTTGTTAGGGGAGTCTCAGTGCCAGAAGGCTATCAGGGGAGTCCCAAGAAAAAAAAAAAAAAAGGTTCTGTGCCTTTAAATTCGGCAAAAGGCTTTCCCCCCTCCTGGTGGGCTTACCGGCAGATTCGAGAGTTAAGGAAGTGCCTGATTCAGGGTCAACAGTGGATCCGGTGCTGACACGGGTAAGGCTGGACTGTCTGACCGGAGATCGGAGATGTACACAGCCGGCGCTTCACAGATGCGATGCCTGTTAGCGTGCTCTGGATAATCTCGGTGACAGAGGTTCCCTTGAGGCACAGGGCACATATTTCTCAGCAGGAGTGTTTCGGCGGCTGGTCACAGCACAGCAGGTGAAAGCAGAGCTGTGCTTCGCCGGGGGGGGGGGAGAGCCGGCAAAGATAAGGAAGCCCTTCTGAGCAGCCCAGCCCGTCAGCGCGTTTGAGCGTGAAACAGGAAGGAGGCCAACCACGTGGCAGCGGTGGCATCGGGCCATGCAAAAAGGTATTTATTTTCTTTTCCTGCCATTTTTGGGTAGTCTCAGTAGGCTAACGCTGGTTGTATTAGTTCTGGGTCAATTCTTTGAGAGTCAGTGTTTAAAAAAAAAAAATATATATATATATATATATATATATATATATATACAGAAAGAGAAGGAGAGTCTGGGGAATAAGTTGGCCTTGGAAATTTGAAAGGCTTGAGTTCTCCAATTACCGAGCCTGACTGGGGCTACAAAGGTGCCCTCCAGCTCTGCTCAGAGGCGAGATTTTTATTTATTTATTTATTTAGTATACATTTGTATACCGCTACTTCCAGCGATCAGCAGCGGTTTGATTACAGATTGGAAATTGTCAAATCATGACAGGAAATTTTTGAGGTATAAACACATTGATTAGACAGGAAAGCACAGCACACAGAGAACTATTTTACAGGGAACATGGGCTATGGAGGGTTAAGTGGCTTGCCCAAGACCACAAGGAGCACCTGTGGGACTAGAAACCCCAGTCCTTCCGGCCCAAGGTTGCTGTCCTCTAGTGGGATTTGAACACCCGACCTTCCGGCCTGAAGTACCTTGCCCCAACCACTAGGCCACTCCTCCACTCCACTGCCATCTAGGCCCCAATGTTTTGTTTGTGGGGCTAAAAGAGGCACGGTATCCGATTCGGGGGTGTGCAGGAGTTGCACGAAGGAAGCCTCGGTGATGGAGCAGGAAAGGGAGGAGCAGCTGGAGGCCGGGACCGAAATTCCTGTTGCTCAGATAACCGTTTTGCCGCTTGAAGAGCCTGTGGCGGGTCCGTCGACAGCTCCGGACTTGCCTCCCTCTCCTGTGGTTTGGCCCACTGGTCTGGCGTCTATCTTTTCAAAAGACTTTGTGGCTCTCCTGCAGCAAGCTGTGGGAGGCGGTCCACGGAGGCAGGAAAATGGGAACTCAGAGAGGCGCGGAGTGAAGAGGCTCTCGAACCGCAGGACTGCTGAGGAGGTCCAGGAGGGTAGCAAAAGACTGCGGCTAGCCGAGGACCTTAAGGATCAATCAGTTGCTTCAGAGGGGCATCTGTCGGACGCGGAAGACCGCAGTGTGGACCTTGAGGAGGAGTTAGAGGAAGGGGAGCTTGCAGACAAGGAAGATCAAGCAAGAGGTGCGGGTTTTCCGCAGAGATGAGCTCCCGGCGCTTATTGTGGAAACGCTAGGCGCATTGAACATGCCGGTCCCGGGGTCGGCGGAGAATGAGACCCTAGAGGATACGTTATTACAGGTCTTTAGGAAGACTCAGAGGGCGTTCCCGGTACACAGAGTGTTTCAGGAGATGATTCAGGAACAGTGGAATGTGCCAGAGGCGCCACTGAAGGGTTCCAGAGTAATGAGTCGTCTTTATCCACTGGGGGACCAAGATAAGGAGATGTTTAAGTCACCCAAGGTGGATGTGGCCGTGGCGATGGTCACAAGGAAGACTACCATCCCGGTGGAGGGTGGTGCGGCCCTCAAGGACACTCAGGACAGAAGGTTGGATGCAGTACTAAGACAGATTTTTGATGTGAATGCCTTGGCGCTCCAGGCAGCTATCTGTGGAGCATGGGTGGCCAGGGCCTGTCTTTGATGGTCGCAGAGAGTCCAAGGAGGGCGGGAGGGCGCCATGGCCGAGGAGGCCTCCAGGCTGGAGTCCGGAGCGGCCTACGTGGTGGATATGCATTATGATCTGATGAGAGGTTTGTCAAAGAGCATGGCGTCGTCCGTAGCGGCGAGGCGCTATCTGTGGCTTCGTAATTGGGCTGTGGATAATGCATATAAATTGAGGCTAAGTAAGATGCCTTTTAAAGGACGGCTCTGGTTTGGAGAGGAGCTAGATAAGATAGTCAAGGACCTCGGAGAGTCTAAGGGCGGTAGGTTGCCAGAGGACAAGCCTAAGCAAGGGCGGACGGCGCCCAGGGGCAAAGGGCCTCCGCGGGATTTTCGTCGCTTCTGTTTTCAAAGGTTTAATTCCATCAGAGAGGCAGATTCCCTAATAGGTCTCAGGGATTCCGAGGAGCAGGAAGAGGTTTTGGGGCCTCCTCCTCCTCTTCATCCAATCTTAGGAAGTCGCAATGAAATAAGGGGGACCCAGGCACCCCTAGTCCCCGTGGGGGGGTGACTGCAAGCGTTCTATGCCGCCTGGGTCCAAGTCACGTCAGATCAGTGGGTGCTGGAGGTAATTCGAGAGGGGTATGCATTGGAGTTGCGGTGGCCGGTGCGGGACGCCTTCGTGCTGTCCCCCTGCAAGTCACCGAGCAAGTGCGAGGCGGTGAGGGGGACAGTACGGAGGCTCCTAGACCTTGGGGCAATTGTCCCGGTGCCTCAAGACCAGTGTGGCTCCGGTCGATACTCCATTTATTTTGTGGTTCCAAAGAAGGACGGAGGTTTTCGGCCAATTTTGGATCTCAAGGGAGTGAATCGTTGTCTTCGTGTGTCTCACTTTCGCATGGAGACTCTGCAGTCGGTTATAGTGGCAGTTTGAAAAGGCAAATTCCTTACATCCCTGGACCTCTCAGAAGTGTATCTTCACATCGCTATCCGGCCGGATCATCAGCGCTATCTCCGGTTTGCGGTTCCCTTCGGGCAGTTTCAATTCTGAACTTTGCCGTTTGCTCTCGTGACAGCTCCCCGCACTTTCACCAAGGTCATGGTAGTGGTCACGGCGGCTTTGCAAAAAGAGGGTATTCTAGTGCACCCGTATTTAGACGATTGGCTGATTCAGGCGAAATCGAAAGCTGGCCAGGGTAGTGACCTTCCTAGAAAGTCTTGTTTGGGTGGTCAGTATGTCAAAAAGCCACTTGGTTCCCTCACAGTGTGTGGAATACCTGGGTGCGCGGTTCGACACGGAGACGGGACACGTGTTTCTACCTCGCCTAAGGGCCAGGACCCTGCGAAAGCTGGTACGAAAGTTCTTAGCCAACACGGCACCCACAGCGTGGCAGTACCTTCAACTGTTAGGCACAATGGCGGCAACGATAGAGTTGATCCCTTGGGCAAGGGCGCACATGAGACCTTTGCAGAGGGCGTTGCTCAGACGCTGGTCGCATCAGCAAGATCCGCTATCAAGGAGGCTTCCTTGTCCAGCGGAGACGTGTGTGGCCCTGCGCTGGTGGTTAGCTCCCGAATCACTGGAGAGGGGGAGACCATTGAAGGCGCCCAACTGGTTGCCCTTAATGACGGACGCCAGTCTAGTGGGCTAGGGAGCACACTTCCAGGGCAGGTACACGCAGGGGCAGTGGAGCGTGCGAGAAAGAACTTGGTCGATCAACAGACTGGAATTGCGAGCAGTGGCGCTGGCCTTACGGAGTTTTCAGAGTTATCTCTGGGGGTCAATGGTTCGAGTATTTTCCGACAACGCAACCGCGGTGGCGTATGTCAATTGGCAGGGGGGAACCAGCAGTGTGGCACTGGAGGACGAGGCCGAGGACCTCTGCAGATGGGCCGAGGGAAATCTCTTAGCTCTCTCGACGGCGCTTGTAGCAGGAGTGGACAATGTAGAGGCCGACTTTCTAAGTCGGGTGAAGGTGGATCCAGGAGAGTGGGTTCTTCATCCAGAGGTGTTCCGCATGCTAGCATGTCGCTGGGGCATGCCGGTCATGGACCTCATGGCAACATTCCGGTCAGCGAAGGTCAGCCGGTTTTACAGCAGAAGAAGAGAAAGAATGTCAGAGGGGCTGGATGCTCTCATGCAAAGTTGGCCAGAGGAGCAGCTTCTGTACGTCTTTCCCCTATGGGCCTTGATAGGCAGGGTGGTTCAGCGCATAGAAAGATACAGGGGACAGGTAATTCTGATAGCCCCAGATTGGCCGTGCCGGCCCTGGTATGCAGATTTGGTGAGGCTTCTGGTAGCGAAGCCGTGGCGTCTTCCGGTCCGAACGGACCTGCTGTCGCAGGGTCCTCTGCTCATGCCTCACGTGGATTGGTTCTCGCTTACGGCTTGGCTATTGAGAGGGCTCGATTAAAGATAAGAGGTTATTCTACAGCAGTGATTGCCACTTTATTGAAGGCCAGGAAGCAGTCTACGTCTTTGGCATATGTTCGAGTCTGGAGAGTGAAGCATGGTGTGCTGACAGGGCGTCCGAAGCTTTAGGAGGGACGGTACCACAGATCTTGGAATTTCTGCAGGATGGTTTCGACAAGGGCTTGGCAGCCACATCGCTTAGGGTGCAGGTTGCAGCCCTGTCGTGTTACAGAGGTAGGATAGGTGGACGTACACTTGGGGGGCACTTGGATATTAAACGATTCCTGCGAGCGGTCTCTCTGCTAAGGCCGCCGGGGAGGCAGATAGTGCCTAAATGGAATCTGCCGTTCGTGCTACAGGCGTTGGAACGGGAGCCATTTGAACCCTTGAGTCGAGCGTCGGTGAAGGATCTTACGTTGAAAGTAGTGTTTTTGGTGGCAATCTGCTCAGCGAGAAGAGTTTCGGAATTGCAGGCGTTGTTGTGCAAAGAGCCTTACCTCTCGTTCTTTGAATCCAAGGTAGTGTTAAGGCCGGTGCCACCTTTTTTGCCCAAAGTGGTGTCGGCGTTTCTTTTAAATCAAGATATCGCCTTGCCGGTGTTTACTGGGGACGCTGGTAGTCCAGCTACTAAGAAACAGAAACTCTTGGATGTCAGACGGGCGTTGAAGAAGTATCTGAGTCGAACGGAGGGTTTTCGCAGATCTGAGAGACCTTTATAATGGTTTCTACTATTTTGCCCAGTACTGACTTCAGGCTCACTGGTCTGTAGATTCCTGGATCACTCCTGGAACCCTTTTTAAAAGTTGGCGTTGCATTGGCTATTCAGCAAACTTCAGGTATTACAAATGATTTTAATGATAGTTCACAGACTACTAAAATAGGTCTGCAACCTCATATTTCAGTTCTTTCAACACCCTCGGATATATACTATCTAGTCTAGGTGATTTGCTACTCTTTACTTTATCAAATTGTTGTAATACATCTTCTTGGTTTATCAATATTTCTTTCAATTCTTCTGATACATCACCTTTAAATACCGTTTCAGTCAAGGGTAACTTCCATACATCTTCTTCAGTAAAGGCCGAAGCAAAGAATTCATTCAGTCTCTCCACTATGGCCTTGTCCCTTCTTTGTGCCCTTTTTACCCCTCTATCATCTAATGGCCCGACTGACTTTATCACACGTTTTTTGCTATGAATGTACTTGAAAAAGTTTTTATTATGCGTTTTTGCTTCCACAGCATGCTTTTTTTCAAATTCTTTCTTTGCCTGCCTTATCAATGTCTTTCATCTAACTTGCCAGTGCTTGTGTTATTTCCAGTGTTCATCATTTGGCTCCTTTATTCATTTCCTGAAAGATGCTATTTTGACTACAACAGCCTCTCTGTCTTTGCCTTTAAACCGTGCTGGCAGTGTTTTGGACTTCTTTCCGCTTTTCTTAAAGTGTGGAATACAACTAGTTTGGGCTTCAAGGATCGTATTTTTAAACCACACCCATGCTTGATGTAAATCTTTAATCTTTGCAGTTGTTCATTTTAGTTTTTTCTTAACTAATTTCTTCATTTTATCATAGTCTCCCTTTTGAAAGATAAGCAGTAGTACTGTGGATTTACTTGTCATCCTTCCTCCATTTATTAAATCAAATGGGATCATGCTATGATCACTATTGCTAAGTGGCCCCAACGCCCTTATCTCTTGCATCAGATCTTGTGTTCCACTAAGGACTAGGTCCATAATGGCTTCCCCTTTGGTCAGTTCATGAACCAGCTGCTCCAAGAAGCAGTCGTTTATTTCATCTAAAAACTTTATCTTCCTAGCATGTCCTGCCATGACATTGACCCAGTTGATACTGGGGTAATTGAAATCACCCATTATTATTACTGCGTTGTAACTTTTGTTAGCTTCCCTGATTTCTTTAAGCATTTCATCATCCATTTGTTTATTCTGGCCAGGCGGTCGGTAGTATACCCCTACTCAGGGGCAGCTCTATAATGAGGCGGAGTGAGGTGGTCACCTCAGGTGTCAAAATTTTGGGGGCGGCAACAAATGCCCCCAAAATAATGACCTCAATTCGTCTTTAAACTTTAAAAAAAGAAAAAGAAGGTGGAAAGCTGCTGCCGCTTCTGCTTGGCAGTGGAAGATTCAACCCCCGCCACCCCTGCCACTGCTCTGGGAGGACCCGCACTTGCCTGACCAGTCCGGCGCCCTGGTTCTGCAGAGCTGTGAAAAAGAGCTGCATTTCCTTTCTTTTCCACGGCTCTGTTAATGTTGAGCAGTGGCACACGCTGAGGATAAACGACAGTATTTCCTGTCTCATGCCTCTATTAAAAGATAGTTACGTTTGATTTTACCCTCTTGTTATAAAGGGATCCACTGTGTCTGTCCCATACCATTTTGAATTCCTTCACTGTATTTGTCCCCACTGCCTCTGTCGGGAGGGTATTCCAAGCATCTACCAATCTTTCAGTTAATAAGTATTTTCTGATGTTTCTTTTAAGTTTACCGCCTTGCAGCTTCATCATATGCCCTCTAGTTTTCAGCTTCCACTTATTTGAAAAAGGTTTGCTTGTTTATTGATACCCTTTAAGTATTTAAAGGTCTGTATCATATCCCCCCTGTCCCATCTCTCTTCTAGGGTATATACATAGTAACATAGTAAATGACAGCAGATAAAGACCAGTATGGACCATCTAGTCTGCCCAGTAAGATGGCAAGAGTAGGTGCACCTGCCGGTCAATGCAGGTCACCCCTCCCCATGTCTTTGTTTAGGGGTGAACTCACCGCTCCATGTAGGACACCCCTCTT
Source organism: Ichthyophis bannanicus (assembly GCA_033557465.1). Lineage (NCBI taxonomy): Eukaryota > Metazoa > Chordata > Amphibia > Gymnophiona > Ichthyophiidae > Ichthyophis > Ichthyophis bannanicus. Next base: position 1,263,467,534 of record CM066031.1, on the reverse strand, counting down.
TGTTGAGAAATTAGATGGTTAAGTTTATTTTGATTTTAGGTCTTCAAGTCTCTTCTCATATATCTTCTCGTGCAGGCTCCAAATCATTTTGGTTGCTTTCTTCTTTTTTTTTCTCATATATATATTTATTGATGGTTAATAAAGTTACACATCAAATAACAATACAAAGCAAAATCTTCCATACCAAAGAAAAACAACAAGAAAAGAATACAACTTCCCTAAATACAAAAGAAACACGGAACACCAGCCCCCATCAATGGGAGCATCAACAAACAAAATTAAGCAAATCAATAAAAAAAAGAAAAGACAAGGAGCAAAAGCCCCGCTATACAGGGTGGCCCAAAAAAAGTGAGAACGTCTCGTAAATTAAAAGCTTAAATAGTTTACTTATTTACCTTTTTTAGCTATATAATGTCTTTATTTCAACTATTTCCGGTCGCCATCTTTTTTTTAAATTTGTCAATCGTTTATATCTGTCTTTTTGAATTTTTAAATAACTTATATGCTATGAGATGTTCTCACTTTTTTTGGGCCACCCTGTATACTGCCAACAAAAATCACTCCTAACTGAAAACATATAAATTATATGATTATCTAACCCCTCACCCCACCTCAAGCAAAATCAGGCTGCCTCTTTGCTCACTAAAAGCTTCTCCAAGTGAACTGGATCAAGAAAATCATATTTGACTCCCAACAATGTAGCTAAATATTTGCAGGGGAATCATAAGTAAAAAGTACCAGACAACCCCAGCACCTGAGGCTTTAAAGACAAAAAAGCTTTCCTTCTCACTTTGGTAGCTTTGGAGACATCTGGAAACAATTGTAATTTCTCTCCATAAAAATTACCTGTTTATGACTAAAATAACTATGCAAAACTAGCATCTTATCACCATCGTTAACAAAGGAAACAACCAAAGTAGCCCTTGTATTAATAACATCCTGTGAATCCTCAAGAAAGGTTGAGAGACTAAAATCTGTCTTAGATTCCAGAATCCCTTCTCCCTCCCACTCCAAAGATGTCTGCACAATCTTATCAGAAGCATAATAATCCTAGAAATCACTTTCCCATCAGGGTTAGGCAAAAGTAAAATGTCTTTAAAGTATTTCTTTAACAGAACATTTGGTGACAACAAATGCATTTTAGGAAAATTAATAAAATGTAAATTCGTTCTACGAGATACATTTTCCAGAGACTCCAATTTATGGTGAACTAGCAGGCTGTCCTTAATAGAGGACATACCTACAGTTCCCAAAGAGGCAACCTGGGCATCCAAGTTGGAGACCTTTTTCCCTAGAGTCTCCAAGATGGTATCCACCTGTTGGAACTTAGCAGTAGTTTCCTGAGAGAAATTACAAAGCTGAGAAATAGAAGTAGCAAGAAAAGCCTCAGTACGTGACACCACTTGCCATATATCTTGAAGAGAAACAACAGAGTCCACTCTAGGCATAGGAACTCCATCCAGGTTACACTGAACCGGCTTAGGACAAGGGGTCAAATCACTGAGTCCTAAAGTGGCAAAGGAAAAATCCGTAACTCTCCCAAGGACATTCTCCCGCAACAATGGCTGAGGGGGGAGGGGGGACGGAGTCCACTCCAGGGACCTCAAAGATACTTCCTCACCTGATGATGCTGTCTGTAATGTTTTATGTTGAAGCTCACTCACCTTTGCTACCAAATGTTTGTCCATACGCCCAGATCCTGTAGACGCCTTACCACCTTTAGCTTTCCTTTTCCCCGGCATTCTGTAATTAAGTACACTTCCTTACATTCTCTTTACTCCATTCCATGTGCTCCAAACTGACAAAACGCCCCTAAGTGCTCCTAAGGGGCTCCCAAGGGGTATACATGCCCCTTAGTGCACTCCCCCGGCCACATGCCAATGGCCACGCGCCTAAGAACGGTTTTATAGGGCTCCAGGGGAGAGTAGTGTGAACCACGGCAATGCTAGGCTGCAGGCAGGAACCCAAACAGAAGGCCTTCCAGCAGCAGGCAGCAAAATGGCTCCAACACAAAACTCACCAGTCCCAGCTTTTAAAGGGCCCCAGGGGAGAGGAGTGTGAACTGCGGCAATGCCGGGCTGCAGGCAGATACACAAATAGCAGGTCTTCCAGCAGTAGGCAGCAAAACGGCTCCTGGTCACCTTCCTCTGAACCATTTCAAGACTTTGTATATCCTTTGTGACATAAGGTCTCCAAAACTGAACACAATACTCCAAGTGAGGCTTCACCAACGACTTGTACAGGGGCATTAATACCTCCTCCTTTCTGTTGGTTATTGTTCCCTTTATGCAGTCCAGCATTCTTCTGGCTTTGGATACCATCTTGTCGCATTGTTTTTCCACCTTGAGATCCTCACACACTAGCACTCCAAGGTCCCTCTCCTGGTCCATGCACACACCAATCTCTCTCCCCCTATCACATACGATTCTTTTGTATTACTGTATCTCAAGTGCATGACTCTGCACTTCTTCAGATTAAATCTTAACTGCCAAGCATTATACCATTCTTCCAGATCTTTCCTCATGTAACCCCAATCCTGAAACACCTCCATTCTTCCAGATCTTTCCTCATATAACCCCAATCCTGAAATACCTCCACTGGCTGCCGATCCACTGCAGACTCTCCTTCAAAATCCTACTGTTGACTTTCAAGGCCATCAATGGCCTCACCTCCTCCTCCCCCCAACAGAGTCAGAAGGTCAGTCACTTCCAACACTCTGAGTATCCCTAGCAAGATCACAAAGTGTTCTCAAGCAAAAAGAAACAGAGCCTTCATGTACTATGCACCCACATGTTGGAATGCCCTCCCACCCGACCTCAGGGCCTTGACTGACCTTACCAGTTCAGGAAGGCGCTGACACACCACCTTTTCCTCCAGCACTACTCTCACAACGAGGACACACAACACCCACCCATTCGCAACCACCAAGACAGCCGCCCCAAAACACTTACAACTCACAGTCTCAGCCCTGCACATTAGCACAACCAGACACCCTGTCATGCACATGTATATAGCCACCGAATCTTGTATATAGTAGCCAATCAGCCCAGTCGCCACTTCACTTCTGTTGACCCAACTGATTAGCCTGTATTATAATTACTTAAACGAATAGCCAATCTACTGCGTAGCCTGTACATAGTTACCCCAGTTAGCCCAAATTGCGAAACCTGTTCTTTGTAAGTTCAGTACGGGTGCCGCCTGCACTGTACAAATTTGCTGTTGAATGTAAACCAAGCTGATTTTAAAGAGCGCGGTACAGAAAATACTTTAAATAAATTAAATAAATAAATGTTGCCCACTCCCTCAGAAGTGTCCACTCTGTTACAAATTTACTTGTCATCTGCAAAAAGGCAGACTTTTCCATTCAGTCCTTCTGCGATATCACTCACAATAGATTAAACAGTACTGGTCCTAGGACCAATCCCTGATGCACGCCACTATGCACTTTCCTTTCTTCTGAGTGAGTTCTGTTTACCACCACCTTCTGTCGTCAGTCAACCAATTTCTGATTCAGTTCACCACCTTGGGACCTATCCCCAGGTTACTCAGTTTATTGATAAGCCTCCTATGAGGAACGGTATCAAAGGCTTTGCTGAAATCTAGGTATATCACATCCATCGCATGCCCTTGATCTAGTTCTCTGGTCACCCAGTCAAAGAACTCAATTAAATTTGTTTGGCATGATCTTCCTCTCATAAAACCATGTTGCCTTGGATCCTGCAATCCACTGGTTTCCAGAAAGTCCACTATTCTTTTTTTCAAGAGTGCCTCCATTACTATAATTTGTCACTTCTTCTCTATTACCACTTTTGTGAAGAGCCCTTCTCCAGTCCTGCAAAACTTCTCCAGTCTCCAAGGATCTATTAAAAATATCCTTCAAAGGTTCCTGCCAGAAACTCTCTGAGCTCCTTCTGTATCCTGGGATGCATCCCATCTGGTCCCATGGCTTTGTCCACTTTCAGTTTTGCAAGCAGTTTAAAAACATCATCTTCTACAAATTGAATGGTATCTACTCCTTTCCCATTTGTGTATTTGTCAATCTTACATGGTCCTTCTCCAGGATTTGCTTTCATGAATATAGAACAGAAGTATTTGTTTAGCATTTTTGCTTTTCAGTGTCACTTTCCATATATCCGTCATCGGCACTTTTGAGTCTGGCAATTCCACCTCTGATCTTCCTATTCTCCCGAATATACCTGAAAAAAAGTTTTGTCTCCATGCTTCACATCTTTAGCCATCTTTTCTTCTGCCTTTGCTTTTGCTATCCTTAATTCTTTCTTTGTCTCTTTATTCTTTTTTTGTGTTCCTCTTTTTGTGATGTTCTGAATTTTGTGAAAACTGAGTTTTTTGCCTTTATTTGTGCAGCTACTTCTTTGATGAACCATGTAGGTTTTGTTTTCCTCTTGTTTTTACCTTCCTTACATATATATCCGTTGCCCTTTTTATTGTCTCTTTACGTTTAGCCCACTGCAATTCCACTTCCCTTAATTCCTCCCACTCTGCCAACTTCTCCTTCAGGTACTTTCCCATTTTACTGAAGTCAGTATTTTTGAAGTTGCTGTGATTGGAGTCTGCTTTAGCTTTTACCTCCTACTGCTCAAGTGGGCTCCCTAGGGTCGTCACAAAATGCATGGCAGTAGTAGCAGCATTTATGAGGACTCTAGGAATTTTTGTCTTCCCTTACTTAGACGATTGGCTCATTTGAGCACCGTCAGCTCTAGAGGCAAGTCATGCTCTTTCCCGAGCAATGCAAATACTGCAGTATTTGGGATGGATCATAAACCTTCCAAAGTCCCAGCTCACCCCATCTCAATCCCTCGAGTTTATAGGGGCTCGCTTGGACACACAGCAGTCAAAGGCTTTCCTGCCTCAGCCTTGCTGTCTGCGCATCATCGAACTAGCATCTCAAGCAATGCTACAAACCTTTCTCACTGCCCGACAGATGCTTCGACTTCTAGGACACATGGCATCTACAGTCCATGTGATTCCTTATGCACGCCTTCACATGCGAGCGCCCAGTGGACCTTAGCTTCCCAATGGTCCCAGGCCTCAGGATGCCTGTCAGACAAGATGAGTTACCACACGCCTGTTTGTGTCTCTGCATTGGTGGCAATCTCTGGAAAACCGTATAGTGGGCTCTCCTTTTCAGCAACCCCTACCTCAGGCTGTCCTTACGACAGATGCATCGAAGTTGGGTTGGGGAGCCCACTTGGGCGATCTGTCTACCTAGGGTCTCTGGACCCCACAGGAGGCTTCTCTTCAAATAAACCTCCTAGAACTAAGGGCCATTTCCAATGCTATTCGAGTCTTTTGCTTCCATCTCATAAACAAAACAGTTCTGGTGCAAACCGACAATCAAGTGGCCATGTTTACCTAAACAAACAAGGTGGAACAGGCTCTCTGTAATTATGCAACGAAGCTTTGCAACTGTGGGCCTTTGCCAGAGAGCATCACATTCATTTGTTGGCAGTATACCTTCCAGGCATTCAAAACATTTGGGCGGACAGGCTCAGCCGAGTCCTGTTGCCACACGAGTGGTCTCTCCACTCAGTTCCTGTTCAGCAGAGCTAGAGTGCAGACCTCTCCCAGAGAGCTCCTGCTAGGGGGCGGGGCTTAGCAACTACCTGAGACTGGATGCCGGGTCCTGGGCCACCTCCAGCAGGAGAGGCCCAGGCCCAGAGGCCTACCAAGTCTGGTGGGCCTCCTTCTCTGAACCCGGATGGAGGAACCAGCAGCCTGGAACAGCCGGCGCCCCGGGTGGGGGACCCCCCAGGTAGGACTGTGCCTGGCCAGGGAGGAGGGACCCACAGGTATGGAGGTTTGGGCCCGCTACCCCAGGGAGGAGGCTCCTGTCTCCTCCCCAGGCAGGGTGTGGAGGCTGGGTGGCAGCAGGGAGAGGCCCTGGGGAGACCCTGGAGGACCGTGCAGTATAGCACTGGAGGAGGCGGGTTCCCCCCTCCGCCTCGGGTCCTGGAGGAGGCCTCTACCTCCTCCAGTGAGGATGAGGACGGAGGGTCGGGCCTGCCATCCTTCCAGCAGCCAGCTAGGGCCCCAGACGAGATCGTGGCAGCGGTGCGGCGGCTCCGGGGTCTCCAGGAGGAGGCGGCCCAGCTGCAAGCCCAGCTCTCCCACCTGGAGAGCCTGCAGGCCACCGTTCCCGGTGAGGAATGGGTGGCATATAAAACCTATCGAAAGGGGGTGAAGCGGGCCCTGAGAGACAGGTATATACAGATTATGTCTTTAAAAACCCAGGGTTGTGGGTCCCTCACAGAAATTTATCAACAGTATGATCGTTGAGCAGCCCTAGGTGCAGTTCAGGGGGGGCCCCCGGGGTGGGACGGCCGGTGGATCCCAGAAGGTTTTGTTACCCACCCTTGCCTGTCCTGGGTACAGTGGAGAAAGAGTTATCATCATTGGCAGTGGTGCATAATGTTCCAGACCCCAGATTTCCTTACCTGTCAGCTACTGTGGAAGCTGGATCGACGGATGAGGCATCGGTGGCTATGGTGGCATGTCCTGCTGTTCCTTCAGTGTGTTCTCTGAGGTCCGATGCCCCCGGGGCAGTTGGGGGAGGGGCACTGGCCCAGCGTACTGCACAGGATCCCACAACCGATGTTGCACCCCTGTATCAGGAGGAAGGGCTGGTGGATGAAAACCGAAGCCAGAAACCGGTTCCCGGGGCTCCGTCTCTGTCCATTCCGGCACTCCCTGGGTCTGTGGCAGCTGAACAGAGTTTCCAAGATGGCCGCCGGAGTCCCCGCAGGTGTCTTGGTGCAGCTGATGGAGTTCCTCTACAGGAAGTGCGGTTGGCAGGGCTTTCCTCGGCTCCTTTGCAACCCCAAGATGGCCGCCGTCGGGATGATTGCATCATTTCCGGGTCTTCCAGGAAGTCTGCAAGTCACTATGAGTCTGCTGCTCTTCTGATGCCGGCTCTTTGCAGTGATGCTGTGGAGGATTTCTTGCTGCTGTCCCAGCGAGGTTTGGTGTCTGATGGTCCTCGGGGGGCTGGCTCTTCTGGATTCTTACCGGGAGTTCAACGTCGGGGGTCTGCGGGCCACATGGCCGCGGTATCGGTGGCTCCATCTATCCCGGCAGCAGTTCAAATCCCGGTGCAGGGTTTTGATAGGGGGATGGCTGGCAGGCCGGATTCCCCTGTTTTGGCTGCCCTTCCGGTCCCTAGCAAGCAACAGGGTACTCGCCTAGGGTGTTCTGAGGTGGCTGGCTGGGGTCAGAGGGGTGCTGGAAGGGGGAAGAAGCAGGATGGGGGCTGCTCTTTCTTTTCTGCGGCCCCCGGAGGGGGTCAAGGGGGGGGCCAGGGAGGGAAGAGTGTTGGCCTGCTGTCTCTGCAGTCTGGGACCGCGGAGCGGGCTGTACAGCTGCCTGTTTTGTCTGTTGCTGTGGCCGAGGGAAGCCTGGCTCGCAGGGGGGCGTCCGCCCTTGCTGTTGGAGCCCTGGCTACTGGCCAAGCTGTTCCGGCCCCCTGTGCCACGTCTGGCACCGGCAAGGTAGGACCTGGGGGAGACGGAGGGCAGGGGGGCGGAGGTTTGGGGGGAGGCATGTTGGGGGGATCTGCCCTGATGTCTCGGGACGGTCCTGCTTTAGTGCCGGTAGCCTTGAAGGGGGTAGTGGATGGGGAGGAGCAGAATACTGTGGTCGCTGGTAGGGAGGGAAAGGGGGAGAGGACGACTGGTCTGCCGGTAGGGGAGGAGGGAATAGTTGGTTCGGATGGGGGGAAGGGCCTTTTATTGGGGGGGCTGGGGGAGGGGGTGGTCCCCATGGATCCCGGGATTGGGGGGTCCCCATGGATCCCGGGATTGGGGGGGAGAAGTGTTTGTCCCCGGTAGTGGTAGCTGAAATCCAAGAGCCCTGCGAGGGGTTAGGAGCACAGGATAGGGGTATGGGGGGGTTCCCTGGTCCTCTGGGTGTTACCGAGAACCAGGTCAGTGAAGCCATCAAATTGGCATTGGAGACCCCGGACGGCCCACAAGGGGCCTTTGCTGCCTTTCGGCAGCAGCAAGAGTCGATGGAAGGGGGTGCTCAGGAGGTTCTCGGTGGCACCCAGGGATCCGGAAGGGATAGTATACCTGATGCCATCTTTGCAGAGTTGGTCCTGCCCAGCCCCCGGGCCGCCTCCTGTGCGGTGGCTGCGGACCCTGCAGACCAGCAACAGGGTCCACCGCAGGTGGCTGCAGGAGAAGAACGAGGAGAGCAGGGGGTGGGAACTGGGGGGTCAGCTCCCCCCCGTACATTTGCAGAGGCTCTGAGGGGGGCCGGCACCACTCCGGGGACGTCAGGTGGGGGGAGGGGGGGTTCCCAAGGGAATGGTCCCACAGGAGGGGGAGGAGGTGGGGGAGGTTTCCGAGGGGTAGGGGGTGAGGTCAGATGGCGCAATGTGGCGCAGATCCGGTGGGCTGGGGAGGGGCCCCCTCCAGCCAGGGAACAGGTCTTGAGGATGGTCCTTGGGTTGGGATTTCTCCCGGGAGATCTCTACGCCTTCATCCACATGAACAACACCATTGAATATGATGTTAGTTTCATGCTGAGACGGGGGCTGGAGATTTTCTGGGACCGATACCAGCAGCAGAGGGGGCAGGGAGGGTGGGCTGACTTTCGTGTTGTGCCTATCTCTCGCCAGGGGACAGTACCTGTGACCATCCTATCCCGGAATGAGTCGCTCCCAGGGCAGGACATCCAGTTTTGGTTGTCGCGCCATGCGGTGCTCCTCGCACCCCTGGTTAAGGGCGCTGGGCCCCTAGGGGTGTGGGATGGGTCGTGGAAGGGCAGGATCCGTTTGCGTGAGGTGGGAAACGTGGTGCAGCACGTGCCCTCGGCTGGTTTCCTCGGTCGGGATCGCATCTTGTGCTATTACCCCGGGCAACCCCGCGAGTGTCACCGCTGTGGCTCATTCCGCCATTTGAGCATGAACTGTCCCGAGCAGGTCTGCACCCGTTGTGGTGGACGGGGTCACGCCTCGGCCGGGTGTTTGCTTATTCGGTGTAACCTTTGCGGGGAGTTGGGCCACCCCTTCGCCCACTGCCCCTCCGCATCACACAATGGACCGGGGGGGGGGATGCCGTCACTCCTCCTCGGGCTCCTGTGCGGGAGGCGGTTGTGGAGGCCCCTCTCCCTCAGGAGGAGTCCGAGGGCCCTAGGGTGGAGGAGTCCATCGAGCCGAGGGAGCCACCAGGGGGAGGGGATTCGGGTAGGAAGGAGGAGAGGGTTGATGTGGTGGAGGTTAATGTATCACGACAGGATAGCGGGTTGCGGGTGGTGCCACCTGAGGAATGGACCATGGTCCCTTCCAAGGGTGGCAAGTCCAAAAGGAAGAAACGGGAGACATCCCCATTGCCGGATGCAGAGCCCGTGTTGGACATCAACCGTTTCGTCTTTTTGGCTGCTGATGCGGCTGAGGCGGATGAGGGCTTGCCTGTGGAGGCAAGGCTTCCTGTGCGGCGCTCGGAGCGGTTAGCGGCGGGGGCGGCCCCTCTTCCTCAGCGGCGGTCTTCCAAAATAACGAAGGCGCGCCGCGGTCAGGGTCCTCCAATCAAGGGGGATACTGGCGCCCGACGGGTGAGGGAGGATGGGTTTGTACCCCCGCAGTTGGGTTCGGGGCCTTCGCAGGAGCCCCCTGCTGACCCGGCCGCCCTGGCCTCCCCCGTGGGGGTGGGCACTGTCGTATTGTCGCAGTCTTTGTCCAGGGAGGGGGGGGCAGCACAGGGGGTGGACCCCACGGAGGAGGTCATTCCTCCGACCCCTGACCCGTTTGTGCCTCCTCATCCCGTGGGGACTGGGTCTGCCCTCGCGACAGCTTTGCCTGGTGGTCCCGGGGGCGCCAGCACCTCCTGGGGCGATAGGGTTGAGCGGGAGGAGGAGGAGATCCTCGAGGTGGTCGACGTGGACCAGGAGGAATTGCTCCAGCTTGCGGGCTTGTCCTGCAAGCGGGATTCTGGGGATCCTGGGGTTGGTGAGAAGAGGAGGAAAGGGTCACTGCACTCGAAATAGGCATGGCGTGCACTCCTGCGTTCTCGTGCGCCACCATCAACGTGGCCAGCATTTTCTCAGACCAGGCGCGGGCTACGGCCTATGATTTTCTTTCCACGAGTGGGCTGGATGTCATCTTCTTGCAGGAGACCAGGCTCACCTCGCTCGCTAGCCTTCATCGGGCGAAGCGGGAGTGGAGGTGGGGCCCTTCGTACTGGTCCCTTGCGGCACAGCCCTACGCAGGAGTGGCGGTTTTGTTCATGTCTAACCGATTTCAGGTGCAGTACGTGTGGGAACTGGAGCAGGGCCGGTGTCTGCTCTTAGACGGCTACTGTGGGCCCCATCGGTTTCGTTTCGTGGTGGTCTACGGCCCCCAGTCTAAGTTGGCGCGGAAGACCCTGTTTGGGGTCATCCGCCCCTACCTACACACCTCCCGTTTGGTGGTCCTCGCCGGGGATTTCAACACCACCACCTTTTTGCAGGACCGAGGGGGGGATCGTTGCCCACCCAGTTACGAGGGCCTCTTTTTGGCCGAGATGACCCGGACGGCTGACCTAGTGGATGTCTTCCACCGGGCCTTCCCACGGTCGCTGGGTTTCACCTATTACCATGGGACCCGCAGGAGTCGTATCGATCGGATATATGTGAGTGCCCGGGTGGAGTGTTCCCCTCCGCAGTTGCAGGCGGTTGACTTCTCGGACCACCGCGTCCTCTCCGTGTCCTTCCTGGCTAACCACGAGGAGCTCAGCAGGGGTCCTGGTCTGTGGTGACTGAATGTGCAGTTGTTGGCAACATCAGAGGTGGTCCAGGAGTTCTTGGCCTTTCTCGCAGACCAGGAGACCCTGTTGGGCGTTTTTCCTTCCCGTGGCGCCTGGTGGGATGAGGTGAAAACGCGTGCCCGCCAACTCTTCCGTTCCCGGGGTACCTCCATGGCTCGATCCCGCTACCTCACCTACACTGTCCTCCGGAGGTCGCTGGATCGTTTGGTATCCCGAGGGGCAGCGCGGGAGGAGGTGGAAGAGGTACGCGTCCAGCTCCGTGGCCTGCTTTATGATCGCCATGCCTCCCTCTGCTTTGAGGGGGCGGCCGGTGGGGTCGGCACTCCAGACCCTTTCCTGACTTGCAAGGAGAGGGTTCGGCGTCGGGAGGTCATGGCCCTGCGGGGCGAGGACGGTACCATTCATACCTCCCAGGAGGACCTTTTGCGGATGGTGGGGGAATACTTCTCGGACCTGTTTGGGGATCGCCCCGTGGACCTCACCCATATCCGAGAGTACTTGGGCCTTCCCCCGGTGTATTCGGCTGTGGTTCAGGCACAGGTTGATGCACTTGCTGCTCCGATTCAGCAGGTGGAGGTGGAGAAGGCGATTCGTGCCATGCCGTTGGGGAAGGTGCCTGGGCGCGATGGGCTCCCTGTGGAGTTCTATCGCACTTTCATCGCCCAGCTGGCCCCCTTCCTGACCTCTCTGTTTCAGGAGATCATGGATACGGGATTTCTCCCGCGGTCATTTCGCGAGTCTGTCCTGCTGCTGCTCTCCAAGGGGAAGGACGATAGCTCCTTGGACTTTAATGTTTAATGTTTATTAAACTTGATAAAAACCGCCTTTCAAGTATAATCAAGGCGGTGTACAATAAAAATAAGTCACATAAAATCCAGACGAAGCTGGAGGGTAAAAAGGAAATATACAATAATAATAAATATAAAATTTACAAAAAAAAAAAAAGGTAAATAAAATTATACTGAAACATCAGATATAGGCTATAAAATTATAAAGGACAGAAAGCAGGAGAGAGAAGACAACTGGGAGTCAACAAAACGAAAGAAGGGTATTAAATACAGACAGAGAAGGACATCAGATAAAGGGAGAAGGAACATCAAACGCTAGGGAAAACAAGTGAGTTTTTAGATTGTGCTTGAAAGTGGTGTGGAGTGGTTCAAGACGGAGGGTAGAAGGAAGGGAATTCCAGAGAGCGGGACCAGCAAAATAAAAGGCAGAGAGGCGGGTGGACTGTAGGTGAGCGCGAGAGGGAGGGGGAAGAGAGAGACGATTGAGATGAAAAGAGCGTGGGGTGTACCTGGGAGTGTGAAAGGAAAGTAAGTCAGCTAGATATGAGGGAATGCCAGTATGGAAAACCTTGTGTAGCAGAGTCAACATTTTGTATTGTGGACGAAAAGAAACAGGCAACCAGTGAAGATGGAAAAGTAAAGGAGTGACGCGATCGCGAGTAGTGGAAGAAGTGATTAGGCGAGCAGCGGTGTTTGTATCCTTTGGAGTCTGGCTAACTGATTTTTTGGGAGACCGAGAAATAAAGAATTAGAAAAATCGACCCGAGACATTACTAAAGATAGAACCAGTGTAGTTAAGGCAGAAGAAGATAGAAAGGGGCGTACAGAGCGGATCTGGCGAAGAAAGAAAAAAGAGGTTTTGGCGATGTGAGAGATATGAGTGCGAAAAGATAGGTCAGAGTCAAAGTGAACACCAAGATAACGAAACGTGGAAACTAGGGGAACCGGAGTGCCAGAGAAAGAAGGAGCGAGTGAAGGGGAGGGACCCCCACCAGAAAACCAGATAGCAAGAGTCTTAGTCAGATTCAGGTGGAGACAGTTAAGAGTAAGCCAGTTAGCAACAGAAGAAAGACACGAGTTCAAAGGAGCCAGATCAGGACAAGAGGAAGAGGTATGGTGAAGCAAAAGAATATCATCGGCGTAGAAGAAAGCTGATATACCGGACTGCTGGATTAGAAGAGCAAGGGGTGCCAGAAAGAGGTTAAAAAGAAGAGGAGCAAGGACAGAACCCTGAGGAACCCCACAGGAAAGACTTTGTGAATCAGACGGAGGAATTACAGGTGAAGAGGAAAGAACTGCACATGAGCGGGAATAAAGGAAGGAGTGAAACCAGTGATGAACAATGCCACAGAGACCAGCTTCCCGGAGACGGTGAAGAAGCAGAGAGTGGTCGACAAGATCAAACGCAGCCGAAAGATCCAGAGCAACCGCCACCGAAACCTCACCACGATCATGTGCCACATGTAGTGCATTAGTGAAAGCTAGAAGAACAGTGTCAACGCTGTGCCCAGGACGAAAACCAGACTGACGGGGGTGAAGATAGTTAGTAGAGTCAAGATGGTGAGAGAGCTGAGCGAAAACAAATTTTTCTAGAAGTTTAGAAAGGAAAGGAAGATTAGACACTGGCCGATAATTAGAAGGAAGTGAAGGATCAGAGGAGGGGTTCTTTAAGATGGGGCGGACCAAAGCGTGCTTCCAGGGTTTAGGAAAAATTCCGGTAGAAAGGCTAGAATTGAACATAGTAAGAATATGTGAAAGACAGCCAAGAGAAGGAGTGAGAAGCCAAGATGAGGGGATAGGATCAAGTGAGCAGAAGGTCTTCTTGGAGGAGGAAATGAGATGATGGAGTTCAGGCGCTGTAATGAGGGAGAAGGTAGCCCAGAAGTGTGAAAGGTGAGAAACTGGTGGGGGAGAGGGAAGGGGGGAGGAGAGATGATAGGGGCAGGGCAAGAAGGAAGGGAGTCACGCAAAGAATCAACTTTAGAGATAAAAAAGGAAGCCAGACGGGAGGGGGAGGGACAGACTGGGACTGCGGGGGCTGAGGATGGGGTGTGTAGTGAAAGAAGAGACTGGAAGACTGAATATAAATGGCGGGTTTGATTAGGAGCAAGAGATATAGCAGTGGAAAAATAATCACGTTTTGCAGAATGAAGCCTGGAGCTGTAATAGGAGTGATGAGACTTAAAGATAGATAAATTAATAGGAGAAGGGTCCCTGCGCCACAGACGTTCGGCTCTCCGGAGGTGCGTCCGGAGTAGCCGTAAGCCATAATGGTACCAGGGGTGAGAGGGGCGTTGACGAGGTGGCTGGGAGCGCAGAGGAGCAAAGCGGTTGAGGGCGTTGGAAAGAGAAGAAAACCAGGTAGAAGCTTGAGAATCAGGTGACAACAGTGGGAAATCGGGAGGGAGAAGTTCAGAGACTGGGGGTAATCGTTGGAGAGTGAGGGGAGTGAGGGCACGGGAAAGATGCCTTGAGGACGGGGGGGAAGAGGATACAGAGGAGACGGAGGATGCGCGGCTAGGGAGAGAACAAGAGAAGGTAAGATAGAAGTGATCCGTCCAAGGAAGGGGTGTAGCAGATACACCCGATAGAGAAAGAGGAAAGGATGTGGAAGTCAGAAGAAGATCCAAGGTGTGACCGGCCTGATGAGTTGGGAGAGCAACATGTTGAGAAAGAGAAAGATCTTGAAGGAAAGAAAGAAAGGAATGCTCCCGTGATGAAGAAGGAGCATCTCTCTTCTGAACGCGGACCGGAAGATCCTGGCCAAGTGTTTGGCCAACCGACTGGTGGAGGTGTCGGGCGTTTTGCTGTCCCCTTCCCAGTATTGTTCCGTTCGGGGGAGAGGGGTTCTGGACGCTGTCGCCACAGTCCAGGAGGTGGTGGAGAGAGGCCGGTCGCTCCAACAGGACCATTGGTTGGTCTCCTTGGATCAGTCCAAAGCCTTCGATCGAGTCAGTCACCGGTACCTGTGGGTGGTGCTCCAGCACTTCGGCCTCCCTGCAGGTTTCCTCTTCGTCGTGCAGGCGCTGTACCGAGGGGGGGTGAGCTTCCCGTTTATTAACGGGTGGCTCGGACGGCCGTTTTGGTGTCGCCTCGGGGGTGCAGCAGGGGTGCCCTTTGAGCCCCTTGCTGTATGTCTTCTCCCTCGACCCCTTCCTCCGGAGATTGTCCTCAGGTGGGTTGCGGGGCCTGGAGGCGCCGGGTGTGCCCCCGGTGTCCGTTGTTGCCTACGCTGATGACATCTCAGTTTACGTGGACGGCACTGAGGGGGTAGAGGCCCTGCGTGAGGCCGTGGAGGAGTACTCGGAGGTAGCCCACTCTGTTGTCAACCACAGCAAGTGCCAGACGCTGTGGTTGGGCCCCTCGGAGGCCTCCCCGCCTTCCTGCGCCCCCTTTCCTCCTCCCGTGGGGGAGGTCCGCGTTTTGGGCCTCGTCTTCGGGTCGGAGGACTGTGCGGAGTCCAATTGGGACCGTTGTCTTGAGACTGCACGGTGTCGGGTGCTGCGGTGGAGGGGGTGGAGGTGTACGTACGAGGAGAAGATCAAACTCCTCGGGACGTTTCTGCTTCCTCTCTTTCTGCACGTGGCCACGGTCTTCGTCCTTCCGTCGTCCCGTCAGGCGTCTGTCTGTGCCGTCTTTTTCTGTTTTCTGTGGGGTAATCGCCTGAACCCCGTCCAGCGCAACATCGTTTGCCTGGATCGGGCAGAGGGCGGTTTGGGTATGTTGCACCCCCTTGTCTTCCTGTCAGTCTTGTCTATGGCGTTCCACTTGGGTAGGATGCGGGAAGGGGGTGGGGTTTGGTGGGTGGCCTCCTATCGGGAATGGTTCTCCCGCTTCTGGGAGCAGTGGGAGGGGGCGTCCTCGGTCCCACGTGTGCGTCGGAGCGGGGAACAGGCCCCATCGTACGTATTTGCGATGGTGGGGCTCATTCGGCGGTGGGGGGTGACCGACCCGCTCGCCCAGTCCTTGGGGCGGAAAGGATTATACCGGATGGTGCTCACCTCTCACTTTCAACCATGGTGGGCCCTGCGGGACTGTCCAGCGGATGTGATGCAGCGAGGCCTTCGGTTGTTGAACTCCCCTCGGCTACCGAAGAAGGTTCGGGATGTGGCCTGGTTGTCTTTCCACGGGCGTTTGTACGTGAGGGACAACCTCAAGTACAGGTCACAGGCCGAGCGGGTCTGTCCGAGGGCCGGGTGTGAGGGGCAGACGGAGACCATGGATCATTTCCTCCGGCAGTGCCCCTTCAATGTGGATGCCTGCCGGTTGGTGTCCGCTGCTCTTCACCTGCGTGACCTTTCCCTTCTCACGTATGCGGAGTGGGTGTACGGGGCCTGGTCCTTTCCTCTAAGGCAGGACTCCGGGACCCTCTACCTCGTCACGGCAGTAGTGCGCTACCACCTGTGGCAAGCGCGCTGTCATGTCTCGACCCGGGGGTTGGTCCTGCCCCTCGACGAGGTGGTGCGGGACATTCTGGAGGAAGTGTCCAACATGGCGCAACGCGAAAGGCGGGTGGTGGAGGCCCATCGTTGGGAGCGTCTGTGGCGTCACCTCACCCTCCGCCCCCCGTGAGGGGGAGGGGTTCCCTGGGGTTCTCTTCCCTGTAGAGCTTTGGGGTTGTGTTGTTTCCCTGGGGAGGGGGGTGTGTGACAGGAGAGGGAGGGTTTCCTTCCCTGGGGTTTGTTCATGGGTAGGATTTTGGGGTTGTTTTTCTCTCAGGGGGGGGGTGGGGAGGGGGTGTGCTGGGTTTGACCACTTGTCCGCTCTCCCTTTCTCCTTGGGGGTTGGACGTCCCCCCTGGTTTTTGTTTTTGTTTTTGTTTTTGTACATGTCCTTGTCTTTTTTCCGTGTTCTGTGCATCCCGTTCCGCTGTCTCGGTTGCAGTGCAGGGCAGGGCTGGGGTGTGTTTCTCTTTTATCTTTTGTTTTTGTATAATTGGTTTTGTTTGGAGGGATTTTGTTGGGGACGGGCTCAAGGTGCCCTTATGTTTTTGTTTGGGGGGGTGGGGGTGGGGGCGGGGAATTTTTGCTATGGCTGTTCTTGTTTTGTGGGGTGGATGGGGAGGAGGCAGGGATCGGGGGAGGGGGAGGGGGGAGCTGCTGCTCCCTCTGCAGGGGAGGGGATGGGGACAGGGGATGTTGTATTTGGGTGGGTTTGGGGGGGGTTCCGGCAATCCCCACCAACGGACAGTGCGGACAATTTGGACTGGTGGGGGTTGTTGTGCGAGGGAGGGGTTTTGCGATGCACCATGGACATTGGACTGAAGGGGGGGGGGACATGGACATTGTCATGGACTATTGCGGGTTGTTGTTGGGGGGATGGGCACGTGTGTTGGTTGTTGGGTTTGGTGGTGGGTTTGGGGAGGTGGGTCACGGGGGGGGGTTATGATATTTGTTCTGTGCTATGTCAGGGGGGTGGGGGTTTGGGGGGGTGAGGGACTTGGTTGGGGTGATTGTTTTTGCTTTTTGTCTGTTTTTCTGTTGCTTGTCACAATAAACAAAATTTCCACTCATATCAACTTGCTCGAGTATTTCAAGTCTGGGGAACACCAGACATAGACCTCTTTGCAAGTCCAAAGAATGCCAAACTTCCCCGGTACTGTTCCAGACTTCCAGCTCAAAATTGTCAGGCAAGGGATGCATTCCTGCTCCATTGGGGCCAGGATTTTCTCTATGCCTTCCCACCAATTGCCCTAATTCCCAAACCCTTATTCAAACTCCAGAGAGACAGAGGTCGCATGATACTCATAGCTCCCTGTTGGCCAGACAAACATGGTATCCTCTTCTCTTAGGTCTCTCTCGAGCCACTCCTCTGGAGTTGGGGAGCGCTCCGGATCTAATGTCCCAGAACAACAGATCCCTACTGCACCCCAATCCCCAGTCCCTTCATCTCAAGGCCTGGCTGCTCAAGGCATAGAATTTCAAGATCTAGGCCTTTCACAACAAGTGAAGGATATTCTTCTAGCTTCCAGAAAACCTTCCACAAGGCGTTCTTACGCTTTTAAGTGGAAGAGGTTCTCAATCTGGTGTTGCCAGAGGGGACTTAATCCCCTGTTGGTAACAGTAGAGTCCCTTCTGGACTATCTCCTTCACTTATCAACTTCTGGTCTCAATACCAATTCTGTTAGAGTCCATCTTAGTGCTATTGCTGCATCTCATAAACTCTTTGATGGACAACCAATTTCCTCTCATCCTCTTGTTTCAAGATTTATGAGGGGTCTCCTTTTAACAAAACCTCCCATCAAACCACCTCCGGTGGCATGGGATCTTAATCTTGTTCTGGGTCAACTCATGAAGCCACCCTTTGAACCTTTAGCTACTTTGGAGCTAAAGTTTCTTTCATGGAAAGTCATTTTCCTAATTGCTATCACTTCTGCAAGACACCTTAGTGAACTGCAGGCTTTAGTGGATGGACCCGCCTTATACGAGGTTTCATCATGACAAAGTAGTCTTGAGGACTCATCCTCATTTTATGCCAAAGGTGGTATCACCTTTTCATTTAAACCAATTGGTTTATCTCCCAGTCTTCTTTCCTAGGCCTCATACCTCCAGCGCGGAAAGAAATCTTCATACCTTAGATTGTAAACGGGCTCTGGCTTTTTATCTTCACAGAACTCAGCCATTTAGAAAGTCTTCTTAGCTTTTTCTGGCTTTTTTTTTTTTTTTTTGAATTTCAAAATATTTTATTCAGCAAATTCAAGAATACAAACATTCCAAAAACAAACATTGCAAATCAATAAGTAAACTAAATTACAGTCCACATCATGAGGAGCAGAACAAAACAAAGAATAAAAAAAAATGAAAGAAAACTTGCACAAAGAAAACTGCAAGAAAAAGGAAAGCTGACCTGATCATTTTAAACTCTTTTTTTTCCATCTGATGACAAGAATTCAACCAAAAACTAACTATCGACCTGTGAAGAATGTGACAAAAGAAAAGTATCCAAAGCCAATGTTTCCAAGAAGACATACTTGGTGCCCTTAAAAGTGACTAAACATTTGCAAGGAAATTTGGAATATTGTGTGCAATTTTGGAGACCACATCTTCAAAAGGATATAAACAGGATGGAGTCAGTGGTCAATGGTCTTTGTTATAAACTGTATGGGGACAGACTTAGAGATTTCAATAAATAAACATAAACATATATACTTTAGAGGAAAGGAGGGATAGAGAATATATGATGGAGATGTTTAAATACCTCCATGGCATAAATGCACAAGAGCCTCTTTCGATTGAAAGTAAGCTCTGCAATGAGGGGGCATAGGATGAGGGTGAAATGGGATAGATGCAGAAGTATTATGCAGAAATATTTCTTTATGGAAAGAGTGGTAGATGCGTGGAGTAGTCTCCCAGTGGAGGCAGTAGAGACAAGAACAGTATCTGAGTTCAAGAAAGAATGAGACAAACACAGAAGATCTTTAAAGGAAAAAAACGTGACTATAGTAGTTGATATGAAAGGACAGACTAGATAGGCCATATGGTCTTTTTCTGCCGTCATGTTTCTATTTTCTTCCCTAATTGCATAACTTTCTACTTGTCCACATTAAATTTCATCGGCTGTTAGGCTGTCCTGTCTCTCAATTTCTCATGGTCCTCTTGCATTTTTTCACAATCCTGTTGTGTTTTAACAACTTTGAATAATTTTGTGTCATCTGAAAATTTGATCTCCTCACTAGTTATTCTTATTTCTCCAGCACCAAGCAGGAAGTCAGTCCTCACATATGGGTGGCGCCGACGGAGCCCCCGTGCAGAGCATTTCCCCAGCTTTCAAAGAAAGCCTTTGGGAATGCAGCGCGCCTGCGCGGTCCCCTTCCCGCCCAAGGGTGCCATCTTGCTCAGTCTTTCTTTTTCCGCGGAGCCCGACGGACGTGAGTTTGTGTCACCCGGGAAAAGTTGATTTTTTTTCTGCGATTTTCACGTTGTCTTATCCAGTTTGACGCCAGTTCCCTTTCCCGCCTGGGCTCGGTACACTGGTATCAAGTCCGGAGTTGTGTTTTTTCGGTTTTTGTACTTCGTCACTAGCGTTTGCGCTCTTTTTGTGTTTTCACTGGCAGCCCGGTCTTTTGACCTTGCAGGGGCCCTTTTTCCCCCGATGGCTGCCAGCGGGTTCAAAAAGTGTGATCAGTGCAAGAAACTTATGTCTCTCACCGACACACATGACTGCTGCCTCAGATGCCTCGGGCCTGATCATGAACCGCTGGCCTGTGGCCCGTGCGGCAAAATGTCGAAGGCACTTCGGAGCCGTCAGCATCAACGTGAGAGAATTTTCTCTGACTCTCCATGTGGCCGGGCCCGGACTTTGTCAGAGGCCTCGACATCTCAGGAGTCCGACCCCAAGCACCGTCGGGGTTCCTCTGAAAGGGGGTCTCCCTCCCGGGAGCACCGAAGGAAGAAAAAGCTCGCGAGGGCGGCGTCGGTGGAGGCTCCTGGTTCCTTGAGTGCCAGGTCGCGTAGCCCTGACCGCCGCCCCGGGCTCTCGGAGTCGGAGAGGCCTTCCAAGCTACCTCGTGTGGAGCCGGAGTCCCCGAGTCACGTAAGTGCAGTTGTCCTCATAGACTCTCCTCCTGGGGAGCCGACGTCGGTCCCGACGCTGTCGGGACCCGAGTTGGGGGCTGCTGAGTCTCATGAGCTTGGACTCAGGTTGACGGCCTTGGAGAGCAGCTTGGCTGCCTTCATGGAACAGCAGCGGGTGCTGATCGCCAGTCTTACCGGTGCATCTGCCCCGACCACTGGGACCTCGACGTCTAAGTTGACCCCGGAGACTGAGCCGATCCTCGAGTCGATGAAGTCTTGAGTCGATCCTCGGTCAAGGTCCCCCTCGACCTCCCGTGCGGGACCGAGGTCGTCGACGCTGATACCCTCGGCGTCGGGGCGGGCGGCACCGAAGCCCACATGGCCGGAGCCACTCGATTCCTCCTCGGAGGAGTGGGAGACGGAGGACGAGGAGTCCCTGGACACCTTCTGGACCCAGTGCGTCCCTTCGGACACACCAGAGTTCAAGCCTCGGAGACGGTCGTCCCCCCCGGAGGATACCCGGTTCTCGGACTTCGTGAGGGACATGGCCAAGGCCTTGGCCTTCCCTGCGGGCGCCGAGGAGGAGCCTCGAGCTGAGGAGCTCGATGTCCTCCAGTATGACTTTCCTCCGAAGGAAGTCTTTACTGTCCCGGTTTCTCCGATGCTGGAACGGCTGCTCTTCCGTATGTGGGAGGCACCGGCCTCGATGCTGGTTCTTAGCAAATGGGTCGATTCTATTTATCGAGTCCATAAGAGCCCTGGGTTCCAAAAGGCGCAGCTACCGCACCACTCCATGGTTGTGGAATCGGCCATGCACCGTCTGAAGAGTCAGAAGATGCACTCCTCGGTGCCCCCTGGCCGGGAGGCCTGGAACCTGGATGCCCTCGGTAGAAAGTGCTTCCAGGGCTCTATGCTGTCTTGCCGTGTCCAGACCTACCAGCTGTACTTGGGCATGTACCTATGAGACCTGGTAAAGGAGATTGCCGGGTTCTAAGCTGGCCTCTCCGAGGAACCTTTGCAGAGGTTCAAGGCTTTATCAACAGGGATTCGAGAGTGCTCGAAGTTTATCTCTCGAGCAGCCTATGATGGCTTCGAGGCTTCGGCCCAGGTAGCCGTGGCTGGCATCGGTGCACGCCGTCAGGCCTGGCTACAGTCATCAGACCTGGAGCAATGGGTGCAGGACAAGTTGGTTGATGTCCCTTGCCGAGGTGAAAACCTCTTTGGTAAGCCCATGACTGAAAAGAATGCAGAAATCGAGACTGAGACTCTCACCAGGACAAGGCTGTCCAGGGAGACTTCTGCCCCTTCTCAGAAAAAGAAGGGCTCGTGGAAGAAGCCCTTTTTCCCGAGGAAGGGTGCTGCCTACAAATCCTACCCTCAATATCAGGCCTCTCCAGCTCCCCAACAGGGCCAGCAGGCCAAGGGGCAGGGGCATGGGCCCCGTAGGCAGAAGACCCCCAAGCTGCCAGCTCCAGCTCCTGCACAGCAGGGAGCGGGGTTTTGACTCCCACAGCATAGCCTCTTCTCCACAGCTGGCTCCACTCAGCACAGGAGGTCGGCTGACCCTGTACGCCTACAGGTGGCCAGCCATCACAGGGGATACCTGGGTCCTCAACATAGTCCAAAAGGGCTACATGCTCCACTTCCACCAGATACCCCCCCTCCTACTTTCCAGGGGAGCCTCCAAGACTCCCTCTGCACAGAAACCTCCTCCTTCAGGAGCTGGCAAGTCTTCTAAAGGAACAGGCGGTGGAACCGGTGCCTCACCACCTGGAAGGGCGAGGCTTCTACTCCAGTTACTTTCTGGTACTAAAAAGGACAGGAGGCCTCCGGCCTATCCTAGACTTGCGAAACCTAAACAAGTTTCTGGAGAGGGAAAAGTTCAAGATGCTTACCCTTGGGATACTGCTGCCCTACCTCCAGCAGGGAGATTGGCTATGCTCCTTAGACCTAAAGGAAGCTTATACCCACATTCTCATCCATCCAGACCACAGACAATATCTCAGATTTGTGGTGGGAGGAAACCATTTTCAGTACAGAGAACTTCCCTTTGGCCTAACCTCTGCCCCCAGGGTTTTCACCAAATGCCTGGCAGTCGTGGTGGCCTATCTCAGAAATCAGGGAATCTTTGTCTTCCCATACCTGGACAACTGGCTCATCAGGGGTCAGTCTCTCCAAGAGGCCAGACAAGCCACTCTTCGCACTGTCTCTCTTCTTCAGCGTCTGGGCTTTGTCATAAATTACGCAAAGTCCACTTTGCTCCCCTCACAGAACCTAGAGTTTATAGGGGCAGGATGAGACACCCTGCAGGCAGGAGCTTACTTGCCCGAGGACAGGGCCCACAGGCTGATGCACTTGGCCAGCCAGTTCCAAAGCGATTCTCAGGTCTCCGCCAGACACTTCCTGCGGCTCCTGGGTCACATGCCATCCACGGTACATGTGACCCCGAATGCCCATCTGCACATGCGGGAGGCTCAGTGGTGCCTCAGAGCTCAGTGGGCGCAAGCCACAGGCGAACTCCGAAACAGAGTAAAGGTGTCCAAACTGCTCTTGGACTCCTTACAGTGGTGACTACATCTCCCAAACCTTCTCAGGGGGTACCCTTCCAGGCCCCAGCACACACAAGGGTGCTGACGACTGATGCTTCCTTAAAGGGCTGGGGTGCACATTGCCAGGGCAGGTGCACTCAAGGCCTCTGGTCTCCTTGGGAGTCCACACAGCAGATCAATCTTTTGGAGCTGCGGGCAATCCGCTTGGCTCTACAGACTTTTTCTCATGCCCTCTCTCACCAGTCTGTCTTAGTTCAGACAGACAATCAGGTAGCAATGTTGTATGTGAACAAGCAAGGGGGCACAGGGTCCAGACTCCTGTGTCAGGAGGCGCAGGCCCTTTGCCCTTTTGCAGTCAAACAAGGCATGTTTCTCAAAGCAGTTTATCTACCTGGTCAGGAGAGCTTCTTGGCAGACAAACTAAGCAGGATTTTCCTGCCTCACGAATGGCAGTTGAATCCACTGGTGGTCCAGCAGATCTTTCTATGATGGGGGCTTCCATCCATCGATCTCTTTGCAAGTCCACTGAACCATGAACTGCCCAGGTTTTTCTCCAGACAGCCGCATCCCC
Organism: Ichthyophis bannanicus; assembly: GCA_033557465.1. Taxonomy (NCBI): domain Eukaryota; kingdom Metazoa; phylum Chordata; class Amphibia; order Gymnophiona; family Ichthyophiidae; genus Ichthyophis; species Ichthyophis bannanicus. The sequence goes on along the minus strand of CM066031.1, from coordinate 1,263,444,353 downwards.
TGAGAATGGTAGCAGATGCATTTCTGATCCCTTGGTCTACGGGCCTCCTGTATGCGTTTCCTCCCACGCCCCTGGTGGCCCGAACTCTGTTCAAGATTCTACGGGAAAAGGCCTCGGTCATTCTGGTAGCCCCCAGATGGCCGAGGCAGCCGTGGTTTCCACTTCTTCTGCAGTTGGCAGTGGAAACTCCATTCCCTTTGGGGTTGCAACCCGATCTCCTGTCTCAGGATCAGGGTTCCCTTCTGCACCCCAGTCTCAGGTCCCTCAATCTGATGGCCTGGCTGCTGAAAGGATAGTGCTAGCTTCTTTACGTAAGTATTAGTGTAAGTATTAGTGTATGTGTCTCATATCCCCGCATGTTAAATGTATCCCCCAATTGTGTTGTGACCGCTTTGATTGAAGGATAAGGCGGTATACAAAAACTGTCTAAATAAAATAAATTTACTTCTACCTAGGAAAGCTGAGGAGGTGGTCTTGGCCTCGAGGAGGCAATCCACCAGAAAGTCTTATGCACTCAAGTGGCGCAGACTCTCAGTGTGGTGTGCTCAGCACAATGAAGATCCTTTCTCCTGCCTTGTGCCAGGAGTGCTACAATACCTACTTCACTTGTCAGACCTAGGTCTTAAGTCCATCTCTGTTCGGGTCCACCTCAGTGCTCTTTCAGCACACCACTCACCGGTGGAAGGACAGTCGCTGTCGGTTCACCCCTTGGTGTCCTGCTTCCTCAGAGGCCTGCTTTTGCTCAAGCCTCCGATTCGTCCACCTGCCACTGAGTGGGATTTGAACATGGTCTTGCAACAACTTACTCGCCCACCGTTTGAGACGATGGCTACTTGCCATTTACGCTTCCTGTCTTGGAAGGCGCTCTTCCTGGTAGCTCTTACCTCGGCCAGACGTGTGAGTGAACTACAAGCTCTGGTTTCTGATAGACCATACACACGGTTCTATAGGAACAGGGTGGTCCTTCGGACTCATCCGAAGTTCCTTCCAAAAGTTGTCTCCTCTTTCCACCTCAACTGGAAGGTGGTTCTTCCGACATTCTTTCCCAGGCCGCATACCAGCCGGGCTGAAACAGTCTTGCATACTCTGGACTGTAAGAGGGCATTGTCCTTTTACATTGAACGTACGCAGGGACATTGAAGGGCTATTCAGCTCTTCGTCTCCTTTGACCCTAATAAATTGGGGTTACCTGTCTCCAAGCGTACCTTGTCTACTTGGGTAGCAGATTGCATCGCCTGGGCATACAAGGCAGTTGACCTTCCCTTGCAGGGTCGAGTCACGGCCCACTGTGTCAGGGCGAAAGCCACGTCAGTAGCTCATCTCTGCTCTCTTCCATTGCCAGACATATGCCGGGCCGCTACTTGGTCTTCAAGCCAGACTTTTGCAGCCCACTACTGCCTCGAGAGAGAGTCCTGAAGGAACAGTGCTTTCGGACAGGCGGTACTCCGTAATCTCCTTGAGGTTTAGGCAACTCCTACCCTCCGGCCCTTGTGTTGGGCTACCGTATGGGGGGCGTTCTCAGAGGACATTCTTATCACAGATGCCGAGTCTCTTGAGAGGGAGCCATTTTTTCAGCTTTGGGTTCCCGGTAGCCTAGAGCTGGGGAGTCCCATATGTGAGGACTGACTTCCTGCTTGGTCCTGGAGAAAGAGTAGTTACTCACCTGTAACAGGTGTTCTCCAGGAGCAGCAGGAATCAGTCCTCACGACCCTCCCTCCTCCCCTGGAGTTGCAGTCATATCCTTTATTTTGATTTTTGCTGTCTTTTAGCTATGTCATCAGACTGAGCAAGATGGCACCCTTGGGCGGGAAGGGGACCGCGCAGGCGCGCTGCATTCCCAAAGGCTTTCTTTGAAAGCTGGGGAAATGCTCCGCACGGGGGCTCCGTCGGCACCGACGTCATCCATATGTGAGGACTGATTCCTGCTGCTCCTGGAGAACACCTGTTACAGGTGAGTAACTACTCTTTCCAGGTCATTTATATATATGGTAAAAAGCAGTCGGCCCAGCACAGATCCCTAGGGTATTTCACTATTCACCTTTCTCCATTGAGAAAACTGTCCATTTAGATCTACTATTTTGTTTTCTATTTTTTTTTTAGCCAATTCCTAATCCATAATAGTACATTGCCTCCTGTCCCATGACTTTTTAATTTTGCCAAGAGTCTCTCATGAGGGATCTTGTCAAAGGCTTTCTGAAAATCCAGATACACTATGGGCCCGATTATGTGATGCGGATTGCATGGCTGCCCATCCCGGTGGGATGAGCATCTCTGCAAGCCATCCGGGCCCAATTCCCCCTCTGGCTCCCCCCATACATCCTGAGCATCAGGACAGAGAGAGCCAGTGGGGGACAGGAGGGGGTGGAATCATGGCAGAGTGGGGGCGGGCCAGACCGACAGGATGTACAGTGCCGATTCAGGTCACGGCCTTGTGCGTCCTGCCAGGCCCGTGGGGATGTGCTGCCTATTCCATCTCAAAGGTGGAATAAGCAGCACAAAACTGACAATCGGGCTTGAGGATCCCCCTGGGGCTGGGGCCGCATAGAAACATAGAAACATAGAAATATGACGACAGAAAAAGACCACATGGCCTATCTAGTCTGTCCTTCCATAACAACTACAACAGTCCACTTTTTGCCTTTAGAGATCCTCTGTGTTGGTCCCATGCTTTCTTGAATTCAGTTACTGTCCTCATCTCTACCACCTCCACTGGGAGACTATTCCACGGATCCACTACTCTTTCCGTAAAGAAATATTTCCGCATATCACTCCTGAATCTATCTCCCTTCACCCTCATCCCATGTCCCCTCGTAGCAGAACTTGCTTTCAATTGAAAGAGGCTCTCTCCCTGAACATTTATGCCACGGAGGTATTTAAACATCTCAATCATATCACCTCTATCCCGCCTTTCCTCTAAGGTGTACATATTAAGATCCTTAAGTCTGTCCTCATATGCTTTATAATGAAGCCCATTAATCATTTTGGTAGCAACCCTCTGCACCGACTCCATCCTGTTCACATCCTTTTGAAGGTGCGGTCTCCAGAATTGCACACCATACTCCAAATGAGGTCGCACCAAAGACTTATACAGAGGTATTATCACCTCCTTTTTTCTGCTAGCCATTCCTCTCTGTATGCACCCAAGCATCCTTCTAGCTTTTGCTGTCGCCTTTTCCACCTGTTTAGCTACTTTAAGATCATCAGACACAACCACGCCTAGGTCCCGCTCTTCTTTAGTGGACAAAAGTACTTCACCTCCTATACTGTATTGCTCCCTTGGATTGCTGCAGCCCAAATGCATGACCTTACATTTTTTAACATTAAATCCCAGCTGCCAAATTCTAGACCATTCTTCAAGCTTAGCTAGATCCCTCCTCATGTTATCTACCCCTTCCTGGGTGTCTACTCTATTGCAGATTTTGGTATCATCCGCAAAGAGGCAAACCTTACCCGACAGCCCTTCCGCTATATCACTAACAAAGATGTTAAAAAGAATCGGACCAAGGACAGATCCCTGGGGCACACCACTGGTAACATCCTTCTCCTCAGAGTGAGCTCCATTTACTTGTACTCTTTGTCGCCTCCCACCCAACCAATTTCTAACCCAAGCAGTAACTTTAGGGTCTATCCCTAGGGTGCTCAGTTTGTTTATAAGTCGCCTGTGAGGAACAGTGTCAAAGGCTTTACGGAAATCTAAATACACCACATCTAGAGCTCTCCCTCGGTCCAACTCCCTGGTCACCCAGTCAAAAAAATCAATCAGATTTGTCTGACAAGACCTGCCTCTGGTGAATCCATGCTGCCTCGGATCCTGTAATCCGCTGGACTCCAGAAACCTCACTATTTTCTCTTTCAGCAGCGTTTCCAATAATTTACTCACCACCGAAGTTAAACTAACCGGCCTGTAGTTTTCAACCACATCCTTACTTCCGCTTTTGTGTAAAGGCACCACATGAGCCTCTCTCCAGTCCTTTGGCACCACTCCTGACTCCATGGGGGTCCCCGTTGCCTGATCCAGGCCACGACAGGCCAGCCGTGGGTCGGGCAGCAGGAAAACGGGGGGCCGAAGTCACGGGAGTCGGGGGCACCTGTGGGGAGGACGTCCCCACAGGTGGCAGGGGCACGTCGGGCTGTCTCTAGGCCCAAATCTGGTTACCGTGGGAACCTTTTGTTTCCTCAGTCCAGAATCAGGTGCAAATGGGCCCATCTTGTTGGGGCCATCCGGATGGCCTGAATGTGCCCCTACCTGAATCGGGCTCAACATCAACCAGCTCAGCTTTATCTACCTGTTTATTCAGACCGTCGAAAAAATATGAGATTAGTAAGACAAGACTTTCCTTGACTAAATCCATGTTGGCTTCCTGCCATTAAGCCATGACTGTCCACATGTTCAGTAATTTCGTTCCTTATAATGGTTTCTACCATTTTGTCTGATATAGATGTCAAGCTAACTGGCCTTTAGTTTCCTGGATCACCCCTGGAATCCTTTTAAAAACTGGCTTCAGTTCAAAGAATTATCAACATTTGTATTAAGGCCCCACCAAGGGTATGCTGTCACTTAGCTCAACAGTGTGGTAATTTTTCATGGTAGGCAACATAAGACGCTCTGTTGATTGGTATACCAGAGTTTAGAGAGAAAAAATGGTATCTTTAGTAAATTGAGAGATGTTGGTGTAAAAAACATATCGATGAGTTGAGAGCATTTATATGGATTCTATGAAGGCTTATAAAAGCTTGATACTGGAAGCAAAAATGATATGTAAACTTCTGAATGTAAACCCTGCTAGCGCTGATAACATTCCAACAGTGGCTAAATTTGCTACTTATTTCTCTGCTAAGATGAATAGACCATTTGTAGTTGGGTATAGCAGTGTTGTATTAGTCAAGGATGAAAATAATCTCATGGGAGGGTCTAATATTCAGAATGAGGAAATTGATCGTAGTATATTACCTATGTTTGGCTCTAAATGCCCACTAGATCAAGGATGGCCAACTCTGGCCCTGGTGCACCACATATCCAGCCTGGTTTTCAGGATGTCCCTAATGTTTATGTTTATTCAGGCACTTGATATACCGCCCCCCCCCCCCATAACATTGGGGCAGTTTACAACATTACAAGAGCATAAGAAAAGGAAAGGAAAAGGAACTACAATTCATATAGGAAAGAGGGGAAAAAGATACATTCATACAAGCGTACTTAAAGAAAAGATGGTCAAAGCAGTGGGTTAGGGGATCATGGAGGGAGGTCAAAGGCAGAGGAGAAGAGGTGGGTTTTCAGAAGAGAACGGAACTTAGGGTAATGAATATTCATAACAACAACACTACTCCACAACTCACAGACCCAAAAAAACTCCCATCCAAAACAATCTGCTAAATTATAATAGGCCAAAATCAGATCCAGTATCCTACAAAAAACCATCACAGAGGCAGCAACGCACTCTACTGAGAAAATTTTAAACACAGGAGAAAAAGCCTCAGGATAACATCTCATCCCACTAAAAGCCTTAGGGGACAGAAAGGGGCTCCACATCCCAGGCTTAAAAAACTCCCACCATTTATTTATTTATGAATATATAACATTTTAGAACATGCTTCCCAATGTAGATGAAGTCTTAAACGATATAAAACAAAGAATACTCCGTGGCGCCTCAGCAGCAACCGTTGCTAAAGCTACTGGCCAAGATAAACGTGATTAAATTGCATTATAAGCCATTGGAGCTCTAGACGATGGTATAAAAGTTAGAATACCTGTGGAGGAAACACAGAAAGTCGATAGAAGCTTAAAACTATTCAATGCCTGCCTTATACAGTTTACTTATCTGAAGGCAGCCGGCATCCAATGCATCATCCCTCCACTGTCCTAAGGCCGCCGATTCGTTCAACATAGGGCTTCTGCAGCTAACAACCGCTACAACACGCAGCCTCTTAGCCACAAACTTCTAAGAGCAACCAACTTATTGTCCTGGTCCTACATTAAAAAACAATTAAGAATAACCCTACAAAGATCTTTGTTTCACTTTAAAAAGTTTCATCGTCGTCTAGAGCTCCTATGGCTTATAATGCAATTTGATCAAGTTTATCTTAGCATGATGCACAGAATGGCCGGCCTGCAGCGAAGCTGACACACACACTCTCCCCCCCCCCCTCTCTCTTCCCCCCTTTTCCTTTTCCCCTCTTTTCCCTTTCCCCTCCCTCTTCTCTCCTCTCTCTCTCTCCACCCACCCTTCTAGTGTATTTTATTGGTATTTACAGTTGGCTGATTTTAGTTCCTTCTGCAGGCTTTCTTATCTCTATATTGATTTACTTTCATTTCATTTCTATTTAGGTTTTATACAGCTGGTTTCTTTTATGGGCGTTCCATTTCCTTTATTTTCTATGGCCTCGTGTATTAATTTTTACTTAGGTTTTATACAGCCGGTTTCTTTTAGGGGCGCTTCATATGTTTTTTGTGTTATGGGCTCTTCGGGACCAATGGCTATATTTTAAGTGTATGAGCTATTGACCACCCGACGGAAGAAACCACAATTTTTATTGTTATTATTCATCTCCGATTTCCTTTTAATTCTTTGTTTTGATTCATGAGTAGTTAAATGGGCTGCTGGTATATCTATAGGCAGAAGTCACATGATGACTTTCTCGCCATAATAAGTTATTTATTTATTTAACATTTTTTATATACCGTCTTTCTACGAATCAAAACGGTTTACATAGAACAATAAAAGCAGTGTATTTCAACTGTTTACAAGGAACGAATAACAGAATACAGAATAAAACATGAAGAACTAAATTATAATATACAATTAATTATAGTGAACAATGATCAACTATGTGCATATTTACATATATATGTGTAGGGCTACGGATGGGGGTATTGTAAAGTTTGATGGAGCAAGGGCAGGAAGGTAGAAATAAGGGGTTTAGTTCACAGTGCAGTAATGGGCATTTCTTTGAATCGGCATACCTACGGAGTCTAAGGCAAGAAGGTAACTGCTTTTCTGCTTTTGAAACCTTTAGAAAGATACAATATTGTTCATATGTGCTCCCTTTTTTGGGTGTTATGTTCAGTCTCGACAGTTTAAATCTGGGGTCACCAACCTCCAGAGGGCCGCGGGCCGCACAGCCGACTACCGGGAGCCTCGCGGGCCGCACCCCCCTTCTCCCCGCCCCCGCGAAAAAAAACAACAAACGCAAAATTATGAAGACAATGGCTGATCACCTTTATTGAATTTAATGAGATGGCTGATGATTCATGCTAGCAGATAAACGCTTAAAGTCCGGCTTCACAGATGACACTGACAGGAGAAGGGACGCTTGCAGGTGGTCGTCGGTGAGCTGCGAGCGCGTGGATACAATGGCGGGAATCCTTGGCGGGCCGCACGTAATGTTAACCGGGGTAGAGCCTCGCGGGCCGCACGAAGGGACCTCGTGGGCCGCAGGTTGGTGACCCCTGGTTTAAATGATGATATAACTCTCAATGTTTCTCACATTCCTTGGGTAACGCAAAGTGAGCGTTCTTAGGAGTTTTAGCTATTTTCTTCCCTCAGCCTCATTAATAAGACTACATACAACGAGCTGCTTTTGAATAGGCGGTAACTTAATTTAAAGACATGACTCTACAGTGTTCCCTTTTAATTACAAACTGTGGGGTGAATAGAATCGGGAGGTAGACTATCCTTATATATGTCGAATAGAATATGATTGTCTACAAATAAAAAAAGGGCTGCCTGCCTTACCCTTTCCATACAATTCATTTAGGTGCATTGTCCCCTCATCCATTTAGATTTTTTTGATTGTTCTCATAACATTGGGGTGGGATTCCTGGACATTTGTTTTTAAAAGTGTATTATTGCTTCTGCCCACACACCTGCTTCTTTCTTTGGCTTCAGTTTCACATTTACATGATTTGTTTTTCTTATGGTTTTTTATGAGATTTGCTGTTCCTCCTCTCCCTTCAGTTTTATCAGATACCACAGGAGGATTGTCATTAGATGGAGAATTATTTTATGGTTTGTGAGATATGTTTTTTATTTACAGTATGTGCCACAATCTTTAATTTTAACACTTTTTCACTGAAGTAATGTACCACATTTAGAAGCTTTGTCTCTTTATCTTATAAAATTATTGATTTTTGATTAGTTAATTCTTTATTTATTTTATGTTGATGTGTTTATATGAACATCCTTTACTGCTTTATGGTTTCCTTATCGTTGTTTTATGTTAATTATAGATGGATTCCTTTCTTATATATATTTTTATACAGTTTTTTTTATATATATGTTTTATGTTCCCTGTAAGATGGTTATCTCCAAGTTATGATGCCCTGTTCAATGTAATTTGAGTTTGTTCAATGTAAACTGCCTTGATATTATGAAAGGCGGTATATAAGAAATGTTAAATAAATAAATAAATAAATGATTTTAATATGGTTTATTTATTATTTATTTAATGATGTGTATTGTTTTATGCTGTTTTTTTTAGTGTTTTTAAGCCGAAATACCTCGGAAGAAGGCTTAGCCAAAACATGGCTTATGTTGGGTGTTCGGCAGTTGCTTTTCTCCCTGGTACCCCGTACGTTTCTTCAAATAAAGTTCCTTTTTATCATGCATAGACTGGTTTCCTTTGTACTATTGATGCATCAGACCTACCTGATGAAATGTGGCCGTGGGGTCGTCCCCAGGGGTATGCTAAGCACGAGGCCCACCTCGTGGGGGGGGGGGGGAGACAGGTCTCCTCCAGGAGGGATCCGGTTGACTCCAGGTGGTGAGCTCGATGCACAGTCCCAAAATGCACCAGGTTTCCAAGAGCCATTAGAGGAGCTGAAGTGGGGAAACGTGTGTTCAATCAGGAGGGCTATGAGGTAATCCCTAAGCACTCATCTCAAAGGGCAGGGCCTGATTCAGCACAGCTGCGCTGGGTTAGGGAGGAGCACTCATCCAGGCAGAATAAGAGTAGAGTTTATTCTACAGATGACCATCTTCATGATCACCTTGGATATGCAGAGAAGGATCATCAGTTTCATCTGAAGAATCAGCAGAAGCAGAAGCCAAACCGGACAGATAGAGAAGGAAAGAAACCCTCTGGAAGGAAGAGGAGAAAAGCCTTTGAGAGGTCTAGAAGAGTCCAAGGCAGTACGTATACTGGGAGGTATTCCCAGGGCCAGCATAGACCATTGGACTGGGGAAAGCCAGAGGAATGGTGCTGCAGAACAAGGAATCACCAGAGGCTACCTGTGAGGGAGACGGCTGCACGTGGAAGGGACTCTAAGACCTATGCCAGAAGGTATGTGAAGAGAGATCCAGTGTCCAGGGATCAGGACTGGAAGGCTGGACATAAGAACTGGACTACATACTGGCCAGGCTATATAGAGAGGAACTATAGCAACAATGGAAGCTCAGGTATGAACACTGATCTATGCCCTAGCTATAACCTTGAAAGAAAGCAGGGAAATAAGTATTCTCCTGAAAGGGCTCCATTGAAAGATTCATCTGTACCAATTCATGATAGTGACCCTATGCTTGTTGATGAAGGGGAAATAATAGCAGATCAAGATATTGTTTATATGGACTGCTCTCTATCCAAACTCCGTTGGTAACTTTCTGTGATAAAGCACAGCAGCCATCACAAAGAAAAATATAAATTTGTTCTTTATTCCACTAAGAAAAGCTCCTGAAGCAGGATTTGACTCACACAGTAGAAAAGCCAGCCTGCTAAAGGGTTTCAGCTGGATAACTGATAGCAATTGAGCTGCACCTAATTGCTTGTGAGCTAGGAGAGAATTACTTCTGGATCTGTGTGGAAAGTAATCAGAAGTTAACCTTACAAGAACAGTTTATTTCTTTCTTTGTGGCTTTTCGTTTGTTAGAGATATGCTAAGAAAACATTAGCTAATTGCCTGACAAGTTTGAAGGTTGTTTTTCCTGATTTTGATTTTTGACTTGTTTTACCAAGTTAAACACTGCAAGCAAGTAACCAATTTATGTGCTACCAAGCATATCTGTGCTGGGAGAAATAACCCCATAAATAAAGAAGTATCTTATTGGCTTTAACACTTGTGCACAACTAAATTATTGTCAGCAGCTGTGTCTGGTGTGAATGAACTACATTACCCACAATACCTTGCAAAAATCATATAAATATATGCATTGTCAAGACTGTGAAGATTCTCACCCAGGCAGCCGTCTGACAGACTATATTCCTTGATCTTGAGAAGCAAATGTTTCAAATCGTCATCACTTTCAGCCAGTAATGTGGTATCATCAGCATACAAAGGTTATTGATAAATCTTCCACCAATCTTCACACCTTGTTTGTCTTCATACAGTCCTGCTTCTCTGATGATTTGTTCTTCATATAAATTAAAGAGGTAGGGTGAACATATGCAGCCTTGTCATACACCTTTTCTGATTTTAGACCATTCTGTTTCTCCTAGTTCCGTTTGAACTATTGCTTCTTGATCAATGGTTGTGCAAGAGAATGATCAGGTGTTTTGGTATACCCATGCTTCTTAATGTGGCCCAGTGTTTCTTATGGTTTACACAGTCAAAGGTCTTACTGTAGTCAATAAAACACATATGGATATCCATTTCGTATTCTTTTGTCTTTTCAAGGATCCATCTCACATCTGCTATAATGTCTCTTGTTCCTTGCCTTTTCCTGAACATGCTTGCACTTCAGGCGGTTCTTATTCCAGGTATGATTGTAGTCTCTGCTGAATGATCTTGAGTAGAATCTTGCTGGCATGTGGGATCAGAGAGATTGTGCGATAATTTTCACAGTCAGTTGGGTCACCTTTCTTCAGTATTGGTATAAACACAGATCTTTTCCAGTCAGTTGGCCATTTGAACCTATATCTGGTTCCATTATATGAGTTTTTAAATAATTAACATAGTAACATAATATATAACGGCAGATAAAGGCCAGTATGGTCCATCTAGTCTGCCCAGCAAGACGGCAAGAGTAGGTGCACCTGCCGCTCCGTGCAGGTCACCCCTCCCCATGCCTTTGTTTAATGGTGTACCCACCGTTCCGTATAGGTCTCCCCTATTTGTTGAGATATCAGAGATAGTTATGTTTATTTTGATTTTCTCCTGTTGCTGTAAAGGGATCCACTGTGTCTGTCCCATGCCAGTTTGAATTCTGTCACTGTATTTGCCCCACCACTTCCATCGGGAGGGCATTCCAAGCATCCACCACCTTTCAGTGAAAACGTATTTCCTGATGTTGCATTTCAGTTTATCCCCTTGCAGCTTCATGTTATGCCCTCTAGTTTTACAGCGTCCGCGTCTTTGGAAGAGGGTTGTTTGTTCATTAATACTCTTTAAGTATTTAAAGGTCTGAATCATATCTCCCCGTCCCTCCTCTTCTCCAGAGTGTACATATAAGTCTTCTGACGCAGGCTATAGGTATAGGATTCAGAATATATGCAGATGATGTTCTTTTATATGTCCCATTTGCTCTAGTAGTGCAAGAATTTTTGATATTTTCAAAAATTAAACTTTGACTACGAAGTAGCAGGTTGAAGATTAACTTAAAAAACAAACAGAAGCCATGGTTGTGCCTATGGTAAAGAAATCCTCATGCCAATTCACATTAGTACTGGTTCTCATAAGGTGGCCATTCAGAAGGAGGTTATTTGCTTATGAATTGTTTTAGACCAGGGGTGGCAAACTCCAATCCTAGAGTGCCACAATCCAGCCTGGTTCATGAGATATATTTGCATACAATGGGAGGCAATGGATGCAAATATATCTCAAGAATATTCATCAGGGACATCCTGAAAACCAGGCTAGATTGTGGCACTCCAGGACTGGAGTTCGCCATCCCTGTTTTAGACTCTCATTCTACTTTTCAAACACAGATTAATAGAATAGTTAGGAATGTCTTCTATAAAATGGGATTAGTGTGGTGCTTATGACCTTATTTTAGAGCAAGATCAATTTTGCACAATACTCTTAAGTATTACCGTATCCAGACTATTGTAATGCAATGTATGTAGGTCTTCCTGAGAAAGATATGTGATCCCTACAACATTTTCAGAATGTGGCAGTTTGTCTGATATCCAGAATGAAGAGATATGAACATATTACTCCTATGTTCATTTCATTGTATTGGTTACCTCTTGCTAAGAGATATTTATTTAAAAGTACTGTATATAGTTGGGGCCCAATATCCAAAAAAGCTGAGCTCTTAAATTTAGAATCCTAAGTTAAACTCCTAAGTTTGTGCCCTATATTCAGCCACACTTAAAAGCCTAGGGGCCTAATATTCAAATGCATTTACACGGTTTAAGGACCTGTAAACCGTGTAAATGACGCTGAACTAATGCCGCTACAAGCCCCGATGCTAACTGCTTAGCATCGGGGCATTCGTGGGCGTTCCGGGGCATGTCATGGATGGCGACAGTCGCTAACTGGGTAGTGGCGATATTGCACCGCTACCCGGTTAGCGACACATGGGTAAAGCTAGACACAGCAAGGCTGGCCTAGTTTTACCCATAGGAGCTAACCGGGCAGTGGCTCAATATCACTGCTACCCAGTTAGCTTCTATGGCTGCAGAGGCTGGGCGATGACCCCAGATATTTAATGCCAGGGCCGCATATGATCCCGGCATTGAATATCCGGATTTAGTGTTCAATCAGTGCTAAGCACCTAACTTTTTTCTCAGCCCTAAATCCACACTGTTAGCACCAACCTTTTATGCTCCTAAATTTAGGAGTTCAGTGAAATTTTAAGAAAATATTTAGGTACTCAGCCTTAGTAACTTTTCAAAGAGGCCAATTTAGGAGCATTATTCAAAGGAGCATAAATTCAAAGGAGCATAAATGGTTTTTAAGGCTTTTGGTTTGTCTATTAATAATGGAATAATTTGAGACTGATTCTGCTCCTCTTATCGCAAGTAAAGAAGATAATCACAAGGAACAGAGAAATTTCTTCTTTGGGCCCTTATCACTGGAATGAGTTGCCAGATAACATATGATTAAATGCCGATATGTTGTCATTTTGGAAAATGTTAAAAACATTGATGTTTTATAAATGTTAATCATGTATAGTTAATGTAAGGAAAGAGATAATATCAATTCTGATCTTGTTTTTAGCTGGTTTTAGTTGTTACATGTTGGTTTGAATTTCTTATTGTCTTTATAATATGTGTTGTCCTGAAGAGATTATGTTGTAATTTTATGGATATTGCTTGAAAACCACACAAATATACTTGCAATGAGTGGTATATAAATGCAATATTTAATGGCCCTGGACGAAATGTGTGAGGCACATAAAAACAATATTATGGGTCCTTGGAGAGGTGGGACCAAAAAAAATGTGTACCTGACTGATGGGATGTAAGATATCTGGGTCATGTGATGGGAAATAGATTGGTCAAACCTATAACTGGGAAAATAGAGGCCATCAATAAATATCCCACCCTTAAAACAAAGAAATAGGTTTGGACATTCCTGGGATTGACCGGGAATTATAGAAAATTCTCTCTCACTTCTCCGAGATATTTGTCCCTTTAACAGATCTACTAAGGGAAGAAGTGCCCATTCAGGTGGAAAGGGGTGCTTGTGTGAGGAAGCTTTTGATCTCATGAAAAAAGTTGGGAAAGAGCCTGGTCTTGAACAGTATAGACTTTAATAAGTCATTTATACTACAAGGAGATGCATCAGTGCTTTCCCATGCAGATGGGCAGGAAGAACACTTTGTTTTATATTTGAGCATTAAATTACTGAAGAATGAAAAGTTATGCCACCATTGAAAAGGAATGCCTAGCTGTAAACAGGACATTGAAACATTACAGTGTTGTCCCTTGAGAAAACTTCACTCTGGTCACAGATCACGCTCTGCTAAAGTGGCTTAATGTAATGAAAAGCACAAATGGCAAGTTGACCAGATGGTAAATGGAGCAGAAAAAAGAGCTCTTGTGGGAGTGTCCCTTTATTTTTTGCATTTCTCTTCCTGGAATTGTGGAGGGCATTATAAAAGATTTTTCCTTCATTTTAGTACCCCTGCTCTTTTTTCTGCTTTGCTTTTTTGTGGGGGTGACCCGCTGTTTTTTGTGCTTCTGTTTCCAGATGATATATGGTCCTGCAGTTATACAGTAATTCATAAGACAGGAAAAAAGCATCAGAATATGGTTTATCTCTTAAGGGATGCAATAAGGGGAGGAGACAAGGGGCAAGTTGGAGAGTTGGATTATGGATGAGATGGTTCACAGCCTCCTTAGAAAAAACTGGTGTAAAACATAGAAACATGATGGCAGAAAAAGACCACATGGCCTATCTAGTCTGCCCTTCCATATCAACTACAATAGTCCCCTATGTGTTTGTCCCATGCTGTAGATTCTGTAAGAAAGCTGGAAATGATTACTCATCTTGGAGCTGCTTGCCAAATTCTGATGGCAGAAAATTTCTATACAGAAAAGCACAATAAGATGACACATCTTATCCATTGAAAACTTTGCAAACACTATAACATCACTGTACTGATAAAGCACTGGGATCAGGAGCCCAGGAGAATTACAGTCACCCGGGACGTCCCCATTCCATATGATAAAACGCTGAATACAAAGAAAGCAGATAGAGTGGTCAAGGAGAAAAACTCCAGAATGACACTGATAGAAGGGTCACTTCCAAATGATTATTTTGTGAATTGTGTGGAGAGGGGCAAGATCCTTAAGTACTAGGAAATGCAGATACAGAAATAATTTCCAATCATATTGGGAGCAACAGGCCGGATTAAAAGCAATTTCCAAACACACCTTGATAGGTTGCCCATAAAGGTTACATCCAATGAACCTCTAGAAGGAAGCTCTCTGGCACAACGTCAGTAGGAGAGGAAGAGTAGCCTAGTGGTTAGAGCAGCAGCCTGGGACCAGAAAGAGCAGAATTCAAATCCCATTGATGCTCCTTGTGGCCTTAGGCAAGTCACTGAATCCATTGCCTTAGGTACAAAAATAGGGGCCAATACAGACAAGCTTAGCATGGGATTTGTTTGGTGACTCTCCAGTACTAGGTTTGCTCTCCGATGCAAAAAGCAAGCTATTACTGGAAAAATGACAAAAAAAAACCCCAACCTGTACTAAACTGCAGCACACTGGGCATGCAAATCGCTGCATACTTAATTGCACCCCATGTAAACAACTGTGCCAAAACTTAGAAAACATTTTTACACTAGTTTTAATGCTGGATCTTTACACAAGGAACAAAAACATCCTCTGAGGTGAAGTGTGACACTTCGCCTCAGATGATCCAGGCTTTTCCCTGATGCCATAAGCACACTGGGAGCTGGCACCCCTCCCAGACACCAAGCTTCCCCAACAGAAACAGAAAGATCTGATGATCCAGTGTTTTTGGTTCCCCCCACCCACCTGGAAAAAAAATCTTGGACACCCAATGGCCCTGAACCCCTCCACCTCCCCCCAGAACCTTATATGGCAAAGGGACTCCCTTCCCATCTTTCATCCTGGGGGCGGGAGCATGTGGGAAACACTCCTGCCCCGACATTTAAGGTACTGGGGAAAGTGTGGAAGGCTTCGGGGCCACTAGGCCTGTGTTTTGGGAGGGTTGGGGTGATTCTGGGGGGCTTCGGGGCCACTAGGCCTGTGTTTTGGGAGGGTTGGGGTGATTCTGGGGGCCGCTGGGCCACCAGGTTTTAGTTTCAGTTGAGGGGGGGTGATCGTGGCCACTTGACCACCCAGTTTTTCTTTTGGTTGGGTAGTGTAGGGAGAATCAGGGTCACTGGGCCACCAGATCTTTTCATTTCTGTCGGAGGAGTTGGTGTCCGGGGAGGCACCAGCCCCCTAAAAGTGTGCTGATGGCATCAGGGGCTTTCCCCAATGTCTGGATCATTGGCTTTAACGCTGATTTTTTTGTGCACTGATTAATTTGCATATTGCATCCCATCACATAAAGTCAGTGTTAACACGCGCTATGAAACCCTGCGCTAGAGCTTTAAGCACTGGGCTCTAGCCCGGGACCTCTGCGTCGGCCTGTTATATTGTAAGCCCTCCAGGGACAGGGAAATACCTATAGTACCTGATCGTAGAACAGCAGGTGAAGCTCTACAACTCTAGAAACCCTTCTGGACAGATTAGATAGCTCATGCTGGTCTTTATTTGCCATCGTTTACTATGTTACTATGTTATTTGTATGCCTTAAACTGCTCCTGCAAAGACATGAGCTAAATACTAATAAATAAAAACTACAGTGAGGGTTAGCAATAAATTCAAGACTGAGATCTTACTCCACAAACCCTGGTTTGGAGTGAGGCTCATTACTGTCAGGGTATACATAAAACTAACTCATTTGGAGACATTGCCCCCAAGCGAACATGGATGGCCAATGTAATGCCAATTTTTAAGAAGGGTTCCAGGGGTGATCTGGGAAACTACAGATCGGTGAGCCTGACGTCTATACCGGGAAAAAATGGTAGAAACCATTATAAAAGAACAAAGGATCTCAAGGTGGCAAAACAGTGCGACAAGGCAGTGGCAAAAGCCAGGAGGATGTTGAGTTGCATACAAAGAGGAATTAACAGCAGAAAGGAAGAGGTACTAATGCCACTGTATAAGTCACTGATGAGGCCTCACTTGGAATACTGTGTTTAGTTTTGGAGACCATATCTTGCCAAGGATGTAAAAAGACTGGAAACTGTTCAGAGGAAGGCGACCAAATTGATTTGGAGCTTGCGTCAGAAGCCTTATGAGAAGAGACTTGAAGACCTAAATATGTACACTCTGGAGGAGAAGAGGGATAGGGAAGATATGATTCAGACCTTTAAATACTTAAAGAGAAATAATGAACAAACAAACCTCTTCCAAAGACGGGGAAGCTGTAAAACTAGAGGGCATAATATGAAGCTGCAAGGGGGTAAATTGAAAGGCAATGTCAGGAAATACTTTTTCACTGAAAGGGTGGTGGATGATTGGAACGTCCTCCTGATGGAAGTGGTGGGGGCAAATACAGTGACAGAATTCAAAATGGCATGGGACAGACACAGTGGATCCCTTTACAGCAACAGGATAAAATCAAAATAAACTTAACTATCTAATGGGCAGACTAGATGGACCATACTGGTCTTTATCTGTCGTCATTTACTAAGTTATTATGCACACATTTTGACCAGCTTCAGAGCAGGTGTAAATTTGTGTGCTATTTGGCTGGTTCTGATTGCCTTGCTTATAAAAGGCACCTATCCTGCCCCACTATACTGCAAACTGCCACACTCCTCAAACTGTCCCATCAGGAGAACCTAACCCTTCCACCCTATCCCCCAGATCTACTCCCTACAACTGCTCCACCCCAAAAAACTACTATGGCACAATTGCCTCACCACCCTGCAAACTACCTCACCCCTAAAAAGTATACCTCCACAACTACCTCACTGCCACAAACTGCCCCAGCACAAAATAATACCCCTCCGCAACTGCCCTTCCACTATGCAAACTGCCCCATTGGGAAAACCTAATCTCTCCTGAAACTGCCCCACCATCCTGTTAATTACCCCCACCCTTAAAAATTACCCCCCACATACACACTGACTCATTGCCATGCAAACTGCTCTACCAGTCTACACACTTCCCTACAGCTAAAATAAATACTCCTTAAAAAGTATCCTACCCATAACAAATACCTTTGAAACTGTCCTACCACCTTGCACACTACCCCATTCCCAAAAACTGCTCTAACTGTTCCACTACCTTGCCAACTGCCCTCTACATTTTCCAACACCCCATAAAGTCCCCCACCTGAAAAATCTACCAGCACACTATTGTCCCACTACCCTGCCAACTGCCTCACCCACAGCACTTAGGAGGTTAGAACTGAAAACTATCTGGAAGCTAGTTGCAGCATCTCATTGGAACAATCCCCCCCCCCCCCAACTATTCGCTTAGAGCGAAATTTCAAAAACTTCAAGACCCCCACTAAAAACTGATATATTTTAGCCAGCTTTCAAACTTGTGGCAAACTAAGCAGAAATCCTGGAGGTACTGCTCTGCTATTTCACTCCTTCCTTCCCTGGCTCCCAGCCTCCCACCCCCCTTTAAGACATCCTTGCATGTTATACAGTAAGAGGCCAATTCCGTTCAGGGCCCATCTGACCCATCTGGACGGGCTGTATTTGCACCCGATTCTGTTCCTGTGGGGACTAGACATCCATGAGGAATCAGAATTGAGTGCAACTGGCCTGGATGGGCAGGCCATGACAAAGGGCCTCCAGGCAAGGTCCTCAGGAGCAAGCCCTCAAGGTGCAGGCGCGCCTTCTGAAGCTGCTTTTACGTAACCTGCTGGCTCGATACAGAGGCATTATAATATCCTTTGTCTTATTCTCCATTCCCTTCTTTATGATTCCTAGTATTCTATTTGCCTTCTTGGCCGCCACTGCACCCTGGGCGGAGGGTTTCGACGTATTATCCACGATGACACTTGTTTCCTAGGTGCATAACTTTGCACTTGACCACATTAAATTTCATCTGCCATTTGAACGTCCAGCCTTCTAATTTATCAAGGTCCTCTTGCAATTTTTCACAATCCTCTTGGGGTTTAACAATTTTGAATAATTTGGTGTCATCTGCAAATTTGACTATCTCATTTGCTATTCCCATTTCCAGGTTATTTACGAATATATTAAAAAGCAGCGGACCCAGTTCTCCATTGGGAAAATTGGCTATTCAGTCCTACCCTCTGCAGTCTATCTTTTAACCAGTTCCTTATCCACAATAGTACACTGCTTCCTATCCCATGCCTTTTTAACTTCGCCAAGAGTCTCTCATGAGGCACCTTGTCAAAGGCTTTCTGAAAATCCAGATACACTATATCAACTGGCTAACCTTTGTCTACCTGTTTATTCAGACCTTCAAAAAAATATATAATAGATTAGTAAGACATGACCTTCTTTGTCTAAAGCCATGTTGGATTTCTCCTATTAAAACATGACTATCTACTTGTTCAGTAATTTTGTTCTTTATAATAGTTTCTACCATTTTGTACAATACTGACGTCAGGCTCACTGGCCTGTAGAATGGATTTTTTCCTCTCTGAAGAAAATCTGAGGACTGAGAGGAAAAGATTGATTAAATGCTCGTGAATGACCACCTTGAGAAACAAAGATGACTCTGTCACTTGAGCGCAACGTGGGAGGCTTCATTAGACTGCGGTCTTTTCGGTAGCCATAGGAGGGAAAATTGGTTCAGCTCTATACTCCTATCATCATAAGAGCCTGTTGAGCAGCCACAAAATTGGATAGATTTGGAAGGATCTGGAAGAGTGCAGCAGCCACACACAACCTCAGCACCCTCTCCCTCCTCCTCTCTCCCCCTGCTCTCTCCCGAAGATTGCAGAAGGCTCTCAGAGGTATCTGCCTGCCAGCCATCTTAAACGAGGTGCTTCACACCAGCCAGTAACACAGTTTCAGGGGAGTAGAGCTGAGGCCAGCATGGATCCTCTGCCCGGAGCTCTCAGGAGGTGAGTACCAAGGCTTGACCTTGTCATTGTACTTATTGTTGGCTCTCGATTTTGTCTTCCTGGGACACAATTCTGGGTAGACCACCATTGGCCTGGTGTGGGGATTTCCCACCATTTTCTGCACCCGTTAATAGTGTTTGTAGCTGTTGTATGCCTGGTGATCACACGGTCCTAACACGCATTCCACCCAAGGGGATCCAATGCACATTCCTTCCCTCGTACCTGTAAAGCGCGTTACATAAAAGTGCAGGTAATGTGTGCCTTCGGGCCACCACAGCCTTAGTGTGCACTGTTGTGATACTTGCCTGTCTCTCTATATGTTCTTCCAGGAAACATTGTTTGACCTGTGACAAGTGAGGTACCTCATCCCTGTATTCTGGACTCTGCTCTTCTTGCATGGCAGCTTCTGAGTCATCCCTGGAGGGCCTGCTTTCCCCTTCTCAGCCGGGGGATACAGTTAGTCCAAACTTGCCTGCCACAGGGCAGCAGGTGATGGATGGCGCTATGGGTAAGAATATTCAGCCAGCTGGAGGATCCGATGACCGTGCTGTGAGCCATTCATTATCCTCTAGGGATTCTATGGCAGCTGTGCCCCCTGGCGTAGGGGAGTCATGTCTGAGTGGAGAGCTTCCGGACTCTGGATTGTCCTCCCTGGAATGCTTTTCATTTTTGCAGCAGGTCTGGTCCTTCTGGCATGGAAATTCAGACCCTATGGCCTCTGGGTGCCCCCAAGCGCAGTCTCATATGGGGTAGACTGAGAGTGGAAGCCCTGTTCGATTATCTTTGACTAAGTGTCCCTGGTAAGGGGCACTCCCCTAGAGATGAGGAACAGCTGGGAGCTGTCTGAGATTTTAACTATGTCTCAGATTCAAATGGCTCAGTACTGGGCTCTGACGTGGATGAAGTAGTACTCTTGCCTTTTGAGAACTGTGCAGAGGTTAGAGTGATCTGCCTATCCTGGAAGGAGGAGCTGGCAGTGTTGATTAGCAGGGTCTCATCCGCTTTGAACTTGATGGATGCTTCTGGAATAGATCAGAAGCAGAAGGTACACCTGCTCCTTCAAGGGGTGCAAAAATCCTCTACTGTCGTCCTGTTCCCGGATGTGATCAAGGATATGATCTGATCAGAGTGGGACTCTCCTAACTCCCTGCTTAAAGGGTTACAGGTGTGTAAGAAGATCTCTGCTCTCCTGGAGGAGTGCATTGAGTGGTTTGGCATTCCCAAGGTGGATGCGCAAATTACGGTGGTTATCAGATGGACCACCAATCCTGTGGAAGGCGGATCGGCCTTAAAGGATTTTCTGGAGCCTAAGGTGGATTCGTTGCTGAGGGGCCATTTCACCCTGGCGGCTACTATTCTGCAGCTGGCAGTATGTACTAGCCTGATGTCTCAAGCCCTGCTCCAGTTGATTCAGTCTCTTCCGCTGGATGATACTACCTTTATTTTGGAGCCAGTTACGGCTTTCCTTTCTAAAGCCATGTATGACCTGGTAGGCTTGGCAGCCAGGGATGGTGCCCTGATGATGGTGTCATGGCACTAGAGTAGCTCCAGCACTGGGCAGCGAACTTATCTTCCAAAGCCTGGTTGAACCAACTGGCTTTTAATAGGAAGCTTTTGTTTGGAGCCGATTTGGAGAAGCTGGTGAAGGACGAGGGTGTAACCAAATCTTCCTGACTTCCAGAAGTCTAGTCCAGGGAGCCTGTAAAGTAGGCTGGTGCCCCTTTCTCGGCAGCCTCTGCCTGTCCACTGAGGGCACACTGGCCGAATTTCTGGAGGTTTCAGGACTCTCGTCATTACCGACCTAAAAAACTCCAAAACCTTCTTCCCTTCTACTTCTGGGCCTTGGGCTCATTCTCAGTCCTTTCATAGAGTGTGTGGGCCCAGGGACTCATTCCCTTCCAGATGTGGACTCTCCC
Source organism: Ichthyophis bannanicus (assembly GCA_033557465.1). Taxonomy (NCBI): domain Eukaryota; kingdom Metazoa; phylum Chordata; class Amphibia; order Gymnophiona; family Ichthyophiidae; genus Ichthyophis; species Ichthyophis bannanicus. The sequence continues at coordinate 1,263,422,978 of CM066031.1, read as the reverse complement.
AGGCAGCACAACGAAAGCTTGGGGGCCCTTTCCCTTTTTCCTCCGGTTGGAGACAGGCTTCATCTCTTTTTTCAGAAATGGGCCTGTGTTATCAAGGATCGCTGGGTGCTAGATGTCATTAAGCTTGGCTATGTCCTGGAATGCAAAGAGCCAATTCCAGATGCCTTTGTCATCTCCCCTTGTGGGTCTGCAATACATTTTAAAAAATTAAGTGCTACTGTGTGAACCACCTTGGACAAGTTGATGCGCCTAAAGGCAGTGGTGCCTGTCCAGCTGAATGAGTGGGGCAGGGGCAGATACTCTATCTATTTCATGGTACACAAAAAGCACGGTTTCTTCTGGCCCATTCTGGTCAATGAGCTCTTGCGCATTCTGTGCCTCCAGATGGAAATCTTGCAGTCCGTGACTCAAGCAGTGCACTGAGGGGAGTTCTTGGCTTCTCTGGATCTGGCTGAGGCGTATTTCATATCCCGATCCTGGCAGATCAGCAAAGTATCTGAGTTTCTTGCCATGCTTGGCTCTCACTATCAGTTCCCCGCCCTCCCTTTTGGGCTATCCACTACCCTGAGGATGTTCTCCATGGTCATGGTGGTGTTGGCTACACACACACACAAACAAAAACCCCCCACTAAGAAATACAAAACAGAGATACACATACACATAAATGTTCATGTATGCGTGCACACACACATGGGTTGGAAAGAATTCCATGAGCCATGCTCTGCTTGGTTTTCCCATTTGTTTACTTATGATTTCTGACACAGAGACCAAGTGGCCTTCTGTCATTTAAGCCTGTGATTCTGCACTAGAGCTGTTCCAAAGAGTCCCCAAGCTGCTACTAAATTCCAAAATTATAATCTAGGATCCTGTTAGCCAGTTTTCCCTTTAGAGCCAATTATCCACTCTGCCCAACCATTATCACACAAGACATCCTGGAAGACTATGCACAGTTTATTTGCACGTTTCAAGCTGATCCTGTATATATGTAAATAGTAAGTTTACACAAAATTTGATTTGTAAGATAGGTTTCCTGTAAATAGTTTAACCACTGTTCCATGTAAAAGTTGTTTCTTATTGTTAATTGTACTGTAAACCGCTCCTGATCTCTGGAAGGGGCGGTATAGAAGAACTGAATAAATAAATAAATAAACACGCACAAGTTTTCTGCTTTAGTATTTCTCATTTCCTACAGAGCTTTCATACTCCACAGTTGTATCAAATGCCTCACAGCCTGTTAGCCTAACAGTGTGCTTTGAACTCTAGTTATCACAGGAAGGATTGCTCAGACAAAATCAGAGAGCTTCCTTTATGCAAACACACATTATCAGTAAAACTTTCCCCTTGTTAATTACAGAGACAATAACTTAATTAGGGTAATAGGGTTTCCCCTTGAGGTCTATTGCCCCGGACAGCAATCCACTTCTGCTGGTTTATCAGCACACATACCGCTTCATTAATTCCAGGAATAATTCCTAATCAAGCAGTAGGGGGTTCCTTGCTTGCAGAATATTCCCCCAAACAGCAGCCACGGCTGTAAACCTTCTCCAGGCTTAATACATACTTTACCAGACAAATCTTCTCTTAATTTGCACAAATCCCTGCCTAATAGGGCTGGCACCTCAGCATGCTTATACCCTCCTGATACACAGGAGCAATCCTCAGCTAGACAATAGCACTTCTTTCCTTGCAATTACACACTCTCAGCTCTTAGCACTGCCATCTGCACAGTGTTTATGCAGAATTTACTGCGCTAACCTAGATGCAGAATGTGGGAAGGAATCTAACACAGGCATAAGCAATGCATATATGCCGGCACTAAGGGCAGCGCACCGCACCGCACATTTGAATCTATTTAAATGGATGATACTTAAGCAATTAGCTTTGCAGCGCAGATGCAGAGAAGTGTGCAGAAAACCAGAAGACTGAGCTCAATATGGATTTTAACACAAGGTCTGAGGAGGCGTTAAGAGTTAGCTGTTTCTTGAGTATACAACGCCTGCAACTATTTTATGGCTTTGCTGAAGAGAGTTTTGAAAAACAAAACTGCAGAGGATCTGTGCTGGGACAATGTTATGCGATGTGCTGAATTGTTATCTGACTCTTGAATGGCAATATTCTCAGCAGAAGTTCTGCTCAGAATAATACTGCTCTTTAAGCACCAGATAGCAATTCAGCAGATGCTCACAAGTGTCAAACTGGCTTTTTTGTGTGCAGGATCTAGGTGCTGCATCTGCCTGGCTTGCTCTTAGCGCAGATGTTTTCCGCACAGCTCATTTGCATGCTGTTTGCTTACACTGCAGAACTTCTATGCTAAACCTACTTAGGAAACCATGTGCTAGAGCTCTAGCGCCGGGCTCTAGCACAGCGTTTCTGCATCAGGCTGTAGGCAATAGTGCTTTATATCCTCTTTAAGCAATAGTGCTTCTCCCCCAGCAGATCCCCACCACAAACAGGCTTTATCCCTCTTTTTTAACAAAGCAGGAATCTCTAATTAGATAATAGTGCTTTTGTCCCAGTACATCCTGCCTCATGCAGGCTCCATACCTCCCTTTCACACAGACACTATTCTTAATTAGGCAACAGCACTTTTATCGCTAGTGCATCCCTACCCCAATCAGGCTTTATGTCTTAACAGGAGCAAAGCCAGATATTAGTGCTTCTCTCACCCACATGTCTCAGTCTCAAGCTGCAGTCTCCAGCTAGTAGCTTGTCAGTGCTTTGCAGTTCTCACTATGATGCACTTCCCAGGACATAAGAACATAAGATATGCCATACTGGGTCAGACTAAAGGTCCATCAAGCCCAGTATCCTGTTTCCAACAGTGGTCAATCCAGGTCACAAATACTTGTTAGGTTCTGAAAGCTAGAAAGATTCCATGTTGCTTATCTATCAATGTCCCTGTTTAATGTACATTACCAAGTTTAAGTTAACACTGTAAACCACTTTGACTAAAATGATAAAGCAGTATAAAAAAACCTGTTAAATAAATAAGCAGCAGATTTACCCAGTCCACTTTAATAATGGTTTATGGACTTTACCTCCAGGAACTCGTCCAATCCTTTTTGAAACACAGCTACACTATCAGCTTTTACTACATCCTCCGGCAATGAATTTCAGAGTTTGATTACATGTTGAGTGAAAAAGTATTTTTTCTGATTAGTCTTAAATGTACTACATTGTAGCTTCATTGTGTGTCCTCTTGTCTTTCTACCTTTTGAAGGAGTAAAGAACTAATCTACATTTTCCCATTCCACTCCACTCATTATTTTATATACCTCTATCATATATCCTCTCAGCTATCTTTTTTTCAAGCTGAGTAGCCCTAACCTTCCTCCACGCTTTATGCAGCTGTCCCTATTACAGCTGACTACTGCTGCTGCTCTGGCTACCATGTTTGACTTTCACCCCCAAAACTATAGCCTATCCTCTGAGTTCCCACTGGAGGTTAACCTTCTTGAGGTGGCTTTCATCTCTGCTTCTGCTCCGAAGCCTTGCCCAGCCCACGCCCAATTGTCTCAACAGCCTAGCAATAGCTTCAGAAAGAACAATGTGGTTTCACTATAAGGGTCTATCTTTTAGGCTCCGGAGCACTAAGCCTTTCTTCTCCATCTTACAAATTTCTTCTGGGTATTGGAATGGAGATCTGTCAAATTCTCCCTGTTCCTTTCCTGGATCCCTCTTCTTTGCCAGACAGTCTATCTTTTAAATTCCCATGCAGCCTGCTTGCTCAGCTACAAGTGCCTGATTGCTTGCACCTGCATCAGAATTTTCTCTGATAGGCCCTGATTCACCTCAGGGACCATCTTACTCAGCAATCCCCTGAGTTCACCAAGGGAGCTCTCACTAGTTTCTTAGAGCTCCCTCTGGTGTCAGGGGGATCTAAATACCCTGGTGTACTATCCTGCATACCATATATCTTCAAATGTTCAACTCTTGTTTGACACTACTTCATAGGACATGCATCTTGTCCACAAAAAAAAGACACTTGGAGGATATTTTAAATAGAAACGACTTGGATTTTACAGCTAAGATGCAGCACCATCCAGTGTCCCTACCACAAATTTCCAGAATGATATAGAATAAGGACTGGTACTTTCCAGAAACCTGGGAGGTTCCCCCTTGCCATTCATTGCAGGATGGGAGGAGACTCCTTAGAGAAGAGAGAGTCAACGTCCTATAAAAACCTCATCTAAAGGCAATTTCTTGTCTTTGGCTCTCAAGCCTTTGCACCATGCACACTTGAGTTGTGTTTGTCCTTAAGAGCAAGTGCCACTGGCACCCCACCAAGGTACTGCATCTACCTATGGGAGAGATCTGCACTGGCTACTCTACCCAGCACAAAGAGGTAAAAGAGGCTTGAAGCCACTGCACCTGTGTAGGGGTGTGCTCAACCTGAAGATGTGGATTCCTGCATAGACCTGCACAGGACACCACAGTATGCAATGAAACAGCAAGGTGCCAAAGTGAGAGGAAGAGTCCTTATAGTACCGAGGCACTAAAGGCCAACAACCCTAACCTTAAGTATTTTGTTGGTAGAGGAAAGGGAGCACAGAAGACTAAGTAAATAATTATTTTAAGCTGGTTGATATCCTGAGAAAGGGTTGGAACAGTGTAGACATTCTTTATAAAATTGTAGATTGTGGAAGGAATGTGGTAAACATCTATACATTAGCTGAATAAACTTCTCTATTGTATTAAAGTTCATTTATAATACTGTAAGTTAGAACATTAGATATGCCATACTGGGTGAAACCAAAGATCCATCAAGACCAGCATCCTGTTTCCAACAGTGGCCAATCCAGGTCACAAGTACTTGCCAGGTTCCCAAAAGGCAGATAGATTCCATGCTGTTTATCCCAGGATAAGCAGTGGATTTCCCCAGTCCACTCTAATAATGGTTTATGGACTTTTCCTCCAGGAACTCATCCAAACCTCTTTTAAACCCAGCCACACTAATAGCTTTTTCTACATCCCCTGGCAATGAATATGCTACTATGCAGCTTCATTGCATGCCCCTTTTCTACTTTCTGAAGGAATAAAGTTTTCAAAGTTAAAAGTTGTGTATTAATGACCCTAAGTTTTAAGAAAATCTTAGGTTCAGAACACAAACCTCTGCCTGTACTCTAATTACTGAGAAGGGTGAATGAGAGTGTGTCAAGTACCAAATGCTGAATAACTGCTGCAGTTTGGTAACCTATCTCCTCACCAGTGTGAACCCTGATACTTAAGCAGAGTTTCTCTGAGTTCTTGGAGTGTTAATAGCTCCATGGACTGATGTGCTCCCTTGTCTGCCTGGGTCATACAGAAAGGGAGTTACATTTATAACAGGATGCATAGGTTTAGAGGGAAAGAAAGCACCTATTAGGCCCAGTTTTATAAAGATACTGTCACGCCCTTGCCGCTGGCCTCTGGCTTAGAGGGGCGAGGTAATGGAGAACTTCTCTTGGTGAGCTCAAATAAACTAGCTTTTCCTCAGGTGGATTCTGGGACATGTAGTTTTACTCTTAAGAAGAAGTGTAGTCATGGTCCAATGTTAAGGCAAATGACAGAATTTATTTTAAAGTAAGGGTTGAAGTAAACTGTACACAGGAATTTTGTCCATTCAGGATTGTTTGTAACAAAGCATTTAGATCAGTATAATTGCTTCACAGTCTTTTAAACACATGCAGCTGGTTAACAACGTTGCTCAGTCTTAGAGAAACAGCTCTGCTCAGCAAGGTAAAAAATACTTTTTTAACCTTGTGTTTGTGAAGCACTTAACAGCAAAAGAATAACTCAGTTCCTCTGGAACAACCTCTTCTTTCCCTCCTTCCTTTCAGGATAGGTTTTAAACTCAAAATAAGAAAACAAGTAACAAACATTCACAAGCTTTCTCTTCAGCGTGACTCAGCACTTTGCCTGAGAAATGCAAACACATGGAGTTTTCTTCAAACCCTAATTCCTGGCTCAATTCCAGTTACCTGCTCCTAGGAGACTTTCTCATTCAATGCTAGCCTTTAGCATAATGATTCCATGCTTGTAGCTTGACACAGGGTACAGTCCATGGGGATATCTAGATCTTGCAATTCCTCCCCTGCCAACTCAATCTGCATATCCTCTGGTGTTGTTAGAGCAGTGTCCTGTTCTGAACTCTGGACACAGTGTTCAGAATACAGCCTCCCTGGGGGTTCTAATGTCTTTCCTGAGCTCAACTCTCCCCGATAAAAACAGTCAGTACCTGAAGCACTGGGCAGTTCTCCCTGGTTGTGCTCGCTACGGTTCCTTGTCGCCTTCCAGCCTCTCTGGAACAGCTCTCTGTATTCCTCTCTGGGCTCTCTCCTGGAGATCTGCAGGTGCTCCTGGTTCCACTCCTGATTCCCCTGAATCCTCTGAGTCCTCTGAACCTCCTGAGACCTCTGAGCTTCTCCTTTCCTCTGCTTTAGCAGAGGTTTATATTTCCCTCTCCAGGGCTCCAGCCCATCCTCCACTGCTCCCAGGTGATTGTAATCACCTCTCAAGCCTGCAGTTACGTCATAGGAGTTAGGGTGTGGCTGCCTGAACTTTCTCTCCCTCAGGTTTCTTTCTCTATGAGAGGCCTGAAATCCATGCCCTGCAGGGATTTCTCCTTTCTCTAAGTTAAAGTTACTGGCCTTTTCTATACTCATAGGCTCAAAACAGGCTTCCTTGTCACAATACATAGGCACCGATGTGTCTATAAACTACTAATGCAAAACCAGCAGCAATTGTAGCTGTATTGAGGTTTCAGAAATTTACATGCTACTGCTGACCTTTGCTTGGAACTGTCCTTCTCTAGATTCAAGTCCCATCTCGACTCACCTGTTTCAGTCAGCTTTCAATTTGTCTCCACTGGCAGCTCAGGATTCTGCCTCCCATCCCCTTCACTCCTGACTCTCTTCTTCTCCTTCCCTTTCTTTGTAATTCTGTTGTATATCTCTTCTTCGCTTTGCTATGTTTTTATTGGCATTCCTTTCTCTTTTTCTCGATTGTTTTTATGTATACTGCTCTGCTGGTTTGAAGGGCGGTATAGCAAATATTAATAAACCATATGCTTGCTCAAATGTCCACGTGTAGAATATGTGAGTATGCACGTAAATTAACTTATTTTATAATCAATACGAGTACTCTGCAACTCTACCTGCACTTCGCCCAGACCATGTCCCAATCAATTCCTACAGTAAAAGTATGCATGTTGTGATAAGGAAGCTTATCATAGCTCAGGTAGGAGCTATAGAAAAGATGATGTGACTCTGAACAAGCAACCTGTCAGTTCTGGTAGAAGTGAGAAAACAGAATTTTCACATAAAAGACTACCAGTCCCAGAATGCACCAGGTTTCCAGCAGCCATGAGAGGGGCTGAAGTGAGAGAATGTGTGTGCAATCAAGAGAGCTATGAGGTAATCCCTAAGCACTCATCTCAAAGGGCAGGGCCTGATTCAACACAGCTGCGCTGTGTTAGGGAGCAGCACACATTAGAACAGGATAAGAATAGAGCTTAATCTCCAGGAACAAGCAGGAATAAGTCCTCACATATGGGTACGTCGGTACCGACGGAGCCCGTGCGGGAAAGCTCCCCAGCTTCTTAGAATAGAAGCTTTTGGGACCTCCCACTGCACATGCGCACTGCCTTCCCGCCTTCCTGAACAGCTCTCCTCAGTTCTCTTTTTCCGCGGAGCCAGCAGGTCGTGTTCCTGTCACCGCTGAAGAAATTGTTATTTTATTTGTTTCTTTAGACCGCGTACCTGCCTTCCCCATACCGATACCGGGTCTTTTCTTTTAAAAAATATAATTCTTTTTTCTTATTTTAGCTTTTGGTCACTTCAGAGAGGCCTCTCGGCCTACTCAATTTCCTCATGGAGAAGCCAGCCCCTGGATTAAGAAGTGTACCAAATGTAATGCTGTTATTTCAGTCACAGACACCCATGAATGGTGTCTGAAATGTTTGGGGCCTGACCATTCCATACCGGACTGCACATCTTTCTCCCAACGGTCTAAACGTGGGCTGCAGATCCGGGCCTACTAATTCCTTGTGCTGTTTGCTTCAGAGAATACAGCATCACAGTCATCCAGGTCTTCTTCTCCGGATGGATCTCAGGTAACCAAACCTTCTGTGGGCAAGTCCTCAAAGAGCAAATCTCCTTCAAAGCATCGAGAGGCTCTTAGCTTAGAACTTGAGGACCCTGCCCCAGCCAAACAACGGCGGGAAGTCCAACTTCCAAAAAGCCAATTCAGGGGTCTCAGGTTGATATCGATGCTACGGCCTCGACAGATCACCTGTTAGCCTGCTCTGGGGTACCGGGTCACTCCGGTACCGACATCCAGGCAGCTATGGCGTCCATGGGCGATACTGTACAGTCCATGCAGCAGGCCGTCATGGCTTTCATTAAAGCTGCAACGCCATCGGTTCCGCTTTCAGCGGTTCCGGGCCCGATACCGGTATCGTCCGCCATGCCGGTATCGAGGCCGTCCACCTCTAAACGCAAGTCGGTACCGTATGGGCTTTCGCTCCATACCGGTTCCATACCCGATACGCCCGATATCGATACCGATCGGTACGCGTATCGTGCGTTAGAGGAAAGCACCGATTCCTCTGAGGATTTTCACTCCTCTGATGATTCTGCTGAGTTTTCACTCAACTTACCTGAGGAGCCCTCTTCTCCTAAAAGGAGAATGTCCCCTCCAGAGGAGTTGTCCTTCCAGGACTTGTTTTAGATATGGCTACAGCCCTTTCTATTACCACATCCTCTGAAAAGGAACCCAGATCCAAAAAACTGGATATTTTGGGATACTCAAAGGCCCCTAAGGAGGCAGTTACCCTGCCTATCCATGAAATCCTTCAAGAACAACTGATGGATTTCTGGAAAATCCTTTGACTTTGTCTCCTTATTCCCGTAGGTTGGACACCATGTATAGGGTCCCTCCTCTCCTGGTTTCCAAAAGACTCAATTGCCCCACCACTCTATTGTGGTGAAGTCTGCAATGAAGAAGATTAGGAGTACCAAAAGGCACTCTTCCACCCCTCCAGGACGGGAATGTAAGACTTTGGACTCTTTTGGTAGGAAAATTTTCCAGGCTAGTATGCTTATAGCCAGGATTAATTCCTACAGTCTCTATATGGGCATGTTCCTGGAGGAACTTGCCAAAAAGGTGCGGCATTTTGCCCCCTTTATCCCTGAGGATAAAAAGCAGGGATTCCTTTCCCTAGTGAAACAACTCTTAGAGGTTTCTAAGTTCTCTAATAGGGCAGCATATGATTCCTTTGAGGGAGCCAGTAGGGCTTCGGGCATTGCTATTGCAGCCCGACGTCTTGCTTGGCTCCAGGCCTCTGATCTGGAACCTTGGGTTCTAGATGGCTTACGGAATCTGCCCTGTACAGGTGAGAACTTATTTGGGGAAGAGTGGCAAATCAAAGCCACCCAGATGGATGCTGAAAATGCCACCTTGGAAAGACTTTCAAAGTCCACTTCAATTCCTACTAAGAAAAAGTCTTTTAAAAGGCCTTACTATAAGAAGGCCAGAGTTGCTTCAAATACTGGCCAGCAGTCTTCTCAACCTCGCTATACTGCTAAGCGTCAGCGATCCAAACAAGCACGAGCTAAGCCTGCAGCAGCTACTGTAGCTCAGCAGGCTCCAACCCCTCAGGGGTTTTGACTTGCTCCTAGGGAACTTGCCTACCCGGAAGGTTGGTTCACTTTGCTCCCAGATGGGAACAAATCACAACAGAACAATGGACCCTCTCTATCATTCGAGAGGGTTACAAACTTCATTTCTCCAGCCTTCCTCCCCATCATATGGTGAGACCATTCAATTCTCACCCATCTCTCCTAACCCTGTTGGGTCAATAGGTTTCCTCTCTTCTTGCCCATGGGGCAATAGAATAGGTTCCTCTTCCTAAAGTAGGGTCCGGTTTCTACTCCACTTATTTTATCATTCCAAATAAGACAGGTGGATTCAGACCCATCCTAGATCTGAGAGAATTGAACAAATTTCTCTTCAAGGAGAAATTCAAAATGCTGTCTCTCGGCATTCCCTTCCTTACCTCCAGGGTCAGGACTGGCTTTGTTCTCTAGACCTACAGGATGCGTATACACATATACTCATCCATCCATCCCACAGAAAGTATCTTCGCTTTCTGTTTCAGGGAAAACATTTCCAATACAGAGTACTCCCCTCGGTCTAGCCTCTGCTCCAAGAGTATTCACAAAATGCATGGCAGTCGTAGCCGCATTTCTAAGAGGCATGGGAATCTTTGTCTTCCCATATCTGGACGACTGGCTCATCCGAGCTCCAACTAAGTCACAGGCCCAGATTTCCTGGACCACACAAGGAGCCTTTTGCAGTATCTGGGACTGGTAGTAAACCTTCCCAAGTCCCAACTCATCCCTACTCAATCTCTAGAATTCATAGGGGCCCAGTTGGACACCATCACTGCAAGGGCCTACCTTCCACATGTTCGAGGCCAGCGCCTCCTGAGTTGGCCTCCCAAGCTCAGTCCAGCACTCACTTGACAGCCAGGGAAATGCTACGCCTACTGGGTCATATGGCCTCCACAGTGCATGTGGTGCCCTATGCTCGTCTTCATATGAGAGCAGCTCAATGGACCCTGGCCACTCAGTGGACTCAGGCGTCAGGAGCGCTCTCAGACCAAATACAAACCTCCGATCGTCTGTTTTGGTCCCTCCACTGGTGGACTTCCACCAAGAATCTGTTGTTGGGGGCTCCATTTCAACCATTGCTACCCCAAGCAACCCTCACAACAGATGCCTCCCAAACAGGGTGGGGAGCCCATCTGCAAACTCTCTCCACTCAGGGCACTTGGTCTCTACAAGAGACCAACCCTTCATATCAATCTTCTGGAACTGCGAGCAATTTACCTTGCCCTCAAGGTCTTCCACTCCTCCTAGCAACCTCACTGTCCTAGTTCAGACGGACAATCAGGTGGCCATGTTTTACATAAACAAACAAGGAGGGACGGGCTCTCTGTCGCTTTGCAACGAAGCTCTAAGACTATGGGCCTTCGCCAGAGAGCATCAGATTCACTGCTAGCAGTGTATCTCCCAGGAGTTCAAAACTCTCGGGCAGACAGGCTCAGTCGAGTTCTGCTGCCACACGAATGGTCCCTACATTGGACCAAATAAACCGAATCTTTCAGGAATGGGGGACCCCGGACATAGACCTCTTTGCAAGTCCGTGGAATGCCAAACTTCCCCGGTTCTGTTCCAGAACTCCGTGTCAGGGAGCTCAGGCTACGGACGCCTTTCTCCTGAATTGGAATCAGGCATTCCTATATGCCTTTCCACCCATTCCTTTGATTCCAAGACTCTGTTCAAACTCCAGAGGGATCATGGAACTATGATCCTCATAGCTCCACGCTGGCCACGCCAAGTGTGGTTCCCTACTTCTACAGCTCTCCCAGGGATCCTACTTGGATCTGGGAGCTGCGCCAGACCTCCTGTCTCAGGAGGAGGGGACTTTGTGGCACCCAAACCCCAAATCCCTTCACCTCAGTGCTGGTTACTGAAGGCTTAAGCCTTCAAGACTTTCATCTTTCCCAACCAGTGAAAGATATCCTTTCTGCCTCTAGGAAACCCTCTACCAGGCGTTCCTATGCTTTCAAATGGAAACGTTTTCCATTTGGTGTGCTCAGCAGGGTCTTGACCCTCTGGCACTTCCTTTGAATTCTCTTCTTGATTATCTCCTGCATCTATCCAATGCAGGCCTCAAGACGAATTCGGTAAGAGTCCATTTAAGTGCTATTGCAGCATCCTTGCAACATATAAATGGACAACCTATCTCCTCTCATCCTCTTGTTGCAAGATTCATGAGAGGCCTGACTCTCACTAAACCTCCCATCAGACCACCCCCGGTCGCATGGGATTTGAATCTAGTGCTCGGTCAACTTATGAAGCCACCATTTGAGCCAATGTTTTCCACCTCCTTGAAATTTCTTTCCTGGAAGGTCATCTTCCTCATTGCAGTCACTTCGGCTCGCCGCATCAGTGAGCTGCAGGCTTTAGTGGATAATCCACCTTACACAAGATTTCATCATGATAAGGTGGTCCTTAGGACGAATGCCCCCTTTATGCCTATAGTGGTCTCTCCTTTTGATCTTTATCAAGAGGTATATCTACCTGTCTTTTTTCCAGCTCCTCATGCATCCAATGCAGAGAGGAACCTTCATACTCTGGATTGTAAAAGAGCTCTCGCTTTTTACCTTAATAGGACTCAGCCACATCGAAAGTCTTCTCAACTTTTTGTGGCCTTTGATCCTTCCCATTTGGTACTTACAGTCTCCAAGCGTACACTTTACAATTGGATTGCTCAGTGTATTTCTTTTGCTTACCAGAGCAAAAACATTTCTCTGGAAGGCCATGTCACTGCTCACAATGTGAGGGCCATGGCAACTTCTATGGCTCATCTGCACTCTGTTTCCATAGATCAGATCTGTCGAGCCGCTACCTGGGCTCGGTTCATACCTTCACAGCCCATTACTGTTTGGACAAGGACTCCCGCCGGGATGCCTTGTTGGCCAGGCTGTCCTCAAGCACTGTTCCATTCCTAACAACTCCTGCCCACCTTCCCAGAATGGATGCCTGAGATCCATACGAAGATGGCGAACCTTTACAGGGGATCCCATGCATCTAAGCTAGGGAGTCCCCATATGTGAGGACTTATTCCTGCTTGTTCTGGAGATAGCACAGTTACTTACCTGTAACAGGTGATCTCTGGGAACAGCAGGAATTAGTCTCACAACCCACCCACCTCCCCTAGGAGTTGTATCTTTTATCTATCTATCTTCCTGTCCTCTCTCTGTTGACTCAGCTATAAACTCGAAACTGAGGAGAGCTGTTCAGGAAGGCGGGAAGGCAGTGCGCATGTGCAGTGGGAGGTCCAAAGCTTCTATTCTAAGAAGCTGGGGAGCTTTCCCGCACGGGCTCCGTCGGTACCCATATGTGAGGACTAATTCCTGCTGTTCCCAGAGATCACCTGTTACAGGTAAGTAACTGTGCTTTCTTCAGATAACAGCTTGAGGGAGAGCTTCAGCAACTGCTACAGAGGGAGGAAGAGATACAGAGACAGCAACGGCTACAAGCACCAGTATCACCTGGAGAAACAGAAGCCAAGCCAAGCAGATAGAGAGAGAAGGAAACTCTCTGGAAGGAAGAGAAGAAAGGCCATTGGAAGGTCTGGGAGATTCCAAGGCAGTACTCATACTGGGAGGTATTCCAAAAGCCAGCAGAGTCCATTGGACTGGATTCAGCCAGAGGAATGGAGTGGCAGAGATAGGAATCACCAGTGGCTACCTGGAAGAGAGAAGACTGCATGTGGAAGGGACTTTCAGACCAAGGCCAGAAGGTATGTGAGAGAAGATCCAGCGTCCAGGGATCAAGATTGGAAGGCTGGACATCAGAATTGGATTACATATTGGCCAGGCTATACAGAGAGGAATAATGATAGCAGGAGAGGCTCAGGTATGAACACTGATCCAGACCCTATCTATAATAGAGAATGGCAGCAAGGGAATAAGCATTCTCATGATAGTGCCTTAATGAAAGACTCATCTGTGCCAATGTATGATATTGACCCTATGATTGTTGATGCAGGGGGAAATACAGCAGATGAAACTATTTACATGGACTGTTCTTTATCTAAATGCTATTGCTAGTTTTCTATGAGCAAACACATCAGCCATCACAAAGAAACCTAACTTTGTTCTTTATTTCCACTGCAAACAGCTCTTAAAGCAGGATTTGGGTTCACACAGTAGCAGCCAGCCAGCTAAAGGCTTTCAGCTGGTCCATTGATAGTAATTAGGGCTGCACCTGATTGTGTGTGTGAGCAAGGGAGAATCACTGCTGAGATCGGCGTGGAAAATAAGCAGAAGTTAACCTAACCAGCAAAGTTTATTCTTTACTTTGTGCCTTTGTATTTGGTAATTATTTGCTAAGAAAACATTAGCTAATTGCCTGACAAGCTGAAGGTTGTTTTCTGGTTTACTTTGTGACTTTTTGTTATCCATTTTAAACACTGCAAGCAAGTAACCTCATTTATAGTGTTATCAAGCATACATGTGCTGGGTGAATTAAACCCCATCAATAAAAGAAGTATTTTATTGATCTTACCACTTGGTTTCACAACTCAAATTATTGTCATCAGCTGTGTTTGGGAGTGAATGAACTACAATACCCACAATACCTTGCAAGAATCATATGAATATATGCATCGTCAAGATTGTGTAAGTTCTCACCCTAGGCAGCCGTCTGACAATGTGCATACTTTTATCCCAGAGATAAATCTAAATATACTACCAATATCAATACTACCAAATATACTACCAAAACTAGACATTTGCATAACAATGGGGTAATTTTATCATGTCATTATTGTGCATATGTGGAGTGGAGGAGTAGCCTAGTGGTTGGGGCAAGGTACTTCAGGCCGGAAGGTCGGGGGTTCAAATCCCACTAGAGGACAGCAACCTTGGGCCGGAAGGACTGGGGTTTCTAGTCCCACAGGTGCTCCTTGTGGTCTTGGGCAAGCCACTTAACCCTCCATAGCCCATGTTCCCTGTAAAATAGTTATCTCCAAGTTATAATGCCCTGTTCAATGTAATTTCAGTTTGTTCAATGTAAACCGCACTGATGCAGAATAGCGCGGTATATAAGAGAATGTAAAATAAATAAAAAATAAAATAAATAAATAAGATATGCATGTAAAAAGGCGCTTATAAAATTACCCCATCATGCTTGGCAAGATAGAAGGTCAACGCAAAAGAGGAAGGCCAGCAATGAGATGGATCGATACAATAACAGCAGCTACGGGTACCAGTCTGTCAACAATGAGCCGCCTGACTGAAGACTGAACACAATTTAGGATAGCTATCCAGAGGGTCGCCATGAGTCGACTCCGACTCGACGGCACTTAACAACAACAACAAAATTACCCCATTGTACAAATGTCTATTTTTCATTGGTATTGGCGGTATGTTTAGATTTATTTTGCAGTGCTATGATAACTTTCTACTGTACAGTCTTTTCCCTGTTCATTTCCATTGCAGCAGTTGTCTGTGCCAATAAAATTAGCTGATATTGAACTTAAAATAGAGAGAATGTGTGTGCCTTTATAAGGCAGCTGGTTTTGGCATGCAATTCATTACACAAGTAGAAGGTAATTTTATAACAAATGCTGTATATAGTTGCAACATTATCTAGTTTTAGCCTAAGTAAAGTTCTATTCTTAATGTATATAGTTCAACTTTTAATATACTGTAATTAACACTGTACTCTTTACTGTACATTCCAATCATTGTTTAATGTAAACTGCATTTGATCTATTGGAAAAAGCAGTATAGAAATGCTAATAAATAAATAAATAACAAGGTGCCTATAAAACATATACTGATTTTTTTCCTTTTGGGGCAATTTTATAAAACTTTTCAGTGTATAAAATGTTGATTTAGGCACAAAAAGGCCTCTGATAAGATTAGGTCATGCATAAAAGTATGTGCAGTGCAACAAGGCATGTACATGTAGAGGAAGTGTGCTCAGCGGAGACGTGTGGGCAGAGATGAGATTTATGTGCCTATTTAATAAAATACTTGCGGATGCATGAAAAGTACAGGCCACCATTCACACGCGCTCTTGAGTAGGCATAATGTCTGCATCTTCAGGATTTATGGTAGTATTTTATAAAGACACATAGGCTTCAATGTGTGAATATTGTATGCAATTCTGGTTACCATATCTTAAATATGATATAGCAGAATTAGAAAAAGTACAAAGAGCTATCAAAATGGTTAATGGGATGGAAGGATTCCCCAATGAGGAAAGGCTTCAAAGGTTAGGGCCCTTCAACTTGGAAAAAAGACGGCTGAGGGGAGTTATGATAGAAGTTTATAAAATAATGGAATGGAACAGGTAAACATAGATCGGTTGTTTGCTCTTTCAAAAAATAAAAAGACAAGGGGACTTACAATGAAGCTACAATGCAACACATTTAAGGCTAATCTGAGAAAATATTTTTTCACGCAATGTATAATCAATCTCTGGAATTTGTTGCTGCAGGATATAGTAAAGCTGCTAGTGTAGCTGGATTTAAAAGAGGTTCGGACGAGTTCCTGGAGGAATAGTACATATGCTATTATTAAAGAAGACCAGGGAAATTCACTGCTTACCCCGGGATAAGCATCCTGGAATCTCTGTGTACCTGACAGTTACTCGTGACCTAGATTGGCCGCTGTTGGAAACAGGATACTGAGCTTGATGGACTTTGGTCTGACCCAGTATTTATTTATTTAAAGTCTTTTCTATACCACGCTCTTTAAAATCAGCTCGGTTTACAGATAACAGTAACTTTGTCC
This sequence comes from Ichthyophis bannanicus, assembly GCA_033557465.1. Classification (NCBI taxonomy): domain Eukaryota; kingdom Metazoa; phylum Chordata; class Amphibia; order Gymnophiona; family Ichthyophiidae; genus Ichthyophis; species Ichthyophis bannanicus. The sequence continues at coordinate 1,263,406,621 of CM066031.1, read as the reverse complement.
TTGAATAAAGGTAGAACCTGTACTGGACTTACAGAAAACAGGGTAGAAAAACTTGAGTTAACTGGGGAAAACTATATACAAGCTCTAGGCTAAGGTGTGCCATTTCTTATGTTCTAAACAAGTGCCTTCCCACCCAATTAACCTAGGTGCCCTGATATAAAAATTACCCTCCACATGTCTGTTTTATAGAGGCCCCATGCAAAAAGATATTAATAGTGGAATGATAAATTTCATGAGTTTCAACAATAAAAAAAATTCAGGCAGTTGATTTCAACAGATTTACATTTTACTAGTTGCTATCCAAGTCGTTTGAAACATAGGTTTTTTTTTTACCTTAGATTGCTTTGTTTATGTTAGGCGCCAACTGACAGGTTTTTGGCTGGTCTGGCCAGTTTTGCAGAGAGGAGGTCGGCAACCGGCAGGACAGAAATCCAGCCAGTGTAAGTTGTAGTGTTCCAACGACCGCTGTCCTCTACCTCCTTCCGCTGACACTGCTGCTGAAACATGACCTGTGGCAGTGTACCGCCTCTGGCACAATGTCAGAAAACAGAAAGAGCAGGGAGCCCGCCTTCCGTGTCCCGCCCCCTCTGGTGTCAGCCTCGTAGGGGACAGGAGTCAGAAGAGTTGCCTCAGCGCACATACGGGCTAAAGACAGGCCCCGCACTATCTTTCTGTTTGTTGTAACTATGCCAGTGCCGCTTCTGGACAGGGGATGCTGCTTGACATAACCTCTTGATAGATATGCTCCGAAAGCGCTCATCTCCTGCTCTGGATTAGGAATTCTCGGAGATGTGCTTTTCTTGTTTTTTTTTTAATTGATGTGGCTGCCTATTTATTGCACTGCAAATATGACTAGGTGTTGGTACATCTCAGCTCAGCACAAGAAAGGTTTTCTACAGTCAAGCTCTGTTTCAGTTATTACAAGAAATTCCTGTTTCCAAAATTGCCAGAAACCCAGTCTCTGGAGGGGGCTTTAATCCAGTCCTAGCCTTTTTGACAGTTCCTCCTGATACACTGGATGTACCGATTTTACACAAGTGAAGCAGGGACTACAAATCTCACTATAAAGTGAGTTGGTACTAAAAAATCAGGAGTGGAATGCCCTGACTTATAAGTGCTCTGTAACTTTCAGATTGATCTATGAGCCTCAATCTGAGGCTCAAATACTATGCAAGTGAAAAGAGCTGAATATGGCAGAGGTGAGCAGGGAGAAGGAGATGCCCAGTCATACTGCTGGTGAGTGCCTGAATGAAGTCTGTGGGACAGAGTTCTTGGCACCCGTATTATCGGCACAGTTAATGACGGCTCCCACAGGGAGCTCACAGACAACCTCTTGGAAAGGAAACACAAGAGAAGAGGGAAAGGCATTATGTGAGCTCTCCCTGAGTTTTTTATTCCACCATAGACACAGAATGGGAAAAAATCGTAGTGAATCAGGCCCTTAATCAGTCTCTATGAAAAAAAAAAATTCTAATAACTTATTCCTTATCGTTCCTCCAGTTCAGTCCTCTACCTCTGGGTTGTCAACCTCCTCCTGCAGCTTGGAGACTGGCATGTCAAATTCTGACATCACTGGATATATCCTGCTGGATCCGCCCACCAGCCCCAGTGTGACCAGTCTCTATGGAGCAGGAGGATGTCGTGAGCCCAGTCTGAGGCTCACTAGAGGAACAGATAAGGCATATGTAGGATAGTGTAGTTTAGGGGGTTTGTTTTGGCAGTGGTGTTAAAAAGTGGAAATTGGAGTGCTGTTCATTTAAAAAACAAACAAACAGAGGAAAAAGAATTTATGAGAACCTTTTTTGCCTGTTCCCTGCCTGTGTGTTTGATACCTTTAAGGCTTCCTTGGTTCCTTCACCGGCAGATCTCTCCTCCCCAAATCTCCGGGGGAGAGCCTCACCGGCTGTCAGCTCCGTCTTTTACGTCCGCAGAGCAGGCAAGTATCGCGGCTGCGGGGTCCCGGCTGGACAGGAGCGAAACGGAGGATATTTTTGCCGGCGGCACTTTTGGGGTTTGTCGGGAAGTGCCACGCAGCACGGGAACAGACATGCAGGCTCTGCAGACCTGACCAGTCGGCATTTCACCGGTTACAGGATGCTGAGGCGGCGGATACGGGGCCCAGAAGCGAGGCGTTCTGCTCGCGATGGTTTTGGCGCTCTTTTGTTTTTCTTCGCTCTGGCGGCGGCCATTTTGAGGGGAGCCGCGTGGCTGCAGAGTAGGAGGAGAATGTATCAGGAGTTAGTAAGGCTTTTCTTTTGAGGTTCACATACCGGTTAGAGCGGTTTCGTAATTTTCGGCAGACTTCTATGCTCTGTTTAAATTTTCTTTGGTGTAGTTAGCTTTCGTTTCTCGGGCGGGTGCAAGCTCCTCTGGAGGGGGTGGGGGGGCTGTTGCCACACTGTTAGAGGGGCCAGGTTTTCAAGGGTCTCTGTGGAGGGGTAGTGTAAGAATTTAAGGTTTTGTTTTCTTCTTTTGTTTTTACCTCCACGTTTAAAAAAAAACCCAAACAAACAACAAAGAAAAAGGGAAATAAAAGGAGAAGGCTAAGGGTACTCATTTACCTTCCCATTCAGCCCTATGGCAGCGCGACCAAAGTGTGTGGTTTGCGGCTCCCGGAGAGGCTCTGTGGAGGAGGCCGGGGTCTGCCGCGGCTGTGCTGTACTCTCCTCTGCTGTGGAGTCACAGATGGAGGTCAAAGAGGTCCCTGATGTGTTGGGGATGTCGACAGGCACAGGGGCAGAAGCAGAGCAGACTGCAGGGCATGGATCCGTGTTGGAAGAAACGGCAGGACCTTCAGGGGCTCTGACGACACCGGGGTCGATGGATCTCGGGGATTTCTGTCCTGATTTCGTTTTGCTGATGCATCAAGCCTTTTGCTTGCAGCGTCTGGGCAAGATGCCGGGGGCGTTGCCGCTTTCTGTCCCTTCTCAGCAGACGGAGCTAGCTGAGGGAGGGGTCGGTGGCCCATCGGCTCCTAAGAGAGTGAGAATGCGAAGTCTAGCACCCGAGGACAGCGCTTGGCCGGACGTCGACGATCCCGACTGGGAGCAGGAGGAAGGGTTGGAGGATCTGGAAGAGGGTGAGATCCAAGAACCCGAGGATCAAGCTAAGATTATAAGGGTCTTCCGTAGAGAGGAGCTAGCGGCACTGATCACGGAATCTATGCAGATGTTGAATCTCTCTACCCCAGCCGCTAGTGAAGCAGAAGTTGAGGATCTGGTGATTCAGGCGGTACGACAAACGCAGGTGGTGTTTCCGGTACATCGAGTGGTTGACGGGATGATCCAGGAGGAGTGGGATCGTCCGGAAGCGGGGCTCAGAGGGATACGTACCATGAATAGACTCTATCCCTTAGCCGACAAGGATAAGGAGAGGTTCCATTCTCCTCGAGTAGATGCGGCGGGGGCGGCGGTTACAAAAAAGACCACTATTCCGGTGGAAGGCAGTACGGCCTTAAAGGATGCTCAGGACCATAAAGTTGAGAACCTGTTGAAGCAGGCATTTGAGGCGGACGCGCTATCCTTGCAAGCCTCTATCTGTGGGGCTTGAGTGGCACGTGCCTGTCTGCGCTGGGTTCAGCGTCTTCGTCTTTCGTCGCACCTGGACAAGGAGGAGCTCAAGGAGCTTTAGCAGATGTCCATTACGACCTCATCCGAGCCCTGGCAAATAGCACAGCATTGCTGATGGCCGCTCGCAGATCCGTTTGGTTGCGAAATTGGACGGCAGGTGGCTCTTCTAAGTCCCGTCTCAGTAAGTTACACTTTAAGGGACGGTTGCTGTTTGGGGAAGATCTGGATAAATTGGTGAAGGATCTCGGGGAGTCTAAGAGTGGCAGGCTTCCGGAGGACAAACCCAAACAGGGAAAGGCCGGTCAAGGATTTTGAGGCCAGTTTCAAGATTTTTGACGGTTTCGTACCACGCGTTTCGGGAGTACTCAGAGAGGACTCTTTATCTCGCGGTCCCAAGGATTCCGAGGGTTTCGAGGAGCGAATAGGGGTTTCTCCACAAGCTCTTCAGCTGCGTCGCGCAAGCCTCAATGAGATGAGGCGGGTCCCGCCAGAGGAACCTCCGATAGAGGGGAGACTTCGGGAGTTTCTTCCGGCCTGGACCCACATTACTTCCGACCAGTGGGTGTTGGAAATTATTCGTCAGGGGTACGCTCTGGAGTTGGCGCGTCCGGTACGAGATTCCTTTGTAATGTCGTCTTGCAGGGGACAACAAAAAACATTCGCGATTCGCACTACCTTAACGCGGCTCCTTCAATTAAAGGCGGTCGTGCAGGTACCGGAGGCAGAGTACGGCATGGGTCGGTACTCCATTTATTTCATGGTGCCAAAGAAGGACGGGGCGGTGCGGCCCATTTTGGATCTGAAGGGTGTAAATCGTTGCCTTCGGGTGCCGCATTTCCAGATGGAAACCCTTCGGTAAGTCATTGTGGCAGTGCGGCAAGGAGAGTACTTGACGTCCCTCGACCTCACGGAAGCGTACTTGCACATTCCCATCCGGTCAATTCATCAGAGGTTTCTGCGGTTTGCGTTCCCTTGGGGGCACTATCAGTTCCAGGCGTTACCCTTCGGTCTGGCAACGGCATCACGAACTTTCACCAAGATCATGGTGGTGGTGGTGGCGGCGTTGCGCAGAGAAGGCATCTTAGTACAACCATATCTCGAAGATTGGTTGATACGGGCCAAGTCCGAGGCAGAGAGTGTGCAGGTAACCAGCAGAGTGGTGGAGTTTCTACAAAGTCTTGGTTGGGTGGTCAATCCAGCCAAAAGCCGCTTAGAGCCATCTCAGAATCTCGAGTATCTGGGAGTGCGCTTCAACACGAGGAATGGACAAGTGTTTTTGCTGGTGCGGAGGGCCCAGGGTCTCAGGTGTCTGGTTCGCAAGTTCAGGGCCACTCCGGCTCCGACAGCGTGGACTTATCTTCGGGTGCTGGGCACGATGGCAGTGACTCTGGAAGCGGTGCCTTGGGCCAGAGTACACATGCGTCCTCTACAGAGGGCACTTCTGCACCGGTGGTCGCACCAGAAGGATTCCTTGAGCACACGGCTTCCTTGTCCGCGCAGGGTCAGGCAATCTCTGCAGTGGTGGTTGCTGCCGACATCGTTGGCGGCCGGAATGCCCCTGGAACAGCCGGAATGGCTTCCGTTGTTAATGGACGCCAGTCTTGGAGGCTGGGGAGACCACTGCGGAAGCAGGTACGTGCAGGGGGTTTGGTCGCCTCTGGAGAAATCTTGGTCGATCAATCGTCTGGAGCTCCAAGCAGTCTGGCGGGTGCTGCAGACGTTCAAGGCTTCGGTGGTGGGTCGCTCCATCCGAGTCCTCTCAGACAACTCAGCGGCAGTCGCCTACATCAACCGCCAGGGGGGCATGGGGAGTGCAGCCATGGAGGAAGAGGCAGACTTGTTGTTCGGCTGGGTGGAAAGTCGGTTGACAGCCATTTCGGTGGTGCACATCGCAGGAAAGGACAATGTGATGGCGGACTTTCTCAGCAGGGTCCAGGTAGATGCCGGGGAGTGGGAACTACACCCGGAGGTTTTTGCGCAGTTAGTGAGTCGATGGAGGCCGCCCATAATGGACCTAATGGCGACCTTTCAGTCAGCGAAGGCCTCTCGTTTCTTCAGCAGACGGAGGGAAAGGATGTTGGAAGGCATAGACGCGTTATTGCATCCGTGGCCTGCCTCAGGTCTGCTGTATGTCTTTCCTCCATGGGCGCTGATCGGTCGGGTGATTCAGCGGATCGGGGCTCATCCGGGAAGGGTGCTCCTGGTGGCTCCGGACTGGCCGAGGTGTCTGTGGTTCGCGGACCTGGTACGGCTTCTCAACGGCAAGCCTTGGAGATTACCGGAAAGAGCAGATCTGTTGAGGCAAGGGCCCCTCTTTATGCCTCAAGTGGATCGGTTCTCGCTTACAGCATGGCCATTGAAAGGGCGAGGTTGACAAAGGTTATTCGCCGGCGGTCATCACAACTAGGGCACGGAAACAGTCCACCTCCCTGGCGTATATTCGTATTTGGCGCATATTTGAGGATTGGTGTTCAAGGCGGCGGATCCGGGCAGCCACGGTTGCCATTCCCTCGGTGCTGAGTTTTCTACAGGATGGTTTTGATAAGGGTCTGGCAGCCAGTTCGCTGCACGTGCAACTGGCGGCTCTCTCTTGTTATCGAGGGAAGGTGCAGGGCGTTGCACTCAGCACCCATGCGGACGTTTTGTGTTTTCTGAAAGCGATTTCGCGATTGCGTCCGTCGTGTAGGGTGACTATTCCACCTTGGGATCTTAATTTGGTGTTGGCGGCGTTATCCGAACCGCCTTTTGAGCCGATGCATCGGGCTTCGGTGAAGGACGTGACCTTAAAGACGGGTGTTTCTCGTGGCCATTTGTTCAGCGAGATGCATTTTGGAGTTGCAGGCGTTGTCTTGTAGAGAACCATTCTTGACCTTTTCTAGGGAAAAGGTGGTCCTGCGGCCGGTTCCATCCTTTTTGCCGAAGGTGGTGTCTCCTTTTCACCTGAATCAGACAGTCTCTCTGCCCGTTCTGGGTTCTCTAGACGGGGACGCTGTGGAGAGCAGTTTGCGTCAATTAGATGTAAAGAGAGCGTTGAGGAGCTATTTGAAGGTTTCCAAACCGTTTCGCAGGTCTGACCGGTTGTTTATATTGTTTGGAGGAGTCCGCAAAGGGGAAGCGGCGGCGAAGGCTTCCATTGCCAGATGGATTCGGGAGGCGATAGCTTCCGCTTATCTTCTTCAGGGTCGGCCGGTGCTGATAGGGTTGCGCGCGCATTCTACTAGGGTGCAGGTGGCATCATGGGTGGAGTACTGTTTGGTTCCACCAGAAGACATTTGTCGAGCAGCGACTTGGTCGTCGTTGCATACCTTCAGCAAGCACTACTGTCTGGATGTCGCAGCTGCGGCTGATGCCCCTTTTGGGGCTGCAGTTTTGCGTGCTGGCTGGAAAGGCCCTTCCCATTGATTACTGCTCTGGTACATCCCAGAGGTAGAGGACTGAACTGGTGGAACGATTACGAAATGATAATTACACTTACCTGGTAATTGTAGTTCCTTGAGTGACGACAGTTCAGTCCTCGTTCCCACCCGGGGTTCTTTCCTAGATGGTGTCGGCTCAGTAACACAAGGATAATGATGGCAGGTAAGTCGATCTTTGGCTTTGTTCTTTTTCACTCTTTCTTCTCCCTTTTTTGGTGAGTTTCGCAGGGAAGAGTGTACAGAAGGTTTGCTTTAATAGTTGCAGTTATGGTTCAGTTAGGTTGCAAATGTTATTGAAGCTAATTATTTGTTGCTCTTTTGAATCTGCTTTGTTAGTAGTTCACACTGGGGCTGGTGGGCGGATCCAGCAGGATATATCCAGTGATGTCGGAATTTGCCATGCCAGTCTCCAAGCTGCAGGAGGAGGTTGACAACCCAGAGGTAGACGACTGAACTATCGTCACTCAAGGAACTACAATTACCAGGTAAGTGTAATTATCATTTTTAATCACACTACTGCACAATGCACAAATATTTCAAAGAGGTTCTAGTCCCTCCTGATGCCACTAGATCTCTCCACTTTCCTTGAATCCTCGGTTGATGTGATTCCCATTAGAGCTACCCTGTTGGTAGTATTTTCATCTTTGATAGATAAGGCAACTATCTTGAAAAGTTTTTTCCAGCATAAATCTGTTTCATTTTGTGGGCAAACAATTAATGTGTTTCCTGATGTCTCCCGCACGACTCATCATTGCTGGAGGAACCTTTTGGGTCTAAAAGCAAGGGTTTTAGCACTTGGAACAGTGTATTTCCTTGAATTTCCCTGTAAAAGCCTCATTATTTATCAAGGGATTCACGACATCTTTCAAGACCCCACCCATTTAGAGAATTTCTTGTTGGGGAAAGAAAGTTAATTTCCTGAAATCTTTTATGGTGGGTAACTTTGTATAAAGGGGGGCTTATATTATTTACCTTCTTCCGTCATGATGTATTGTCTTTGCAATCTTGAGTTTGAGTTTTGATGGAAGCCTCTGTGATGTGGGCTTGAATTTTGTTATCTCTTTACCTTTAAGAAGTAATTGTAGTTGGTTGTATTGAGTTTCTTCATGATTCCTGTGTATATAAATTGAAATTGAAGTTAAAAAAATCTTTCTTTGTGTGCAACTTGTATTTTACCTTTTCTTAAACAGATAAAAAAAAGTTCAATATATTTTACAGTACTGTCATATATCAGGGAACTTATTCTCTTTGAAAGGATCAAAATGTGGCTGATTTTTTTGATGCATTGGTTTTTATCTGTGGAGCCTTTGAAACCCTGGAGGGATTTTTAAGAAGAAATTAAAGATTTTCTTACTTGTACATGCTGCTTGCTTTATCCAAAAGCAATTCATAGTGAGAGAGTGACTTTGATCTAGTATAAAGGCTTCCTTTTGAAATTTGCCAGGAATTGGACTTAGATGTTGGTAATATACATCATTAATGTTTGATGATTCTTTATGCATATAAAGGCACAGGTTAGAAAGGATGTCCAAGTGCAATCTGGGACATCCAAGCCAGAATGTCTGAAAAAAAACTGATTCATCCAAGCTCAGGCATGATTTCACAGATGTGGATGGGCTTAATATGGACATCTACAGGGACATCTACGTAGACATCCCCAGAATAGTATCCCAGAATGGGGACATTTAATAGCCTAATGGTTAGGATAGTGGATTAGGACCAGCAGTGATCTTAGATTAGTCACTTAACTCTCCATCTTCTCTACACTCTCTGGATATTTTATGGCCAAAACAAGCACTTTCCAGGTGCCTATTCATGCCTGGAGCAGGTGTGAATGTGGACAGGGTTGCAGATGTCTCTGATGTTTCTGAAATCAAGCTGGGACATTAAGTCCATTAGGCCTCCGCCACACCTCCTGCCTCCTTGGACATCCCTGCACTGGAAACATCTTTAAAAACCATTTGTAAAATGGCTTTTGAGATGTCTCCATGCTTTGGACGTCCAAATCGTGACTAAGGTGTTTAAAATGACCACCTTAGGTAAAATTATGCAATCAATTTGGACTAGAATCATTGGTTATAGGAGTCTTATTGCAACAAAATCTTGAAGGCACCACTATAGCTCATTCTGTAGAATGGTCACATTTCTTCGAGATTTTATATTTGTTACAGTATCTTTGATCGGGTATTTCCATCTCCTCAGGGAGGAGACTATGGCTAGGTTCTTACACAATGAGAATAGTTGCATTCTCTTTTTTGACACTATTTTTTCCTCCGTGTTTAAATGAAGGTTTGGAGTGACAGCATTTCTACTGATATATTGGATTCATTGTCATGTAATAATGTCTTGAATTAGAGCTGGCGATCATGTTATAAATCAACAGCTGCTGAACTGGTGGATTAATTACTAGCATGTGCTTATATGTGAGTGATATATAATTTGAATTTGTACTGCCAACTTTGAGAAAGTACAAAACATAAACAAAAGTCATTGAAAAATCAAGCCAGTAGCTATCACTGGCACTTTGCAATAACCAAACAATTTTTTGTCGGGGTCAATCGACATGAGAGGGAGGATAGGAAAACCTTCCCCTCACCGCCGAAAGAACCCTTTTCATCAAACAGGGCCACAGCGCACCCAAAATATTTTTTGAAGTGAAATCAACACTTATCTTATGCAAAGGCAATTAAAAATCCCACATGTTCCACGACATAGCATGCATGTTGAGAAAGTTTAGCCCTGACAAAGTGTTGTGCTTTTTTGTTTCAGCAAAGACGACCCCTGAGGAAAGCTTTCTGTGTCAAAAGCTTGCCAATCTCCAGTTTATGTTGGTTCATTGGTACTTTTGATGGATTGAGTTCAGCTTACAGTATGTACCAGGACAGTTGTTGGAATGCATTATAGCAGGACTACAGTTCAATTTTCCAAGATAAATATTTATTTAGTGACAATTTATTGAATTTTTGATATGTGGAATATTTTATATACTCTCAATAACAGCTTTCACACTATAGAATTGACATGTGATAAGTTGGAGCCTTTAAGCTTTTGCTTGTTAGCTCCATGTAAGGGAACACTATGCAGTGCCAACTTTAATCTATATGAACATTTCTGTTGTTGAAATTTGAAGTTTATCATTCTACAATTATTTTTTTTGGCTGTGTTTATGTTTATGTTTATTTAATTTGATATACCGCCCTTAAATAAGCAGAGCGGTTTACAAAGTACAAAAATTAACAGAGGGTGGCGCCAGGCCAGAAAAGGAAAAGAAGTTACAGCTCATGATAGGCAGTAAAAGAAAAGAAGAGTGCACAAGACTCAGGGGTTAGGTCACACAAAGGGGGAGGGAAAATCAAAGGCGAGGGAGAAGAGGTGGGTTTTTAGATTACGCTTAAAGGTAGGGAGGTGGGGCTCTAGACGAAGGGAAGTGGGGAGCGAGTTCCAGAGGGCGGGACCTGCAAAGAAGAAGGCTGAGGAACGAGTGGACTGAAGGTGCGCAAGGGAGGGGGAGGGAAGGTGGAGGCGATTAAGGTGAAATGAACGGGGGGTGTGCCTAGGGGTGTGGAAGGTGATAAGGTCTGCCAGATATTGCGGGGTGTTGGTGTGAAGTGCCTGATGGACAAGGGCAAGTAGTTTGAACTGGAAGCGAAAGGGGACAGGTAACCAGTGAAGGTGAACAAGTAATGGTGAAATGTGGTCCCGTGGGGAGGAGTGGGTGATGATGCGAGCAGCGGTATTCTGGATCCTTTGCAGTCTATTAAGTTGGGATTTGGGAAGACCAATGAGGATGGCGTTTGAGAAATCTAGGTGCGACATAACACATGTAAATGCCCTTTTCCTTATCCTGTCCAGTCCAGTACTATTGGGTAGTGTGATAAGGAAGCTTATCATAGCTCAGGAAGGAGCTATAGAAAAGGTGAAGTGTCTCTGAACAAGCAACCTGTCAGTGCTGGTAGAAATGAGAAAACATAATTTTGCCATAAAAGACTACCAGTCCCAGAATGCACCAGGTTTCCAACAGCCATTAGAGGAGCTGAAGTGGGGAAACGTGTGTTCAATCAGGAGGGCTATGAGGTAATCCCTAAACACTCATCTCAAAGGGCAGGGCCTGATTCAGCACAGCTGCGCTGTATTAGGGAGGAGCACTCATCCAAGCAGAATAAGAGTAGAGTTTATTCTACAGATGACCATCTTCATGATCACCTTGGAGATGCAGAGAAGGATCATCAGTTTCATCTGAAGGATCAGCAGAAGCAGAAGCCAAACCGGACGGATAGAGAAGGAAAGAAACCCTCTGGAAGGAAGAGGAGAAAAGCCTTTGAGAGGTCTAGAAGAGTCCAAGGCAGTACGTATACTGGGAGGTATTCCAAGGGCCAGCATAGACCATTGGACTGGGGAAAGCCAGAGGAATGGTGCTGCAGAACAAGGAATCACCAGAGGCTACCTGTGAGGGAGACGGCTGCACGTGGAAGGGACTCTAAGACCTATGCCAGAAGGTATGTGAAGAGAGATCCAGTGTCCAGGGATCAAGACTGGAAGGCTGGACATAAGAACTGGACTACATACTGGCCAGGCTATATAGAGAGGAACTATAGCAACAATGGAAGCTCAGGTATGAACATTGATCTATGCCCTAGCTATAACCTTGAAAGACAGCAGGGAAATAAGTGTTCTCCTGAAAGTGCTCCATTGAAAGATTTATCTGTGCCAATTCATGATAGTGACCCTATGCTTGTTGATGAAGGGGAAATAATAGCAGATCAAGATATTGTTTATATAGACTGCTCTCTATCCAAACTCCGTTGGTAACTTTCTGTGATAAAGCACAGCAGCCATCACAAAGAAAATATAAATTTGTTCTTTATTCCACTAAGAAAAGCTCCTGAAGCAGGATTTGACTCACACAGTAGAAAGCCAGCCTGCTAAAGGGTTTCAGCTGGATAACTGATAGCAATTGAGTTGCACCTAATTGCTTGTGAGCTAGGAGAGAATTACTTCTGGATCTGTGTGGAAAGTAATCAGAAGTTAACCTTACAAGAACAGTTTATTTCTTTCTTTGTGGCTTTTCGTTTGTTAGAGATATGCTAAGAAAACATTAGCTAATTGCCTGACACGTTTGAAGGTTGTTTTCCTGATTTTTGATTTTTGACTTTGTTTTACCAAGTTAAACACTACAAGCAAGTAACCTAATTTATGTGCTACCAAGCATATCTGTGCTGGGAGAAATAACCCCATAAATAAAGAAGTATCTTATTGGCTTTAACACTTGTGCACAACTAAATTATTGTCAGCAGCTGTGTCTGGTGTGAATGAACTACATTACCCACAATACCTTGCAAAAATCATATAAATATATGCATTGTCAAGACTGTGAAGATTCTCACCCAGGCAGCCGTCTGACAAATGGCGTAGTTTTTCGGATTGCTTTTGCACAAAGGGGATTTACTTGCTGAGGATTACAACTACAGTTCAAGTTTAAAGCTGGAAAAAAAGATTTTCCCTCAACTGCACTTTGGAGGAGAGGAAGCTGTCCCAGGAGGAAAAGACCCTGTGCAGAGCTGGATTCATCACTGAGACAAGGTAATAAGTACCTGGGAATGTCTAGTGGTGGATGGGAGTAAGCACAGGGGTAATTGGAAAAAAAAAAAAAGTGTAGAAAAAACACCTGTTTGGAAGGTGGTGCACTGTGTTTTTTTTTCTTTGTATTTCTTGCAGGAATCAAGATGGATTCAAAGGAACTAGCTCAGTGGATGGCAGCCCAGTTCAGCAGGCAGCAGGAGCTAGCACAGCAGGCTCAGGACACTGCTATGAGAGCCTTAATGGACCAGCAGAAGCCAGTGCTTGATCTGGTGCAAGCCCTAGTTGAGCTGAAGAGCCAAAGTGGAACAGATGCAAGACCAGCAGTGAATACTGGTACACCACATGTGGACAGTGTGGGACTCAATCAAGGGATTGGGGCATTTAGTTTTGGGAAGCTAACTCCAGATGATAATGTTGATGATTTTCTAGAGTCTTTTGAAAGAGTGGCTCAGGCATTAGCATGGCCAGAGACCCAGTGGGCAGTAAGGCTGGCAGCCTCATTAACTGGAGAGGCGCTTGCAGCGTATAGAGCAATGTCAGCAGCCCAGGCTTTGATTTATAAGGATGTGAAGGCTGCTATTAGGGATCGCCTAGGGTTGTCTATTTCAGAGTATAGGCGAATTTTTAGAGCTACTACATTGAAAGTGGGTGAAACACCCAGGGCTCTGAGTCAGAGAATCAGAGGCTTAGCTGTAAAATGGTTGGAGCCTGAGCAAAAGACGGTAGAAATGTTATTAGATATTATAATGCTTGAACAATTTATGTCTGGGGTGCCTAAAGATTTGCACACTTTCCTTATACAGCAAAATTGCCAAAATCTTGGAGAGGCAACCATGCTAGCAGAGAGATTCTTGGAAGCCACGCAGGCTTGCCATAGAATGGGTGGCCCTCTGAAGATTGGTGCTGAGGCTAGAGATGCTGTATCAGAAAAGAAAATAATTAAAAATGTTTCTGAAAATGAATGTACTATATCAAACCAGATGACACAGTGGAATAGAAAGAAATGTTTCAAGTGTGGAAAATGGGGACATTTAAAAAAAGGATGTCAGACACACACTAGCTTAGTGGGTGTGGATTTAAAACAGCCCAAAGAAGGATTTCTTTTGATGGTTGATGTGCAAGGAATTACCACAAATGCTTTGTTAGACCCTGGGGCAGACCAGAGTATGATGTCAAAAAGGCTTTGGAAGAGGATAGAGGCCCAAGAAGGATTTGTGCCTAGAACCCCTGAAAGCCAAGTTCACATCAGATGCATTCATGGTGCTGCAACATCATATCCCACCTATAGGCTAAAGGTTAAGTGCCTGGGGGGACAAGAGGAAGTCCTGTTAGCAGTGGTGCCTAGGCTACCCGTTGATTTGGTTCTAGGAAGAGACTGGCCAAGATTTAAGCAGGGTCTAGTGGAAGGACTAGGTAAGAAGGAGGGAGAAGGTTTAATGGTAATAGCTCCCGGGTCTTAATTTGGAAGTCCTCAGACCCCAGCTAAAAAGATGGTTAAGCGTCCAGAAGACCAAGCTACCCCAAAGCAGATATTTGTCCTAAAGTACCATAGGGTCACAGAGAAGGCCCAAGCTCCTAAGCGGGCAACCCCTCAAGCTGCTGGGTTTGACCTGTGCAGCATAGAAAATGTGACTGTACCTAGCCAAGGGAGAGCCCTGGTGGACACTGGTCTCCAAGTGGAAATACCTATTGGATGCTATGGGAGAGTAGCCCCAAGGTCCGGATTAGCCCTTAAATATTTCATCGATGTGGGTGAGGGAGTAATTGATCCCGATTACAGGGGCAATATTAAAGTTCTGTTGTTTAATTTTGGACAGAATGATTATCACGTGAAGACAGGAGACAGAATTGCCCAATTGATCTGTGAGAGGCTGGGTTTTCCACCTGTGGAGGAGGTCACATCCCTGGAGAATTCTGAACGTGGAACCAAAGGCTTTGGTTCTACTGATGTCAAAGGGGTTAAAAGCCTAGCTGCCACCTGTGCCCGAGAGAGGGTGGTGAATGAAGAGGAAGATTTGGGACCCCAGGTATCTGATTGTAAAGAAAAATCAGAGCCCCAAATAGGTGAGGACCTGACAGTGGTACAACAGGAAGAAATTAGGAAATTGCTCAAAGAGTTTCCAGATGTGTTGACACCCATACCTGGGGAGACACATTTGGTTGCCCATGAAATAATAACTCCACCTGGGAAATTAGTTCGTCAAAGGCCATACCGCTTGCCTGAAGCCAAGAGACAGGAAGTACTGGCACAAGTCCAGGAGATGTTGGACATGGGAGTAATAGAGGAGTCAAAGAGTCCCTGGAATAGCCCCATAGTCCTGGTGCCGAAGCCTGATGGATCTTTAAGATTTTGTATTGACTTCCGGCAGGTAAACGCCATATCAGTTTTTGATGCATATCCAATGCCAAGAATTGAAGAGCTGTTGGACCAGCTGGGACAGGCTCAATACTTAACCACCCTTGATATGACAAAAGGATATTGGCAAATCCCTCTCACCAGGGAGTCGAAGCCGAAGACTGCGTTCAGCACCCCCGTTGGCCTTTTCCAGTTCAAGAGGATGCCTTTCGGACTGCATGGAGCAGCGGCTACCTGCCAAAGGTTAGTGGATCAGGTACTTCGACCCCATCAAAATTATGCTTTTGCATATATGGATGATGTCATAATCCATAGTAACACCTGGGCGGAGCATCTAAAGAGGATCAGGGCAGTCTTGTGCTCCATGAAGCAAGCGGGAATCACTTTAAACCCGAAGAAGTGTGCCTTTGCAAATAGGGAGGTAAAATACCTGGGCCACCTAGTGGGAAGAGGAAAAATTAAACCTCTAATGAGTAAAGTAGATAGCATCAGGAATTTTCCTCCTCCAACAACAAAGAAACAACTAAGAAGTTTCTTAGGACTTATTGGATACTACCGCAGGTTTATACCGCAATTCGCAGAGAAAAGTGCAATTTTCACAGATATGCTGCGGAAGAATTGTCCAAACCAGCTAAAGTGGACACCTGAAGCTGAAAAAGCGTTTTCAGTCTTAAAAGGAAAATTGTGTACAGGACCGGTACTGAAAGGGGTGGACTTCAAGAAACCCTTTCTGGTTCAAACCGATGCATCGGATGTAGGGCTAGGAGCGGTTCTATCCCAGTGTCATGATGGGGAGGAGCATCCTGTGATGTACCTGAGCAAGAAGTTGTCACCGGCTGAACAAAAGTATTCCACAATAGAAAAAGAATGTTTAGCTATCAAGTGGTCAGTGGAGGCGTTAAGGTTTTACCTTACAGGGAGAAAGTTCCAGTTGGTCATGGACCATGCCCCACTTAAGTGGTTGCAGCAAATGAAGAACCACAATGCCAGGTTGACACGCTGGTACATGGCCTTACAGGCATTTGATTTTCAAGTTGAACATCGTGCTGGGAAGTTACACAAGAATGCAGATGCCCTTTCCCGGATTACGGACTGTAGGAAAGAAGCTTCACCAGTTACACCTGTCCGTAATAACTTAAGCAGGGGGGTATGTGATAAGGAAGCTTATCATAGCTCAGGAAGGAGCTATAGAAAAGGTGAAGTGTCTCTGAACAAGCAACCTGTCAGTGCTGGTAGAAATGAGAAAACATAATTTTGCCATAAAAGACTACCAGTCCCAGAATGCACCAGGTTTCCAACAGCCATTAGAGGAGCTGAAGTGGGGAAACGTGTGTTCAATCAGGAGGGCTATGAGGTAATCCCTAAGCACTCATCTCAAAGGGCAGGGCCTGATTCAGCACAGCTGCGCTGTATTAGGGAGGAGCACTCATCCAAGCAGAATAAGAGTAGAGTTTATTCTACAGATGACCATCTTCATGATCACCTTGGAGATGCAGAGAAGGATCATCAGTTTCATCTGAAGGATCAGCAGAAGCAGAAGCCAAACCGGACGGATAGAGAAGGAAAGAAACCCTCTGGAAAGAAGAGGAGAAAAGCCTTTGAGAGGTCTAGAAGAGTCCAAGGCAGTACGTATACTGGGAGGTATTCCAAGGGCCAGCATAGACCATTGGACTGGGGAAAGCCAGAGGAATGGTGCTGCAGAACAAGGAATCACCAGAGGCTACCTGTGAGGGAGACGGCTGCACGTGGAAGGGACTCTAAGACCTATGCCAGAAGGTATGTGAAGAGAGATCCAGTGTCCAGGGATCAGGACTGGAAGGCTGGACATAAGAACTGGACTACATACTGGCCAGGCTATATAGAGAGGAACTATAGCAACAATGGAAGCTCAGGTATGAACATTGATCTATGCCCTAGCTATAACCTTGAAAGACAGCAGGGAAATAAGTGTTCTCCTGAAAGTGCTCCATTGAAAGATTCATCTGTGCCAATTCATGATAGTGACCCTATGCTTGTTGATGAAGGGGAAATAATAGCAGATCAAGATATTGTTTATATGGACTGCTCTCTATCCAAACTCCGTTGGTAACTTTCTGTGATAAAGCACAGCAGCCATCACAAAGAAAATATAAATTTGTTCTTTATTCCACTAAGAAAAGCTCCTGAAGCAGGATTTGACTCACACAGTAGAAAGCCAGCCTGCTAAAGGGTTTCAACTGGATAACTGATAGCAATTGAGCTGCACCTAATTGCTTGTGAGCTAGGAGAGAATTACTTCTGGATCTGTGTGGAAAGTAATCAGAAGTTAACCTTACAAGAACAGTTTATTTCTTTCTTTGTGGCTTTTCGTTTGTTAGAGATATGCTAAGAAAACATTAGCTAATTGCCTGACAAGTTTGAAGGTTGTTTTCCTGATTTTTGATTTTTGACTTTGTTTTACCAAGTTAAACACTACAAGCAAGTAACCTAATTTATGTGCTACCAAGCATATCTGTGCTGGGAGAAATAACCCCATAAATAAAGAAGTATCTTATTGGCTTTAACACTTGTGCACAACTAAATTATTGTCAGCAGCTGTGTCTGGTGTGAATGAACTACATTACCCACAATACCTTGCAAAAATCATATAAATATATGCATTGTCAAGACTGTGAAGATTCTCACCCAGGCAGCCGTCTGACAGTAGTCACCCTCCAGCAGCAGTTGGGGACTGAGCATGTCATAATTCTGACATCACATGTGAAGAGCTCCCTCTATCCTTACAGGAGCCAGTATCTCAGTCCCTAGCAGCTGGAGCAGGAGCTTTTGTGGTGAACTCCACTGAAAGGATTTATAGAGTAGGCCTATAAAAAAAAAAATCAATTTCATATAGGAAGGAGACTGGCTGAGTATTTGGGAAAACAGCCCCCATAGGGCTGGGTATATGTTGGTGAGACTATGTGACAGGAGTTGGTAGATTGATAGAGACAGAACTGCCTGAATACCAGGACCCTTGAGTGAGTTAGGTGGCCCTTGGGGGATACCACCTGGTGGTTCCAAGTCCCTTCCCCCCCAGCCACACAGCCCGGGTTCAAAACAGTGAGTAGAGGCATCCTACATTGATATAACTGGGTTCAATTTTCAAGTGAAGTTGTTTTTCAAGACACTTTGAGGTCAGTTGCCTCAGTCGGTAGTATGTTGCGGGGAGGGGGTGCTCTCAGTGCTCCGTGATTGATGGTGATTATTCTTGTGGCCACAGGTATGCAAAGCTGCTTGTTGGAGGTTAGATTAGCGTTCTAGAGGTGCTCTGGTACAACTGCTCGCTTTCTTCATGGCTGTTGCTGGTGCATGCTGTCAGCTCCCTCGAGTTGCACTTCGTGTAGGGGGAGACGTGGTTTAGGTCCTTTTGGTTTTTGCGGGTAATGCAGCAGACAGGAAAGTCTGCTGAATGGCATTTTTTACTCACAGACATGCCAGGCACTTCAGAGGTGCCAGAGTTGGAGTTGGGGGGGGTTCGACAGTTCCAGA
This sequence comes from Ichthyophis bannanicus, assembly GCA_033557465.1. Taxonomy (NCBI): domain Eukaryota; kingdom Metazoa; phylum Chordata; class Amphibia; order Gymnophiona; family Ichthyophiidae; genus Ichthyophis; species Ichthyophis bannanicus. Next base: position 1,263,388,193 of record CM066031.1, on the reverse strand, counting down.
AGTTTTAGCGGGAACTGCGGCCATTTCATCACCACCAGCCATTTCCTCTCAGAAAGGAAAGCAGGGCAAAAAGAATGTCAAACACACTACGGGACAGGTTTCAGTATTGGGGACAACTCCAATCAACAGTATAGGGTCTACGGAGGCTGTTTTTTCCCTGGACTTTATGTTGTCCCTCCATAGAGCGTATTTGTTAAAACAGAAGCAGGCCAGCATAGCTACCTCGTAGTCTCACCTAAAATCTTTATTGCCTTCAGAGTCTGATGCAACGCAGGAGATCACTGCTCAGCTTGAAGAGCCTAACAATATGAAGAAAAGATTGGATGAGGATTTTTGGGGGGCCCCAAATTCCTCCTTGTCCCAGGCTTCTGAAGAGGCAGGAGAAGGACTCTTGGACCTCTGGGGGGAGCCTGGGAGGCAGGTTTTGGAAGAGGGGGAGATCCCTCAGGGTTTTTCATAAGGAGGAACTAGCAGTGCTTATAAATCACTTGTTGGCAGTGTTGAATATCCAACCTGGGCCAGCACAGACAGAAGAACCCTTGGAAGACCCACTGTTGCAGGGGTTCAAGGGATCATAGACCTGTTTTCTGGTGCAACGGGTAATTAAGATGACAGAAACAGAGTGGGAAGTTCCAGAGACTGGCTTGCTTGGGGGTAGAGCCATAGGTCATCTCTATCCAGTCCCTGAGAAGGAGAGAGAGCTTTTGAAGATGCCTAAAATGGATGGTTTTGTGTCAGCAGTCACTGAAAAGATCACCATCCCTGTGGAAGGTGGGGCAGTTTTGAAGGATCTTCAGGACTGCAAACGCGAGTCCTTGATTAAGCAAGCTTTTGATACCAGTGCCTTGACCCTGCAAGTATTCTTTTGTGGAGTTTATGTGACCCAAGCCTCTATCTGCTGGCTCCAGGGGCTGACTACAGCAGATGGAGACAGACAATGGGTTAGGAGGTGGCCAAGCTAGAGTCGGCCTCGGTGTATTTGGTGGGATGCCTTTTGTGACTTGGGCTGGGCCTCTGCTAAGAGCATGGCCTCCATCATTGCGTCTTTCTGCTTTCTGTATTGAGAAACAGGGCGGCTGATGTTTCTTCCAAGTCTAGGCTCAGTAAGTTGCCTTTCATAGGGAAATTGCCCTTTGGGAAAGCCCTTGATAAAGTTAGTTAAGGACCTTGGGGACTCCAAGGGCGCTCATTTGCCGGAAGATAAACCTAAGGGGCCAAAGCAAGGGAGTGCTGGTAGAAGTCATCCCAAGGATTATTGCAGATTTCTTGCATCCCAGTTTGGTTCTTTTCTGCGGGGGGCATTTTCCACAGAGGGGGCAGCCCTTTTGGGGGTTACAGGGTTACTACTCCACCCCTTATGGTCCTGCCAAGAAACAACAATGAAGCCAGGGGTCCCCAGGTGGTGATGGTAACAATAGCAGGTCATTTACAACAGTTTTATCCTGCCTGGGTCAAAATTACCTCCGATCAGTGAGTATTGGAGATCATTCGGGAAGGTTATTGGAGTTCATGGAGCCCCTCTCTGAGGCCTTCATACAATTGCCTTACAAAGCCCCACTCAAAAGAGCGATGGCAACTTCTGTAATCAGTCTCCATTCAGTATCCATTGATGAGATCTGTCAGGCATCTACCTAGTCCTCCATTCATACCTCTGCTGCACACTACTATCTGCGTCGAGACGCTGTCTTTGGCCAAGCTGTACTCAGCACCTCGTTGGGACTAAGCTCAATGCCTACCTTCTGTCCCAGACATCTACAAGATATCAGACTATTGTGGGGGAGTACTTCCTCCTGGAATTGAGTCCAATGGCCCACAACTCTTCCAGACTCCAGCTGCAGGTTTTTTACCTCAGGGACTGCACTGCTGTTCTCCCCATTCCAGTCTGGTACCTGGGAGCTAGTGAGTCCCATATGTGAAGACTGCATTCCTGCTTGTTCCTGGAAATAGCAGTTACTCACCTGTAACATATGATCTCCGGGAACAGCAGGAATCAGTCTTCACAAACCACCCTCCTCCCCTAGGAGTTGTAGGGGTCCTTTATTTTACTCTTCCTCTCAGCTACAAACTCAATTGAGGAGAGTTGGGAAGGTGGGAAAGCAGGCACGCAGGCGCAGTGGAGTATTCCCAAAGGCTTTCTTATTGGATGCTGGGGAGCATTCCTGTGCGAGCTCCGTCTGTGACGTTCACCCATATGTGAAGACTGATTCCTGTTGTTCCTAGAGATCACCTGTTACAGCTGAGTAATGACGCTTTATTTTTGCTTTAGTTAATTTTCCAGCAGTCACATAGGTATCTGGATAAGCTAATCAACATGCTTACATTAGCTGGTGCTGGAGGAAAAGGATTCTTTTATTTATTTATTTTTAAAAATAGGAATACAGATGCAGATAAGAGGAGAAAAATCAGCAAGAGGCTGAAGAATGACTACATCCTGGGAACACTATCACTTACACTGATCCTATAATTCGGTGACTTCAGCCTACGAAAGGATAAGCTAGAGAAACTGTAACACATGCACCAAATGCATTCTTAACATTCATACAAACAGACAAATTCAGATCAGGTGAACTGGCTTATTTACAGGAATTCTGTCCTCCAGATCATTGTTTTACTCGCCAAAATTGTCTACACAAATGAGGGGATGGCATTACTATTTTATTTTTCAGTTTCAGGTTTCTCCTTTTATGAGACTCTTTCAGTTAGCTTTTCTGGAAAATCATCTTTTTGTATTCTCCTCATCTATCATCCCCCTCCTTCTACTGCATCCATTGATGAAATAATGATCTTAATTGCAGACACTGCATCAAATCATCATAATTTACTTGTCATGGGGGATTTTGATCTGCATATCGATGCCTTTACTAATTCAGCTGCTTCTGATTTCTTAAAGAATATAAACAGATTTGTTTCAACTAGTCAGTGGATCCACTCATAAAAATGGTCACCTATTAAACTTAATTTTTACCTACAATAATTCTTTATTCATGAACAACAACTTTTCAATTATCCCCATGCCCTGATCGGATCAAGTTTTTAATACATATAATTGGCTACTCTTTCAAGAAAAGACAATATTATCTTGTAGAAACTGTCATGATGAAAACATTCCTCAGCAATTATTCAAGACGATTGCATTTCCTTGTCTAGTTTAACATGATGCGCAATGCAAATCCTGGTTCGCTTTATTGAAATAACATCCAAACAGTATCAGAGTTGGTTGCCAGGTTATGTTTATTAAAACTACAATCTCATTATGCTAATTGTAGATGGTGAAAATATCACTCTGCATCTACCCCTACCATGTCTTCTAATATTAAGGATGTTTTTATTTCTGCATTCTTGTGTCACTTCCCTAGGAGTTCAGTTTGACAATGCTTTTTTGTTTAAGGATCAAATCTCTTTTGTGATTAAATTGCCCATTTTTGCCCTGTATAGAATCCACTCTATCAAGAATTTAGCAAGCCAATGTGATCTAAAAACTGTGATTTATGGTCTTGTAACTTTAAGGATCAATTAATAAGTCCCTATATAATTGGTTGCCTATAATTTCTTTAAAGAATTCACACAAACCCGATATAGTGAAGGAATAAATAATAACCTAAAAAAGATTCACCATCTAAACTCCCCAATCACTTTCATATTATCTTTTGTCGTAGCGTGTCGAGGGAGGGTAAGAATTGATTATCTAACCCACTCCAGATGACAAGCTACTTTTTTTATTATATAAGGTACTCCACCTCTAAATCAAGTTTAAAACTCATAACTTATCTGTCCAAAATTCAGAAATTCTTCAATAAAGTTGTCACTGTAGTCCAATAACAAACATTTAATGTCACTTCCCAGAGCTGTATAACCCAACAGGTAAACGATATAGAAAATTCAGCTCTACTTCTTCAACAAGAGATGATGTGAATCTTATTCCATAATATAATCTCCTCTTTTAGTAAATTTTATCATGCAACTGGGTCTCAGAACCAGAATGGAGCGACTTATTGCACACATATATTCAAGTGAAACTGCGCTCTAAACTTCACATCAATGACCCAAAAAGACGTTGCTTTTTTCTTATTATGTGTAAAAACAGAGATTATCTTTAACTCTTATTGCAAATATATATTCAAAGATGCTTATCTGAAAAATAGATGAGGCTCTTCTCGAATGTGAATCATTTCTGAGGTTTTTCTCCCAACGCCTATATGATAGCGCCGTAGCGTTTCACAATCCAACGTTTCGTCAGGGGATAGCCATCATTAATATTCGAGCGTAGCATCTACCTCCATAGTTTATGACTCTAGAAAAAAGAGTAACTCTAAAAATTATTACATACATCTTCTCTGTAAAAACTTTCATCTTTATTAAAGTAACTTACTCCGTGCCGGCCGTTCAATTCATTCATACAGACGCCGTGCTAACGGACTATACCGGAAGTGCAAGGATTTAAAGGCTTCATTGCAGTCACGTGATATGTGCATACAAATGTTGATTGGTTAGAAACAACTGTTCCATTCTATTTGTGAATTGAGGCCCATTGGATGAACTGTGTGCGCCTCAAAAATCCATTTTTGTTCCCTCTGTATCAGAGACTGGTCTCTGGATTTGCCCCCATGCCCTCGCTCGATAGAATCAATACAAAAACATCGTAAAGAATCAAAACTGTGTTTAAAGTCCAGACAGTGTTGTACTATAGGAGCTTGCACATAATGGCATTTAATCCTACTCCGATGTTCCCTCATTCGCACCCTGAACTTAAATCTTAAAAAGGCATGAAAATGTTTTACATAGTATTCCCGGTTTACAAAAAAAAGCAATGTCTTTTTGTGTCATTGATGTGAAGTTTAGAGCGCAGTTTCACTTGAATATATGTGTGCAATAAGTCGCTCCATTCTGGTTCTGAGACCCAGTTGCATGATAAAATTTACTAAAAGAGGAGATTATATTATGGAATAAGATTCACATCATCTCTTGTTGAAGAAGTAGAGCTGATTTTTCTATATCGTTTAACTGTAGTCCAATATACAATATTCTGCACGACGTGCACATTTTGGAAAAAAATTCCTGTCTCAAGTGACTTCTCGTCTGTATGTCCAACCAATGCAACCGTGAACCCAAAAAAATGCCGTCTTGCAGCTTGAGGCAACTGATTGAAGAGTAAGCCTCAAGCTGCAAGACGGCATTTTTTTTGGGTTAACGGTTGCATTGGTTGGACATACAGACGAGAAGGCACTTGAGACAGGAATATTTTTCCGAAACGTGCACGTCGTGCAGAATATTGTATATTGGACTACAGTGACAACTTTATTGAAGAGTTTCTGAATTTTGGACAGATAAGTTATGAGTTTTAAACTTGATTTAGAGGTGGAGTACCTTATATAATAAAAAAAGTAGCTTGTTGTCTGGAGTGGGTTAGATAATCAATTCTTACCCTCCCTCGACACGCTCCGACAAAAGATAATATGAAAGTGATTGGGGAGTTTAGATGGTGAATCTTTTTTAGGTTATAATTTCTTTAAAGCACTTACAATTCATACAAAACACTGTGTCATAGTTAATTTGTAGTTTATATCATTTCAATCATGTTACCCCTTCCCTTATGGATTTAACTTGTTGCTGATATGTTATTTCATTAAATTTAAAATATTACTTCTGACTTATCTTGCATTGCAGTCTAATCAACCTGTTTATCTTGCCAAACCATCTCATTCCTTACTTGCAATCTAGGCCTTTATAATCTTCTTATTAGACACCATTAGACAAGCATGTTTAGAGGGTAATTTTATAACGCCCCGCACAGTTAACATAAGGTTTTGTGTGCATCACTAGCGTTCTATTTTTTTAAAGTCAAAAACATGTGTACTTTGTTTATGAAATAGTGCCTAAGTAGCTGAAAATGCATATTAAATTTAGGTGCGAGCACTTACATCAGGTTTGTGGCTAGTGTAAATGTACGCAGCTAGATTTCTCAAGAACCCACATAAATTATAGTTGTAAAGGCCTCATATGTTCTGCTCCTTTAGGTAGCAGAGACCTCCAGTGGTTCTACTAAATTACTACAATCTGACCTGTAAGTGTTCTGGTAATTTTACAGAACAGGGGAGGTTACTCTTACTAGTGACCTAATTCTGGGGGAGACTGCTCTGGGAAGAAAAATTCAAATTTGTCTCATCGCCACTGCATCAAGAAGAATGGAGGGAGACTGCCCTAAGGGGCAAAAGGCTGTGGCTATCCTCTAGCCATCATACAACCAGGAGGGAGTCACAAGATCAGAAGTGATTGCAGGAGAGAGCAGAGGGGTTTGAAGCAATTTGACTCAAGGAAAGGAGAAGGAGCCTACATCAGGAAGCCAGTTACCCCAAAGGGAAGGAGAGAAGAGTATCTTTTCCATCCAGTGACACCAGAGCCAGGAGCTGACGTACAGCAGTATCGTGGACCTGCAGCTACGGAGGCCACCAGCTCAAGGTACACTGTGAAAAGTTATTTTGCAGGAGAAAGAGTTCTACCCAAAGTAAGAAAACAGGGAGAAAGTGGACAAGTCTGGAACCACATTTTCAGCTTACAGAGAGAGAAGTAAAAAGTGTAACTACATTCTATATAGTTTGAAGTCAGGAGAAAGTTGTTTAACTGCTTTTAATACTAGTTCTGTATGTTTGCTCTTGTTGTCAGAGATCTTCAAATTCTTTAAGTAAACCCTTTGGTTCAGAATACAAATTCTGGCCTGGACTCCCCTTTTTGGAGAAGGGGAAAGGAGTGAGTAGAGTTTAAGTGCCCAAGGCTTCCCATTGTGGACTGGTTCCCTTTTCAAGAATTCTAAATTATCCCCGAAAATAGAGACTGAAAGACTGAGAGACTTGGAAATTGTGGCCACTGTCTGCCAAAGACAGGCAGGGGATTACATAGTATTTTATAATTTATGTGAATAAATTTGCACTCTGTCGAAGCTTTGCCCATATGCACTCCCACAGTGAAAGTACGCATGATCAGCCTGATACATGTACGTACTTACAGAATAGTGACCACCTAAAGTATACATGTGAGTGCACATAAACCAAATACCGTGATTTACACATCTAAATGGCTAATAACTTTCTATAGCTTCTAATAAAATTATCCCCTTAGAGTCTACTCTTCAATTGGCTTTTCCATACCTTGCTCCAGCATTGTGCTATTAGATCTGACAATATTGGTTGTAAAATTCAAAAAAGCCATATAATACTATTTTTGAGAAGACCTTGAACCATTTTATGTAACTGACATGAAGACAGATGCTTTTATTTCCTCTTATACTTTTTCCCATTAAGTTTAAGCTGAAGGTCTTATAAACTGCTTTGATGGATCTTGTGACTGGGGACTTTAAATTGAGCAAACCCAGAACTCTGGTAAAATTTAAAGGGGATATTCAGTGGAGGGGGTTAGCTCTGATAAAGCAGCTAACCATCTCAGTTGAACTCTAAACCTGGATATTCGATTCTGGGGCCATATCCAGCCACCAGCATTGAATATCTTGGTCGGGTGGATAGCGCAGAATCTAACTGGGCTGCAGCGATATTCAGCCACTGCCCAGTTAGCTTCAGCAGCAAATGTTAGGTGAGCCTTTCAGGTGTCTGACTATCACTGCTTAGGGATAACTGGCTAGTGGCTGAATATCACTGCTAGTCAGTTATCCCTGGGTGCTGCCTTCAATTGGCCCCCAGAATGCCCTAGCGCTAGCTGGCTAGCATCAGGGTATTCCGTGGCAGTACCTAGGGATATTCAGTGGTACGATTAATGTGGTTAGCAGGTCTGCTAACTGTGCTAATCACTTTGAAAATTCCTCCCCCTTAATGTTCAAGTGTGTATGTAAGAATATGAGATTTGCCATACTGGGTCAGACCAAAGGCCCATCATACCCAGTGTCCTGTTTGCAATATTGGCCAATTCAAGTGACAAGAACTTGGCACAATCTGTTGTGCAGGTTCTTGAAAGCTGTTGCCCCCATTACAGCTTCTATCTCTATCCAGACAGAGATCCAATACCAGTTGAAGGACTGGTTCCATGTGCAGGATGTCTACATCCTGAAGCTCTCAGTAAACAGGTGGAGGAGCTCAGAGAAGAGGTGACAACGGTGAGGAGCATTCAAGACAGTGAGAGGTTCATTGATGAGATGCTTCTTGAAATATCCAAGATCTCCAGCAGAGGTGAGGATGGGAGCTTACAGAAGGGCCAAGGTTGGACATGAGCCACCAGGGCCTGCAGAATCACCAATCCAATTCCTCAAGCCCTTGAATTGAAGAACCATTATGCAGCCGAGGAGGTGGAGGCATCCCAGGAAAGGGAAGTATCAGAGCTGAAGCACCCCAAAGTTGCTGAATCAGTGACCACTAGGAAGCATAGTGGTGGTTGATGACTCTCTTCTGAAGGGTACTGAAGCATCCATCTGTCGACCAGACTTGATGTCCAGAGAGGTATGCTGTCTGCCAGGTACCAAAATCCAAGATGTTATGGAGAGTTTGCTGAGACTCATCAAGCCTACTGACTATTACCCGATGTTGCTTATCCATGTCGGCATAAATGATACTGATAGATATCCCTCTGAGCATATCAAGAGTGACTTCATGGCTCTGGGACAGAGAGTGAAGCAGATAGTGGCACTAATGGTGTTCTCTTCAATCCTCTCTGTTGAGGGTAAAGGCCAGGGCAGAGAAGCTTGCAACCTGGAGATAAATGCATGGCTGCGTGGATGGTATCATCGAGAGTGTTTTGGTTTCCTGGACCATGGGATGATGATCCAAGGGCTGCAGAAAAGCGGAAATAAGGATGTGGTTGAAAACTACAGGCTAGTTAATTTATCCTTGATGGTGAGTAAATTATTGGAAACTCTGCTGAAAGAGAAAATAGTGAGTTTCTGGAGTCCAATGGTTTGCAGGATTCAAGGCAGCATGGATTCACCAGGGGCAGATCTTGTCAGACAAATCTGATTGAGGGAGTTAGACCAAGGGAGAGCCCTGGATGTGGCGTATTTAGATTTCAATAAAGCATTTGACACTGTTCCGCAAGGTGACTTATAAACAAACTAAGCATCCTTGGGATGGACCCTAAAGTTACTGCTTGGTTTAGAAATTGGTTGAGTGGGAGGCGACAAAGGGTACAGGTAAATGGAGTTCACTCTAAGGAGAAAGAGGTTACCAGTGGAGTGCTGCAGGTATCTGTCCTTAGCCCGATTCTGTTTAAGAGTTTTGTTAGTGATATTGTGGAAGGGCTGTCGGGTAAGGTTTGCCTCTTTGTGGATGATACCAAAATCTGCAATAGAGTAGATACCCAGGAAGGTGTAGATAACATGAAGAGGGATTTAGCTAAGCTTGAAGAATGGTCTAGGATTTGGCAGCTGAAATTTAATGCTAAAAAATGAAGGGTCATACATTTGGGCTGCAACAATCCAAGGGAGAGGTACAGTATAGGGGGTGACGTACTTCTGTCCAGAAAAGAAGAACGGGACCTAGGCATGATTGTATCTATCTCAAAGTAGCTAAACAGGTAAAAAAGGTGATGGTGAAAGCTAGAAGGATGCTTGGGTGCATAGGGAGAGGAATAGCCAGCAGAAGAAAAGAGGTGATAGTGCCTCTGTATAAGTCTTTGGTGCGACCTCATTTGGAGTATTGTGTACAATTCTGGAGACCGCACCTTCAAAAGGATATAAACAGGTTGGAGTCGGTGTAGAGGGTTTCGACTAAAATGATTAACGGTCTTCGTGATAAAGCATATGAAGACAGACTTAAGGACTTCAATATGTATACTTTAGAGAAAAGATGGGACAGAGATGATATGACTGAGACGTTTAAATACCTCTGTGGCATAAATGCACAGGAGGAGAGCTTCTTTCATTTGAAAGCAAGCTCTGCTGTGAGGGGACATAGGATGAGGATGTAAGTGGATAGCCTCAGGAGTAATATTCGGAAATATTTCTTTACGGAAAGAGTGGTAGATGCGTGGAGTAGTTTCCCAGTGGAGGTGGTGGAGATGAAGACAGTATCTAAATTTAAAAAAGCATGAAACAACATAGAGGGCCCGATTCCATCCCGCACATCTGGGCCTTCTGTGCTTCTGTCCAGAACCGGATGAACAGAGGGAGTCACGATTCTGATCGAGGAGGGGGCACGTCTAGCCCAGCAGGATCAGAATCGCGAACAGGCCTGTACGTGCAGGCCATGACCCTATTTCCATCCAGCCTGCATGTACAGGCCGTCCCCTGGCTAACTTAGTCAGGGCCGTGATTTCCCCGTAGCCCGTCCCCTGATCTGGTCTCCTAACTGGTTTGCCCAAGATCATAAGGAGTAACAGTGAGATTTGAACCCTGGCCCTAGCACACTACTCTACCCATAAAGCTGTTCTTGGTCTTAAATGCTATTCTGGGGTTGTCTATGTAGATGGCCCCATAGATGTCCACATCAGAGCTGACATTGCTGAAGGGCTATGAAATCGCAGTCCCACCGGGGGACATGGCCACAGGTGCGAGCCCAAAGGGACAGGTGCTACCCATTTCGAGCCCCTTCAGGCACATGAGGAGTTGAAGAGCAGCCTGTAACTTGTTATGGGTAAGCAGAAGAAGAATGCAGCTCAGTTCTCATCTGGTAAGACCATTAAGATAGTTGGACCAAAGGATTTTCAAATTAAAATTGTATCTACTCCTTTGGGACAGCTACCTAATTCAGATGATACTTCTCTGTCTGCGACTCCCATTCTCCAGGGTATTGGATCCCGCCTAGCTGGTGTGATGGTCTTCCAGATGGAGCCCCTTCCTCTAAAGAAGTGGGGTTACTCCCTTCAGACTCTCCTTTCCTGCTGGTCCTCCCTGCTACCGATGTAAGTGTACTTAGGGAACGGACATGTCCTCTGCCAACGCTGGTGGAATTTTCTGTCTCTTTTCCAGATAAACTGGTGCCTTCTAAAGAAATTTCATTAAAGGATACATGGGAAATTGTTTCCTGAAAGGAATTATCTCTTCAGTCTTCCTTAACTAAGGTTGCTGATTTTTCAAAGGAGGTTGTAGTGAAACTTGCCAAGCATGACACAAAATTCTCTATGATTAAAAAGCATTTGTCTCATTTTCGTTCTCAAGTCAGTGCCAAGCAAGCTTTGCTTTCCTCTGTGGTTGCAGATTCTTTAATGCAGCATCAACTGGAATCGATAAAAAATGTTTCTCATTCTAAGAATCTGTGATTCTTAAACTTTCCTCGAACCCACTTCTTCTTGCTGGCGATACTCATTCTTAAATATTTTAAAGAAATCCTTCATCTTCCAGATGCAGAAGCTGTTAGGTTTTCCAAAATACATTATGTCACCAAAAAAGAGAGTGTGCCGACGAGAGGGGGTGGTGTTTCTGGTGATGATCTTGACTCTATTTTGCCTGCTGAAGTTATTGATGTTAAATAGAGGTCTGTTTTTTTATTATTCTTAATTTATGGTAGATCTTTAAAGTCTTCCATCGATGAGATACCCTCATGGGCCATCTTAGTGGTTTCATTTATAGGTGAGGTAGATAAAGACCATATTTTACGTTTCTATTTTGCAAAAAAACCCTCAAAACCTTTGAGGACAGATGATTGAAAAAGTGGTCCAGCTTCAATTAGAAGACTACCTAGACACTCATGCTCCACTTGACCCCCATCAACATGGGTTCAATCCTAAACACAGCTTAGAAACACTATTCACTACACCCCTGGACAACATAATCACTAGACTAGACAATGCTAAGCAAGGATTCATAATGGTATTCATTGATATCAAGGCAGCCTTTGACTTCATAAACCATAACACCCTCACCAGACATCTACAAGAAACTGGTCTACAAGAAGCAACTCTCCAAAGATTCATGTCATACCTTTCACAGAGAAAAATCCAAGTAAAATCTGGAATCACATGCTGAAAACTGATTAATCAACCACAAGGACTCCCACAAGGCTCAGCACTCTCCGCTTTACTATGTAACATGTACTTACAACCTCTATGTAAAATAATAACCAAAAACAAGACCAAATACAGTATTTATGTGGATGACATCATGGTATATACCCCCATCAATGTAGACTGACCTGATCACTCAAGGATAATATCATGCATCGAGGAGATGTCGAACTGGCTCCTGGAACATAACCTCTCAATAAACTACAAGAAATCAGAAGCACTCTTCATGACAAGGAACACTGACTTCACCCCACCCAAAGTTCTACAAATATTCCACAACGAAATAGCTATAAAACAGAAGTCAAATACCTAGGGATATGCCTAGACCAAAACCTGAACTTCCAGGGACACATAAACAAGACAACAAAAGCTGTCTACCATAAATTAAGAATAATAAAAAAACCTCAAACCTCTACTTAACACCAATAACTTCCTCACAGTTTGCCAAGCTATGATGATGCCCATCCTGGACTACTGTAATATCATCTACCAGGGCCTACTGATGCAGACCACCCATCCTCTGTAATTAGTACAAAACAAGGCTGCACGAATAATAACTGGCACAACAAGGAGCAACCACATACTGTAACTCCAACCTTGAAACAACTCCACTGGCTGCCCATAACTACCAAGTTCAAATACAAGGCACTACTCACGGTCTTTAAAATCACTCATCAATTGTCACCACCTATCCTCCAAGATCTAATAAGCAAAGATAAAGAAAATAGAGAAAAATAGAAACATAATAAACATAATAACATTACTAATACCCAAGCTTAAAATAAAAGCAAAACAAGCAACTTGTCACAGAACCTTTTCAATATATGCACCATCACTCTGGAACTCACTCCCAGAGAACATAAGGACTATCAGCGACCTATGGGACTTCAGGAAAGCCATAAAAATATTCCTCTTTACTGAACACTATGGACACCACCCCAGGCTAGTAAAACACATACACACATTCCTCCTCCTTTCCTCCCCCTACTGTCTCCTCATCTTTCCAAACATCCTATGACAACATAGCATTCAGTTTTTGTTTTGTTTGACCCCATTAACATCCCAGTTTAGCTCCCCTGTTCTATGTAAAATTCTATTTTGATTGTTCAAGGTAAAACACTTTGAATACAAGATAAAGCGATATAAAAAACTTGTTAAATAAATAAATTAAGGTCTTTATTAATGTTAATAAATGAATTCAGGTCTTTCTGGACATTACTTGTTCTACACAGAAGCGTAGGAAAGTATTTTTAGAGCTCAGGCCTAAGTTTCTGGCAGTAGGCGCTTCCTCCGTACGTAAATTTCCTTGTAAATGTATGATCTTACATCAAGGCAGAAGGTATTTATTTCTTGAGGTAGACCGGTTAGAGGCCTTTTTACATGGGAAGTAGATGCTATTTTTCTCTATGTAATGCTGTCACTCTGGCTTTGGAAAATAGGATCATGTTATGTATTATATTATGGATCAGTTCATTGTTTTTATGGGGGGGGGGGGGGTTGTATTGGCATCCTCCTTGATGTGGATGATTTGTATAGTACGTGATCCCATAACATGTATGTCTGGCCCGCGGACATGCCTAAATGAAAAATGGGCCCCGTTTGACCCTAATTCCACATGTGTGAGTCTGGATGTGCCTGCAGGTCCAGAATTGGGGATGTAGACATTTTCAGTGTGACACTCACCGACCTCGGGACACAGATATACATAGCAAGTGGCCTGGACGTCCCTGCCCTCGCTGAATTCTGTAAAGATGTGCAGCTCCACTGCTGCCTGTCTCCGTGCGACCATACCTCCTCAGTTAAAAGGTGCATCCTCAAAGCTGCTCCTCACACTGATTGTGTGGTGCCCACGCCAACTACTCATGAACACAGATGACACAGATGTGCTGATGCAAAACAGACCATATAAGCTAGTCCTTTGCATGACCAGGACACTGCAAAGTGATCCCTGTGCACTCAGAGATGTTACAACAGCAAGTAGAAAGTGATATGAGTGTCCCAAAATACCTTGCAGCACAACATACATGGCGGTAGGAGAACATTTTAGTTGGGTTCGCTTTGGTCTTCTTTGACAACCGTATAATGCTATGTATGGACCAGAAGAAATCAGAAATGTTCCTCTACAGCTAAATGTCAGAGCATATCCCTGACATTAAAAAGGGACCCTCAGAGTGTATGCACCTAGACCCAAGAAAGCCTGTCAGCTGAGGAGCAATGTTAAAGTCATGCTCACAGTTTTCTTTGATTACCAGGGTATACTCCAAAAGGTCAAACCATCAATAAGGAGTACTACATCCGAGTTCTGACTTGTTTGAGAGATGCAGTTTGTCATAAAAGGCCAGAGTTGCACAGGAATGGTGAATGATTGCTTAATTGCAATAACGCCCCAGCTCACATATCACATCTTGTTCAGTAGTTCCTGGCCAAACACCAAATCGAGCAGGTCCGTCAGCCTCTGTACGCACCTGACCTTGCACCCTGTGACTTTTTCTTGTTTCCAAAACTGAAATTACCACTGAAAGGAAGGAGATTTGACATCTTGGAGACCATTAAGCAAAGTTTTACACAGCAGCTTCAGAACATAACGAAAGAGGCATTTCAAAATTATTTCCAGCAGTGACAGGAATGCTGGAGGAAGTATGTTTTATCAGAATGAGACTACTTTAAAGAGACTGAGTGCAATAACTGTCAGTGTTATACTTCTTGTGTTATTGTACAAGCCTTGATACGTTTTGCTTGCTCTTCGTATACCATCCGGTCAAGGTGATTTGCTACTCTTCAGTTTGTAAAGCATCTTCCCGGTTTATAAATACTACTTTCAATTCTTCCAATACATCACCTTTAAATACCATCTCAAGCATAGGTAATTTCCCTACATTTTCTTCAGTAAAGATTGAAATAAAGAATTCATTCAGTCTCTCCGCTATGGCCTTGTCCTCCCTTAGCACCACTTTTACTCCTCTATCATCCAATGGCCCAACTGACTCATAGGTTTTTTGCTACTACTGTACTTGAAAAAGTTTTTATTATGCGTTTTTGCATCCATGACAAGCTTTTTTTCAAATTCTCTCTTTGCCTGCCTTATCAATGCCTTGCATCTAACTTGCCAGTGCTTATCTTGTTTCCCGTTTTCGTCATTTGGTTCCTTTTTCCATTTCCTGAAAGATGCCTCGACTTTAAACCATGCTGGCAGTTTTTTGGCCTTCCTTCCACTTTTCTTAAATCATAGAATACATCTGGTCTGGACTTCCAAAATAATATTTTTTAGACAAAGCCTACACTTGATATAAATCTTTAACCTTTGTAACTACTCCTTTTAGTTTTTTTCTATTTTTCTCATTTTATCATAGTTTCCCTATTGAAAGTTGAAAGGTAGTACTGTGGATTTCCTTGCCGTCCTGCTTCCATTTATTAAATGAAATGCGATCATGCTATGGTCACTATTGCCAAGTAGCCCCAACAACCTTATCTCTTGCACCAGATCTGGTGTTCCACTAAGGACTAAGTCCAAAATGGCTTCCCCTCTGGTCGGTTCATGAACCAGCTACTCCAAGAAGCAGTCATTTATTTCATCTAGAAACTTTATCTCCCTAGCATGTCCTGCCGTGCACTGACCCAGTCAATACCGGGGTAATTGAAATCACCCATTATTATTACTGTTCTGTAACTTTTGTTAGCTTTTCTGATTTCTTTGAGCATTTCATCATCCATTTGTTCATTCTGGCCAGGCGGTCGATAGTACAACCCCACTGCCATCGCCTTCCCTTTTTTTAAATGGAATTTCAATCCATACAGATTTTATACCGAATTTTGTTTCCTGCAAAACTTTAATCCTTTGTGACTCAATGCCCTCTCTAACATACAGCGCAACCCCTCCACCAATTTGATCATGATATAGTTTGTACCCAGGTATCACAGTGTCCCACTGGTTGTCCTCCTTCCACCATGTCTCTGAGATACCAATCATATCTAACTTCTCATTTAGTGCTATATATTCTAACTCTCCCATCTTATTTTTTACACTTCTAGCATTTGCATACAAGCATTTTAGAGACTGTATTTTATTCATATTAATCTGGTTATCGGTAGGCAGGGGCAATTTGGAATCTTTAAGCTCTGTCTGCTCTGTACTCAAGGGCATTTGGGCTACCTTTGTCTTTATTGGAACCTCTCTGCTGATGTGCCCTAACTTCATTTTTTTGGTAGTATCCTTCAAGGATACATTGTTCTGAACCATACGCTCTTGGGCGACTGTCGGCTCTCCCCTTTTGTCTAGTTTAAAAGCTGCTCTATCTCCTTTTTAAAGGTTAATGCCAGCAGCCTGGTTCCATCCCGGTTAAGGTGAAGCCCATCCCTTCGGAAGAGCCCTTCCTTTCCCCAGAATGTTCCCCAGTTCCTAACAAATCCAAAACCCTCATCCTTGCACCATTGTCTCATCCACGCATTGAGACTCCGGAGCTTTGCCTGCCTTTTGGGTCCTGCGCATGGAACAGGAAGAATTTCAGAGAACGCTACCCCGGAAGTCCTGGATTTCAACTTCCTACCTAAAAGCCTAAATTTAGCCTCCAGAACCTCCCTACCACATTTTCCTATGTCATTGGTACCGACATATATCAAAACAGCAGACTCCTCCCCAGCACTATCTAAGACCTTGTTTAGGTGGCGCGTGAGGTCCGCTACCTTCGCACCAGGCAGGCATGTTACCAGGCGATCCTCACGTCTACCAGCCACCCAGCTATCTACACTCCCTCCTGGCTATCAGAATCTATTATTTAGCTTTGAATGCCTCGCTCTTTGCCACCCCTCAGAAGATGCTGCCCTAGGCAACTGCCTATTTGCCTGATGGATGGGCTGACCCTGGTGGCATGTTAAGGGCCTGATTTAATTAAGCTTTCTTTTCCTGTAGAAAATGGGAAAACAGTAAATCAGGCTCTAAAAATGGATCTGTGATACACCTTTTTGTTTTGGGGGGAGGGGGTGCATACTGTGACCTAGGTCTGTGCATTTGCCCTGGGGGAGAGCTGGAGTAGAGTGCATAGGACAAGTGGACAGAACTGTCATATTATCTAGTTCTAGGCGGGGAAATCTAAGGCCAGTCCTGGATTTCTAATAACCTTAACTTGATGCATTAAAGGACCTAAAGCACTGATTTCAGTGGGCAGAGTTTGGGACTACAAATCCACATTGCTTTGGGATGTAAATTGAAAACCAGACCTGGACAAAGTCTCCTTCGTGGAACACAGTAATTTGCATAGTTCTGGGTGAGATGGCTGAGCTTTCATAATTTTTGTGGGGACATGTTGAGGCTTCTGCATTATTCTTGTGGGGTTGTGCTATGTAACATAACAGCCCCTACTCCCCCATAAGAACAATGACTGGGGCTTGGCTTAGCACATGAAGAAATACTGGTTTTCTTTCTTGTTTTCAAGCTTTGCACTGTGTATGGAGTGGTTTCTTGAGGATTCATTTCAGCTGTTGTCTGAACTTCTATAATATGTGATTAACTATGTGCTGTATTTGGTGAAGATAGAAAAGACCCTCAGGTATCTACAAATGCAATCAGGGACTAAGAAAAAAATATGGATAAAGATACAGAAATTGTCCCAATTGTATTGCGTTTCAGTGGCTTGATCAAAAAGAATTTTGAGGTGAATGTTGAGATGTTGCCTTTGTACATTACACCTTATGAACTCTAGAAGGAGGCTCTGTTTGGCACAATCAAGTGCTGAGATGAGCATTAGCAGTGATGTCACCTCCAACATACCCTGGCCTAAAGGTGAGGTTCATTCCTGCCTTTAACATGCAAAAAATGAATCCATTTGGAGATAGCCTGTGAGAAATCAGAAAGGGGAAAATGGCACACTGCAAACATGCAAGCCCATATCAAGGGACCCCCACAGTTACCTGTATGGTGAATACATTCAACATTTAATCATTTTATTTGGAATATTTTTATTTATGAAGTATTGTTGTTAAGGTTTTTAACCTATATTTTTATTAGGTTGCTATTTTTTGTATTGTAATCTGTCTTGTTCTGGCTTGCTGGTTAAGTAGACTAGAAATGACAAATTAAATTAGAGTATCATATTTATACTCCTCTACTGTAGTAAATATTATTCATGCAGAAAAAATGAGTCACTGGGGAAAAAAGGCCAAAAGCGGAAGACAAGAACAAACTTGCACAGACATAAAATTATATATCACACAGAAGAGCAAGGCAACACCTCTGTGAAGAAACAGTTTTTCAGGATACTAAATACCAAAGACTGAACAATCCAGTAATGTAAGATATTTGAAGTTAAAATGATCAAACACTTCAGAATTCACTTAAAAGATCTAAAGGGAGGTTTGGGTTGTTTTATGACTCACTACCAGAAATAATTCTACTGCCTCTCTGTCATTTTTTGATCATTCATCAAACCCCATCCCAATTCCTTCAGCAAACACTATCCAAGTCAATATTCAGCCATGGTGGTCGGCATTTTCTTAAAACACCAGTTACCACAGCTAAAAAGAATCTGGATATTCAGAACTGGTATCCAGTGACCAGCACTGAATATCCAGATAGTGTCGCTATTCAGCCCTGATATATACACAGACTATATGGATAGCCCTAGGACAACTTTTTGGCTTTCCGAATTTATCTGGATAATTATCCATAAAGAAACGCTGAATATCACCGCTGTACAGAAACATAAAAACATGATGGCAGAAAAAGACCATATGACCTATCTAGTCTGCCCTTCCATATCAACTATAATAGTCCCCTTTTTCCTTTAGAGATCTTCTGTGTTTGTGCGGTTCTTTCTTGAATTCAGATACTGTCCTCGTCTGTACTACCTCCACTGGGAGACTATTCCACGCATCTACCACTCTTTCTGTAAAGAAATATTTCTGCTCATTACTCCTAAGTCTATCCTCTTTCACCCTCATCCTATCCCCCTCGAAGCACAGCTTGCTTTCAATTGAAAGAGGCTCTCTTCCTGTGTATTTATGCCATGGAAGTATTTAAACATCTCTATCATATCTCCTCTATCCCACCTTTCCTCTAACGTATACATATTAAGATCTTTAAGTCTGTCCCCATATGCTTTATAATGAAGACCACTAATGTTTCTATCTTTTTGAAGGTGTGGTCTCCAGAACTGCACACAATACTCCAAATGAGATTGCACTGGAGACTTATACAGAGACACTATCAAATCATTTTTTCTGTTGGCCATTTCTCTCCCTATGCACCTGAACATCCGTCTGGCTTTTGCCATTGCCTTTTCTACCTGTTTAGCTACTTTAAGATCATCAGAAACAATCATGACCAGGTCCTGCTATTCTTTCATGGACAGAAGTATTTTCTGTACTGTACCACACCCTTGGATTTTTGCAACCCAAATGCATGACCTGCATTTTATATCATTAAATCTCAGCTGCCATATTCTTGACCATTCTTCAAGCTTAGCTAGATCCCTTCTCATGTTATCTATTCCTTCCTGGGTGTCTACTGTATTGCAGGTTTAGGTATCATCTGCAAATAGGCAAACCTCACCCAACAGCCCTCACAATATCACTAACAAAGATGTTTAAAAAAATTGGAATAAGGACAGATCCCTGCGGCACCCCACTGGTAATATCCTTCTCCTCAGATTGAGCTCCATTTACCTGTACCCTTTGTTGCTTCCCATTCAACCAATTTCTAACCAAGTCAGTCACTTTAGGGTCCATCCCTAGGGTACTCAATTTGTTTATAAGTCGCCTATGCAGAATGGTGTCAAAGGCTTTACTGAAATCTAAGGACACCACACCTAGGGCTCTCCCTTGGTCCAACTCCCTGGTCACCCAGTCAAAGAAATCAATCAGATTTGTCTGACAAGACCTGCCTCTAGTAAACCCATGCTGCCTCAGATCCTGCAAGCCATTGGACTCCAGAAACCTCACTATCCTCTGTTTTAGCAACATTTCCATTAATTTACTCACCACAGAGATTAGACTAATTGGCCTGTAGTTCTCAACCTCATCCTTACTTTTGCTTTTGTGTAAAGGGACCACATGTGCCTTTCTCCAGTCCTCTGGGACCACTCTCGACTCTAAAGAAGCATTGAAAAGGTCAGTCAGTGGAGTCACTAAAATGTCCCCAAATTCTTTCAATATTCTTGGATGTATCCCATCCGGTCCCATTGCTTTGTCTATTTTTAGTTTAGCTAGTTCCTCACAAACACAGTCTTCTGAAAATCGTTTAAGATCCCCTTCACTTCTGTTTCTATTTGTGGGTGCTTTCTGAGGTCCTGTTCCTGACCCTTCATCTGTGAACATAGATCAAAAATATTTGTTAAGCAATTCTGCTTTATCCTCATCCCTTGAGTCTGACAATATCACTTTTGCACTTCCTCCTCTCACTAACATCTGAGAAATGTCTTATCCCTCCTTTTTATTGTATTGACTTTTTCTTTTTCTTTATGTATTTTTGCTTTCCTGACTACTTTCCAAGCTTCTCTGAGTTTGTCCAAATATTGATGCTTGCCTTCCTCTTTCTGTGATCTCTTGTATTTTATGAAGGCCACCCTCTTTTTCTTCACCTTTTCAGCTAGTTCTTTTGAGAACCATAGTGACCTCCTTTTCCTTTTACATTCATTTACCTTTCTAACAAAAAAGCTGTTGCTCTTAAAATATCCCCTTTCAATTTTGCCCATTGCTTTTCTACATCCCCCAGCTGTTCCCATCCTGCTAACGACTCCTTGAAATATTGTTCCATCTTGGCAAAGTTAGTTTTCCTTCCTAAGAGCCTCACTTTTCATGGATTTTATTAGCCCTAGTCCTAATACTAATCCACATCATCTGGTGATCACTGGGTGCAAGATGATCTTCCCCTATGACATCAGAAACATTTTCCCATTGGTAAGCACCAAATCCTGTATGGCCACTTCACGTGTGGGTTCTATTACCAATTGCTGTAATAGTTCTCGTTGTAGAAAATCCAGGATCTCCTTACTCGTAGATGACACCGCAGCAGGGATATGCCAATCAACATCTAGCATATTGAAATCACCTATCAGTAGTACTTCTCCTTTCATGGCAATACTCTGTATGTCTTCTATGAATCTCCATCCACTTCTTCTCCTTGTGAGAGAGATGTGCATATCACACCAATGCAAATGGATTTCCCTTTACCTCTTTCTAGTTTTACCAAAGTACCTCCTCGCTCCCTTTTAAGCTCTATAATTCTATAGCTTTAATATTATGTTTTACATATAGTGCCACTTCTCCTCCCCTTCTTCCTACCCTGTCCTTTCTGAATAAAATATAGCCCGGTATAATTATATCCCAGTCATGGTTGCCCATGAACCATGTCCCCGTAACCACCACTTTCTCCAGGACCAAGCAGGAAGTCAGTCCTCACTTATGGGTGACATCGACGTCAATGGAGCCCCCATGCGGAGCAATTCCCCAGCTTTCTAAGAAAGCCTTTGGGAATACTACGCGCATGCGCGGTCCCCTTCCCGCCTAAAGGTGCCATCTTACTCAGTCTTTCTTTTGCCGTGGAGCCCACCGGATGTCTGTCCGTGTCACCCGGAAAAATTGACATTTTTTCTTGCAATTTCATCGTGTATTTTCTCCGGTTCGACGCCGGTTCCCCTTCCCGCCGGGTTCAGTACACCAGTATCGAGCCCGTCTTCTATTTTTCGGTTTTTGCCCTTCGTAGCTGGTGTTCGCGCCCTTTTTGTCTTTTCCCTGGAAGGCCGGTCCTTTGACCTTGCAGGGGCCCTTTTTTCCCCGATGGCTTCCAGTGGTTTCAAAAAGTGTGATCGATGCAAGAAACTAATGTCTCTCACCGACACACACGACTGCTGCCTTCAGTGCCTAGGCCCAGATCATGATCCTAAGATCTGTGGCCCGTGTGGCAAAATGTCCACCAAGGCACTTCGAAGCCGTCAGCATCAGAAAGAGAGGATTTTCTCAGACTCTGCCTCCGGCCGGGCCCGGACCTCGTCTGAGGCCTCGACGTCTCGGGAGTCTGATCCCGAGCATCGCCGGGGTTCCTCGGACAGGGGGTCCCCCGATCGGGAACGTAAGAGGAAGAAACAGCTCGTGAGGGCGGCATTGGAAGAGGTCCCTGGTTCCTCGAGAGCCAGGTCTAAGACCCCCGACCGCCGCCCTGGGCCCTTGGAGCAGGAGAAGCCGTCCAAAATGCCTCGCGTGGAGCCGGAACCCGTCGAACACGTAAGTCCTGTGGTCCTTGTGGACTCTCCTCCGAGGGAGCCGACGTCGGGCCCGGTGCCACCGGGGCCCGAGTCAGTGGCTGCTGAGTCTCCTGAGCATGGACTCAGGCTGACAGCCTTGGAGTGCAGACTGTCTGCCTTCATGGATCAGCAGTGGGTACTGATGGCCAGCCTCGCTGGTGCATCTGCCCCGACCACCGGGACATTGACGTTGAAGTCGACCCCAGAGACCGAGCCGATACTCGAGACCATGAAGGCTCGAGGTCGTCCTCGGTCACGGTCACCCTCGACCTCCCGCTCTTAACCGAGGGCGTCGACGCCGGTGCCTTCGGCGTCGGGGCGGGTGCCACCAAGACCTGCGTGGTTGGAGCCCCCTGACTCCTCTTTGGATGAGTCCGTGTGGGAGACGGAGGACGAGGAGTCCCCTGATACTTTTTGGACTCAGTGCATCCCTTCGGACTCATCGCAGTCCGAGCCCCGGAGTAGGTCCCCACCGGAGGACACCAGGTTCTCGGAGTTCGTCAGGGACATGGCCAAGGCATTGGCGATTCCCGCAGACCCCGAGGAGGAGCCTCGAGCCGAGGAGCTGAGGCCCTCCAATATGGCTCTCCTCCGAAGGAGGCCTTTACTGTGCCGGTTCCTCCGATGCTGGAATGGCTTCTCTTCTGGATGTGGGAGGCACCGGCCTTGGCGCCAGTTTTAAGCAAGCGGGTCGATTCTATCTATCGACTCCGTGAGAGCCCTGGATTCCAGAAGGCGCAGCTGCCGCACCATTCCATGGTGGTGGAATTGGCCATGCATCGTCTGAAGAGCCAGAAGATGCACTCTGCGGTGCCTCCCGGCAGGGAGGCCCGGAACCTGGATGCTTTCGGCAGAAAGTGCTTCCAGGGCTCGATGCTTGCTTGCCGTGTCCAGTCCTACCAGCTGTAAATGGGCATGTACTTACGAGACCTGGCGAAAGAGATTGCCGGGTTCTCTGCTGGCCTCTCCGGGGAACCTTTGCAGAGGTTCCAGACTTTGTCCTCAGGAATCCGGGACTGCTCGAAGTTCATGTCCCGAGCGGCCTACGATGGCTTCGAGGCTTCGGCTCGTGTAGCAGCAGGCATCAGAGCCCGACGCCAGGCATGGCTGCAGTCATCGGACCTCGAGCCCTGGGTGCAGGACAAGTTGGTCGATGTCCCTTGCCGAGGTGAAAACCTTTTTGGCAAACCCATGGCTGAGAAGGCAGCTGAGCTCGAAACTGAGCATCTGACTAGGACAAGGCTGTCCAGAAAAACTTCTGCCCCTTCTCACAAAAAGAAGGGCTTGGGTAAAAAGCCCTTTTACCCGAGAAAGGCAGCTGCCTACAAACCTTTCCCTCAGTACCAGACCTCCCCAGCTCCCCAGCAGGGTCAGCAGGCCAAGGGGCAGGGACATGGGCCCCGTAGGCAGAAGACCCCCAAGCCTCCGGCTCCTGCTCCTACTCAACAGGGAGGGGGTTTTTGACTCCCACAGCATAGCCTTTCCACCTCTGCTGTCCCATTCCTGCACAGGAGGTCGTCTAGCCCTGTTTGCCCACAGGTGGCCACCCATTACAGGGGATGCTTGGCTATTGAGCATAGTCCACAGAGGCTATATGCTCCATTTCCAGCAGTTGCCCCCTGCCTACTTCCCAGGAGAGCCTTTATGGCCTCCTCTACACACAGACCTTCTCCTTCAAGAACTTCAAGGTCTGCTTCTGGACAAGGCGATGGAGCCTATACCTCCTCGCCTGCAGGGGAACGGTTTCTACTCCAGGTACTTCCTCATGCCAAAGAGAACCGGTGGCCTCAGGCCTATTCTAGACCTCAGGAACCTCAACAAGTTCTTGGAGAAAGAAAAGTTCAAGATGCTTACTCTTGGAACACTTCTGCCCTACCTCCAGCAGGGAGATTGGCTATGCTCCTTAGATCTCAAGGATGCGTACACTCACATCCTCATTCATCCAGACCACAGAAAGTACCTCAGGTTCATTGTGGGAGGAAACCATTACCAGTACAGAGTACTGCCTTTTGGCCTAACCTCCGCCACAAGGGTCTTTACAAAGTGCCTGGGTGTGGTGGCGGCCTACTTGAGGACTCTAGGTGTTTTTGTCTTCCCCTATCTGGACGACTGGCTCATCAGGGGTCAGACTTACCAGGAGGCCAGGTAGGCCACCTTTCGAACTGTATCACTCCTTCAACACCTAGGCTTTGTCATAAACTTCACAGAGTCCACTTTGCTCCCCTCCCTGAACCTAGAGTTCATAGGAGTGCGGCTGGACTCTCTGCATGCAAAGGCTTACTTGCCAGAAGACAGGGCTCAAAGGCTCATGGAGTTGGCATCCTGGTTTCACAGCATGCCAAGTGTTTCTACCCGACTCTGTCTACAGCTCCTAGGCCACATGGCGTCGACAGTACATGTGACCCCCAATGCCCGCCTCCACATGAGGCCTGCACAGTGGTGCCTCAGAACTCAGTGGAAGCAAGCCACAGGGAGCCGCCTAGCAGACAAAGTAAGGGTGTCCAAACCCTTCCTGAATTCCCTGCAGTGGTGGCTACACCCCCCCCAACTTACTTCAGGGGGTGCCTTTTCAGATGCCTGTCCCCACAGTGGTGTTGACGACAGATGCCTCCTTGCAGGGCTGGGGTGCACATTGTCTGGAACGGTGCACTCAAGGCCTATGGTCTCCATGGGAGGCCACGCAACAGATCAACCTACTAGAACTTCGGGCTATTCGCTTAGCCCTCAAAACATTCTCTCACACCTTGGCTCACCAGTCTGTTCTGGTGCAGACAGACAATCAAGTGGCCATGTTCTATGTGAACAAGCAGGGGGGCACGGGGTCCAGCCTCCTGTGTCGGGAGGCACAGGCCCTGTGCTCTTTTGCTCTCAAACACGACATGTTTCTCAAGGCTGTTTATCTCCCTGGCCAGGAAAACTTCCTGGCGGACAGGTTGAGCAGGATTCTGCAACCCCACGAGTGGCAACTGCACCCCTTGGTGGTTCAGAAAATTTCCTGAGATGGAGGCTTCCCTCCATAGATCTCTTTGCCAGTCCCCTGAACCGGCAGCTGCCCAGTTTATGTTCCAGGCAACCGCATCCCCTGAGGATAGCAGCGGATGCCTTCCTGATTTCTTGGTCCCAGGGCCTCCTGTATGCGTTTCCTCCCACGTCTCTGGTGGCCCGAACCTTGTTCAAGATTCTCCGGGACAAGGCTTCGGTACTTCTGATAGCTCCCAGGTGGCCGAGGCAGCCCTGGTTTCCACTTCTGCTCCAGCTAGCCGTGGACACACCACTACCTCTGGGGTTGCAGCCCGATCTTCTCTCTCAGGATCAGGGTTCCCTTCTGCACCCCAATCTCAAATCTCTCCAGTTGATAGCCTGGAGGCTGCAAGGGTAGTGTTGGCTCCCTGGGGCCTACCCTGAGAAGTGGAGGAGGTGGTCTTGGCCTCTAGAAAGCAGTCCACCAGAAAAACCTATGTCTTGAAGTGGAAAAGGTTCTCCATTTGGTGTCAGCAGCGCAAGGAGGATCCTTTTGCCTGCACTGTACCACTAGTGCTTCAGTATCTGCTGCACTTGTCCAATCAAGGCCTTAAGTCCAATTCGGTTCGGGTCCACCTCTGCTCTAGCAGCTCACCACTCACTGGTGGAGGGGCACTCTCTGTCTGTTCACCCCTTGGTGTCCAGGTTTCTCAGAGGCTTGCTTTTGCTCAAACCTCCTATCCGTCCACCGGCCCCTGAGTGGGAATTGAATGTGGTCTTGAAGCAACTGACTCGCCCACCCTTTGAGCCGATGGCTACATGTCCTCTCCGCTTCCTTTCTTGGAAGGCTCTATTCCTTGTGGCCCTGACCTCGGCCAGGAGGGTGAGTGAGCTTCAAGCCCTGGTCTGTGACAGGCCTTACACTCGCTTCTATAGGAACAGGGTAGTCCTTAGGACTCATCCTAAGTTCCTCCCTAAAGTTGCCTCCTCTTTCCATCTCAACCAAGAGGTGGTTCTTCCAACGTTCTTCCCTAGGCCCCATGCCAGCCGGGCTGAGACAGTCTTGCATACCCTGGACTGTAGAAGGGCCTTATCCTTCTACCTTGAGCGTACGCAGGGGCATAGGAGGGCTACTCAGCTCTTCGTATCTTTTGACCCTAATAACTTGGGGTCACCTGTCTCCAAGCATACCTTGTCCATCTGGGTGGCTGACTGTATCACCTGGGCTTACAGGGCAGCTGACCTTCCCCTGCAGGGTCGGGTCACGGCCCACCGTGTCAAGGCAATGGCTGCCTCAGTAGCTCATCTCCGCTCTGTACCATTGGCAGCCATCTGTAGGATTGCAACTTGGTCCTCAAGGCAGACTTTTGCGGCCCATTACTGCCTGGAGAGGGAGTCCCGTAGGGACAGTGCTTTCGGTCAGGCAGTGCTCCGGAATCTCTTTGAGGTTTAGGCAACTCCTACCCTCCAGCCCTCTGGTTGGGCTACCGGTAGAGGTGTGTTTCAGTGAAATCCTTTCTCTGATGCTGTGGCTAGAGGGAGCTCATTTTTTCAGCTCTGGGTCCCCGGTAGCCTGAAGCTGGGGAGTCCCATAAGTGAGGACTGACTTCCTGCTTGTTCCTGGAGAAAGAGTAGTTACTCACCTGTAACAGGTGTTCTCCAGGAGCAGCAGGAATCAGTCCTTATAACCCTCCCTCCTCCCCTGGGAGTTGCAGTTATACATAGTTTATTTTTACATTTTTGTGTGCTGTTTTTTAGCTATATCATTGGACTGAGCAAGATGGCACCTTTAGGCGGGAAGGGGACCGTGCATGCGCGTAGTATTCCCAAAGGCTTTCTTAGAAAGCTGGGGAATTGCTCCGCATGGGGGCTCCATCGACGTTGATGTCACCCATAAGTGAGGACTGATTCCTGCTGCTCCTGGAGAACACCTGTTACAGGTGAGTAACTACTCTAAATCCAAGTCAGCCTCTTCCATTAAAGCCTCAACATCTGGGATCTTATTTCCCATGCTACTGGCATTTATGCACACCACTTTCTAGATGTTGCCCCTTTTACCAATTTCTACAAGGATATTTAAAATTTCACTTACCTGGGGGCTTTCTTCACCTATCCCCAACGAATCTAATTTAAAACCCTATTCTATAGGTTAGCCAGTCTACTGCAGAAGATACTTTGATCCTTCTTGGACAGATGGACGCCATCTCGGCTCTGCAGCCTTGGAAAATCATCCCATGGTCCAGGGAACTAAAACAATCTCAATGACATCATCTATGCAGACATGCACTCATCTCCAGGATGCGAGCTTCTCTGCCTTGGCCTTTGCCCTCAACAGGAAGAATTGAAGAGAATGCCACCTGCACAGCTATCTGCTTCAGCCTCTGTCCCAGAGCCATGAAGTCACTTTTGATATGCTTAGAGGGATACCTAGCAGTATCATTTGTGCCAACATGGATAAGCAACATCAGATAATAGTCAGTAGACTTGATGAGTCTTGGAAACTCTCCATAACATCTTGGATTCGGGCTCCTTGCTAACAGCACACCTCCCTGGACATGAAGTCTGGTCAGCAGATGGATGCCTCAGAACTCCTCAGAAGAGAGTCACCAACCACCACTACTCTCTGTTTCCTTTTGGTCACTGATTCTGCAATTTAGGGGTGCTTGAGCTCTGTTTTTTCCTTTTCCTGGGATGCTTTCACGTCTTCCACTTCCAGGGATGCATACTAGTTTTTCAGTTTGAGGGCTGGAGGAGTTGGACTCTGCAGGCTCTGATGACTTGTGTCCAATTCTCTTCATTCTGTAGCCTCCCATCTTCACCTTTTTCAGAGAGCTTAGAGGCTTCAAGAAGCATCTCATCAATGTACTTCTTGCATCTCATCAATGCTTCTCAGGCTCACCACTGTCTTCTCTGAGCTCCTCCACTTTTTTCATGAAGGTTTCAGCTTTCAGGCATCTTTCTCATGGAACTGGTCCCTCAATTGGCATCGGGCTGTCTGCCTGCACAGAGGCAGAATTTGTAACAGGAGCAACAGCTTTGGCAGTATGATTTTTCCCAGCCATCGTTCATTCGGTGGAGCTTTGGTGCCTGTTGAAGTAAAAAAAGAGACACCTACCAAAGTCCCTAACTTTTCCTCAGCTATCCTTTAAGTGAAAAAGCAGCTAACCTCTTTTATGTGTGTTATAACAGCGCTGTTCTATGTGCCTGTGTGTAGCCCTGCTTCCTTGCTAAACAGTTATTACTTTAGACAAGTAAATCTTGATACTATGTGTCTGAAGTATGGATAGTTGTCAACTCTGCACCACTGTTCCAATGGACCACCCTGGCACTGTTTCCATAGTGCCAAAATGGTCTGTAAGAATCTTCAGCAGCACTACCCCTAGAGTGCCCTTGAATATCTCAGTCAGCAGTATTTATCCGGTCAGCAGCTGCTGCTGAATATTGGGCCCCCTCATCTTTTACTCTGACCTGCTCTTTCTGTTTGGACCTGAGGAAAGTAGAGTTAACAGCCTAAAGCTGCTGAAGGTGAAGATCTGTCCAAGTCTCAAAAGATTTTTTTCAACTAATTATTGTGGTTTGAGTACAGAGCTAATTTTTGTGAACTTTGAGGCAGTTAGTCTAATCTGTGAGCCATATATATAAGGTGTGATAAAAAAGAAAGGAGACTGTCCCATAAATGTTTTATTACAAAATCTACAGAGAAATTACGCATTGTCCCCTTCAAAGTAATCCCCCCCCCCCCGAGTTAATGCACTTCTGCATTCGCTTCTGCCACGTATGGAAGCACTCAGTAAAGTCCTCCTCCTTGAGGTCCCTCAGCTCCCTCATCACAGTAGCCTTGATCTCTTCTACAGAGGCGAAATGAGTTCCTTTGAGCACAGTCTTCAGCCTGGGGAAGAGCCAGAAGTCGCATGGTGCGAGATCTGGGGAATAAGGAGGGTGGTCAAGAGCTGTGATCTGTTTATTGGCCAAGAACTGCCTCACACTGATTGCAGTGTGTGTGGGCGCGTTGTCATGGTGGAGCAGCCACGACTTGTCTCTCCACAGAGCCCGTCTGCTGTGCCGAACCCGGTCATGGAGGCGATTGAGGATCTGCTGGTAGAAGTGCTGGTTGACTTTCTGACCCTCAGGCACAAACTCATGATGGACCACTCCCTTCTGGTTGAAGAATGTGATCAGCATGACCTTGATCCTTGATTTGGACATGCGTGCCTTCTTGGGTCTGGGTGACAGTCGAGCCTTCCACTGCAGGCTCTGTCTCTTGCTTTCAGGGTCATACTGGAAAACCCAAGTCTCGTCTCCTGTGTTGACTCGGCCAAGGAACTCTGGATCTTCTCTGATCTTCTCCAGCAAGTCTCGACAAACATTGACCCGGTGCTCCTTCTGGTCATCCGATAAAAGCTTGGGCACCATCTCGGCACACACCTTCCGCATCCCCAGCTCCTGCACCAAGATGGTCCGCACTGACTCCCTCTTCAGGCTGAGCTCCTCAGCTATCTTCCGCACCATCAGTCTGTGATCACTCCGCACCAGCTGTTTCACTCTATCAATGTTCTCAGCCGTATTTGTCGTGGAAGGCTGTCCTGACTTGGGGTCATCCTCCACCTCCTCACGGCCAGTCTTGAAGCGTATGTGCCACTCAAAGACTCGTGGCCTTGACATTGCATCTTCTCCATAAGCCTTTTGGAGAAGTTGGAGACACTCAGTTGGGCCCTTCTCCAACTTAACCAGAAATTTCAAGTTGATTCTTTGCTCCATATTTCTGCCATCTCCAGTTGCGTGACAAAGCGATGGAGCAGTGTGCTACAAAAAAACTTGAAAAAGATAAACAGAGTGAGAGAGATGAAAAATATTATAGCAGAATAGTGGTGAGATGTTGCACAACACAGTGGCATAAGCGGTTAGCCAATTGGCATTGAGTCATGGGTGTGGCTGCCACAGTCTCGTTTCTTTTTTGTCACACCTCGTATTTTTGTTTATTTTTTGACCTATATTTCTGTATATTCAAGTGGATTAACATGGCTGCCTACTGCAGTACCTCATTAGAAAGCAAGAAATGATTTGTGTAATTAGGGCTGTCTGTGTCATTCATTTTCTGTGCATGCTCTTGGACACTGGGCATGAATATTCATTGACAGATCTGAGTCTTTTTATTTCCACTCTCAAGCTAGTGGAAAGGATTGCCCGGTTATACTGGGAAAAGAAAGTGCCTGCAAATTGTAATTGGTTCCCAGTGATGTGCAGCAAATTTCTGACTAGGGGAATCTTGCCAGCTATGCTCCATTACTTGAAACACACTTCTCTCACAGAATGATTTAACAAGGGACTTGCAGGAGGCCCCCATGGCGCCTTTGCTGCAGTGCACAAATTGAGGTTCTCAGTTAACTATCCCTTTCAAATTAATTCACACAAGCCATTTTCCTTCAACCAGGACTTAACTCTGCTCTACAGTTTAGTAAGTAAATAGGTTGTTTTTACCTGTACCCTGGGTGCTAATTGGCAGAGTAAGACAAAAATGTGTAATCATTAGTGGTTGAAGTTTAGCTGTCTCTAAAACTTAGAAAGATGATGATCTCAGGCTAAATCTTAATTGGAAGAGCTAATGCTTTAGTAGCCATATTTTGACCTTATCCATCACAGACGTTTCCCTCTACATCACTGCATCTTCAACTGGGATATTACAATTATTAGAACTTCAACTAATACAGTAGTGCCTGGAGTACAATAATTTTTGTTATTTTGATTTCCTTTTTCGCCTTCTGTCCTTGATACCTCCTACCCCTGCCTCCTCAGAAGCAATGCCTGTCTGGCTTGCGTGCTGTCATATCATTTATTGGATCAATGATAAACATGTAGAAAATGAGCTTTCGAGACAGCATAGGTGCCATCTGCAGATAGCATGACGAACAGAGATACTGGAGCTATTGTACTCCTGAGAAGAGATTAATATGTAAAGTTTCTGAAGGATGCTTTTGCGGCTCACAGCTATTAATTCATGGCATGATGCCTCTGCTGGCTGACCCTCATATACATCTCAGGCAGGTAGTACCCTGATGCATTGTATAGCATCAGTACAACACAAACAGTTGAACTAGGGATTCAGGAAAAGACGTGTGCTTAAGAACAGAAAATGTTTCCATAATAAAAGGCATGCTCTATTGAAAAACTAAGGGCCCTATATTCGGCACCAGTGGCTAGCACTGCTAAGATGTCTAGCCTCCAGTGCTGAATATTAAACCCAGATATTCAATGCCGGGGTCATATCCGGCCCTGGCATTGAATATTTGGGATTGCTGCATAGGCCGCTTGCTAATTGGGCAGTGGTGATAGTGAGCTGCTGCCCGGTTAGTGATATGTGGCAAAAGTAAGACCAGTGTTTCCTGCGCCTGACTTTTTCTGTGTATCACTAAGCAGGCAGTGGCTCAATATTACCGCTGCCCAGTTAGCGAGCAGTGCCCCTAATATGCCCCGATGCTAAGCAGTTAGTACTGGGGTGTGTTGAGCCGGCAGCTGTGGATATTCAGCGGCACTAACCTCTTGACTTTCTCCTAAAGCAACTGGGGGAGGTATCCTTTCTGTAGAGCACCTGAGAGCACAGCTCTCTTGGCCGCAATCCACTGCTGCTCCCTCTAGTTGATGATCCTTCCTCTGATACGCAACTAGCCAGGTCCTACCTCATTCTCTGGGCAGCACCTCCCTTAAATTTATATCATTAACTTAGAACCCTCCCATGCCTTGAAAGTTCCCCCCTTTTAGATACAGAACCCTAAAATATAATGAAGGACCCTGAGGGATTTTGATCTATGTTTATAAAACCTCTGAACTTCCAGCAGGGAAACAGAGAATTCTTGGAATATAAAGGAATCCTTTACCTCTGCACAAGCATCTGCTGTTTCCAGGAGGTTCATCTCTTTTCAATACAAGCTTAAGATGAGTTATATTAAGGTATACCAAGTATTTCCCTGTTACCAGAAAGCTTACTATTTAAGAGGCCCTTTTACTAAAGTGTGCAAAGCAGTTAGCACATGTTCTGTGTGTGGTAATTGCGTGCTCGGGCCTGTGGTAACTTTTAGCCCAGGGGCATTACAAGTTACCACATACCATTTCCCGCACTAACTGCAAATGAGGGCTGGGGTGGGGAATGAGCGGGTGAGGGCGGAGAATAGGCATGGAGAGCACGTTGCAGTTAGAACAAGGGACATATCGTATGCTGTCAATGTTGCCATTAGCACAGCTGCACCTAATAGCATCTCAATGGATGGTCTTAGGTGCATTCATGATAACTCAACATGTAATCAAACTCTGGAATTTGCTACCAGAGGATGTAGTAAAGGCTGTTAGTGTAACTGCAGAGAGTCAGTCTTCAACTCAGATGAATCATCTAATTTGCAGTTGGGAGATTCAAACAGCCCACCGTAAACCCATCAGAGTCGGACAGCTAGTATCAGATCATCAGTCGCGAAGCCTGCTTCCAGCATGTTGGGAGCAACCAGAGACCGATACCAAGCCCAGTACTGAACAGCAGTAACAGTGGCACCGAAGGTCCAGCAACATCCTGCCAGGCTGATGGGGTGAATACTGGGAAGGGAACCTCCTCTCCCCAAGAAAGCCACACTGCAGGAGCAACCACCTGAGCTGAGACACTAGGTCAAGAAAATGAGGGAGAGAGCATAGACTCCACCATCAGAATCTCTGCAGCATCAGACATGTCAGGTACTGCAGCCATATCAAGCGCTGGAGTCCAAGGAAGGCCCCATACACCTACCTACCACCTCTCCAGGAGGGTCTGAACACCCATGAGGCCTACCATCAGACTTGGGCCAGAGGAGGAAAAGGCCCTGAGCCTATGGGCCATGACTGCACTATGCTTCTGTGAATCTATGAACAGACAGAGAGCTTGCTCTGAGGAGGTCCTGCAGTGACATCCATGGAGCGGGGTGATCATATAGAAACTTGGGAGACTCAGAGTTCTGCTGCTTCGGACATGATGTTGCATTTTCCAAAAACTATTTTTGAGCTTGAAGAAGACAATAAGAGAAGTTTTAGTTTTTGGAGAATGCATAATTGTTTGGAATTCACAGCAGTTTACAAAGAATGAATTGCAGATACATTGAACAATGGTGTGAAACTATGTACAGTATGCAGACAAGACCCCATGGGGGCTTTTTTTTTTAAATTATTTATTTATGCATTTTTAAACAATGAACCAAGCAAAAACTTGTACAGAATAATGACACTTGCAGAAAATCAGCTTAATACAAAAAAGTTTTTTCAAAATATACAATAGCAAGGATCAAAAATATAGTCCTCAAAATGGGGAGGGATTAACCACAAAATTAATCATAGAATATCAACATCAAGAAAACAGATGGTAACAGAGCACCAAGGAGTAATAAACTTATGATGGAGTGTGTGTTCCCGGAGTAGAAGCAACCACCAACTGAGAACTCAAAAAGGTGGAAAGATCAGCAGGAGAAAAGAACACATACTTCTGAGCTTTATAGGTGACTAAACATTTGCAAGGAAAACGAAGAGTGAACAAAGCACCCAAGGATACCACCCCAGGTTTTAACAGAAGAAAAGCCCTCCTCCGCTTCTGCGTTTCCCGGGCCACATCAGGGAACACCAAAACTTTTTTTACCATAAAACAGAGTAGAACGCTTTTTATAGAATGATTTCAATAACCACTCTCTATCTGAGGAAAGGGCTAATGTAACTAATAAAGTGGACACAGCTAGATCCTCTTCCCCAGGAGTTGATAATAAGGCAGACACATTAAGCATATCTATTTCCAAAGCCCCCCCAGAAGCTTTCCGCTCTCTTTTCCCTAAAGGGAGATAATAAATCTTAGACACAGGAGGAAACAAATCCGGAGGGACTAATAAAATTTCTTGAAGGTATTTCTTGAAAAGATCCAGCGGCGAAGTCCCAGGTATAATCGGGAAGTTTAATAAACGAAGGTTTGTGGCACGAACAGCATTTTCTAAAGACTCTATCTTGGCATGCAAAAAGATATTATCCTTGACCAAGGAATCAGATAAATCCTTTACACTTTCAAGCTGCTGGTCTGAAGAAACTTGCTTAGTGTTAGTAATAGCCAAAGAAGATGAAACTTGGGAAAGAGCGTCTTCTGTAACAGTTACATGATCAGATAACACAGTAAATTGGGTAGCAACCATAGTAGAAAGATTAGAAATTGCATCCCAAATGCTCTCCAGAATGACCGAAGCCGGACGAGGCAAAATAAGGGAAATTAAAGGGGGTGCAGATACAACAGGACTTAGCTTATCCTTCGAATCCTTGAAAGCTTCCACAGCAGGAGCACTTCCCTCGGTACCAGGCAGAGATATCGACTCTGGAACACCAGGAGCCTGTACTTCCTCCACTCGGTCTCGAGCAGCAGACAGCAGTGAGCCCCGCACAGACGACGAAACCGCTTCCCCTGCAGGAGACGAGACGTCATCGCTCAGCGACTGGGCTGCTGGAGGTCTAGGAGGGACCGGGGGAGAACGTACATCTGGGGAGAGCATGATATCCAGGGCGGAGGAAAGCAAACCGGAACCTGAAGGTACCTCCAAGCCCGCTCGTATCCCCGACACTTGCTCCTCGGACAACCGAACAAAATGATCCATGGGTCCTGCAACAGAGGGTAAAGGCTCCGCGGGAGGAGCTTTAACTTTACTCTTTCTCTTAGGCATCTTCGGTTAGTTCTCCACTGTCGCCATCTTGAACAAGCCACTCCCCCCCATGGGGGCTTTAACTATATACAGATTGTAGCACTGAATGAATTATATATAGTAAGCAACCAGGGGGTGGGGATTTAACTATCTACATTGGAGGATAAGTACAGATTATCTAAAATGTTTGGACCATGTGAGGTGGGAGGGGTTATGCTGATGTGTTGAAATGTTCTATGAATAGATGCATCTTTAGATGTTTTCGGAAGGTCTTGAGGTCGGCAATGAGTCTGAGATTGTTCGGTAGTCTGTTCCATATGGATGGTGCATTTCCAATTCATACTGCTAGACCAGTCCAGACAAACGGGTTGTGTCCCCCTGCCAGCAGATCCTGGAGACAGAGAACTCTACCAGAGCTCTAATAGGCTGATCCCTGGTGATGCTGCTGAGATGATGAGACTGTACCCCAAGGGGTCTCCCTCAGTATTTCTCTGTCTCCAGCAGACCTGGTAGCTTTTTTGTTTTGATCCTTTGGAGAAAAGATTAATTTCCCTATTTCAGGACGAAGCTCGGGTGCTCCTCTACTTTGAGAGTGATCCCCTCTGTTGGCAGGGTGTTTCAGCTGAGCTCCTGTATAGAAACAGTGACGCTCGCTGACTGAAGGCATTCCCAGCAGCTAGCCATGAGGGCAGCCTTGGCTGGAAGAAGGGCTCACTAACACTCGAGGGTTACCTCTGCGTTAGTGCTTGCTTGGCATCAGATGTGGTTTTCCTGATCCTGACCTTGGAATCCCTGCACTGGCCGGCATCTGTGAGTACAGCTTTCCTTTGCTTAATGCATGCTGAAGCTCCTGAGGGGTCCAAATCTGCCGAATTTTCGCGTTCTCAGAATTGTCCCATTTTTGGCACAGGGGTTCAATCCTGGCCTTGGGGGCTGGTTTCTGCCTCTTTTCAAAAATTCGCTGCTTTTATGACTTTTTATTTAACTTTTATTTGTCCGGTGGCCATTTTGAATTTCCACGGAGCTCCGATTTTTGGCGGGAAGTTCAGCTCTGCCCTGCTGTATGTGCCTCTGTTCCTTCTCCTCTCTTAAGGGGGTTTTACTAGGATTGTACTATAGAAAGAGGAGTGCTCCGGAGAATAAGATTTAAAATCGTTATTTTTCACACACAATGCCTTCTTCTGGGCTTAGATGTGTGTAACAGGAAGCAGAAGGAGCTGCAAAATCAGCAATGTGCATCCTGTTTGGCGCACCCCAGGGAGTCTTCAGTGTTGCTGGCCACTCAGGAAGCTACGGCTCCTGACTTACCTACAATAGAGGGTCCGTTACCTCCGTTTTCGGTGGCGGCTTTGCAGAGAGCCCCTACGGGGGTCTCTCTGGCTGCCCTCAGTTCCTTGGCGCCTGGCTCTCCTTCCGAGGATCAACTTCTCCATCTTTTCCGCCAGGCATGGGCTTTGTGGTGGGCTGAATCCTCTGCTCCCTTGGTGGGGCTTCAGCCAAAGACACCTGAGCGCCTGGGTGCACCAGCTCGCCATAAGCATTCTAAGGGTGCTGAGGCTCGCAAGGGTACGTCTAAGGCATTACACATGCTTATGCAGGATGATCGTGACCCTGACGAGGAGGTGTCTTCCGTGGGAGAGTCCGAGGACCTCTATGGGCGCGAGGATGGGGAGTATTCTGCATCGGATTCTTCTATTCCGGGGCCGGAGGAGTCACAGGATATCCTGCTGTTCCGCAAAGAAGAATTGTCCGCCCTCATCGGTCAAGTGACGGAAGCTCTCCGTCTTTCGGTGCCGGCGGAGCCTCCAGTCTCTCAGGCTCAGTCTCAGGCGGATCCCATTTTGCTGGGCATTCGCAAGCCCTCTAAGGCTTTTCCTTTCCCTACGGAATTACAGCAAATGGTGTCCCGGGAATAGGACTCTCCGGACACGCCCTTGCAAAACGCTCGTCGCCTAGGGCAGTTATATGTTTGGCCACCAGAGCTTCTGGAGCAGTGGCTCGTGTACCCTAAGGTAGATGCCTTGGTTTCCGGAGTGACTAAGCATACCACCATCCCTGTGGAGGGAGGAGCGGCTCTCAAGGATCCACAGGATCGGAAGGTGGAGAACTTGCTGAGGACGGCTTTCTCCGCGTCCTCCATGGCTCTGCAGGTGACGGTATGCGGGGGGCTAACGGCCCGAGCACTGTTGCGCTGGATCCAGCGCTTGCCTGATGATTCCTCTCTCGGGCTTTTGGAGTCTGCCACGGCCTTTTTGGCAGATACTTTTTATGATCTGGTACGCCTTTCGGCTCGATCGGTTGCGGCCGTGATGGTGGCTAGGCGTTGGCTGTGGCTCCGTCAATGGGCGGCAGATGTCGTTTCTAAGTCCAGGCTCTCTAAGCTGCCGTTCAAGGGTAAGCTTCTGTTTGGCGAGGAGCTGGACAAGCTCATGAAGGATCTTGGGGAGGTTAAGCCCCAACGCTTGCCGGAGGATAGGCCGCGAGCTTCGGCTCGCCGGTCTTCGCGGGCACAATCTTTTCGCCGTTTCTCCAGGAGCAGGGACTTTAGGAGGTATCGTTCCTCCAAGCCTCTGACTCAGCCTAATCGCTCTGGAAGAGGAAGTCAGTCCTTTCGGGGGGCCCGTTCCGGCTCCGACTCCTACTCGGCAGGAGGAAAGTTCTCAGGGACCGCGAGGTCCTCCCACTGACGGGGCGCTAGGTCCACTCTGGTCTGTGCCGCCCGTAGGGGGTCGGCTGGCATTGTTTTCTCAGGAGTGGGCGCGAATTACCTCCGATTTTTGGGTTCTCGACAGCATCTCTCGGGGTTATTCCCTCGATTGCTCTCGCCCGATCCCCGAGGCCTTCTTAGTCTCTCCAGCGGGATCTCCCGAGAAGCGCCACATCGTCCAGACAACACTCAAACGCCTGCTTCTTTTGAATGCCATTCGTCCCATCCCGCCTCTCGAAGAAGGGACGGGTCGGTACTCCATTTATTTCGTGGTGCCCAAGAAGGATGGTTCTTTTCGACCTATTCTAGATCTCAAGGGGGTAAACCGCAGCCTTCGGGTTCCTCATTTTCAGATGGAGACGTTGCGCTCCGTGATCCAGGCGGTACGCAGGGGCGAGTTCCTGGCATCGCTCGATCTCGCGGAAGCATACTTTCATATTCCCATCCGCATGGAGCATTAGCGGTTCCTCCGATTTGCGGTTCTAGGCCGGCATTTTCAGTTCCAAGCCATGCCTTTTGGCTTGGCCTCGGTGCCACGGACATTTTCCAAGATAATGGTGGTGGTGGCCGCGGCCTTACGCAAGCAGGGGATCCGAGTTCATCCTTACTTGGACGATTGGCTGATTCGGGCGGACTCTCTGGCAGAGGCTCGCGAGACGGTAGACTGCGTAGTGGCTTTTCTGGAGGACCTGGGGTGGGTGATCAATCACTCCAAGAGCTGCCTCCAGCCGTCTCAGGTCCTCGAGTTTCTTGGGGCTCGGTTCGACACTCGCCGCGGGCGGGTGATGCTTACACAAGTTCGCTTCCAGAAAATTGTAGATCAGCTCCAGCGATTCCTGCGGCGAGAGGCACCTCGAGCTTGGGATTACCTCCAGCTTCTGGGGTCCATGGCAGCTACCATCGATGTGCTGCCTTGGGCACGGGCGCATATGCAATGGTTGCCGGTGTCGGAGGATTATCAGGTTCGACTTCCACTTCCGCCGTCGGTCCAGCTCGACCTTCGATGGTGGCTCCGGGCACGCAACCTTTAACAGGGGGTTCCGTTGGAGTCTCCCCGTTGGCTGCTTCTGACGACGGACGCCAGTCTCTCCGGGTGGGGAGCGCTTTGCGGCACACACGCAGCACAGGGGGTCTGGTCGCCTCAGGAGGCCCGCTGGTCCATCAGTTGCCTCGAGGTGAGAGCGGTTCGCCTAGCCTTGCAAAGGTTCCTGCCTCTCGTACATCGTCAAGCAGTTCGCGTTCTCTCCGACAATGCCACGACAGTGGCATATCTCAACCGCCAAGGGGGCACGAAGAGTCCGTGGTTTTCCAAAGAAATGAGGCTTCTCCTTCCTTGGGCGGAGC
This sequence comes from Ichthyophis bannanicus, assembly GCA_033557465.1. Classification (NCBI taxonomy): domain Eukaryota; kingdom Metazoa; phylum Chordata; class Amphibia; order Gymnophiona; family Ichthyophiidae; genus Ichthyophis; species Ichthyophis bannanicus. The sequence goes on along the minus strand of CM066031.1, from coordinate 1,263,349,338 downwards.
GGCATCTCCTTGCCCTTTCGGCGCAGCACATTGTGGGGAAGAGCAACATCGCAGCGGACTTCCTCAGCCGCCATACGCTGGATCCCGGAGAATGGGCTCTGGCGTCGGCGCCTTTTAAGCTGATTGTCCGCCAATGGGGTCAGCCGGCAGTGGATCTCATGGCGATGTGGGAAAATGCCAAAGCACCGATCTTCTTCAGCTGCTGGAAAGACAGCAGGTCACACGGAATAGATGCGTTGTCGCAGCCGTGCCCGGCCCGGCTCCTTCTGTATGTCTTCCCTCCGTAGTCCATGGTCGGCAAGATTCTTCAACGGATCAGGGAGCATCATGGGCTGGTGATTCTGGTAGCTCCGGATTGGCCTCGCAGGCCCTGGTATGCGGATCTCATCCGGCTTGCGCGAGCAGCTCCTCTGCCGCTTCAGGGTTTTCCAGTGCTTCTGCAGCAGGGGTCAATTGCCATGGAAGACCCGGCTCCTTACTCGCTTACGGCTTGGCTCTTGAACACCGCAGGCTAGTTCGTAAGGGATATTCGGCTAGCGTGGTATCCACCTTGCTTAAGGCATGCCGTTCTTCCACCTCCTTAGCCTATGCTCGGGTGTGGCGTCTTTTCGAATCCTGGTGCTCACAGCGTGGGGTGTCTCCCTGGAGTAGCGGCATTCCTGATATTCTTGCGTTCCTCCAGGCCGGCCTGGACAAGGGGCTGGCTCTCGGTACTCTTCGGGTTCAGGTGGCGGCCCTTACATGCTTCCGTGGTCCGGTTTTGGGACGCTCTATCGCATCACACGTCGACGTCTCGCGTTTCCTCAGAGGAGTTAAATCCATGCGGCCCCCGTGCCATCCAGTCTTCCCGGCCTGGGATCTCGCCCTGGTCCTCCGGGCCTTGGTGGCTTCGCCTTTTGAGCCGTTACGGGCCTCTTCGCTCAAATACTTAACCTTGAAGACGGTGTTCCTGGTGGCAATTACCTCAGCGTGGCGCATTTCCGAGCTCCAAGCGCTCTCTTGTCGGGATCCTTATCTTTCTTTCTCGTCGGAGGGCGTGACTCTTCGGACAGTTCCATCCTTTTTGCCCAAGGTGGTTACGCCTTTTCATGTCAATCAGCCCCTCTTCTTGCTGTCCTTCTCTCCAGAGCAGTGTGCAGGTTGGCGTCGTCACTTACGTGCGTTAGATCTCAAACGGGTCCTCTGTTGGTATCTTAAAGTCACCAATTCCTTTCGGCAGATGGATCATCTCGTTGTCCTTCTTGCGGGCTCCCGTCGAGGGTTTGCAGCCTCTAAGGCTACTATTGCCAGGTGGCTAAGAGGAGCTATTGAAGCAGCCTATATTCTTCAGTGCAAGTCGGTGCCTGTAGGGCTCTGAGCACACTCCACGCGGGCGCAGGGACGTCTTGGGCTGAACGTTCCCATGTGGCACCCCTCGACATCTGCCGGGCGGCGACTTGGTCGTCGCTATCGACTTTTGTCCGTCACTATCGATTGGACGTCCACGCTCGGCAGGAGATGAGTTTTGGCGCGTCAGTGCTTTCGGTGACTTTGGATCCACCTTAGAGGTCGGTAGCTTGGGTACTGCCCGTTTGTCTGGACTGGTCTAGCAGTATGAATTGGAAGGTGAAATTTCACTTACCTTTAATTTCCTTTCCTAGAATACTGCTAGACCAGTCCAGGACCCACCCTGCTGTCAGTCTCAGTCCTGCTGGTGAAGCGGAGCTGCCGTTATCTTTTGCTTTTTTTTTTTTCCTTCCGAGGGTCTGGCAAGTGAGCCTCTAGTCCCTTTGTCCTTCTCGGCGGCCTTCAGTTTCTGGGAATCCTTTCAGCACCTTGTACATAGTTGAGGCCAGGTCAGTTGACTGGCTGTATGTAGTTGTTTAATTTTCATGAGGTTCAGCTTGTGGACGATACTGAGGGAGACCCCTTGGGGTACAGTCTCATCATCTCAGCAGCATCACCAGGGATCAGCCTATTAGAGCTCTGGTAGAGTTCTCTGTCTCCAGGATCTGCTGGCAGGGGGACACAACCCGTTTGTCTGGACTGGTCTAGCAGTATTCTAGGAAAGGAAATTAACGGTAAGTAAAATTTCACCATAACTGGAATGCTCTTTTACAAGCTTGCTGGTTTGATTTGATCCTTTCATGAGAGATGGTCAGGGTGTTTATTGTGGATGTTCGTCTGGTTCTATGTGGTTGCGAGAGTTGTAAAAGAGAGTTGAGGTGAGTGGGGGGTGGGTCCCGCGTGGATGGCTTTATGGGTTAACATTATTATTTTATACTTTATGTGGCTCAGCAGAGGAAGTCAATGAAGCTGTTTGAGTATTGGGGTTATGTGGTCCAATCTTGTTGCTTCTAGGATTCTGTTCTGTTTGGAGCGGTAGAAGAGTGGAATGCGGTAGTCTTTGGTATATGGCATTGCAATAGTCTAGGCGGGGTATTACTGTTGCTTGAATTAAATCTTCTGGCTTGAGGAGTGGTCGTAGTCTTTGAAGAGTCTTTGTTTTGTGCTAGATTGTTTATTCTTTAGTATTTTAATGAGACGTGCATAAGTGAAGACATGTGAAGACAGAAAAGTGTTGATTGATTATTTATTACAGTATAAAATTGTTTATTTGCTACAGTTGTCTTTGGGACTATTTTTACCTATACTCGTTTGCAGGTATTTTTTGGTGATTTTTGTATTTTGTATTCCCAACCAGATATAAACATAGAAGAGTAACTGAAAGGGAGTATAATTTTCGTAATCCAAGAAATATTACAAAAGGCATAAAGAAGGTGTAACTTTACTAGGAGTAGAAGAGGTTATCTATGACACAGAGACTTTACCATAGAAGAAAGAAAGTGTAGTGTTGCAGCTTGTGTTCCTGTCTATAGGGAAAAAACTGGATACTTGATTGTAACAGAGGTGGATTCTGGCATTGGGTCAAGGAATGTGATTCCACTATTATTTGGAGAGATAGTTAAATCAAAGTCTTCAATCTTAAACAATAAAACCAAATCTTCTGATTACTTAGGCCACTTCTCAGCCCAGGTCTTTTTGTTTTGTTGACGCAAATCAAACAAACAACTATTTACAGTCCAAAGAACAAGTGGTCCTCCATCCAGATAGCACTTTCAGGTGTTGTTCTTATCACCATGTCTCTGGAATCTGCAAGTAGGAAACAAACAGGCAGATACACATACCACAACATAGGTAAAGACCCTTAAAAGTCCAAAGTCCTTCCAAAATAGGAACTAAGTTAAGCTTGTTTTCAGTAACAGTCCTACCACTGGACAATCTAGGCAGTCACCTAGGATGCCAGAATTTGGGGGGCAGCAAAACTCTAAAGAAAACCAGCTACTGTAGGTGGAGCAGCATTGCTGGCAGGGATTCCCAAAACCTACCAACTTCGCATGTAGTTTTCAACATTACAACACACATAGCTGTCTTTATCAAACACCTCTTTTTCCTTCCCCTACACATTGTGAAGGGGCTGAGGATGGGGAAGGAGATGCAGGAAGAAGTGACAGTCATTATGTGTTCACCCTTAGCAAGGGGAAAAGGACTGGTGTGATAGGGAGTTGGAATAGGGAAGGAGGCTAGTGCTGTGGGGGTTAATTGGGTAGGTTTAGAGCAGGGGTCACCAACCTCCAGAGGGCCGCGGGCCGCACAGCCGACTACCGGGAGCCTCGCGGGCCGCACCCCCCTTCTCCCCGCCCCCGCGAAAAAAAACAACAAACGCAAAATTATGGTGTTGCTGGTGGCTGCAGTCTGGGCAGCTGTCACGCTCTTCACAAAGAGAGCGGACTGGTGTTGGAGCGCAGACGACACGCGGGTAAACTCCTGCTTCTTCTTGACTGCATCCATCTTGGCGTACTCTGGGTGGACAGACTCGAAGTGGCGCTTCACATTGTAGTCCTTCAGAACGCCAACGGTCTTCTGACAGATGACACACAGCACACGATCCTTGTGCAGCGTGAAGAAGAGCTTGTTCCACTCAGGGTTGAAGCCGCGGGCCGCACGTAATGTTAACCGGGGTAGAGCCTCGCGGGCCGCACGAAGGGACCTCGTGGGCCGCATGCGGCCCGCGGGCCGCAGGTTGGTGACCCCTGGTTTAGAGTGATGGATGCCAGGTGGAGGGAGGAGATTGGTGGGCATATGACTGGGCTAGTGATGTGAGTAGTGGGGTATTGCACAGGGTGGGTGCAGGGGGTAGGATGAGGATGGCGTAGGAGGGGTCATGGAGATGGGAGGGCATATAATGGTTGATGGGCATTGTAATGTGCATGCTTTCCATTGTTGAAATAAACACCTACCTTCACATGAAGTGCCTGTATATGAGGTTGTCTCTTGACACCATACCAGACTGGAACAGTTGTCCAGTCTCTTCCTGCCTTGGTCCTTCAGCTTCTTCCTCTGTCTTGGTCACCTGTTTCTTGTTCTTCAGTCAATGGCTGTTGCTGCTTCACTGCCAGCTTGTAGAGCATGCAGCCGGCTATGAATATCTGACCTATCCTGTTTGGGCTGTAGAGAAGCTTTCTGCAAGATCTATCTAGGCAATAAAGCAGCTCTTGAGCTGCCCTTTCCTCTTGATGATTGTGTGTGTACGTCTGTAGGCCTTGTTGTACCATTCCTCTGCCTCTGTGTGCTTGTGCAGTGATGGGGGTCAGGAGCCATCTCCTTAGAAGATAACCCTGTCGTCTGCATGGGCAGAGGGAGAGTAGACACATGTTATGGTATTACAACTGTGGGCTCTGTTTGCTAAGTGCTGCATCTGTCATGGATCACTGTGACCTCCTAGCATAAGCATGTCTAGGTAATGGAGTGGGCTGGTGCAGGACTTACCTAGCAGCCATCCACCAGTGATTTGTCTGCTTTCAAACCTCTCATAGATGTCAGAGTGGGTGAGGATTTAAGAGTTGTGGCAGAAACATGGAAACCTTGGAAAGATATCCGTTATCTTTCCTTATGCATTGCAGACCACTTGTATGTTGAGTGAGTGGAATGCTTTCCTGTTGCAACAGGTCACCTGTGTGCATTCGATGACCCCTAAACTTGTGGTCTATGAGAAGGCTACGTATTCTGCAGTGTGGATTAGAAAAGTCCTGAGACTTGAGAGATGCACTGTAATACAACTGGCTGAGATCTGCAGTAACAGCTAACATGGACTGGAAATTTCAGTAACTAGGAAGGCAAGAGCTGTGGTGACCTTGAGGTGCAGGACTTATTTATTTTATTTATTTATATTCTCTTATATACCGCGCTATTCTGCATCAGTGCGGTTTACATTGAACAAACTGAAATTACATTGAACAGGGTATTATAACTTGGGGATAACTATTTTACCTAGCAGCAGTTTATGGCAAATAAATTAAAACTCATTTCAAGTTGTTTACAAAAAATGTTTAAAAAGGCTCTTTTATCTTAAGCAATGGTTTAACTCACATTACTTTGAATAGTATCAGTAATATAACTATCTGATTAACAGAGACATTTCAGCTCACAAAGGAAGGAAATTGGGATGCAAAACAAAAGCAGATATATAAGCATCATTACATAAAAATATCAAGAATTATGCTCAAAAAAAGGTAATACATTCATAACCACAATACTTTTTTTAAAATATAGAATTTAAGCAAATTAGAAATTCAGTTGTCATTGCTTAATACTTCTCTTTATTACACTGTTTTCAGCACAAAACAGCACAGCAGTAGAGTCAATTAATCTCTTGCACAAGGTAAATTTATTTACATCTTGAATCTACCTTAATCAGTGATATTAGTTCAGTTAATCTTGGTGCTTGTGATATTTTAAAAAAATTATTAGGTCACTTTCAGAGTGGGACAATATCAAAAAAATAAAAAAACATTCTATAAACAACAAACTTATAGGTAATTAACTTGAAGTATAAGAACTAAACAAAGTCGAGTGAAGGTCTCAGAATCAATAGGCATTACACGGCATGGAGAAGCCTCCATAAGCCGTTACCCTTACACATCAATGACCTTTCTCACTCTCCTCTGTTATAACACATTAGCTTTCTAGTGGCATTTGTAGCAAATCCAAAAGTATCCAGCTTAATTTCAGGCCAACAAAAGGAAACAGTATCGTGCCCTGATGGAAAACAGATTTGCTGCACCCCAACGCTTATCTTCAGCGCCCACACTGCGTTTCGCTATAAAAGCTGCTTCAGGGGGAGATAGCCACTGTCATAAAGGAAAATAAACAAACAAAAACAACACATCAGTCCTATGCCCTCAACCATACCCATAACATTAACTCTATATAAGAGACTTCCACTTACTGTTCAAACAAACGCGTACTGCATGCATATAATCCACAACGGCCAGATTTCACCACAGCCCAACAACACAACAACGCCGCGCATGCAATCTAGTGCTAATTCACTTCCATAAGTCCCCGAAACCGAAGGAATTCATCATTAAAAACAGCTGATCAACGAATAACCAAGAAAAAACCTACTACCCACTCGGCAACAACACAATCTCCAGATACCTAACAGCAAGCACTCCAATCAATCTGCAGATTTAACCCACCAGGAACCACAGTCTGAAGGCGGAAAATCCATTGTTGTTCACAAACAATAAGTGCCTGCTCTCTCGTATGTCCATTTCTACCCCACAAAACAGCATCAATACAAAAACAACATAACTCATTGAAAATATGCCCTTTCTCAAGACAATGTTATCTCCAGGAACAAGCAGGAATGTAATCTTCACATATGGGTATTGTCGGTACCGACGGAGCCTGCGCGGGAACGCTCCCCATCGTCCAATTAAAAAGCTTTTGGGAGCATCCCACAGCACCTGCGTGCTGCCTTCCTGCCTTTCCCAACTGCCTCTCTCCAGTTCTTCGTTTTCCGCGGAGCCAGCAGGTCGTTGTTTTGTGTGCAATTCTGGTCGCCGTATCTTAAAAAGGATATAGCGATTTTAGAAAAGGTACAGAGAAGAGCCACCAAAATGGTAAAGGGGATGGAAGGATACTCCTATGAAGAAAGGCTAAAAAGGTTAGGGCTCTTTAACCTGGAAAAGAGACGGCTGAGGGGAGATATGATAGAAGTCTATAAATTAATGAACGGAGTGGAACGGGTAAACGTAGATCGATTTTTTACCTTATCAGAATATAGAAAGACTAGGGGACTTGCAATGAAGCTACAGGGTAAACTATTTAAGACTAATAAAAGAAAATATTTTTTTCACTCAACGTGTAATCAAACTCTGGAATTTGTTACCGGAGGATGTAGTAAAGGCTGTTAGTGTAGCTGGGTTTAAAAAAGGTTTGGACAAGTTCCTGGAGGAAAGGTCCATAAACCATTATTAAGAAGTGACCGAAGATATCAATGCTTGACCCAGTACAAGCATTGTGGAACGTGTGTCTCTTGGGGAAACTGCTAGGTACATATGACCTAGATTGGCCACTGTTGGAAACAGAATACTGGGCTTGATGGACCTTGGTCTGACCCAGTATGGCATATCTTATGTTCTTATGTTGTTCCTGTCACCACAGAAAATATCTTCTTATTCTCCTTCTTTTTTGTGGTTGTTTCTGCCTTCTACGCTATACCAGTACCGCCGGTCCTTTCTTTCTTCCTTTTTAAAAAAAAAAAATAAATATATATATATAATCTTTTTTTCCAAACTTTTCTTCCTCAGGTGCACACGCCTTTTTGGGCCTTAGGCCCAAAATTTCCTCTATCATGGAAAAACCCACTTCGGGTTTCAAGAAGTGCACCAAGTGTAGCAGTACCATCTCCGTCACCGACACCCATGAGTGGTGTCTTAAATGTTTAGGTCCTGAACACTCCATTTCGGAGTGTATGGCTTGTGCCATGATGTCCAAGAGGGGTCAACAGAACCGAGCTGCTAAGCACAGCACCCTTTTTCCCTCCAATGCAGCCTCTGTGGCATCGACGTCTTCCACGGCTTCGTCTTCCTCCCATGGATCTCAGGTAACTAAACATAAGTCTAGCCAGTCCTCAAAGGGTAGATCTCCTTCCAAGCATCAAGATGCCCCTGGCGTTGCCCTTGAGGGTTCTGTACCGGCAAAATTGCCCCGGCGGGAGGCTTCAGCTTCCAAAGCATTATTGGGGCTCCAGGATGTTCTCGAGGCCTCGACCTCGGCAGAACTACTGGTGCCATGCTCTGGGGTACCGGCTGCTTTCTCCGGTACCGATACCCAGGCATCGGCAGCGCCGATAGACCAGAGGTTCCTGGCTATTGAACGCAGTCTGGCAGCTCTCCTTGCAGTATCAACGCCCTCGGAACCGTGTCAGACAGTTCAACCGGTACCGGCACTGACTCCGGCACCGGTATTGGTACCAGTACCGCCAGCATCGGCATCGACATCGGTGTCTGCATTGCCGGCACCCAGTCATGCTATGCCTTCCGGTACCGATACACCGGTCCCGATTCCCCCGGTACCGACTTCGGTCGGTACGGGTATCGGGCTCTACAAGAGCATCTGGACAGAAGGTACTTTGAATCCTCAGAAGAATCTGAGGATATTGACAGCTCTGTCGGTACCAGAGTACTTCTTCCAGAGGAGCCTTCCTCTCCTAAACGCAGGATGTCTCCTCCAGAAGATATCTCCTTTCAGGATTTTATCAGGGAGGTGGCTCGAGGTCTGTCCATTACTGTGACTCCTGAAACAGAGCCCAGGGCAAAGGAGTTGGAGATTTTACAATATCCCAAAGCTCCTAAGGAGGCAGCTACTTTGCCTATCCATGAGATCTTACATGATCTCATGTTGAGAATGTGGGAGACACCTCTTACCACCTCTCCTCACTCTCGCAGACTGGATACCATGTATCGAGTCCCTCCTTGTCCTAGTTTCCAGAAAACTCAGCTTCCTCACCACTCTATTGTAGTGGAATCAGCTATGAGAAGGATTAGGAGTGCAAAGAGGCATGCCTCTAATCCTCCGGGATGTGAGTGTAGAACCTTGGATGCCTTTGGACGTCGTACTTTCCAGGCTTCCATGCTTTCTGCCAGGATCAGTTCCTATATTTTATATATGGGAATGTTCCTTAAAGAAGTCACAGGAGACTTGGAGATTTTAAGCCATCTCCTTCCTGATGACAAGAGGCAGGATTTTCTCACACTGGTTAAACATGCCCAGGATGTTTCTAAGTTTGTCAATCGTGAAGCTTTTGACTGTTTTGAGTGCATAAGCAGAACCTCTGCCATTGTCATAGGTGCACGTAGAATTGCCTGACTCCAGGCATCTGATTTGGAGCTCTGGGTGCAGGACAAACTAGGCAATATCCCTTGTACAGGTGAGAATCTATTTGGCAAAAATTGGCAAGAGTAAGCCAATGAGTTGGATGCTGACAACTCCACTTTGGATAGGTTATCCAAAGCCACAGCTGATCCTGCAAGGAAGAAATCTTTCAAGAAACCATTCTTCTCAAAAAAGAAGAGGTTTTATCCCTCTTATTCCCAGCAGGGACGTTCTGCAGGTCAGCCTGCCCAAAAGAGTCAGCAACCACCTAAACAAATGAAAGCAAAGACTGCTAAGCCCCAACCATCTCAGCAGTCTCATCCTCCACAAGGCCTTTGACTTTCACCTAGAGAACTTAGCCTTCTTGGCCCTCAATGGACCAGAGCCTTCCACCATTCCAGGAAGGTTGTGTCATTTTGCCCCCAGATGGGGGCAGATAACAGCAGAACATTGGACACTCTCCATTATAAAAGAGGGGTACAAGCTTCACTTTCTGTGCATGCCCCCTCCCACAATGGTAAGACAGTTCAATTCTCAGACCTCTCTCATCAACCTGTTAGATCAAGAGGTCACTATGCTTCTTGCCCAAGGGGCAATAGAAGAAGTACCCATTCATCAATAGGGTACAGGGTTTTACTCCCCCTATTTCCTTATCCCAAAGAAAGCAGGGGGACACAGACCTATTTTGGACCTCAGAGAATTGAACAAATTCCTGGTCAAAGAGAAATTCAAAATGATTTCTCTGGGAACTCTGCTGCCATACCTTCAGAGTCAGGATTGGCTTTGTTCTCTAGATTTCAAGGATGCGTACACTCATGTTCTCATCCATCCAACTCACAGAAAGTTCCTTTGATTCCTTTTTCAAGGAAAGCACTACCAGTACAGGGTGCTTCCTTTTGGCCTGGCTTCAGCACCAAGGGTGTTTACGAAATGCATGGCTGTGGTAGCAGCATTTCTTCGCACTCTGGGATTATTCGTCTTCCCCAACTTAGACGACTGGCTCATTCGAGCTCCATCAGAGTCAGAGGCCAGAATTTCTCTATCTTGCACAATGCGTATCCTTCAGTATTTGGGTCTGGTTATAAACATCCCAAAATCCAGTCTAACTCCCACTCAATCTCTAGAGTTCATAGGAGCTTTGCTGGATACCAGAAAAGCAAGGGCCTATCTTCCTCAGCCCCGTTGCCTTCGCATGGTGCAGTTAGCTTCTCAAGCAGTGCTAAAGCCTCATTTCACTGCTCGAGAAATGTTACAACTACTAGGCCACATGGCATCTACCGTGGGTGTGGTACCTTATGCTCGCCTCCATATGAGAGCAGCCCAGTGGACTTTATCCACTCGACCCAGGCATCAGGGTGCCTGTCAGACAAAATAGCAAACACAAATCGACTTATTTTGTCCCTCCAATGGTGGCAGTCCACTCAAAACCTGTTGGTGGGGTCCCCATTTCAACAACCTTTACCCCAGGCAACTCTCACAACAGATGCTTCACCAAAGGGTTGGGGAGCTCATCTGCAAGACCTCTCCACCCAAGGCACTTGGACTCCATAGGAGACTCATCTACTGTGATGCAGTGGGTCATATAGAGCCTATGAAAGTTAATGAAAATGAGGAACTTACCTCAGATTTGGCTGTAGAGAGAAACTCAGTGCATGGAGAAACAGCTGAGCAGCAAAGGCTGTCAGTGCAAGAAAAGCCAAAAGCCATTAAAGGTAGTTTTCCCTGTAACAGTTCTGACGCAGGAAGAAACAGAAAAGCTCATCAGGAGCACCTGTGTCCTAACTCTCACGTAACGTGCAGGGCAGGGAAGCATATAAGTTCCTGGTTAGAACCAGGAAGTGGAGGGAGAAGGAGGAGTAGTGCTGGTAAGAAGGAAGAACCAGGAAGTGAATGCAGAAGCAGAGCTCGAGAGAAAAGGGTTGGAGCAAGCAGTGCTGGGAAAGGCAATGCTCAAGGAAGCAGACCTGAAGAGAAACCAGGAGGGGCCAGCAGCTCAGGAGGACGGTATGAGCAACCAATGAGCACAGGTCAGCCCAGAGGAAGTTTACCGGCTGAAGGAAACTTCAAGCATGGCTGCAAAGCAAGAAACAGCTGGGAAGGTGACCAGGAGTTTGTTAGCTCTGAGCCTGACTGGAAAGCCAGGGAGAGAGTCCTCTACAACCCAGGAGCTAAAGCTAAAACCAAGGTAAAAAGGTGGGAGCCTTGTTCTTTTAAAGAAAGGTTTAAAAGCTCTGCATGTTTTAAAGGGTGTGGCCCTGAGTACAACATTATAGCTGAAAGATATCCAAAGCTTTCATTTGGTGAGGAAAACCAGCAAGGAGCCTTTCTCATACCAGGCAGATATAACCCTGGGCTTAACCCTTTGCAGGAAGGGATATTGGTGTATCACAAGAGGCTGTGCCAGAATTCAACACATGTGAAGAATGTGACTCAGATAGTTTGGGGAGTGAAGCTGAAGGGATGATATGGGAAAATAATAGCCACACTTCAGACCCCATTCCAATGGACTATACCATATGTTTTTCGGACGACCTCACTTCTTTGTGTTAACTTTTGAGGAGAATAACTTTGTGACAATAACAAAAGAAAAGAAGATATTTTCTGTTGCCATTTTTGTTCAATGCTGTGTTTTGTGTTGCATTCCTGAGAATGTCTGTTCGGGAAGGGGAATAAAACCCTAATTATTTACTTTACCACTTGTCCAAAAGATTCTGTTTTAATACAAAGAGCAGAGCAAAACTTCAATAACCCTAGGCAGCCGCCTAAATAGGGTTAAAAAGGGCTCTATCATACGAGCCCCATCACAAAATGGCGTAGTTGTTGCGGATCCATTCCAAAGGATACAAACCACGACGCAGCAAACGACAACGCGGAAGGAGCGGACGTTGGCACACCCGGAGAGGATCCAGTTCCTGCAGGCAAGGACAAGCACCTTCTCAAGGTGCGAACCTCCACCTGGCTCAGGTAAAGGGTATATGGGCACAGGCTGGGAGGATTCCAGAGAGAAGGAAGGGCTTGTAAGAGAAGAGAAAAAAAAAAGGGGAATTTTTTTTTTCTGTTTGTATAGTACTGCACTTGGTGGTTGTGTTTTTGATTTGTTTCCAGGATAAAAGAGGTAAAAGATGCAGGTCCAGGAAGTCTTACGGTGGATGAGTCTGCAGTTTGACAAACAAAGGGAGCTAGCTCAGCTGAGCCAGGAGCAGGCCACCGCAGCCCTAAAGGCCCAGCAAAAGCCCCTGACGGACCTACTACAAGCTCTACTGGAAGAGCCAAAGAAAGGGACAGCACCACAAGCATCCTTCTGTGGGGTAGGCCCACAGAATTGTGGGATGTGGACATTTGGACAAATGGATAAAAAGGATAATTTTGATGATTTTGTGGAATCCTTTGAGAGGGTAGCTCTCAATGCACACTGGCCTAAAGAGCAGTGGGCGGTCAGACTGGCTTCAGCTTTAACTGGAGAAGCTCAGTCGGCTTATAGAGCCATGCCTGCCGCTCAGGCAGTAGAATATGATGAGGTAAAAAGAGCCGTACGTGACAGGCTAGGCCTAACACCAGCAGTGTACAGACGTATGCTCAGGTCCACTAAGCTTCAAGTGGAAGAAACACCAAAAGCACTGTGCCATAGAGTGCACAGTTTGGTTTTAAAATGGCTTGAACCAGAAGGCAAAACTGTAGATAGCATAATAGATGAAATTGTGCTTGAACAATTTTATGAGGCAGTTCCTGTAGAGGTGAAAACCTTTTTAACGTTGCAGAATTGCAGAACCTCCACTGAAGTAGCGCAGTTAACTGAGCGGTTCCTTGAAGCTGAATTGGCTAAAAAGGCAGGCGCTGGGAGTAAGCTGGGGTTGATCAATTCTGTAAAGGCAACTAGAGAGCCTCGAATGAATACTTGGTATACAAATGAGTGTGTGTGCAAAAGAGAGGATAGAAATGCTGTGTTAAAATGTTTTAAGTGTGGTAAGCCAGGGTACCTAAAGAAAGACTGTATCCATCGCACTGCACTAATAGCAAACGATGACAAGCATGTACAAGCGGGATTCCGCATTGATGTAGAGGTGCAGGGAGTCCCAGCAAGAGCCTTGCTTGACTCGGGGGCCGATCAAAGTATGGTCTCCCGAAGATTCTGGCAAACCATACAGGCCCGAAATGATTTTCCCCCCGAGTCAGCAAGAGGGAATGACTAGGATAAAATGTGTGCATGGGGCGTCAACCCGTTATCCCCTTTATAAATTAAAGGTTAAGGGTTTAGGCACCCAGGAAGAAATCCTAGTAGCAATAATCCCCAAGTTACCGTACGATATAGTACTGGTGAGAGATTGGCCTCCTTTCTACAGGGGTATAGAGGGAGGTACATGCATAAAAGGAGGCATGGTTTCCACCAGGTCCCAGGCAAAAGGCTTGGAGACGCCCAGTGAGATTCCAGAGGATAATTCTGACCCCATAGAAGAGGAAGAAGAGCCTTTAGAGGAGGAAGATAGGGTTGTAGATGAGAGCCTAAGTGAGCTTCCCCAGCATAAGGAGTTGATCAGTGCTCCTTCAAAAGATAAAAAGAAAAGTAAAGGCAAAAAGCGCCAAGAAAGACATCACCGGGCTTAAGTGAGAGCCGGGGTAGCAGATGGGCAAGGTCTACCCTGGGTACCTGCCGATCTGGTAAAAAAGTTCCCATCCTTTTCTAAGGAACAGAAGGCAGACCCAGTATTGAAACATGCCTTTGAGTTTGCACAGGCAGGTAGGGATGTGCTCCCCCAGGTTCCTGATAGAGGAAGACATTCTATATAGGGAGAGCAGCAATCCCCATAATGGTGCAATTAGAAAGCAGTTAGTGGTTCCCACTACCTTTAAGGCAGTCCTTATGAGACTAGCCCACGACCACCCAGTTGGGGGACATAAAGGAGTGCAGGGTACACTCGACCAGATCCTAGATCGTTTCTACTGGCCAGGAGTGTTTAGGGAAACGGAGAGGTTCTGCGAGGCCTGCCCTTCTTGTCAGCGGGTGAGCGCCGCTAAGCCCATAGGAGTTCCAATGATCCAGACCCCTACCATAACGGAACCGATTCGCCGAATGGCGATGGACATTGTGGGTCCCCTAATGAAAACCCCCAGAGGATTCCAGTACATCCTCGTAATAATGGACTTTGCTACCAGGTTCCCTTGGGCAATTCCTTTGAGGAATATCTCAGCTAAGTTCATAGCCGCAGAATTAGTCAAGCTATTCTGTAAGGTGGGATTCCCGAGGGAAATGCTAACTGATAGGGGGAGTAATTTTGTCTCAAAATACTTGGCCCAGGTATGGGATGCTTTTGGCATCCACCACATAAAAACATCTGCGTATCATCCACAGACAAATGGTCTGGTGGAGCGCTTTAATCAAACCCTTAAGCAGTTGTTAAGGAGAGGGTTGGATGGACAGATGGCTGACTGGGATATTATGCTCCCGTTTGCCCTATATGCTAGTAGGGAACGGACTCAAGCCTTATTAGGAGCGTCCCCTTATGAACTAATGTTCGGACGGGCACCACGGGGAGTCCTAGATATTTTAAGGGACCAGTGGGTCAAGCCAGAAGGGGAGGAAATGGGGGTTCCCCAGTTTCTTTGCGGGCTCCGGAGTCGCCTACAGAGGGTGTCGCGAGTCACAGACGGGCATTTGAAAAACAGTCAGAAAAATCAGAAGAAATATTATGACAGGGGCAAGAAGCCACGGCAACTGGCCGTTGGCGACAGAGTAGTTGTAATGGTCGCTGACCGCGGGCCAAAGTTCAAGGCCCAGTGGAAAGGTCCTTACACGGTAGTAGACCGTAAGGGTCCAGTGTCATATGTCGTGAAGAACGACAAGGGGCGTCTTCAGACATACCACATAAACGTGTTAAAACCGTGGCACGAGAGAACGGCAGCAGCTAGCCGCTCCAGTATAAAAGTCACGGGTAGAGCAGTAATCGCGTGCTTTCAAGAACCCTGGGAGGGTAGTAAAGCAGCAGACAGTACATACAGTAGGAAGGTCACGTATCCAGTGCAGATTCCGGGCTGTGAGAACGGGAGTTCCCCATCCCAGAATATCTTAAGGGGGGGGGGATATGTGATGCAGTGGGTAATATAGAGCCTATGAAAGTTAATGAAAATGAGGAACTTACCTCAGATTTGGCTGTAGAGAGAAACTCAGTGCATGGAGAAACAGCTGAGCAGCAAAGGCTGTCAATGCAAGAAAAGCCAAAAGCCATTAAAGGTAGTTTTCCCTGTAACAGTTCTGACGCAGGAAGAAACAGAAAAGCTCATCAGGAGCACCTATGTCCTAACTCTCACGTAACGTGCAGGGCAGGGAAGCATATAAGTTCCTGGTTAGAACCAGGAAGTGGAGGGAGAAGGAGGAGTAGTGCTGGTAAGAAGGAAGAACCAGGAAGTGAATGCAAAAGCAGAGCTCGAGAGAAAAGGGTAGGAGCAAGCAGTGCTGGGAAAGGCAATGCTCAAGGAAGCAGACTGGAGAGAAAGCAGGAGGGGCCAGCAGCTCAGGAGGACGGTATGAGCAACCAATGAGCACAGGTCAGCCCAGAGGAAGTTTACCGGCTGAAGGAAACTTCAAGCGTGGCTGCAAAGCAAGAAAGAGCTGGGAAGGTGACCAGGAGTTTGTTAGCTCTGAGCCTGACTGGAAAGCCAGGGAGAGAGTCCTCTACAACCCAGGAGCTAAAGCTAGAACCAAGGTAAAAAGGTGGGAGCCTTGTTCTTTTAAAGAAAGGTTTAAAAGCTCTGCATGTTTTAAAGGGTGTGGCCCTGAGTACAACGTTATAGCTAAAAGATATCCAAAGCTTTCATTTGGTGAGGAAAACCAGCAAGGAGCCTTTCTCATACCAGGCAGATATAACCCTGGGCTTAAAGAACCCTTTGCAGGAAGGGATATTGGTGTATCACAAGAGGCTGTGCCAGAATTCAGCACATGTGAAGAATGTGACTCAGATAGTTTGGGGAGTGAAGCTGAAGGGATGATATGGGAAAATAATAGCCACACTTCAGACCCCATTCCAATGGACTATACCATATGTTTTTCGGATGACCTCACTTCTTTGTGTTAACTTTTGAGGAGAATAACTTTGTGACAATAACAAAAGAAAAGAAGATATTTTCTGTTGCCATTTTTGTTCAATGCTGTGTTTTGTGTTGCATTCCTGAGAATGTCTGTTCGGGAAGGGGAATAAAACCCTAATTATTTACTTTACCACTTGTCCAAAAGACTCTGTTCTAATACAAAGAGCAGAGCAAAACTTCAATAACCCTAGGCAGCCGCCTAAATAGGGTTAAAAAGGGCTCTATCATACGAGCCCCATCACACTACACATCAATCTCTTAGCGCTCAGAGCAATGTTCCTTGCTCTTCGAGTGTTCCACACCCTGCTCAGCTACAAGACAGTCCTCATTCATTTGGACAATCAAGTAGCCATGTTCTACATGAACAAGCAGGGGGGAGCAGGCTCTCTGTCGCTTTGCAACGAAGCTTTGCGACTATGGGCCCTCGCCAGAGAGCATCAGATTCATCTCCTAGCAGTGTATCTTCCAGGCAGCCAAAACTCTTGGGCAGACAGACTCAGTCGAGTTCTGTTTCCACACAAACGGTCTCTACATGCAGACCAGGTGGCCAAGATTATTCAAATTTGGGGAACCCCGGACATAGACCTTTTTGCAAGTCTGTTGAATGCCAAACTTCCCCGGTTCTGTTCCAGAGTTCCGGCTCAGGGCTCTCAGGCCAGGGATGCTTTCCTCCTTCATTGGGGTCAAGACTTCCTTTATGCCTTTCCACCCATTCCCCTAATTCCGAAAACCCTGTTCAAGCTTCAGAGAGACAGAGGCCGTATGATTCTCATAGCTGCACATTGGCCACGGCAAGTGTGGTACCCTCTGCTTCTACATCTCTCTCAAGCTCCCTCTCTGGAGTTAGGGTCTGCTCCAGATCTCCTGTCTCAGGAATGTTATGGCATCCCAATCCCCAGTCTCTGCATCTCAGGGCTTGGTTGCTGAAGGCCTAGATCTTCATGATCTGAACCTTTCTCAGCAAGTAAAGGATATCCTTTATGCTTCCAGGAAACCTTCCACAAGACGCTCTTATGCTTTCAAGTGGAAAAGGTTTACCATATGGTGCTTGCAGAAGGGTCTTAACCCCCTTGTGATACCTTTGCAATCATTACTGGAGTATCTCCTTCATTTATCCAATGCAGGACTTAAGACTAACTCGGTAAGAGTCCATTTGAGTGCTATTGCGGCTTCTTTCAAGCCTTTAAATGGACAACCTATTTCCTCCCATCCTCTTATAGCAAGATTTATGAGAGGCCTTCTGCTAACTAAGCCTCCCATTAGGCCACCACCGGTGGCATGGGACTTAAACCTGGTTCTTGGTCAGCTAATGAAGCCACCTTTCGAACCCTTAGCTACTACCTCCTTGAAATTCCTTTCCTGGAAAGTTATCTCTCATTGCAATCACATCAGCACGTCGCATCAGTGAGTTGCAGGCAGTAGTGGCTGATCCACCTTATACAAGGTTCCATCATGACAAGGTAGTCCTTAGGACTCATCCACACTTTATGCCAAAGGTGGTCTCGCCTTTTCATCTTAACCAAGCGGTCTACCTGCCTGTGTTCTTTCCAAGGCCTCATGCATCAAATGCAGAAAGGAAACTTCATACTTTGGACTGTAAAAAAGCTTTAACCTTTTACTTGCAAAGAACACAGCAACATAGAAAGTCCTCTCAACTCTTTGTTGCTTTTGATCCTTCTCATTTGGGACTTCCAGTCTCCAAGAGAACACTGTCCAGCTGGATTGCTCAGTGAATTTCCTTTGCCTATCACAGTAAGAATCTTCCTCTGGAGGGCCATGTCACAGCTCACAATGTGAGAGCCATGGCAGCTTCAATGGCTCATCTGCACTCTGTGTCTGTCGACGACATCTGTCGAGCAGCCACTTGGGCCTCGGTTCATACCTTCACAGCCCATTACTGCTTGGACAAGGACTCCCGCCGAGATGCCCTGTTTGGTCAGGCTGTTCTCCAACACCTGTTCCATACCTAATCAACTCCTACTGTCACCAGTAGTCCACCCGTAGCTTCAGCATACGGGGTAGGTAGCCTGGAGACCTTTTATTGAAAGGTTAAGGGTGTAGTTGTGGACCTTTTCAATAAGTTGTAGTCGTGAATCGAGTGGTTCAGGCAAAGACAGGCTTTTAATTCCCCTCCCGGGGCGGATTCAAAAACAAAGTAACATAGGAACAAAAAGCCATACACTCTGGCATAAGGTAGAAAAAATAACTTATAACAGCTTCCAACTTAAATCACAAATGGTACGGTATTCATTGCATACAGTCCCTTGGTATTAGGAAATAAAGCCCTGTGCTTCTCAACTGCCAGTTGAACCAGCTTCTTCAGGTATCTGGCTCAGCACAGTGAAATCCTATCGTTTGTAACTGTTAACGTACAATCCGTCTGGATATCAGATAACTCTTCATCTGGAGGATCAATTAGCATTGACTCAGGCTGGCTATCAGCTGAATACAACTTCTGCCTAGTATACAACGTTTCCAGATTATTCTCTGCTGTCTGTTCCAGAGGCTTCTCTATTATTGCCTCTATGAGGTAAGGATTAGCTTTAGTATATCTCTTGGCATAGCTTAGAGGAGAGTCATATTCTTTATAGTTCTTATGAGAGAAATTCCTATAACCACTTTTGCAATGATTATACAGCCTACCTTCTGGCTTTGAGGCAGGAGAAAGTCCGTGCACAGCTCTCTCAGGATGGGGTTTAAACCTCAGAGGTTTTTCTCTGTGTTCTGGCTGCTCACCCTCTTCTTCTGACATACAAATGTCTTGCACTGTATATCTTTCACTCCTTGGAGCTTGGAAGTGCTTCCCAGCTATCCTCACTGGTAACTTCTCCCTTTGGGTGCCTTCACCATAGGATAAATACCTGGAGTTTTGGTCAAAGGGTTTTTGTGCCCTGCTTCTTCAGTTATTCCTGTCAGCTGCTTTCTGTCTCTCTCTCTCACATTCAGAATCAGAATCCACTGAATCACTTACATACGTTTTCCTTTCACACTGGGACAGACGCTGCTTCCAAGAGCCAGACCTCAGCTTGCACAAACTTTCCAGCTGATTCTGTTCTCCTCCGTCTTCCCTGTTCTTTCTCTCCTTGCTGTTCCCTTTGCTGTTCTCAAATTCTAATGAACGTTTCTTATACGTTTGCTTGGGAGCTAATCTAGCCCTTCCCCCTCCCAGGTGAAAGCTATCAGGCCCAGGAGATGGGGATTGTTTGTTAGCTGGGCGGGGTTCCTGCCCTCGTGGCTGGGATTGTTTGTGTTTCTCCTGGCAACTGGGTGTCCTGAGCTTATCCTTCCTACCAGAAACAGCCCTACTGCACTCAGGTTCCTCTATTTCCATATCACAGGATGTCTCTTCCCCATTACACTACCCACCATCCCTGGTTGGATGCCAGAGATCCATGGGGGGAAGTGGAGCCCTTTCACAGGGACACACAACTTCTAGGGTCTCTCCCTGGCATCTAAAGCTAGGGAGTCCCCATATGTGAAGACTACATTCCTGCTTGTTCCTGGAGATAGCATAGTTACTCACCTGTAACAGGTGATCTCCGGGAACAGCAGGAATTTAGTCTTCACAATCCACCCACCTCCCCTAGGAGTTGTATCTCTCTATCTATCTCTTTCTCTCTCTCTCTCTCTTTGTCTCAGCTTTAAACTCAACTTGAGAGAGGCAGTTGGGAAAGGTGGGAAGGCAGCACGCAGGCGCTGTGGGATGCTCCCAAAAGCTTTCTAATTGTACGCAGGGGAGCGTTCCCGCGCAGGCTCCGTCGATACCGACGATACCCATATGTGAAGACTAAATTCCTGCTGTTCCCGGAGATCACCTGTTACAGGTGAGTAACTATGCTGTACCAAAGGGGCTTCCTGTATTTTACACTTCAAACTGCTCCTATGTTCACATATCCGTGTTCTAAAAGACCAAATGGTCTTACTCACATAAAGCAAGCCACAAGGGCATAGAATACCATACACTACGAAGGAAGAACCACAAGAAGTCTCCTAAGTGTATAGTCCCTCCCATGATAAGTGAAAGTAGAAATATCACATGATACAGGACAAATGGAACAGTTACCACACTTTCTATATCCAGCCCTAATTTTTATGGGGGTAATGAGTGGACGTAAACATGCTGGACTTAATTTCTCCTTTAAATTTTGATCGCGGAGGTACACCCATCTAGTCCATTTATCCGACAGCCCTGGGATGGCCTTAAGAACATTAGCATGTTTACCAACAATCCTTTGTATACGTTTACTAAAAGGAGAATATTTGGAAATAAAATTTACACAATCTCCTTCATTATCCTCCTTTTGGCGCGGATTAAATAAAAGGGTTCTATTAAACAAAGCTCTCCGATAGGCTTGATTAATCACTTTAACTGGATAATCTCTATCCCTAAAATCCTTCATCAAAGATTTTGATTTTTCTTTAAAATCCAAAACATCCGAACAATTCCTACGGAATCTAATGAACTGAGAGATGGGAAGCCCATCATGCAACCGTACAGGATGTGCACTAGAATAATGAAGAAAAATATTCCTCTCTGACATTTTTTGATATATAGAGGTGTCTCATCCCATCCTCCCACGTTTTACCAAAACATCCAAAAATGCTAATTCCTCAGTATGATAGGTATATGTAAACTGTATACATGGTTCTAAGCCATTCAACCAGCTAAAAAAATCTTCCAGCGATCCCACAGACCCTTGCCAGATAACAAAAATGTCATCTATATATCTACATCAAAGCTTTATATACTGCCTAAAAGGGGAAATTGATAGCCACTTCTCTTCATACATTCCCATGTAGAGATTGGCCACAGATGGAGCGAATGTAGCTCCCACAGCCACACCCAAGACCTGATGATATATGGTTTCCTCAAAGAAAATATAGTTTGTGAAATAAGGCCAATTTAGCTAACCCCATTATGAAAGCCATCATATACTCAGACAAATCACCTTGACGGTGTAAGGCCGCTTCCACTACCTCACATGCTGCCTGTTGATGGATACTAGTATACAAATTGGTGACATCAAATGTAACTAGCATTACATCAGGTTCTAAAGCTCATTCTGAAGCACCTTCTAAAATTTGCAGAAAATGTGTTGTATCTTTTATATATGAGGGAATATCCCTCAATAAAGGTCGTAAAAAAACAGTCTACAAAAATTGATAATGGCTCCAGAACTGTACCCCTTGTGGAAACTATTGGTCTCCCAGGGGGATGTGTCATATCTTTATGAATTTTAGGCAAAAGGTAGAACTTTGCAATGGTGGGAGAAGACAAATTCAAAAAAGACCATTCTTTTTTGGAAATTAATTTATCATGTAATGCAGAAGCAGTAATTTCTTTAATGCTTATTTGTAAGGATTTAGTGGGATCAACAACCAAAGGCTCATAAATTCCTATATCTGACAGTTGTCGGTCAGCCTCTTTTAAATAATCCACCCAATTCAGGACCACAATCGCACCTCCCTTATCCGCCTATTGAATCACCAACTCAGGCCTGGAGGACAGGTCTTTCAATGCTAACTTTTCTTCTGATGTCAATACACAGTATGAACGTCGAGATGTACTTTCTAAATGTTCAACATCTTGTAAAATCAATTGTCTGTAAACCGACAAGGCTGGATGGATTTGGCCAGGAGGATTCCAGGTAGATTTTAGAGGCAAACTCACCCTACCAGGGCCTTGAGCCATTTTCTCAGTGTCCACTTCTAAATCGGAACTAGCCGTTGGATCAATTTTAGAAGCAAAAAATATTTTGAGGTTTAACTTTCTAATAAAACTTTCTAAATCAATACAAAATTGAAAAGGGTCAAAACTGATTCGTGAAACGAAAGACAACCCTTTATTCAACACACCAAGATGATTAGAGAGTGGAAAGTTGGAAAGATTGACTATCAATGAAGATGACTGCATGTTGGAACCAGAAAAAACACTCACTTCTTGGATCGGGTCATTCCTTGATCTTTGTATCTGCCCCTGGGCAGGTTTCTCTTTCGTCCTTCTCCTTCTTCTAAAAAATCCTCCTTTGATTTATCTACATCAACACTAGACGAATCATCTGAAGATAACTCAAACTCCACTTGTTTCCGTGATTTTTTTATTCATTTTTTTCCGATTTACATTCATCCACAGATAAACATAACCCACTGTATAGTCATCATAATCCCTCTTCAATTTTTTAGATTTCGTTTTCTTAACCTCTTCACGCAAATGATCAATTTGCTTTAAAATCAAGCAGCTTTTATAGCAAAACGCAGTGGGGGCGCCGAAGATAAGCGTTGTGGTGCAGTGAATCTGTTTTCCATCAGGGCATGATACTGTTTCTTTTTGTTGGCCTGAAGTTAAGCTGGATACTTTTGGATTTGCTACAAATGCCACTAGAAAGCTAATGTGTTATAATAGAGGAGAGTGAGAAAGATCACTGATGTGTAAGGGTGACGGCTTATAAAAATGCCATGTAATGCCTGTTGATTCTGAGACCTTCACTCTACATTGTTTAGATCTTATACTTCAAGTTAATTACCTATACGTTTGTTGTTTATAGAGTGGTTTTTTTGATTTGTTTATGATATTATGACATGACAATTACTCTTTCAAAACACTTTAGAATACACATCCCTCCAGGCAGATCTAGAGTCCATACACTAAGGGTTCAGGAAGGGCAATAAGTACAACAAATTGAACACTAGTAATATCAGGTAACGGAGCATTTTTCATAACTGAGCTGGAAAGAAACCAATTTGAATCTGCTACATAAGGAAATCACAATATTGTAATGATTACTTAAATTGAGGACTACCAAACCTAAAATAAAAATCAGCATGTACAAAAATCACAGTGCTACAAAACAGATTTGATCGCTGACACCCTGCTTTCCCACAATTTAGATATTCTTTGTCTAATAGAAACCTGGCTTAAGGCAGGCGACGACCCTTATTTACTTCATTGCATTCCTCTATCTGCTATGCTGACCTATCATCCTCGTGGCTCGCGAGAGTGAGTGGTGGCATCATCATTCTGTTCTGGGACTCCCTTACTATCTCAGAGTTTGCCAGTGATGGGTGAGCCGGGCCAGAGAAATTGAAGATTAATCTTGGCTCTTCCCATCCTCTTCATCACCTACTTCTTTACTGCACCCCCTTTCTTCTCAGCTTGCAGTGAGATACTATTTACCAAACCCTTCTTGATATCACTGTGTCCCTGCCTAATGTTTATGTCCTTGGGGACTTTAATATCCATCTTCACACTCCCTTCCACCTTTTGGGATTTTTCTTTCCATCAGTTCCTGGAGACCATGGTTTTATGCAGTTTGTCAGTGCCTCATGCACTCAGCTGGACACACTCTGGATTGGATCTTTACTCATTATGACACCTGTCTGCACCCTTTCAGGTTCTCTACTTATCTCTCCCCTGGTCAGATCATTTCCTAATCTGTGTATCTCTCTCAATCCCCTTGGGCTCCATGGGTCACCCTAGGGTGCCCGCTTCTCACCTTTCTGTTTATAAGCATATCACCCTGGATACAAAAAACAGTTTACTCTCAGCTTCTATGATTTTCCCTTCCGAATTTCTCTCGCTTCCTCTGAACCACCAGGCCGACCTCTGGGACTCCACTTTACAATCCCACTTGGATATTCTTGCTTTCCTATTTCCAATCTGCCCTTCTTCTCACCATTCCTCTGCATGGTTCCAACCAGGCTTCCGCCTCCTCAAATGACAGCTTTGTGCCTCTGAACGCGCATGGCAAAAAAATAAAGAGCCAGTCCTCCATACAACCTTCCAGGCACACCATTGCCTTTATTGTTCTACAGTTCTGTCTGCTAAGAGGGACTATTATTTGTTCCTTGTCTCTGCTTCATCACATAACCCTGAAATCCTTTTCTCTATCGCAGCTCGACTCTCAACCTTGCCTGCCCCCGCTGCCCCACTGACCTCTTCTGGCTCTTCCCCCGATGTCCTTGCCACTTTCTCTTCCGAAATTCTCCTTGCCTGCTCTGGTCTTCCCTCTCATGATCCTTTCCTTCCCCCCTCCTCACCTCCCCACCCCACTCAAGCCGGAACTCATCACTGGAGTTCCTTCTCCTCTATCAATGAGGCCTCCCTAACCTGTACACTCACTGATATGAAGCAGTCCTTTGGCCCTCTGGATCCTATTCCCTCTGACTGGTACTCCGCGTTTTCTTTAGGTCTCATTCCATATATCTGCTCTATGCTTAATAACTCTTTCTCTTCAGGCACTGTCCCTTCCTCATGGAAGACAGCGATCATTTGCCCAGTATTGAAAGTTTGACCTTATAAATCCTGCCTACTATCACCCTATCTCTAATCTCCCTTTTCTGGCTAAGCTTGTTGAACGTCTGCTCTTTCATCAGCTGTCTCAAACAAACCCTCACTTTGCATCCATGCCAGTCTGGCTTTTGTCAGTATCACAGTACCAAAACCATTCTCGCCTCCTTGCTTAATGCCCTGGCAATTTCCTTAGAGCTCATGGCTGCTTTTGATCACATAGATCATAACCTCCTTCTCTCCTGTCTATATGAATCTGGTCTCCAGGGTTCCGTTCTTTCTTGGTTTTCTTCCTTCCTTCAGGATTGCACTTACCAGGTTCAAAGCCATGGCACAATTTTCTCAGAATTCTTTCTCCCTTGAAGGGTCCTCAGAGTTCTGCCCTCTTCCCCCCTCCTCTTTAACATCTTCCTCAGCTCCCTAGCCACACATATTGAATCCCTTGGTGTTAACTTTTATATTTATGCTGATGACATTCTTCTCCTTGTGCGCCTTGAAAGTATGTCTCCCAATCTTTCCCTCATCAATTCTGCTCTCAACTCCATTTCTGATTGACTCTTCACCAACACCCTTAAACTTAAATTTTCCAAGACCACAGCCACCTGGGTTACTGGTACCAAAACCTCCCCTTCGCTAGCCCCCTCCCTTGGTCCTTCTCCGATCACACTACAATCCTCCTTCACGTATCTTGGTGTACAGTACATATTGACTCTGAGCTAACCTTTTCTATGCACATTTCCCACTTAACCAGATCCTCCTTTTCTGCCTTACATCGTATCCGAGACCTCCATCCCTTCTTTGATCAGGCCGCCATAACCACCTTACTTCTCAGAACAGTGATGTCCAAAATTAACTACTGCATTGTTTCCTTCACCGGTCTCCCACAGTCTCAGTTAAAATGTCTCCAACTGATACAAAATACTGCAATTCATATTCTTGTCCATGCTAGAAAATATGATAATGTCACACCCCTCTTCATAGAACATCATTGGCTACTAGTCCCTCAAAGGATCGTTTTCAAAATCCTTATGCTTACCCATAAGTCCCTCAATAACCGTGGACCACTTTACCTATCCTCTCTAATCATCCCATGTTCCTCAAATCTGTCTCAGATCATTGCAGGATAACTAATTGGTTCTCCTATCTCCAGCCTGTGTGAAATATGATTTGATTCGCCATTCTACCTTCTTCTACCTAGTCTCTGCTCTCTGGAATTTGCTGCCTTCGCATGTATGTTTAGAACCATCCTCTTCCACTTTTAAGCGCCTTCTCAAAGCACATTTTTTCTCCTAAGCTTCTGGCGTCAACTTGATGGACCTTGGTCTGACCCAGTATGGCATATCTTAACTTGCCTAGCTGAGCTGTAGCCCCAAAACAGTAACATGTTTTTGTTGATATCTTGGCTGTTACTCTGTCCTGCTGCCTCCTCTTTCCTATCATTTGATGGATTTCCTATTCCTTGTGTGCGAATGTTTATTAATTATATTGTAAACTGCTCTGACTGCATGGCAAAGGGCGGCACATAAGAACCGAATAAACCATAAACCATAATTTTCACTTAAACTGAGATCAGGAAAGCTTACAAAACAAAATGCACCTCTTATCTGAAAACTAAAATGCATAGCTCAAATACAGAAAAACAATTAAAATTTCCTTAAGACCCAAGAGTGATACCAACAAAACAAATCTCTATAGTCTTTACACTTACGATAAGAGAACAGACATTTCACATATCAGCTTGCAAGTCTGATGAAATACAGCTCTGACTTACTAAAGAAGAAAATCAGCATATGAAAACACAATTAATTGCCCAGCCAGGCTGTTTAAATATTTTACAACCAGAAAATGTTATCCTTTTAAAACATGACGTCAGAAAAGCAAACAAATGAGTAGCTATACACCTTCTTTTCTAATACAAACAACCTATGTTTTTCCTCAGACTTTTTCACATGTCTCCCACCATGTACAAGCCACTCAGGACTAATGTGCAGTTCCCTTAAATCATAGACTGCCATTTCATATCTCAAACATTGAAGCTCCTCTGAAAAATTCCCTCCTAAAGGAAACAGTAATGATTCACCACTAGTCATTGGATGTCATCGCGCTTCCGCGTTTTCAGGGTTCTGCAATATCACTGTGTTTACACACATACAATAAGATGGACTGCCTCCCTTAAATGCTAAAGCCTGAGTCTGTCTGTACTTCATACTCACAATCCTCCATACTTCCTTACCTTGTCTTGAATGAAGAGAAAGGGAGATCCTATCATGGTACCAACTGAATGCTTGTGCTACTCCTGACTCGGCACACCAGGTAGCATAATCCAACCTCGGCTCTTTGACGCCAATTCTTTAAATTCAAATAAGGAATGAAATCACACATACACAGAAAATTATACCATAACAGTACCACTTAAGCTTAAGCAGAGGAATTTGGGTCTGAAAATTTGAGCTCTTCTCCCATAATTCCTACTCCAGCTAGGCCATAGTACTTCTTTTATTAGGAAAAAACAAACATTATACAAATTTGTATTATCACTCTACATCGGGGATCTCCATATCCAGACCTGGAGGGCCACAATCCAGCCAGGATTTCAAGATGTCCCTAATGAATATGCATGAAATATATGTGCACTGCCCCCATTGTATTCAAATGTATCTCATGCATATTCATTAGGGACATCCTGAAAACCTGACTGGATTGTGGCCTTCCAGGACTGGATTTGGAGATCCCTGCTCTACATCATACCTCTGCTTTACAGATGAAGCTAAAAACTACAGGGATCATTCTGAAATGCAAATAGGCCGCTTGGACTTGCAGAATAGAAGTTTTGCTCGTGAAAACATTTAGACCCATATTCTGTAACCACGCTGCCCTGCATGTACATGGCACTCAAATGGGGATCTCAGAACGTGGGCAGGAGGGGGTGGAAGGGGTGTATGGGAAGCCGTGGAAATGTAAAAAGTGTATTCAAGAAAGGCCCGTGTATGTCCTGAGTGTGTCCTGTGGACACGTACTTTAGACCAGCACAATAAGGCCAGCACTTAGAAGATTTATTGCTCTGAACCTCAACGCACCTCATAGAGATGAATGGCTGTGACAAGTTTGTAGTGACCTGCTGTGTCTGCTCTATGGGAGAGGACAAGAAGCAGTTGTAGAGCAAAGAATGCACAGGTGACGGACGTTTGTAGGGTGAGGTACCAATAATAAACACCCCCACAAAAATACAAGGCACTGCAATAGTCCTTATTCTGGCTTTGCTGTCATTTGCTGTTTGTGCTAAAGGGGCTATTCTAGGCTTCCCTAACAATTCCTGTACTTGTAGAAATGGGACTTTAGACGTAGGGATGGTATTTGAGTTAGTGTGGAGCATAAGTGTGTTTGGCTGAGATATCTGGTCCTGAGATGCCTTGCTGCTATGTTTTACCAGCAGTTGTTTATCGCTGCAGGGCTTAGGTTTGTCATGGGTATGCTATTTGTGGCCACAAGCAAGACTGTGTGTGTGTGTGTGTGTTATGCGGACTGCAGGGGAGGCCCTGGTGTGCTGATCTGCAACTCTTGGTGGACATGTTTGCCTGGCCAGTACCTGGACCATAGGGCTGACCGCAGCATCACCAGATGCCAGTGTGAATGGGCAGTAACTTCTGTACAGCTGCTCTGCAGCAACAAATCAGGGCAAATCTCTGTCAGTGGTGTGGGACTCTCGGAATGGGTTATCCAGCAGAGCGGACAGCACTAAAGCATATCCAAAAGCACCAATAGAGATCTCTAACATTGTGCACATTTGTCAGGACAGATGATGGTGCTTTTGGGCATGTAGTTCTCATGACTGAAGTGTAGCATGGGCCCATCCCGATGGTTTCTATGAATGACAGGGATAGGTTTAGACATTTATTTATTTATTTATTTAACAATCATTTATATACCGCATCTTCCAGAGATCAGTTGCGGTTCACAACAAACAACAATCAACAAAGCAGAGTTTGTTTTACATGTAACATCATATAACCACAAGCAAAATAATAAGTAAACAGCAAATGTTAAAACTGAACAGCACAGAACAGTGAAAAAACTATATACAATATACAGATACACATTATGTAGGGCTTAAGCATTGTGCAAAGTACAGTTTCAGCTAAGTAGAATTGTCTGTTTAGGTCATTGGGTCATCTCAGACAAAAACTGGTTAGCCTTTATCTAAATCTATTGAGGGATGATCTGTATTGTTGTAATGCATAGTAAATAGATAGGTTTTCAATTTTTTACGAAATTCAGTGATCTCGGTTAACATGTAGCTGTACAGATCCATTTCAGTTTTTTCTGGCCCATTCTCAGCATTGCAAGTGCTGTTTTCAGCTATGACCACTGTAAGAATAAGGTTTTCATCACATGCCGTATATGTGTTGCTGCAGGGCCTGTCAAGGCAGGCTTCTCACTTTTCACTCCTTTTAAAATAGCTTTGGTGCACTTCGATAACCTTGTAGTGTTATGGGCATACAACAATCTCATATATATAGCCTGGAATGCATGACCTTATCTGTTTCATCAGCATTAATGTGTTGTTTGCATGAGCACAACGCTGTCAGTGTGAGCATCAGCTTAGGAGATGTACATTTTGCCAGCGGAGGCGTGGCCGCACAGAGATGGGAAGCATCATAACTCACTCCCACCAAAAATATGAGATATAAAAGACCTTCTGGATTTCAGAAAAAAAATTAAGATACTACACTTTACAGAGCACTATGGGTCACACCAAGCAGATTCAATTGCACATCCACCATAAATAGATTCTGCACTCGATACATGCAATGTACCTGCTAACAGCACTGTAGATACCTGCCATTAAACTCATTGTAAGTAGTCATTGAATATTAAGAATCACAACTAGTTGCACTGTAAATGCAACTAGTTACACTATACATAGCTAATTACTGTAATTTACCCTGTTAGATGTAAATGTTTAAGTTTTGTTCTTTGTAAACTGCTTTGATTGCCTGATAAGGCGGTATAAAAACTTTGAGGTAAATAAAATAAAAATCTATATTTTCCGGATACGGTGAGAATGGGGACATACAGGACATTTGCTGCATTTACCCGTGTCCCATTATAGCAATGCAAGCCCGTGGTTCCCCAGATATGTTGTGCATGCCATGCTGGAAATGTATATCTTCCTGGTTCCGAAACTGCGGGCATGTCTATTTCTGCAGTTTCGGAATCAGGTATATTACATGCCCGTTTTTACTTTAGATGTTTCTGCCGACTGTACATGCACATTATAAGAACATAAGATATGCCATACTGGGTCAGACCAAGGTCCATCAAGCCCAGTATCCTGTTTCCAACAGTGGCCAATCCAGGTCATACGTACCTAGCAGTTTCCCCAAAATTGGGCTATATATGTTTTAGGTCATAAGAACATAAGATATGCCATACTGGGTCAGACCAAGGTCCATCAAGCCCAGTATTCTGTTTCCAACAGTGGCCAAAGTAGGCACAGACATTGCTCATATTCAGGACAAACAAAAACATTTTGTCTCAGTTTTTTCACAAACATCTACAAAATACAGCCTTGGCTTGTATAATACATTCTACTAGGCCAGGGGATTTCCATCTTCAGTCCTGAAAGCTCCTGTACTAGGCTGTCAGCAAAATTCCAAGCCATTCTCCATATTATCCTTTTAGAGAGTCCTGGTACCCTACTTCAAGTCCCTTTCAACACAAACATTGGTACCAAAAAGATTTTTCAAAAGCCTTATTCCCCAACGAACCAAGGCATGCCCACCCTACACACAATAGAAAGACTCTCCTCATAACAGGGAAGAGCCTCTCTTGTGCATTCACAGCTAAAACACAGAATTTGCAAGTAAGTCCATATTGACTGTGGCAGCAAGAATAAAGTACTTAGCTGTAGGCCAGTCAGCCTGATTCCACTGTAAAACAGTCAATGTCCTGTTGACAGGTGGAAACTGTTTCAAAGCAGCACATGCTTCTTTATAGCCAAGAGCTGGGTGCTTCTTTCAATAAAAGGACTGTTTGTTTTTACCCCTTGCTCTTTTTTGTCCAGTTTCTGCTTCTGCGAGGGGTTGTGCTCCCTTGTGGCCCTGAGCCTGCAGGTTTTGAGACACTGTATTTTAGCAGTGAGTGCACAAGAGAGGTGCTTCCCTGCTATGAGAAGAGTCTTTATATTGTGTGCAGGGTGGATGTGCTTTGTTTAGAGAATAAGACTTGTGAAAAAAAAATTGGCAACAATGTTTGTATTGCAACATTTTGATATGGCTTATATTGTTGAATGCCATCAAATACACCTAATCTTGAATCCACACAGGATAGGATTTTCATCAATGGAATCAATAAATCCTGTGTATTAAACCTTACAATTTCACTAATATAGGGTTTTTTTTTAGTGCCATTGAGTCAGTGTTGACTCATAGTGACCCAGCTATCTCTGGGTTTTCTTGGCAATGTATCACTGGAAGTAGATTGCCAGCCTTTTCTTCCGAGGCAATGGAGGGTAAAGTGACTTGCCCAAAGTCACAAGGAGTGCCAGTGGGAATTGAACCCTTGATCTTCTGGGTACTAGGCAGTTGCTCTAACCACTAGGCTACTCCTCCACTCCCCACTAATATAGTAATACTCTCTTATTTGTCGGACTAAGCCGCTTCAAACTTAGTAGTCCATTTTATTCTGTTATTATGATCAAAGCACTTTTTTAGAATTGATTTTTATCTATATTAAAATTCATGCAAGAGGAGACTAAGGGGTATGTTTACTAAATGGAGGTAGCGGCTTCCATGCAAAATCAATGGGGCCACAGCTCCGATATCGCACGGAAGCCGCTACCGCCATTTAGTAAACATACCCCTAAATCTCTCTGTCACATATATTAATCGTGGAATCTCAGCCATGCTGACCATGACTGCTGCGTTTTGAATAGGTTAACTTATTCTGCTTCAGAGCCACAAAATTCCATTATCTCATTTTCACTTATCTGTGTCCGAACTTTGACAGGTCATTCATTCCACTGCTGCACTTAAAAGGTCCTCTGTAATCAAGAGTATCATCAAGAGTCAGGGAGTGTCCTCTACTTACCAAAAAATGGCCACGGCCCTTTAAAAGTGTAGCCTTTAAAAATGTGGCCAATTGCGTTGCAGAGGCGGAGTGTAGTTTTCTTTAAGAAAAACGACACTCTTATTTTATAAGATAAGTTTATTGGTAATATTGGTGTATTAAGTATTATTTAGAAAGAATATGTAACTAAGAGGATTGAGCCAATGATTGATTTAGCGGGTAGTTTGGGTAACACTTTGGCTCATAAATGGTTATTGTTAGTGAGCATGGTCCCCAGTCCTGTTCTGACGGCTCTTCTCTTTGACAGTGGGAATTATTCTTAGGGAGATGTTTTACTTATGATTTTTTGAGGTTTTGGCTTGCTAGTGTGTAGTTGTGGGGAGGTAATAGTATTTTAGATACTTGAGTGTTCCTGTTCCATTTTGGGGTTTTTATTCTGGTGCATCCATGTTTAAAACATGAATAGGGCTTCTAAGATAATCTCCCTAGTATGTTTATTTTTTGGTTCTGCAATCCTTTTTTTCCATATCACCAGGGCCAGTTTTATACATACTGAGGGCCCAGGGCAGAAATTTGGGAGGGGGCTGTATTACTAATTAAAGATTTATTTGGATCAGCAAGGAATATTGAACTTTGCAAGGAAATTGAACTTTTAAGCCATTCTGCATGTGAGAAATCAACTGAGAAATCATGCTGAGCCAGCTTGCTAGCCCAGAGACCAAAGCTGTATTTGCAGTCTGGTGAGAAACTGCTTACACATCTAGCCTGAGGGATACTGAAAGACCAGGGAGGAGTTCTTCTCCTAGCAAATGGAGATCCATTAAAGAGAACAAGAGAACAATTCACCTAGCCTTTGAAACAATTCTCTTACCCAATATAGAAACATTTACCTAGCCAATGTAGACAGGATAAGAATTCATCAATTATAATTGTAGAGGTTTTGAGTTTCTAAAACCATGGGGGGTGTCTCCCTTGAGCATTCTCAGATATCTGACCAGCGTCTTGATTGTGTACTATGTGTATGTCACCTGAAGGCTGGGAGCAAACAAAGGCTGGAGAAGGACTGGTCAAATTACTATTAGCAAAGGTGAATGGGGTGGAGAATATCTGTAGGGAAAAGCTCATGTGTGAGAGCTAGCTGCAACACATTTGTTACAGCCTATAAAAAGAGAGAGAAAATCCAGAACAGAGAGAGAGAGTAGATCTGCTTGGCCAGGCGCATGCCAACGCATGAAGAATCCCAGACTTTTCTCCAGCCTTCGCTGAGCTCTCCCAGCTGATGTGTAAAGGGCTGCCATGATGCAG
This sequence comes from Ichthyophis bannanicus, assembly GCA_033557465.1. NCBI lineage: Eukaryota > Metazoa > Chordata > Amphibia > Gymnophiona > Ichthyophiidae > Ichthyophis > Ichthyophis bannanicus. The sequence continues at coordinate 1,263,316,394 of CM066031.1, read as the reverse complement.
TTTGGTGATGTATTATTCTCCTGTAAATAATAGCTTTCTAGTTATCTTTTCTAACTACTCATATGTAACTAAGGGAATTACTTGCCTTTCTAAATAAGTCAAATAAGTGATTGTTTTATAAATAAACTACCTGTCTTCAATACAAGGTGTTCTAGCCTTTGTTGTAGCAAGACATTTTGGTACCAGAAGTGGGGTCCGAAAAAAAAAAAAGGTTTGGACAATGTTGAAAAGAAGAGGAAATAGTGTAAATTCTGTAAAGGGGGGTAAAGATGTGAATATTGTAAATATTCCCGGTTGGCATCAGGCGTCTTATGAAATGTTAGCTAGAGAGTGGTCTTGCGAGTCAGGACTAAGTGAGAATTGGGATTCTGTTTTAAAAGATGCTGAGCCTGTGAATGTCCTTACATGCTTGCAAAAAATACCTGTTGAAAAAGGGACAGAATTGAATACTTTAGGGAGAAGAGGGTGGCTTTTGTTGTCTGCATATTGTAAGATGCATCAGACAAATTCTAGCAAATTAGATTTGATTGTTATGGTAACAATGTTACAGTGCCAACCCCATTTGTTGACAGATAAAACAGACATTTATCAGCAAGTTGCTGAGAGGGTGGCTCAGTATAAATACTGTAAGAGACGGGGAAAAATAAAGAAAAATAAAGTGCACTTGTCTATTGCTAACCAATTTATAGGAGGAAAGTGCAGAGTACTCCCCAAAATCTTGGAGGAGTTAATCTAGAAGATACTGTGGAGGATTTTAATCGACAAGAGATTAATGATAGATCATGGTGATGCTAAGAAATTCTGTTTGATTAGTTCTGACCTTGTGATACAAGAGCAGTTTCGTCATGTTATTATGACTTTACAAATTCGAGATCAAATTGATAAGGGAAATGACTGCAGCTGGATCTGCAGCCAAGGAAAAGAGATCTAAAAATAAAAAAAAACTGTTTAAGAAAATCTGTAATCTTGGGATGCAAAGATGTTTAATTCAGTGCTTTGAACAAAATGACTGTCCTGTAGAGCTAGTATTAATTGTTATGTAAAATCCTTATAAGATTATGAAGAAGCGAAGACTTTATTACTTGTTTTAGCTGTTGTTAATTGCTTTTCAGAACTACCCTGGGGGAGGGTCTAGTTCAGTGTTCAGAGAAACTCCTTATTCTGATTAGATAGGCTGCTATACTTAAAAAACTAATAGATGTCTAGGCATAAAGCACTTGTAAGCTTTGATTTGTCTTGTGTTTAAATGTTTTAGTCTACAGTATTACAGTTTTTCTTTCATTACTGGCTACTCCAGTAGATTTTATGGTCCCTGGAGCTGAACTGATTAGAGTTCTTTACTAAAGCTGAACAAAACAAACAAAAAGATAGAAAATTAAGGAAACTACTTCTGTTTTCCTTTGATCTTCAAAGTAGAGGTTAAGAGCCCTGACAGGACAATGGGGCATCCTGAGCCAGTAGTTACCAGATTGCAACTTGAAAATGATTTAAATCCTGAGTGAGTAAGAAGGTAATCATGCTTGAATTTTATCTCTGGTATATATATATTCTTTGTTTTTGACTGCATATGCTATCGAGCAAAATGAAAAGTTAAAAAGGGATTTTATATATTGTGGCAAGCACCTCATAGAGGACATAATTATTGTTCATATACTACAGAAATAAAAAGAGCTGTAACTATAGGTTTATTTAGGATTTAATATTCTCAAGCAACTTTTTATTTTAACTCTTAGGGGTATGTTTACTAAACCGTCTTAATGTGCGCCCGGCAACGTTATCGGGCGATAAGGTACCTTATCACCTGATGAAGGCGCATTACCGGGAGTTAAGGTACTTTAGCGCACGATAACGTGCGCAGCGACGCAAATGAGCACTGAGGGTGGAGAAAGGCTCCCGGAGGGCGGAGGAAGGCTCCCCAGGGGCGGAGAGAGAGGGTCAATGGGCAGAGAGTGTAAGGGGGGAGGCTCCCTGCACACTAACGCCGTGGAATCCGGGGCTGAAAACTAACGCCAGTGAAACCCTAGCGTTAGAGCAGATTTAAAGGGAAAAGAAACCATTTACGTCAGCAATGTACAGCAAAACCAGGGAAACCTACAAAAAGTGATAAGTGTGATACATGTGCACGGAACAAAAGGGCAAATAAACAGTGAAAATGACCAGAAGTAAATATAAAAACAACATCACCAAGCTGGGCAATAGTGATATTAATGGGAAACATCAAAAAACATTCCCGAGAAAGCTCCAAAAAAAAGATATGAATTTTGGAAGGGTCTATGCTTCGTCCCCATACAAGGTGAATGAGCCCACAGTGAAATTGCGCTGATCAGGGTGTTCCCTCTCCATTGGACAGGTTTCCTATGGCATGCACATGTTCCGCAACAGCAGGGCGGGCATGTCAGAATGGGCAACTGGACAGATGCTGGAAAAGGGGTACACAGAGGGCTGCAGGCGGCACATGCTGTGGTACAGCTGGGCCACAGTGCAGACTAGGGTGATGCCTAGGTTGCCCATAGGAATGCTGAAACAGTAGAGCAGCCAGACAGCAACTGATGAGGCCCAACATGGGCACGAGTGTGTTTCCCACAGTGTCACAGGGGATAGTACCCAGCAAGTACCCCCAAGGGCACAGAACATTGGCAGGCGGTGCTGGGGGGAAGCGTGGACAGCTATGCAGGTACCTCTACCCCAGAACCCGCACCATAGGCAGCCGCCTACCCGCACACTGGATGGCCTGAGACTGTGCACCACCAGCACCACCAGCAGAAGGGCATGTCAGCATGGTGGCGGAGGGGTACTGGTGGTGGAGGGGGCAGTGGCAGCTGCCCAGAGCAGACCATGGCCTAGCCCTGTGTAGGTGGGTGCCATGCACTGCAACAGACAGGCCCTGTCTGACGAACAGTCATGGTATCACCAGGGAATGCACTGTCTCTGTGGCAACTTGGTGGTGCAGTGCACACAGCCAGTGTGTTCAGGAGCAGAAGGTCACAGGTTCAAGTCCCAGCTGTAGTTCCTGCCAACCCAGTCCCCATATTTTACCCACTACTAAAACGTGCTAATACAGACAGAATCTTTATTGCAGATGACGTAAACATGCCCAAACACCTACATTTTACCCTACAGAGCACAGACATCATAAACATGCGCATTACCTAGATCAGAGTCTCCCAAATGCAGTCCTGGAGGGCCAAACACCATTCAGGTTCCATGCTCCCTCTAATAAAGATGCCTGTGCTGCATTTCTGTGCGCCACCCCCATGGTATGCAGATGTATCTCATGCATATTCATTAGGGACAGCATGAAAACCCGAACAGTGTTTGGCCCACCAGGACTGGAGTTGGGCACCTCTGCCCTAAAGCAGCGGCCAACAGGGGCAGACACACCCGCACCCACAGGCTCCATTATCCAATGCCTCCTGGAGAGGCAGGATGTTGGGCCCTGCGTGCATCTCCCAATACTAGCACTTGCATACCTTAGCAATGCCACCCTAAAACTGGGAATACGGTACACAGCTATTAAAAGGTTGCTATGATTACTGGCAGATAGCAATTCCTAAGTTAAGCACAATTTGCTGATTGAGCTGCATCATAGCAACCTTTCTGATGTCTGTGGAGTGTGCTTCAGGTCTGGTGTCTGACAGTGTTTACCACCCTGGGGAGTGACCCAAACAGTATTGCGTACCATAGCCATACCTGCACTGTGCCCAGGACTGGTGCGGTGGCCAGGGCTGCCAAACACTTCTATAGTTGCACAATGCTGGCATAGATGTGGGGAGTGTGTGTCTGTCTATCCATTGTGTGGTGGCTGCTAACACCTTCCCCAGCCCACACTGCTAGCACTGTTGCCAGTAATGAGGAGCAAGGTACTGTGGGTATAGCCTGGACAGGGTGACCTGGCCTGGATGCATCAGCACAGGGCATAGGGCAATGGCTCGGACATTGTAGTGCCCGGCCATGACCTGCACCGACAGGGTGGCCACAGCATATCCTGCTGGGAGGTCACTCTCACCCTGACTGAGCAGTGACCACAGCATGGCTAGGCTCCCCCATAGTGCTCTATTGTATTTCTTTTCAGTGAAATATATGGGGTTTTTTCTCTGGGGCCTAATCACTGACTTATCTGCTTGGTGGGTGTGTTCACATCCCAGTATTGGGGTGCACACATCTCTTCCAGGATCATGCACTGTGGGCTAGCTAGCAGACTGTCTGCAGTTATATGTGTATGGCTGGAGCAACTTGCAGGGTGCAGTGGCTGGTAACTCACTGTGCTTGCTGCTGCAGAATGTCAGATGGTGTTGGGGGCAGCTGAGCATTTCCATGCCTGTCTTCCTGCCATTGCCTTAGGGATGTGTACATTGGCTGCCCTGTAGGGTGTCTGTTCCCCAGCATGACTGGGGTTGATGGCCCCCCTCTACTGCCACTGTTGCAGGGAGGTAGAATGTGGATCTGTTGGTGGGGGAATCGTGTCTCCCACCCTGAGCCACAGAGGGTGGGTTGGGTGGTGGTACATAATCTGCCTATAGGTCCAAACACCCCCTATCACTTACATCATGTTACCATGGCACCAAGACAGAATGTGCACTATTCTGACAACTATTATTGACAACTTCAGATAGACACTAATGTATCCTAGGTGTGTTTGCAGGAACTACCTATCACATACACTGGCACTGATGGGTACCTGCGACATGGCCTATTTCAGCCATTGAAGGTGCTGCGGACCTGCTGCTGGCCGCCCCACCTCACCCTCAGGGTGAGCACAATACCCACACAATGTGACGGTCTGTAGCTACTCTGTGCCACTAACACACACCGTCGGCACCCCCTACCAGGCTGAGGTGCTGTGGGGTGCATACCCCATCTTGTGATCATTTGTAGACTGCTGATATGCATGTGCTGTGCATCATGGGTACGGGTGGGTTGCCCCTATCCTGGTAGCCACAGCAGACTGTGTGGTGACGTGCAATCCTTCTGTAGCCAGCCAGGGGTTTGTTAGCAGTTGTAGAGCTGTAGCCCACTGGTTACTTCACTGCCTGTGGAGCCAGAAGTCATGGGTTCTATCCCACAGTGGGGTTATTTGATAGGGCTGTCTGAGGCATTGTCTATTTTTAATGCACATTAAGTGCTGCCAGCAAAAACACCCTCAGAGTACTGTAACCTTAAGGTGCCTCATAAGGCGCCCCATAAGGCACCTTATACGGCGGCCTATGGGGCGCCTTATAGGGTGCCCCATAAGGCACCTTATAGGGCGCCATATAAGGTGCCTTATGGGGCGCCTTATAGGGTGCCTTATAAGGCGCCCTATAAAGCGCCTTATCAGGTGCCTTATAAGGTGTCCTATAGGGGACATTGTAGGGTGCCTTGGCAGACAGTGCACTTTATAATGTGCCCTCTGGAGTGCCTTATAGGGTGCCTTATGCGGCACCTTAGGTTACGCCACTGTGAGGGTGTGTTTGCTGGCAGCACTAATTAAAATAAAACTACAATGCCTCAAAAAGCACTACTTAAACATAAAGGGAGATGCCTCAGCCAGCCTTCTTCATTAGGCACACTGGGGGATTGAACTCATGTCCCCAGTGTATTAACCACTGTGCTACACCTCTGTTTCTGTGTTTAGATGTCAGCGCGCCTACTTAAGATTACCGCGCGTTAACGTGCTTTGCGGCGTCTCGCCCGATAATGTGCGCAGCGCACGTTATCGCGCGATAATTCCGTTTTGCTACGTTAAGACCGAAACGCCCACTCCTTTTATGGCAGCCTGCACACTATCGCCGGGCGCACATTCAGACGGTTTAGTAAACATACCCCTTAGTGTTTACGACTCCTCTGTCTCTTGTTCAGCTGCATAGTAATTTGCAGTTGCCTTGAAGGACAGAAGAGAGACCTACTGTTTAATTTGCTGTCTGTGTTTAAGATAACATCCAGTATGGTTGCATTGTTTTCAGATCAGGTTGATACCAGTCTCAGGCATTATGTATAGGGTTTTAATTTGCTGTCTGTGTTGAAGATAACATCAGGTTTGGCTATAACCCTGAGTAATTTACTTTAAAATAACTTCATTGTTTTCAGATCAGTTTGATACCAGTCTCAGGTATTATGTATAAGGTTTTCATTTAAATGTGAAAAATACATTTTGGTTAAAAATATAAAAAGGGGAGTGTTTACATTCCAGATATCCACCAACCTATTCATGGAAAAGTATCAGTTTCATGTCATTTGAATGCCTGTTTCCCGATCTGTAAGATTCAAGGTAATTACTTTGTATTGTTAAGCTCTGTACTGATGACTGATGAACAGGACAGTAACACCATATGCATTAACTACACTGATCTTTCCAGTTTTATTTGTTACATTATTGGATTTTAGGATACATTCACCTGTTTTTCTGTATTTGAATTTTACGTGTTGGTGTCCAGAGAAAAAGTGTACTTTGTTTTGAAAGTTTTTTAAATTTCATTTTCAGGAGTACAGTATATTGTAGCACTGTGAGATACAAATTTTCTTTAGTTTATACACTTGCACTTTAGGTTACCAAATATACTTGTTGTAGCAGTACATTATGTAGAGGTCCAGTATACACAGCAATTATAAGATGAGTAAATATATTTTTTGCTAAAATTTTGGAAAGAGGCTGATCTGAAATTGCTTTGTTCCCAAGTATATAGAGCACATTTGGTGGAAAGATAGAACTGAGTTCCCAGAAAAAATGAGAATATTTGTAAAGTTAGTTACAAATAAATACAATAACATTAACTTCAGTTGATTGGACAAAACCAAATCTTGCTTGTTAGCAATGATCCAGGAGAGGTGTAAGAAAAAGAATGAGAAAGAGAGAGAGAGAGAGAGAGAGGTGCAGAAGGTGAGGCCACAGCCTTGGAAAAGGCAATAAACGTGCTGCTCCGAGTGTGATGATCTGGGCCACTGGAATTCTGACTGCTCTAAGACTCCTCGAGGACCCACAAGGCCTGAAGAACATGAACCTTGTATATTTATGCCTCTGAAAAGACATGAATAGGCAGGGGAGAGTAGGCCAAGAAGAACCCGAGGAAGTATCACCATGAGGCCCAACCACCAATGCCTGCCTTGTACCCTCTTAGGTCTCTCACCTCAAAAGGATCTCTTTTGACGCCTTAATTAATGAGTAGCTTAAACAAATCCTTGTGGACACTGCAGTTTCAAGATCAGTCCAAGTATTTTTAAGTTTCCTACAGCACTCTCACTGAGAACAGTGTATACGATAAACTCTAGTCATACTTGAGAGATATGTGGCCGTCATGTTAGAAGCCATACTTTTTCCTATTGGGTTTGATGTTATAAAATGTTGCAAAATAATAGTTTTATATTGTAAGGACTTTACCTAGATTGTTTAGACAGTTGCTATTTAGAATGAGCACATATGTCCATTTAGAACTACACCAATTAAGTTAGTAGGAAAGGGACACTGTTTACTCATACTGTTATGCTTATTTTTTTTATTTTTTTTAATTTATATTCTCTTATATACCGCGCTATTCTGAATCAGTGCGGTTTACATTGAACAAACTGAAATTACATTGAACAGGGCATTATAACTTGGAAATAACTATTTTACAGGGAACATGGGCTATGGAGGGTTAAGTGGCTTGCCCAAGACCACAAGGAGCACCTGTGGGACTAGAAACCCCAGTCCTTCCGGCCCAAGGTTGCTGTCCTCTAGTGGGATTTGAACCCCCGACCTTCCAGCCTGAAGTACCTTGCCCCAACCACTAGGCCACTCCTCCACTCCATTGAGAAGAATCTAAATTTATATTTTCTGCCTACCATTTGTTTATACCAATACTAAGTTTTTAACAATTGTTTGATATTCTTAGCAGCCTTGCCAAATAAGGATACATTAGTATGTTATGAAAAACATGTAGTTGGTGGAATGATGCAAGTGATGAAAAAGTGTTGTGAGGGATGAAGTGGGATATTAAGAGGAAGGACTCTGATGGACATTAAACTGATGAAGGTAATTTAAAGTGACGTATCTGCTTAATGAATATGTTGTCACAGCCCCTCCTAGTGGCAGTGTGCCAAAGGGTCAGGGTGGACATTTTAATTTTGTTGAAGAAAGAAAAACTTTGAGACCAAGTGCATTCTGGTCCTTGTAGTCCCTCTTCACAAAGAAAATAGATGTGTGAGCCTTGAGCAGGGTGAAACTAAAAAGATTTTTATTCCCTTGTTATGCAAAAGGTTCCTCAGGAAACAAAGTAGAATTTACCTTACTTCAAGAATTGTTGTTTCAAGAATATTTTTGTTTCAAGAATATTTACAAAAGGTCAGCAACTGTTATAAATGCTTCACAGTTCTCTGTATCCAAGCAAGTTTCTCAAACAGCAAGAAAAACAAGACAAAACTTCTTCCTTCAGTTTTAACAGAAGCAAAAAGTACTTTAAAACATGTGCTGCTGTTATATCTCGGTAAGAGATTCCAGGATCTCGGTAATGCACAAAGAACAGTCCATTGGTTCAAGCATCAATGGTTCTGGTTCTGCAAACTCAATTTGCATGGGTTCTAGCTCACTCATGGTGTCTTCTAATCCTGAGCTTTCCCTGGTTAACACAGGTTGCAGTTCAGTATTTCTTTCCCCCACTTTCCAGCCTTGCTGGCCTGGGTTTAGCAAATAACTGTTAGGGCTTTTCCCTATACCTCTCTGTACAGGGTTGCAAAACTTCCTCCAGCTTTGTTTCTTCTCAGAATGGCTTTTTAAGTTATCAGCCTTCCTAGGACCTGGCATCCATTTAATAAATGAAGTATCACTGTACCTTGGATCTCTGTAGCATTTGCTGCTGGTGTTCTCTCCACCAGAGACTCTCCCTTTGTCCCCGTCTTCCTTGAAGACTGGCTTCTGGAGCTTTCTAAGCTGGGCTTGTCCTCCCTGGAGCTTAGCTCTGCTTTTCCATGTATTCAAGCTTCTCTGCCTTGCAGTGTATGAGGTTCCTTCCTCAGGTCCTTCCTTCAAAGATCCTTTCTGTCTCTCAAAGATCCTCCCTCGAGTTCCTTCTTGAGTTCCTTCTTAGATCCTCTCTGTCTGCTTCCTTGTGAGCACTGCTTAAAAGGCGTTCCCCAACTGAGTTTCCTGGCTTTCTGCTCAGGTGCCTTTGATTAGCTACTGCATTGCTACAACCTGGGTGTGTCAGCTTAACTTCTGCAGCCTCATGCCTGCTCCCTCTAGCTGCACCTCTAGGTCATTGCACCCTCTGTAACTCAGTTGCTTCATAAGAAAGAGAGTTTTTTTCTACATCCATCACTTCAATGGCTTCAGCTCCATCACAATGTAAACAAAAAAATGATGAGCACTTTATTCAACTATGCCGTCTCCAGAATCTTCATTTTAGGAATTCATCTAAGCCCCAATGCATACTCAACAATTGGAAATAGACACCTTGAGACAGGCTAGGTGCACCTTGCACCCTGATGAGCTTCGGAAAACCCACACTGGCCATGTGGTACTTCCAGATACTTTTTTTTGCCTCGCTTTTCCTCTGTATGTCCTGGCCAGACATGCAGAGGCAAAGGGGGATGATTTGATGACAAATTCTCACAAAATTCGTATAATTCTAAAACTTTCCAAAATTGCAGAACACGTGTGTGCAACTTGTCTTATCTGTAAACATGTAAAGATCAGTCAAGGGCATAATGGAATATTTCCTACCAGCAAATGAATCTCTAGTGATAGAGAGACAAGGAGTTAAACAAACCGCGAGACAAGATTGACACCATACGAGACAGTTACTGGTAGACCATTGAAAGTCTATAAAGCAATATTTATAGGATATGATCTTAGTAAATATGGATGAAATTAAGTTTATCTCATTGTGAAATCTAATCTAGAATATTTAGTCTTTTCATTTAATATTGTTGCTGCTCTTCTGAATGAGGCCTGGAGCCATGTCACCAATTGAAATCCAGAGATTCCAGCAGAGGGAACTGGCCAGAATCCAGATGGAACAGACCATCCCAAGAACTCCAAACTACACACCGCAGAAATGTGTGAAGGAGTCCCTACCTGGATCAGTGCGTCACATTAAAAAAAGGGCCAAGATATCCACCTATGAGAATGAGAGGTTCAACTTTTGAGAGAAACCGAACTTAAATTTCAGAGAAAGGTGAAGCACACTACGAAGTTCTGAAGAACTGCTGAGAAGCAGGACCAAATTATCTGAAAATAGGAAGAGGACTATTGGACTGATTGGGGGCTTTTGTGAATGATATTTTTTGCCTTATGTATTGTTATCCTTTTATTGTTTCCTTGGAAAGTAACTGTAATTCTAGTATCACAGATTTTTGTTCTGCTGAACATCATGTGCCCAATTGCTTGTTTCATCTGTTCCCCACATCTTAGTTATTGCTGTGGTTTCTCTTTCTTCTGCTCATACTGCTTTTTGAATCCACGGGTGGTCAATAGTGTAAACATTTGGGTAAAATATCCAAGACCAGATTCATAGCTGGTGGAGGGAAAAGTAGTTGCAATATGATTGAGGTTGTTAGTCCCTCACCACTTGCTCCACTACCCTCAATATATAACTAGTAGAATGAAATCCATGGGGCAGGTATACAGTAGAAAAAGTCCTGAATATGCAGGTTGTGATAAGGAAGCTTATCATAGCTCAGGAAGGGGCTATAGAAAAGGTGAAGTGTCTCTGAACAAGCAACCTGTCAGTGCTGGTAGAAATGAGAAAACAGAATTTTGCCATAAAAGACTACCAGTCCCAGAATGCACCAGGTTTCCAGCAGCCATGAGAGGAGCTGAAGTGAGAAAACGTGTGTTCAATCAAAAGGGCTATGAGGTAATCCCCAAGCACTCATTGCAAAGGGCAGGGCTTGATTCAGCACAGCTGCGCTGTGCTAGGATGGAACACTCATCTCAAAGGGCAAGGCCTGATTCAGCACAGTTGCCCTGTGTTAGGGAGGAACACTCATCTAAGCAGAATAAGAGTAGAGTTTATTCTACAGATGACCATCTTCATGATCACCTTGGATATCCAGAGAATTGTCCTCAGTATCCTGAAAATCAGCTTGAGTTTGATCATCAGTTTCATCTGAAGGATCATCAGAAGCAGAAGCCAAACCGGACGGACAGAGAGGGAAAGAGACCCTTTGGAAGAAGGAAGAGAAAAGCCTTTGAGAGGTCTAGAAGAGTCCAAAGCAGTACGTATACTGGGAGGTATTCCAAGGGCCAGCATACACCATTGGACTGGGGAAAGCCAGAGGAATGGTGCTGCAGAGCTAGGAATCACCAGAGGGTACCTGTGAGGGAGACGGCTGCACATGGAAGGGACCCTAAGACCTGTGCCAGAAGGTATGTGAAGAGAGATCCAGTGTCCAGGGATCTGGATTGGAAGGCTGGACATAAGAACTGGACTACATACTGGCCAGGCTATATAGAGAGGAACGCTAGCAGCAATGGAAGCTCAGGTATGAACACTGATCTATGCCCTAGCTATAACCTTGAAAGACAGCAGGGAAACAAGTATTCTCCTGAAAGTGCTCCATTGAGAGATTCATCTGTGCCAATCCATGATATTGAACCCATGCTTGTTGAACAAGGGGGAATAATAGCAGATGAAGATCCTGTTTATATGGACTGTTCTCTATCTAAACTCCGTTGGTAACTTTCTGTTATAAAGTACAGCAACCATCACAAAGAAATATAAACTTGTTCTTTAATCTACTCAGAAAAGCTCCTGAAGCAGGATTTGACCCACACAGTAGAAAGCAAGCCAGCTAAGGGGTTTCAGCTGGATAACAGCTAGCAATTAAGCCTTACCTAATTGCTTGTGAGCTAGGAGAGAATCACTTCTGTATCTATGTGGGAAGTAATCAGAAGTTAACCTGAAAAGAACAGTTTGTTTCTTGCTTTGTGGCTTTTCATTTGTTGTTTTCCTGATTTTGACTTTGTTTTTCCAAGTTAACACTGAAAGCAAGTTACCTGATTTATGTGCTACCAAGCATATCTGTGTTGGGAGAAATAACCCCATAAATAAATATCTTATTGGCTTTACCCAAGAGCACAACTAAATTATTGTCAGCAGCTGTGTCTGGTGTGAATGAACTACATTGCCCACAATACCTTGCAAATCATATAGATATATGCACTTGCCAAGAATGTGAAGATTCTCACCCAGGCAACCGTCTGACAAATGGCGTAGTTTTTCGGATTGCTTTTGCACAAAAGGGGATTTACTTGCTGAGGATTACAACTAAAGTTCAAGTTTAAAGCTGGAAAAAAAAGATTTTCCCTCAACTACACTTTGGAGGAAAAGGGGTTGTTCCAGGAAGCTGTCCCAGGAGGAAAAGACCCTGTGCAGAGCTGGATTCATCACTAAGACAAGGTAATAAGTACCTGGGCATGTCTAGTGGTGGATGGGAGTAAGCACAGGGTAATTGAAAAAAAAAAGAGTGTAGAAAAAAAAACACCTGTTTGGAAGGTGGTGCACTGTGTTTTTTTCTTTGTATTTTCTTACAGGGTTCAAGATGGATCCAAAGGAACTAGCTCAGTGGATGGCAGCCCAGTTTAGCAGGCAACAGGAGCTAGCACAGCAGGCTCAGGACACTGCTATGAAAGCCTTAATGGAACAGCAGAAGCCAGTGCTTGATTTGGTGCAAGCCCTAGTTCAGCTGCAGAACCAAAGTGGAACAGATGCAAGACCAGCAGTAAATACTGGTACACCACATGTGGACAGTGTGGGACTCAATCAAGGGATTGGGGCATTTAGTTTTGGGAAGCTAACTCCAGATGATAATGTTGATGATTTTCTAGAGTCTTTTGAAAGAGTGGCACAGGCATTAGTATGGCCAGAGACCCAGTGGGCAGTAAGGCTGGCAGCCTCATTAACTGGAGAGGCACTTGCAGCTTATAGAGCAATGCCAGCAGCCCAGGCTTTGAATTATAAGGATGTAAAGGCTGCTATTAGAGATCGCCTAGGGTTGTCTATTTCAGAGTATAGGCGAATGTTTAGAGCTACTACATTGAGAGTGGGTGAAACACCCAGGGCTCTGAGTCAGAGAATCAGAGGTTTAGCTGTAAAATGGTTGGAGCCTGAGCAAAAGACGGTTGAAATGTTATTAAATATTATAATGCTTGAACAATTTATGTCTGGGGTGCCTAAAGATTTGCACACTTTCCTTATACAGCAAAATTGCCAAAATCTTGGAGAGGCAACCATGCTAGCAGAGAGATTCTTGGAAGCCACGCAGGCTTGCCATAGAATGGGTGGCCCTCTGAAGATTGGTGCTGAGGCAAGATGTGCTGTATCAGAAAAGAAAATAATTAAAAATGTTTCTGAAAATGAATGTACTGTATCAAACCAGATGACACAGTGGAATAGAAAGAAATGTTTCAAGTGTGGGAAAATGGGGACATTTAGAAAAGGGATGCCAGTCACACACTAGCTTAGTGGGTGTGGATTTAAAACAGCCCAAAGAAGGATTTCTTTTGATGGTTGATGTGCAAGGAATTACCACAAATGCTTTGTTAGACTCTGGGGCAGACCAGAGTATGATGTCAAAAAGGCTTTGGAAGAGGATAGAGGCCCAAGAAGGATTTGTGCCTAGAACCCCTGAAAGCCAAGTTCACATCAGATGCATCATGGTGCTGCAACACCATATCCCACCTATAGGCTAAAGTTTAAGTGCCTGGGGGAACAAGAGGAAGTCCTGTTAGCAGTGGTGCCTAGGCTACCTTTTGATTTGGTTCTAGGAAGAGACTGGCCAAGATTTAAGCAGGGTCTAGTGGAAGGACTAGGAAAGAAGGAGGGAGAAGGTTTAATGGTAATAGCTCCCGGGCCTTTATTTGGAAGTCCTCAGACCCCAGCTAAAAAAATGGTTAAGCGTCCAGAAGACCAAGCTACCCCAAAGCAGACATTCATCCTAAAGTACCATAGGGTCACAGAGAAGGCCCAAGCTCCTAAGCGGGCAACCCCTCAAGCTGCTGGGTTTGCCCTGTGCAGCATAGAAAATGTGACTGTACCTAGCCAAGGGAGAGCCCTGGTTGACACCGGTCTCCAAGTGGAAATATCTATTGGATGCTATGGGAGAGTAGCCCCAAGGTCCGGATTAGCCCTTAAATATTTCATCGATGTGGGTGCGGGAGTAATTGATCCCGATTACAGGGGCAATATTAAAGTTCTGTTGTTTAATTTTGGACAGAATGATTATCACGTGAAGACAGGAGACAGAATTGCCCATTTGATCTGTGAGAGGCTGGGTTTTCCACCTGTGGAGGAGGTCACATCCCTGGAGAATTCTGAACGTGGAACCAAAGGCTTTGGTTCTACTGATGTCAAAGGGGTTAAAAGCCTAGCTGCCACCTGTGCCCGAGAGAGGGAGGTGAGTGAAGAGGAAGATTTGGGACCCCAGGTATCTGATTGTAAAGAAAAATCAGAGCCCCAAATAGGTGAGGACCTGACAGTGGTACAACAGGAAGAAATTAGGAAATTGCTCAAAGAGTTTCCAGATGTGTTGACACCCATACCTGGGGAGACACATTTGGTTGCCCATGAAATAATAACTCCACCTGGGAAATTAGTTCGTCAAAGGCCATACCACTTGCCTGAAGCCAAAAGACAGGAAGTAGTGGCACAAGTCCAGGAGATGTTGGACATGGGAGTAATAGAGGAGTCAAAGAGTCCCTGGAATAGCCCCATAGTCCTGGTGCCGAAGCCTGATGGATCTTTAAGATTTTGTATTGACTTCCGGCAGGTAAACGCCATATCAGTTTTTGATGCATATCCAATGCCAAGAATTGAAGAGCTGTTGGACCAGCTGGGACAGGCTCAATACTTAACCACCCTTGATATGACAAAAGGATATTGGCAAATCCCTCTCACCAGGGAGTCGAAGCCGAAGACTGCGTTCAGCACCCCCGTTGGCCTTTTCCAGTTCAAGAGGATGCCTTTCGAACTGCATGGAGCAGCGGCAACCTGCCAAAGGTTAGTGGATCAGGTACTTCGACCCCACCAAAATTATGCTTTTGCATATATGGATGATGTCATAATCCATAGTAACACCTGGGCGGAGCATCTAAAGAGGATCAGGGCAGTCTTGTGCTCCATGAAGCAAGCGGGAATCACTTTAAACCCGAAGAAGTGTGCCTTTGCAAATAGGGAGGTAAAATACCTGGGCCACCTAGTGGGAAGAGATAAAATTAAACCTCTAATGAGTAAAGTAGATAGCATCAGGAATTTTCCTCCTCCAACAACAAAGAAACAACTAAGAAGTTTCTTAGGACTTATTGGATACTACCGCAGGTTTATACCGCAATTCGCAGAGAAAAGTTCAATTTTCACGGATATGCTGCGGAAGAATTGTCCAAACCAGCTAAAGTGGACACCTGAAGCTGAAAAAGCGTTTTCAGTCTTAAAAGGAAAATTGTGTACAGGACCCGTACTGAAAGGGGTGGACTTCAAGAAACCCTTTCTGGTTCAAACGGATGCATCGGACGTAGGGCTAGGAGCGGTTCTATCCCAGTGTCACGAAGGGGAGGAGCATCCTGTGATGTACCTGAGCAGGAAGTTGTCACCGGCTGAACAAAAGTATTCCACAATAGAAAAAGAATGTTTAGCTATCAAGTGGTCAGTGGAGGCGTTAAGGTTTTACCTTACAGGGAGAAAGTTCCAGTTGGTCACGGACCATGCCCCACTTAAGTGGTTACAGCAAATGAAGAACCACAATGCCAGGTTGACACGCTGGTACATGGCCTTACAGGCATTTGATTTTCAAGTTGAACATCGTGCTGGGAAGTTACACAAGAATGCGGATGCCCTTTCCCGTATTACGGACTGTAGAGAAGAAGTTTCACCAGTGACACCAGTCCGTAATAACTTAAGCAGGGGGGTATGTGATAAGGAAGCTTATCATAGCTCAGGAAGGGGCTATAGAAAAGGTAAAGTGTCTCTGAACAAGCAACCTGTCAGTGCTGGTAGAAATGAGAAAACAGAATTTTGCCATAAAAGACTACCAGTCCCAGAATGCACCAGGTTTCCAACAGCCATGAGAGGAGCTGAAGTGAGAAAACGTGTGTTCAATCATAAGGGCTATGAGGTAATCCCCAAGCACTCATTGCAAATGGCAGGGCTTGATTCAGCACAGCTGCGCTGTGCTAGGATGGAACACTCATCTCAAAGGGCTAGGCCTGATTCAGCACAGTTGCCCTGTGTTAGGGAGGAACACTCATCTAAGCAAAATAAGAGTAGAGTTTATTCTACAGATGACCATCTTCATGATCACCTTGGATATCCAGAGAATTGTCCTCAGTATCCTGAAAATCAGCTTGAGTTTGATCATCAGTTTCATCTGAAGGATTATCAGAAGCAGAATCCAAACCGGACGGACAGAGAGGGAAAGAGACCCTTTGGAAGAAGGAAGAGAAAAGCCTTTGAGAGGTCTAGAAGAGTCCAAAGCAGTACGTATACTGGGAGGTATTCCAAGGGCCAGCATACACCATTGGACTGGGGAAAGCCAGAGGAATGGTGCTGCAGAGCTAGGAATCACCAGAGGGTACCTGTGAGGGAGATGGCTGCACGTGGAAGGGACCCTAAGACTTGTGCCAGAAGGTATGTGAAGAGAGATCCAGTGTCCAGGGATCTGGATTGGAAGGCTGGACATAAGAACTGGACTACATACTGGCCAGGCTATATAGAGAGGAACGCTAGCAGCAATGGAAGCTCAGGTATGAACACTGATCTATGCCCTAGCTATAACCTTGAAAGACAGCAGGGAAACAAGTATTCTCCTGAAAATGCTCCATTGAGAGATTCATCTGTGCCAATCCATGATATTGAACCCATGCTTGTTGAACAAGGGGGAATAATAGCAGATGAAGATCCTGTTTATATGGACTGTTCTCTATCTAAACTCCGTTGGTAACTTTCTGTTATAAAGTACAGCAACCATCACAAAGAAATATAAACTTGTTCTTTAATCTACTCAGAAAAGCTCCTGAAGCAGGATTTGACCCACACAGTAGAAAGCAAGCCAGCTAAGGGGTTTCAGCTGGATAACAGCTAGCAATTAAGCCTTACCTAATTGCTTGTGAGCTAGGAGAGAATCACTTCTGTATCTATGTGGGAAGTAATCAGAAGTTAACCTGAAAAGAACAGTTTGTTTCTTGCTTTGTGGCTTTTCATTTGTTGTTTTCCTGATTTTGACTTTGTTTTTCCAAGTTAACACTGAAAGCAAGTTACCTGATTTATGTGCTACCAAGCATATCTGTGTTGGGAGAAATAACCCCATAAATAAATATCTTATTGGCTTTACCCAAGAGCACAACTAAATTATTGTCAGCAGCTGTGTCTGGTGTGAATGAACTACATTGCCCACAATACCTTGCAAATCATATAGATATATGCACTTGCCAAGAATGTGAAGATTCTCACCCAGGCAACCATCTGACAAGGTGAAATGAGTCCCCCACTGCATGGGGAACTGATAAAGGTAACTGAGATCTACAAGCCATTTGTCTTTGGCAATTGTAATGCCGGTGGGAACGGTATATTAGATACCTTGAAAAAATATCACCTAATTTACACCGTGACTTCTTTCCCCTCAAGCATTTACCTTAATGTTATCCCACTATGCTTTATCCCATGTTATCATTATTGTAATTCCAAATGAATTACAAAGGCAATTCAGCCACTGCTTACGTACAATAACCTTACTGATCCACAGGTGGAATGTATTACTAATTAAAGATTTATTTGGATCAGCAAGGAATATTGAACTTTGCAAGGAAATTGAACTTTTGAGCCATTCTGCATGTGAGAAATCAACTGAGAAATCATGCTGAGCCAGCTTGCTAGCCCAGAGACCAAAGCTATTTTTGCAGTCTGGTGAGAAACTGCTTACACATCTAGCCTGAGGGATACTGAAAGAACAGGGAGGAGTTCTTCTCCTAGCAAATGGAGATCCATTAACGAGAACAAGAGAACAATTCACCTAGTCTTTGAAACAATTCTTTTAGCCAATATAGAAACATTTACCTAGCCAATGTAGACAGGATAAGAATTCATCAATTATAATTGTAGAAGTTTTGAGCTTCTAAAACCATGGGGGTGTCTCCCTTGAGCATTCTCAGATGTCTGACCAGCGTCTTGATTGTGTACTATGTGTATGTCACCTGAAGGCTGGGAACAAACAAAGGCTGGAGAAGGACTGGTCAAATTACTATTAGCAAAGGTAAATGGGGTGGAGAATATCTGTAGGGAAAAGCTCATGTGTGAGAGCTAGCTGCAACACATTTGTTACAGCCTATAAAAAGAGAGAGAAAATCCAGAACAGAGAGAGAGTAGATCTGCTTGGCCAGATGCATGCCAACGCATGAAGAGTCCCAGACTTTTCTCCAGCCTTCGCTGAGCTCTCCCAGCTGATGTGTAAAGGGCTGCCATGATGCAGTTTGGTGATGTATTATTCTCCTGTAAATAATTGCTTTCTAGTTATCTTTTCTAACTACTCATGTGTATCTAAGGGAATTACTTGCCTTTCTAAATAAGTCAAATAAGTGATTGTTTTATAAATAAACTACCTGTCTTCATTACAAAGTGTTCTAGCCTTTGTTGTAGCAAGACAGGGGCCCCAAAGCTCACTGGCAGGTTGTGCCTTTTTCAACTTCAAGCAGGTTTGGGGCCTCCTTGTGGCTGGGTGGGGGGGGGGGGGCAGGCCAATTTCCATGTTTCCAGCCACCTAACGCTGACCCTGAATATCACTAATTTCTTTATTAGTCTGTCTGTTCGGTTTTTTTTCATGGAGAACAACTGATTATATTCCCCCTCAAAGTCACCTTACCAGATAATAGGAATAGAAATGTCATTGGTACTTCTGGCCAACAAATAACCCTGAAGAGCCTTATCTACATGAAATTCTGGGTCTTCTGAAAGCAAAGTTCAATCTCCAGATAGGGATCCTATTATTAATTATATTTAAAAAAGGTATACTATGGCCAGAAAATAGGATTGGTTGTATTTTAGCTTCCTCTATACTGAACACCAAAAGATTTACCTATCAAAAAATAATCCAATCAGTACCACATCCTAGCGAACATTCTATGGAGCATCTCACAGATGATTGACTTGCAATCTTTAATTTTTTTGATTGTAGTGATTTGGTCTGTGGGACGCTCCATTTTCTCCAGGACCAAGCAGGAAGTCAGTCCTCACATATGGGTGACGTCGGCGCCGACGGAGCCCCCGTGTGGAGCATTTCCCCAGCTTTCATAGAAAGCCTTTGAGAATGCAGTGCGCATTCGCGGTCCCCTTCCCGCCCAAGTGTGCCATCTTGCTCAATCTTCTTTTTTCCGCGGAGCCCGACGGATGTATGTTTGTTTCACCTGAGGAAAAAGTTGATTTTCTCTACGTTGACCTGTTTTCTTCGGTTCGACGCCGGTTTCCCTTTCCCGCCTGGGCCCGATACGCCGGTATCGTGCCCGGATCTCTTTTTCGGTATTTGTCCTTAATGACTAGCGTTCGCGCCATTTTTTCTTTTTTCACTGGCAGCCCTTTCTTTTGACCTCGCAGGGGCCCTTTTTCCCCCGATGGCTGCCAGCGGGTTTAAAAAGTGTGATCGGTGTAAGAAACTTATGTCTCTCACCGACACACACGACTGCTGCCTCCGGTGCCTCGGACCCGATCATGACCCGATGATCTGTGGTCCGTGTGGGAAGATGTCCTCTAAGGCCTTATGGAGTCGGCAGCACCAAAAGGAAAGAATCTTCTCTGACTCTGCGTCCAGTACAGCCCGGACCTCGTCAGAGGCCTCAACATCTCGGGACTCCGGCCCCGAGCAGCGTCGAGGTTCCTCTGAAAGGGGGTCTCCCTCGCGGTAGCATCGTAAGAAGAAAAAACCCGCGAGGGCGGCGTCGGTGGACGCACTTGGCTCCTCGAGGGCCAAGTCGCATAGCCCCGAGTGCCGTCCTGGGTCTTTGGAGTCGGAGAGGCCTGCAAAACAACCTCGTGTGGAGATGGAGTCCCCAGGTCACATGAGTACTGTAGTCCTTGTGGACTCACCTCCAGGGGAGCCGACGCCGGACCCGGTGCCACCGGGGCTCGAGTCAGGGGCTGCTGAGTCTCCTGAGCTCGGACTCAGGTTGACGGCCTTGGAGAGCAGCTTGGCTGCCTTCATGGAACAGCAGCGGGCACTGATCGCCGGTCTCACCGGTGCATCTGCCCCGACCACCGGGACATCGATGTCCAAGTCGACTCCGGAGGCCGAGCCGATCCTCGAGTCCATGCGAGCTCAAGTCGATCCTTGGCCAAAGTCTCCCTCGGCCGCCCATTCGGGACCGAGGTCGTCGACGCCGGTACCTTCGGCGTCGGGGCAGATGGCAACGATGCCTGCCTGAACGGAGCCGCTCGATTCCTCCTCCGTGGAGTCTGGCTGGGAGACGGAGGATGAGGAGTCGCCCGACACCTTTCGGACTCGGTGCGTTCCTTCGGACTCGCCCGACTCCGAGCCTCGGAGAAGGTCCCCCCCCCCGAGGATACCCGGTTCTCGGACTTCAAACGGGATATGGCCAAGGCTTTGGCATTCCCCGCGGATCCCGAGGAGGAGCCTCGAGCCAAAGAGCTCGAGGCCCTCCAGTATGACTCTCCTCCGAAGGAGGCCTTTACTGTTCCGCTTCCTCCGATGCTGGAATGGTTGCTCTTCCGCATGTGGGAGGCGCCGGCGTAGACGCTGGTTTTAAGCAAGCGGGTCGATTCCATCTATCGAGTCCTCAAGAGCCCCGGGTTCCAAAAGGCACAATTACCGCACCACTCCATGGTTGTGGAATCAGCCATGCATCGTCTGAAGAGTCAGAAGATGCAGTCCTTGGTGCTTCCCGGCCGGGAGGCCCGGAACCGATGCCCTCAGTAAGAAGTGCTTCCAGGGCTCTATGCTTGCTTGCTGTGTCCAGACCTACCAGCTGTACATGGGCATGTACCTTCGAGACCTGGCAAAGGAGATTGCTGGGTTCTCTGCTGGTCTCTCCGAGGAACCTTTGCAGAGGTTCAATGCTCTGTCCTCGGGTATTCGTGAGTGCTCGAAGTTTATCTCTCGAGCAGCCTATGATGGCTTCGAGGCTTCGGCCCGAGTAGCCACGGCCGGCATCGGTGCACGCAGTCAGGCTTGGCTACAGTCATCGGACCTCGAGCCATGGGTGCAGGACAAGTTGGTCGATGTCCCCTTCTGAGGTGAAAACCTCTTTGGCAAGCCCATGGCTGACAAGGCTGCAGAACTCAAGACCAAGACTCTTACCCGGACAAGGCTGTCCAGAAAAACCTCTGCCCCTTCTCAGAAGAAGAAGGGCTTGGGGAAAAAGACCTTTTACCCGAGGAAGTCATCTGCCTGTAAACAGTACCCTCATTATCAGGCCTCTGTAGCTCCCCAACAGGGTCAGCAGGCCAAGGGGCAGGGACATGGGCCCCGTAGACAGAAGACCCCCAAGCCTCCTATTCCGGCTCCTGCTCAGCAGGGAGGGGGATTTTGACTCCAAAGGCATAGCCTCTTCTCCTCAGCTGGCCCCTATCAGCACTGGAGGCAGGCTGGCCCTGTACGCCCACAGGTGGTCAGCTGTTACAAGGGATACCTGGGTTCTAAGTATAGTCCAGAAGGGCTATCTCCTCCACTTCCACCAGGTACCCCCCTCCTATTTTACAGGGGAGCCTCCCAGACTCCCTCTGCACAGGGACTTACTCCTGCAGGAGTTGGCAGGTCTTCTGAAGGAACAGGCAGTGGAACCAGTGCCCCACCACCTGAGAGGTCAAGGCTTCTATTCCAGGTACTTCCTGGTACCAAAAAGAACAGGAGGCCTCAGACCCATCCTAGACTTGCGAAATCTGAACAAGTTCCTGGAGAGGGAAAAGTTCAAGATGCTTACCCTTGGAATCCTGCTGCCCTACCTCCAGCAGGGAGATTGGCTATGCTCCTTAGACCTAAAGGATGCTTATACTCACATCCTTATTCATCCAGACCACAGACAATATCTCAGATTTGTTGTGGGAGGAAACCACTATCAGTACAGAGTACTGCCTTTTGGCCTTACATCTGCCCCCAGGGTATTCACCAAGTGCCTGGCGGTGGTAGCAGCCTACCTCAGGGTTCAAGGCCTCTTTGTCTTCCCATACCTGGACGATTGGCTCATCAGGGGTCAATCTCCGCAAGAGTCCAATCAAGCCACCCTTTGCACTGTTGCTCTGCTTCAGCACCTGGGGTTTGTTATAAACTTCGCAAAGTCCAGTTTGCACCCTTCCCAGAACATGGAATTCATAGAAGCTCAACTAGACACTTTTCAGGCAAAGGCCTTTCTGCCAGTAGACAGGGCCCACAGATTGATGGATCTAGCCAATTCCACAGCAATTCTCTGGTCTCTGCCAGACAATTCCTGAGGCTCTTAGGCCACATGGCATCCACGGTCCATGTCACTCCAAATGCCCGTCTACACATGAGGCCAGCCCAATGGGGACTCAGGACTCAGTGGCACCAAGCCACAGGAAACCTCACGGACAAAGTGAGGGTGTCCAGCCTACAACCTTCTCTGCAGTGGTGGCTTCATCTTCCGAATCTAGTGCAAGGGGTGCCTTTTCAGGCACCTCCACACTCTCAGGTGCTGACAACTGATGCTTCTCTTCAAGGTTGGGGTGCGCATTGCCAAGGGGCATGTACTCAAGGCCTGTGGACTCCTTGGGAGGCCGCACAGCAGATCAATCTCTTAGAACTGAGAGCTATTCGCTTAGCCCTGAGAACTTTCTCCCACCTCATCTCTTGCCAGTCCGTCTTGGTGCAGACGGGCAATCAAGTTGCTATGTTCTATGTGAACAAACAAGGGGGCACAGGGTCCTGACTACTATGTCAGGAAGCGCAGAACTGTGCTCCTGGGCAGTCCATCACGGCATTCTTCTCAAAGCGGTCTATCTCCCAGGTCAGGAGAATTACCTGGCAGACAGATTGAGCAGGATCCTGCAGCCGCACGAATGGCAGTTGAATCCTTTAGTGGTTCAACAGATCTTCCTGAGATGGGGTCTTCCAACCATAGATCTCTTTGCCAGTCCTCTGAACCGTCAACTTCGCAGGTTCTGTTCCAGACAACTGCATCCTCTCAGAGTAGTAGCGGATGCATTTCTGATTCCATGGTCTACAGGCCTCCTATATGCATTTCCTCCCACGCCTCTAGTGTCCAAGACACTATTCAATGTGATCCGGGACAAGGCCTCAGTGATTCTGGTGGCCCCCAGGTGGCCAAGGCAACCCTGGTTCCCACTACTGTTGCAACTAGCGGTGGACACTCCTCTTCCTCTGGGGATGCAATCCGATCTCCTGTCTCAGGAGCAGGGATCTCTCTTACACCCCAATCTCCAGTCCCTCAAGTTGATGGCCTGGCTGCTGAAAGGATAGTCCTAGCGCCTTTACTACTGCCTAGGGAAGTGGAGGATGTAGTCTTTGCCTCTAGGAGGCAGTCCACCAGAAAGTCTTATGCCCTTAAGTGGCATAGATTCTCTACCTGGTGTACTCAACACAACGAGACTCCCTTCTCATGCCTGGTACCAGTGGTGCTGCAGTATTTGCTTCACCTGTCCAACCTAGGTCTTATGTCCAATTCTGTTAGAGTTCATCTTAGTGCTCTTTCAGCACACCACTCATAGGTGGATGACCACTCTCTATCCGGCCATCCTTTGGCCTGCTTTTGCTTAAGCCTTCAGTGCGTCCACTTGCCCCTGAATGGGATTTAAATGTGGTCTTGCAACGGCTTACTTGCCCACCATTTGAACCTATGGCTACTTGCCCTCTGAGTTTTCTATCCTGGAAAGTGCTATTTCTGGTAGCCCTTACCTCAGCAAGGCGAGTGAGTGAGCTTCAGGCCCTAGTATCAGAAGCACCATATACTAGGTTCTATAGGAACAGAGTAGTCTTATGGACTAACCCTAAGTTCCTTCCAAAGGTTGTTTCCTCCTTCCACCTCAATCAGGAGGTGGTTCTTCCGACTTTCTTTCCCAGGCCTCATGCCAGCCGGGCTGAGATGGTCTTGCCTACCCTGGACTGTAGGAGGGCGTTGTCCTTCTACCTTGACCATACGCGGGAGCACCGGAGGGCGGTTCAGCTCTTCATCTCTTTTGACCCCAATAAGTTGGGGTTGGCTGTCTCCAAGAGTACTTTGTCCATATGGGTAGCTGACTGCATCGCCTGGGCTTACAGGGCAGCCGGCCTCTTGTTGCAGGGTCGAGTTATGGCTCATCGTGTCAGGGCGAAGGCTGCGTCAGTGGCTCATCTCCGCTCTGTTCCATTGGCAGACATCTGCTGGGCTGCTACTTGGTCTTCAAGCCAGACTTTTGCGGCCCACTACTGCCTTGAGAGGGAGTCCCGCAGGGACAGTGCTTTCGGGCAAGCGGTACTCCATAATCTCTTTGGGATCTAGGTACCTCCTACCCTCCAGCCCTGGTGTTGGGCTACCTGTCGGGGGCGTTATCAGAGAAGATTCTGTTCTTGCATGCTGAGACTCTAGAGGGAGCTCATTTCTTCAGTTTGGGGCCTCTGGTAGCCCTGAGCTAGGGAGTCCCATATGTGAGGACTGACTTCCTGCTTGGTCCTGGAGAAAGAGTAGTTACTCACCTGTAACAGGTGTTCTCCAGGAGCAGCAGGAATCAGTCCTCACAACCCTTCCTCCTCCCCTTGGAGTTGCAGTCATATAATTTATTTTTGCTATTTTTTGCTGTCTTTTAGCTATGTCATCAGACTGAGCAAGATGGCACCCTTGGGCGGGAAGGGGACCGCGCATGTGCGCTGCATTCCGAAAGGCTTTCTATGAAAGCTGGGGAAATGCTCCGCACGGGGGCTCCATCGGCGCCGATGTCACCCATATGTGAGGACTGATTCCTGCTGCTCCTGGAGAACACCTGTTACAGGTGAGTAACTACTCTTAATGTTCACCGGGTTGTGGTGCCATCGGCGTCTTATGCCTTTAACTATTTAGCTGAATAGAAAGCTCAATAATGATCCTTAAGACTGCAGATAAGTACCTTTAAGCTGAAGCAGAACTGTTTGGATATTAGTCAGTCAGAAACACAGGTTCTGTGTCGGATGCTGCTTCTTGTTATGGGATTATTTCCTTGTTTCTTTCTTCTTCTAATAAATTAAAATGGACTATTTGTGAGAGATCAGCCCTGTATTGGATGACCGGCATATATATTTGTCCAACAAAAAATATTTTTACACCTGTTTTGTAGGATATTTGATTGGTTTTTGGATATTTGGGATCCCTTGGTTGGACTCTTTTTCAATATTATTCCAATTGACAGACATATCTCGAACTCATACTACATTCTACATGTATTTCTTTTTACTCTCATCTTCGTGCTCACATCTTCACACGCACATGAGTCCTTTACTCAATGGGGAGCCATAAGCTTCTTTACTCTCCATGTACTTTATCCTGCCTGAATAAAGATTACAGAGATAAAGAGCAAAACATCTCAAGTGTCCAATGACCACTTCTGTGAATAACAAACTATTCCTAAGGACATGCATATAAAACACCCTGAGAATGTTGCCATCTCTGAAGTAACCTATCTGTCACATTTAAGATAAGTCACTGTCCTTTTTCATCTTTGATACATTTGCAATTTCTTCCAGAGAGCTGTTGTCCATTTCGCTCTCAGATCCTTTGGACACTGGAGGAAAAAAACCTCATAGATCACTGTCTCAACTTAAGAGACAGGCTGCACTCCTCCTTTGAGGAACTTTTGCAAATCTTCTGATTCCACAAAAGGGTGAGTTTTATCTATTTATCGTTATCTTAATTGTAGCATAGGATTCTTTTTTTAAAATTTTTATCTATAGATTTTAACAAAATTATCGAGAAAACAAATCCAAATTACAGAAAAAGAATTCAAAAAGAAGAAAAAAAGTTAAGGAAATTATACCAACTTGGTTTAGCCCACAAAATACAAAACCACAATAAGGACCCAATTAGGGGGGAAAAAAGGTACATGAGGGAAACCCACCATATCCCTGGAAACTAAGAAATCATAAGAGCATAGTTGGCATATATGGCAACCGGTACAGGAAACTCAAACCCGCCCCTCAATTTCCCTACTCCGAAGAAATTGCATAAGTTGCTAGGGTTCAAAAAACAGAAATTGCTTAGACTGATAAAACACAGCACATTTACAAGGATACTTTAATCTAAATTGCACACCCGGAGCAGTGACTCTCTGATGCAAGGCCAGAAAATCTCTCCGCCTCTTCTGGGTATCTCTAGCCAAATCAGGAAAAATAGAAATTTTGGACCCCATAAACTGAGAAACAGACATATTTTGGAAATATAGCCTAAGAACAGAGTTCCGGTTGTATTCAAATGCAAAGCACACCAACAGGGTGACTCGGCTGGTCACCAACTCCGGGAGCTTTCTAAAAACTCCGAAAGATCCGACTGGACAGGTCCTGCAGCAGGTCCTCCAGAGTTCGACTCCATGCCTGGCACAGAAGAAGATATCACCACATACTGTGCCCTCACTATGGGGGCAATGATTCAGCAGGCATTCGCAGGACATCTGTAAAGTACTCACGGACCAAGTCCACAGGTTCCAGCAATGAGGATCGAGGGAAATTCAAAAATCTCAAGTTGTTCCGCTGCAGATGATTGTCCATAAACTCAATCCGCCTTGCTTGAATCAAACACTCCCTGGAATGTGCACCACCAAGGATGTACAGCTCTTCAACCCTGGTTTCCAGCTGAGTCACCCGTGAAGCATGCCCCGCTAACTCTGTCTCCACCGTTGAACACTGAGCTTTAACAGATGCCAATTCTTGAGTAAAAAATCCCCACAATAGAAGAAGACCCTGTTGGAGTGAAAATATTGCTTCCCATAAGCTATCCAATGTCACTAGTGCAGGTCTTTCCAAACAGCCAAAAACCCAGACAGCCAATGCGTTAGGAGAGCTGGTCTTCAATTGCTCCTCACTGAGACTACCCCCGGGAGAAAGAACTGAGGCTCTACTCCCCGCTGCAGTCACAACCAATGTTGGCTTTGATGTAGAGCCCTCCACAATGCCGGGAACCTCCCGACCCGGAGACGCTACCTCACGCTGCCCCTCCTCGAAGCAACTTCTGGGCTGTGGTGGGAGCACTTGAACCGGGCTCAATTCCACCCCATTGTTCAGATCCGCTGAAAAAAACAGCAGATCAGCCGAAGCCATGAGAGACGCCGACGGCAGACAGAACCCGGCTATAGAAGACTGCACCAAGCCGCCTGCAGGAGAAGAGGTGTTGGAGAGCTTTAGGGATCGCTGTTTCCTCTTTTTCCCCATCGGTAAGGCCAATGGAGTAAACCGGCTCAGCACACCCGCTTCAGCGTCCTACTCCGCCACCATCTTGGATCCCTATCTATGTATCATAGGATTCTTAAACTTTTTTCTGTCATGGATTCTTTTGGCAGTCTGTTGAAGCCTATGGACCTCTTCTCAGAATAATGTTTTTAAATGCATAAAATAAAATGCATAGGAATTCCAAAGGAAACCAATTATATTGCCATACATTTATCAAAATATTAAAAAAACAAATATGTGATATACTAATATATGTGCTTCTTAATTAACTCATGAAATAACAAGACAATACAATAAAAATATAAGCAAGTTAAAATTAAAATTTTAGAGCTTGATATTCAGTGATGACAGCTAGTGCAGCTAAAGTAGCCAGCCGCTGTCGCTGAATCATAAACCCAGATATTCAGTGCCGAGGCCTTATCCAGGCCCAGGCATTGGATATCTAGATTGCTCAGATTGCTGTGAAGCTATCCGGACAGCGGCAATATTCAGCTGCTGCCTGGTTAGCTTCTGCAGTGAAAGTTAGTTCAGCCTTTACTGCACCTGACTTTCGCCACATGTTGATAACCAGGCAGTGGCTCAATATCTAATTGGTTAGCATCGGGGCATGCAGCTCCGGCACTCATGGATATTCCATGGCATTAACCATGTTAGTGATACTGAATATCCTGGACAAGGGCATTAACATGGTCAGCAGACCTGCTAACCATGTTAATGCCTTTGAATATCTTCTACCCCCCCCCTTATTTTTTAAAGAGATAACAGTGTGAAAGCTGCTGTTTAGCTTGAAAATAACATTAAACTGTAGAGTTTGGTGGAGGGGTTGCACTCTATATGAGAGAGGGTATTGAGTCACACAGGATTAAAGTGTTGCAGGAAACAAAATTCACTGTAGAATCTCTATGGTTTGAAATTCTATGTAAAAAGGGGAAGGCAATGGCGGGGGGGGGGGGGGGGGGATACTGACCACCTGGCTAGAATGAACAAATGGATGATGAAATGCTCAAAGAAATCAGGGAAGCTAACAAAAAATACAATACTGTAATAATAATGGGTGATTTCAATTACCCCGGTATCAACTGGGTCAGTGTCACAGCAGGACATGGTAGGGAGATAAAGTTTCTCGAAGAAATAAATGACTGCTTCTTGGAGCAGTAGGTTCATGAACTGAAAAGAGGGGAAGCCATTTTGGACCTAGTCCTTAGTGGAACACAAGATCTGGTGCAAGAGATAAGGGTGTTGGGGCCACTTGGCAATAGTGATCATAGCATGATCGTGTTTGATTTCATAAATGGAGGAGGGATGGCAAGGAAATCCATAGTACTGCCTTTTGATTTTCAAAAGGGTGACTATGATAAAATGAGGAAAATAATTAAGAAAAAACTAAAAGTAACAGCTGCAAAGGTTAAAGATTTACATCAAGCATGGGTGTTGTTTTAAAGTAATATCTTGGCAGCCCAGACCAGCTGTATTCCGTGCTTTAATAAAGGAGGAAGTAAGCCCAAAAAACTGCCAATATGGCTTAAAGGTGAGGCTGTTGTAGTAAAAAAAACATCTTTCAGAAAATGGAAAAAGGAGCCAAATAACGAAAACTGGAAACAACATAAACACTGGCAAGTTAGATGTAAGGCATTGATAAGGCAGGCAAAGAGAGAATTTGAGAAGAAGCTTGCTGTGGAAGCAAAAACGCATAATAAAGACTTTTTCAAGTACATTCATAGCAAAAAACCTGTGAGAGAGTCAACTGGACCATTAGATGATAGAGGAGTAAAAGTGGCACTAAGAGGGGACAAGGTCATAGCGGAGAGACTGAGTGAATTCTTTGCTTTGATCTTTACCGAAGAAGATGTAGGGAAGTTACCCATGACTGAGATGGTATTAAAACATGATGTATCGGAAGAATTGAAAGAAGTATTGATAAACCAGGAAGATGTTTTACAATTACGAGGTCGCGGGGCAGGGTCCCCAACGGCCGATTGTAACTGGGCGCACGGCCCGGTGCAGGGACCCCACGCGCGGCCGGCAGCATGGTCGTGGCATCGGGGGCATCTTTCAAACCCATTGACTCTCCTTTAAGTGACGGCCGGGACAGCCAATGGGTGGAGATTGAGCCCGGGGCAGCGTGGGGAGACGCACGGGTGTTCTTGGTCTTCGGCGGTAGGGGAGGAAGGGTGGAGGCACTGGCTGGAGCACGTCGTGGGGTTTTTGGCGGCTGGAGTCCAGGTTGGGGCGGCGCAGTCGAGAGCCTGATCATGCCCTTTGTGTTCTGAATCCCTGCGACGTGTCAAGAGGGCTGGAGCGGTCCTGGGAGCTGCGGCTGACAGTGTGATGGATGGTTTTCCCGTTGGAGGATTTCAGGTTGTGGGCTGGCAGGGGGGATAACGTCTTTGGGGGCTGCGGTTGGGAATTAAATTTATTACAAAAATATATATATATATTAACTTGCAGGGGGGTTTTCAGTGCAGTAGGGCAATGCCTTCCCGTAGGGGCCGGCAGGGAAGGGTCAGGATGCCTGGCGGGGGGGGGGGGGGGGGGGGGCGGGCTGCGGTGGATAGGGCGTCCCCTCCACCTGCGGCTGTAGAGGAGGGTCTCTGGCAAGGCAGGCATTGTTGTGGGGAAAAGTGGTCAGGTTGGCGGTGGGCTTGCAGGTAGGGACACTGCCTGCACCAGGAGGGCCAGGACAAGAGGGGGGAGGGCAGTAGCCATGCCGGGTAGGGGGAGTCCTATCCGGGGGGGTCAGGGAGATGGGGGTGGGCCGCGTTCTGGCAGGGCCGGGCTTCAAGAGCAAGAGAGGGGGTCCGGTGCGTCATCAGTCACCGGTAATGCAATTCCTAGACAGGGGACGGGTGTTGGTGGGGTCAAAGGGTTGTGGGAATGCGGGGGGACAAGGTATGGGTGGGCATGGGCCTTTTGGGGGGGACGAGGTGTTTGGGGTTGGGGGCTGGGTCGCGCCGTGGCATGGGGCCCTTAATGTCGGAGGACAGGGATTTCCTTTCCCTATGGGCTGGGCGGGAGCGCAAGGAGGTGTTAGGATGCCTGGTTCCCCTGCGGCATGGGAGCACTGGATGGGGGGAGGGCAAGGTTCATCCAGGGCGGAGTGGTTGGGGGCGTGGCAACACTCATGGCCTTCTGATGTCCCCCCCCCCCTTCCTTCTCTTTTTTGCCTTCACAGGATTCGGTAACAGCTCAAGCTGCAGGGCAAGGATGAGGACTTCAGAGGGCAGTGGTGAATATGGAGGGAGGATCACCATCAGGGCACCTGCGGAGGCCTGAGGCCAGCATGGCAGACGATGGAGGGATGCAGTCGAGGGATGCAGGGATCTGCGAGCCGATGACCCTTCCGAGGGAGGTGCAGGCTAGGGACACGACAGCAGCAGGTGAGTTACAGGCTCAGCAAGGGGATGGGGCTGAACAGGTTAGCGCACGGGAAGGTGTGAGGGCTAAGGCGAAAAAGAAGAGGCATTCGCGCAGGCGGTGGCATGTTCTGAGTCTTCCTCTTCCTCTGCTTCCAGCTCCTCACCCTCTTCGTCGGGAACGGAGTGTGCAGGGCAGGGGGTTTGCAGGGCTCATGCAGGGCCCACGGGGGGAAAGGGCACTCCTACATTGGCATCGTTCTCCGAGTTATGGGAAGGGGTGCCGAGAAATCTGCATCGGAAAATCAGGAAGCGGCGGTACATAGATATTTTCCATTTATTGGAGGGCAGGAAGCGATCAGGCGATAATAAGAAGAAGCAAAAGGAGGATGAGAAGGCGGGTCGGATTAGAAAGGTGTCACACAACGTGGTAAATTGGGCAAGAGCATTTTTACGGTTGGCAAGTGTTTGGGGTCAGCAGTCTCCGGAGGATTACGGAATGTTGTTGGCATACGCAGACTCAATTTTGGAGGCGGCACAGACACATGAAGGGTGGGCGTGGTTGAACTAAGATGAACAGTTTTGGGATAAGATGGAGGAGAGTAAAGTATTGACATGGGAAACCCAGGATATTAATTTATGGCTGATGCAGATGTCGGTTAGGGCGGGTTCCGGGGGCAGAGGTGGGAGGTGGGGTGAAAGGTTGGGGGGGGGGACACGGCGGGATTAGGTCACTGCTTTCGTGCAGTGGGGAGAAGCCCCCAGCAGAAAGCGGGGAGAGGAGGCACAGGGGACATATGTTGGCGATTCAATAAGTCTTCGTGCCCGTTTCCCGATTGTAAGTTCCGACACGCCTGCTCGGTCTACAATGGGGGACACCCCACAATTAAATGCATTAAGAAAGGGACCTCTGGCGGGCCCGTCCAGGCTCCCAAGTAATGAGGACGTGTTGACGTTGGCTCCCACTCCGATTCGTTGGGAGGTGATAAGAGCCTGGTTGTGATGCTATCCAAGGAGGAAGGACAGGGAGGTTTTGGAAGAGGGGTTCCAGTTTGGCTTTACTATACTGGTGCAGGGGACCGTGGTTGGGAAGACAGCGCGCAATTCCCCTTCGGTGCGGCGTTTTGCAGCCGTGGTCTGTGATAAGTTGGCAGTGGAGTTGAACTTAGGTAGAATTGCGGGCCCTTTCGCGGAGCAGTCCCTCGCAAATCTAGTGGTTTCTCTGCTGGGGGTAGTACCTAAGAAAGAGCCGGGGAAGTTTTGTTTGATTCACAACTTGTCATTTCCGTTAGGGGCTTCGGTGAATGATCACATATCGAGGGAATTGTGCGCTGTTCGTTACGCTTCATTTGATGAGGCTGTTGAGTTGGTTCAACAATGTGGCCTAGGAGCTTGGATGGCAAAGGTGGACATTGAGTCTGCGTTTTGAATCTGCATTTTGTTTGCTCCCAGTGCATCCGACAGCTTTTCACTTGTTAGGTTTTTGCTTTGAAGATGAGTTTTACATGGACAAATGCATGCCTATGGGGTGCTCTGTTTCTTGCGCTTATTTTGAGAAGTTCAGTTCATTTTTGCATTGAGCATTGGTGCAAGAAGTCGGTTGTGTGGGTGTGGTTCACTATCTGGATGATTTCTTTTTTGTCTGTGCGGCGCAGTCATATGAGTGCCAGCGGTTGTTGCGGGGATTCATGGACATGTCGAGCGAATGGGGTCTGCCTTTGGCTGCTGGTAAGACAGAAGGTCCGGCTACAAGAATCACTTTTTTGGGGGTAGAGCTTGATTCGCTGGAAATGGTTGCTCATTTCCCAATGGACAAGGTAGTGAAGTTGCGAGTGTTGGTGGCTAACAGGTTGGCTTCCGCCAAGTTAACTTTGCGAGAGATGCAAGTATTGATTGGCTCCCTGAATTTTGCGTGCAGAGTCATCTTGATGGGCCGTGTGTTTTTGCGACAGTTGGCATCATCTACAGCTGGGGTAAGGAAGCCACATCATCAAATCAAAATGTCAAGAATTATGAGGGCGGATTTGAGAGTTTGGGACGATTTCTTGGAAGGCTTTAACGGGGTGTCGGTCATAAGGGAGCCAGAGATGTCTAGCGTTGACTTGCAGCTATACACGGATGTGGCTGGCAGTGCGGGCCTAGGCATTTATTTCGGGGGAGCTTGGTGTGCTGCTTGATGGCCGCCGTCGTGGCGTGTCTCTGGTTTATCGAACAATATTACGTTCTTGTAACTGTTTCCTATGTTGGTAGTGCTGCGGTTGTGGCCCGACAAGCTCCAGAATCGTAAGGTTGTTTGGTGGTGTGATAACGAGGCGGTGATCTCTGTGGTGAACCATTATGCTCCACGTTGTGCACGAGTGGCTGTGTTGATGAGGGAAATAGTGTTGGCGTGTTTGAGGTTGAATGTGTTTGTGAAGGCCAAGTATATACCAGAATGTACTAATAGAATTGCTGATGCGCTTTCTTGTTTCAAGTGGGAGCTGTTCCGAACCTTGGCACCAGAGGCGGACACTAAGGGATTGGCGGTGCCCGAGCAATTATGGCAGGTTGGCCAGAGGAGATGGTGAATCTGCTGCGAAATTCTGTGTCTGCGGCGACTTGGACGGCATATCAGAGAGGGTGTGACAAGGTGGTCGAGTTTCTGGAGTCCTGAGGTTGGCAGCCCGGTATCCCCTCTGACAGATTACTGGGTCAATACATAGTTTATGCAAAGGAAAAAGGGGTTTCCAGGTTGTCGGTACGTGGTCACCTAGCTGGCTTCACCTTTTTTGCGGGAGCAGCAGGATGTGGCTACTTGACTCCAGGTTTCTTGGCACGTAGATTGCTACACGGATGGGAGCGAACCTCTCCAACTCCCGTCGATACCAGGCTGCCAGTTACGCACAAGTTGCTCATCCAGCTTTGGACGGTGTTGCCCAGGATAGCAGCGTAGCCTTACGAAGCTACACTTTTCAGGGCAGATTTTTGTCTGGCTTTTTTCGGCGCCTTTTGGATGGGGGAGAAGGTGGCGAATTGGGGCCGTTCCATAGGTAGTGGTGGCCTATGGAGTGGGCAGATGCAGTTCGGAGAGGGGCAGCTGAGGGTAAGGCTGGCCAGATCAAAAACTGACCAGCTGGGTAAAGGATTTGGGTTGTCCTGAAGGAGGTGGTTTCCCTTCCCACATGCCCCATGGCTGCGTTGAAAGAGTACTTGTCGGTATGCCCGGTTTTGGGTGGGTTAATTTTTCTACATGAGGATTCTCACTGGTTGACGCGTTTCCAAGTTGCTGCAGAACTACGAATGGTCCTGCAGCACGTGGGCGAGGATCCTCACCGATTTGCGCCGTATTCATTCTGTATCGGAGCGGCAACCAGTGCAGCCGTGGCGGGGTTGGCGGATGTGGAGATACAGCGTATTGGCAGATGGCGTTCTAAGGCCTTTTTGGGTTATGTGCGTCTATGAGTGGGGTGGTAGCTATCCAGCTGGCTAACTTCTTCTTTCTCTTTCAGATATTGGGTGGTGTCCTCATGGCTGTTGGATGATCGGACATTCATTTGTTCATTGGGCGGGCCTGCAGGCAGCCGAATGGCCATTGGGGATTAATTTGGGTCTCGACCCGGAAGTGATGTCCGTCCTATGGCTGGGTGAATGTGGTCTGCGTTGGCCGCAGCTCTTACCTTTGCTTCGGCACCATCGGCGGGTGAGGAAGGAGCCTTCAGTTATTCTGCTGCACTTGGGTGGTAATGACCTGGTCTCATGGACTTGTAAACAGTTGATTAGAGCGGTAAAGAGGGACTTGGCAGAGGTTCTGATTATGATTCAAGATGTTATTTTGTTATGGTCGGATATCATTCCAAGGCCTGCCTGCCAACACCAGCAGCGCTGGTTGCATGGCCTGGCAAAGATCAATCGGCAGATTGGTTGTTGGGTATGCGACCACGCGGGATACCAAATATTGCACTCTTGGGTGGAAGTGGATTGCGGGGGGTTGTATCGGCAGGATGGGGTGCATTTATCGCCCGTGGGGATGGACTTTCTGCTTAATGATTGGCAGGAGGCTTTGGAGTGTATTGTGCAGTGGGAGGCTCACTGGTCACAGCTCGGTCTTGGGGGGGCGGCACAGGGACATTAAAGTCTCCTGCACCTGGTGGCAGGATCCTGGAGGTTTCCGGGTCCGGAGCCTTAAACTGTAATTGGGGCGGGGGTCGGTTGCCCCCAACCCGGATAACCCCTGGCCGGCTTTTGCTAATAATATGGCGAGGCCGGGTAAAAGGGGGGGAGGGGATGAAGTTTGCCGCTGGCCCAGCCGCGGCGGAAGTGGAATGAGGCCACCTTGCTAATAGTATGGCAGGTGGAGGCTCTTTTCGCTGGTTGGTTTATTAAGAAGGTTATCTTGTAACGGAAAATGTTATGGACGTTATGATTGTTAATAAAGCTGTGACCAGTTGATTCCCAAATTGTGTCAGTTGTATTTTGTGGTAGGGGGTAAGGAGTTTCGAAGGGGCTAGTGAGACATGGGGGTCAGAGGAGTTGGGGGGAAATGGGGGGTGTGGGAGAGGGTGGGGAATGTAGTGAGCACTGGGTCCGCCTGCCTCGGTTATTACGAGGCTGCGGGGCAGGGTCCCCGATGGCCGATCGTAACCGGGCACGCGGCCCAGTGCGGGGACCCTGTGCATAGCTGGCGGCATGGTCGTGGCGTCGGGGGGCATCTTTCAAACCCATTGGCTCTCCTTTGAGTGATGACTGGGAGAACCAGTGGGTGGAGATTGAGCCTGGGGCAGCGTGGGGAGACGCGCGGGTGTTCTTGGTCTTCAGCGGCAGGGGAGGAAGGGTGGAGGTGCTGGCTGCCCACCCTCCCGCCCTCTTTTTGTTTTGGGTGGTGGGTAAATAAGAATGGGTTGTCGCAGATGGCGGGGGTGGCTGGATCCAGGAGGTTTCTGGGTCCGGAGCCTTAAACTGTAATTGGGGCGGGGGTCGGTTGCCCCCAACCCGGATAACCCCTGGCCGGCTTTTGCTAATAATATGGCGAGGCTGGGTAAAAAGGAGGGGATGAGGTTTGCCGCTGGCCCAGCCGTGGCGGAAGTGGAAAGAGGCCACCTTGCTAATAGTATGGTGGGTGGAGGCTTGTTTCGCTGGTTGGTTTATTAAGAAGGTTATCTTGTAATGGAAAATGTTATGGACGTTATGATTGTTAATAAAGCTGTGACCAGTTGATTCCCAAATTGTGTCAGTTGTATTTTGTGGTAGGGGGTAAGGAGTTTCAAAGGGGCTAGTGAGGCATGGGGGGCAGAGGAGGCGGGGGGGGGGAAGGGGGGGGGGGGAATGTGGTGAGCACCAGGTCCGCCTGCCTCGGTTACTATTTGATAAACTGAAGAGTAGCAAATCACCTTGACCGGATGCTATATACCCAAGGGTGTTAAAAGAACTGAAATATCAGATTGCAGACCTACTATTAGTAATCTGTGAACTTTCATTAAAATCATTTGTAATACCAGAAGACTGCTGAATAGCCAATGGGTTCCAGGGGTGATCCGGGAAACTACAGGCTGGTGAGCCTAACATCAGTACCAGGCAAAATTGTAGAAACCATTATAAAGAACAAAATTACTGAACATGTAGATAGTCATGGTTTAATGGGAGAAAGCCAACATGGCTTTAGCAAAGGAAGGTCTTGTCTTACTAATCTGTTATTTTTTTTGAAGGTGTGAATAAATAGGTAGAGAAAGGTGAGCTGGTCAATATAGAGTATCTGAATTTTCAGAAAGCCTTTGCCAAGACTCTAGGTAAAATTAAAAAGTCATGGGATAGGAGGCAGTGTACTATTGTGGATCAGAAACTGGTTAAAAGATAGAAGGCAGAGAGCAGGGCTAAATGGCCAATTTTCTCAATGGAGTAAAGTAAATAGTGGAGTACCCAGGGATCTGTGCTGGACCCTCTGCTTTTTAACATATATAAATGACCTGCAAATGGGAATAATGAGTGAGGTAGTCAAATTTGCATATGACACAAAATTATTCAAGAGGATTGTGAAAAATTGCAACAGAACCTTGATAAACTGGAAGACTAGATGTTCAAATGGCAGATGAAATTTAATGTGGACAAGTGCAAAGTTATGCACCTAGGAAAGAAGAACCCAAACTATGGTTACACGATTCAAGGTTTCACATTACAAACCACCACCCAGGAAAAAGATTTAAACATCATTGTGGATAATATGTTGAAATCCTCCGCCCAGAGTACAGCAGCAGCCAAGAAGGCAAATAAAATGCTAGGAATCATAACGAAAGGAATGGAGCATAAAACAAAGGATATTATAATGCCTCTGTATCATTTCATGGTGGGACCACACTTTGAATATTGTGTGCAATTCTGGTCGCCATATCTTAGAAAGGATATAGCTGAATTAGAAAAGATACAGAGAAGAGCCACCAAAATGGTAAAGGGGATGGAAGGATACCTGTATGAACAGAGGCTTAAAAGGTTAGGGCTTTTCAACCTGGAAAAGAGACGGCTAAGGGAAGACATGATAGAAGTCTATAAATTAATAAATGTAGTGGAGTGAGTAAACGTAGATTGATTCTTTACACCATCAAAAAGCAGAAAGACTAGAGGACATGCAATGAAGCTACAGTATAACCCTTTTGAGACTAGTAAGAGAAAATATATTTTCACTCAACGTGTAATTAAACTCTGGAATTCATTACCGAAGAATGTAGTAAAAGCTGTTAGTGTAGCTGGATTTAAAAAAGGTTTGGACAATTTCCTGGAGGAAAAGTCCATAAACCATTATTAAAGAGGACCCAGGTAATCCACTACTTGCCCCAATACAAACATTATGAAAGCTGTGCATCATTTTGGGAAACTGCTAGATACTTGTGATCTGGATTGGCCACTGTAGGAAAAAGGATACTGGGCTTGATGGACCTTGATCTGACCCAGTATGGTATTTCTTAGGTTCTTATGAGTGGTCATTGACAACACAACATGCATGTCATGTTGAACATCTAATCAATTGCGATTTTTTGTTTTGATGGTTACAAGTGTTGAAAATCCTGATTCACAAAGATGTGTTGTTGCAAATGGAATTAAAGCTTTCATTGCTCGCTTCACAAGGTGAGGATAGGCTTTTCTGAAGGAACACCAGAATTTTCCAGGGCTTTTTAAGTTAAACTCCAACTGTAGTAAGTTTTTTGTCCTAAGATAAATTTGTTCATCCTTGGCTAGGTCTACATCTTCAATAAAGTTTATTTAAGAAAGAAAAGGATTGTGGATGTATGGCTCCTCTTTAATGTCATCAAAATAGAAATTACTTTTGAACGATTTTGGAAGTGTTTCCAGGTGTTCGCTGATTTCTCTCTTCAAAGAAATTTCAGAGAATTTTGTATCATAACCAGGGCCGGATTTACCTATACGCCATGTATGCCATGGCGTAGGGCCCACAGCTGGCAAGGGCCCACAAAAATAGAACAAATTAGCTTTTTTTTTAAATAATTAAGACTGGGCTGTGGGCTGATGGGGGCTGTCTGGTAATGGGCTATGGGGGGGCTAGGACTGGAAATGGGCTGGGGGGGTTAAGACTGGAGGTGGGCTGATGGGGTTAGGACTGGTAATGGGCTGTTGGGGGGGTTTAGAACTGGAAATGGGCTTTGGGGGGGTTAAGAATGGTAATTGGGTTTGGGGGGGTTAAGACTGGTAATGTGCTGTGGGCTGATGGGGGCTGTCTGGTAATGGGCTATGGGGGGGGCTAGGACTGGAAATGGGCTGGGGGGGTTAAGACTGGAGGTGGGCTGATGGGGTTAGGACTGGTAATGGGCTGTGGGCTGATGGGGGGGGGGTTAGGACTGGCAATGGGCTATGGGGGGCTGACTGCAAATGGGTTGATGGGGTTAGGACTGGAAGTGGGCTGATGGGGTGTTAGGACTGGTAATGGGTTATAGGGGGGGCTTAAACTGAAAATGGGGTGATGGGGGGTTAGGACTGTAAGTGGGTTGATGGGGGGCTAGGACTGGTATTGGGTTGGGGGGTTGCTAGGACTGGAAATGGGCTGATGGGTGGCTAGGACTGGAAATGGGCTGATGCAGGGACTAGAAGGGAATGGATGCTGGGTGAGGCTGGAACTAGAAGGGAGCTGATGTTGGGGGAGGATTAGAATGGGATGGGGCTGGAAGAGTAAAATGGAGAAGGGAAAAATATTTTGTGTGGGAGGGATAAAAAATCTACAATTGGCCGGGTATTGGGAGAGTAAGTGGGGATTGAGGATGGAGGGGTAAAATTTGAGTGGATGAAATAGGAATGAGGAAAGAGCAAAAGGAGAAAGATGAGTATGTTAAAGCAGATGTAGAGAGAGAATGGAAAAAAACTAGGAGAGAAGAAAGGACAAATGGACAGCAGACGATGGAGAGTTAGCAGAAGACACGAAGAAACCAGAAGAAAGTGGCTGGAGCAATTGCAGCTGAAAAAAATGCACAAAAGGTAGGAAAATATCTCTTTATTTGAATTTATTAATTGGAATATGTCAGCTCTGGTAAATGTGCATCATTAACGTCTGCGCTTTGTTTAGTACAAGAGCAAATTAATGTATAGTTTTATTTCTACAGTGTTGTACATTCCAAGTTTGGCTTTTGGGATTCCCAGTTTAATTATCGTCTTCCTGTTTCTAAATTGTGATTACTTGTTTGGTGATGGTCTATGTTCTGCATGTGTAACTGAGCTGAGGTGTTCTGTTTATATAATTCCTATTTGACATTGCCACTTGTTCTCTTTCCCCAGTAGGTCATGTATTGTTGTTCTCTGAAATGTATTGGTTTAATATTTGCAGTGTTGCCTTTTGATTGGTAGAGTATGATGCTTTGTGAGTCCTGGTAGTGCTGTTAGGATACGGCGGGTTTGCTATGGGTTCTAAATGGGCAGTGTTTGTAGTAGTTCCTAATGTGTCTGGCAGTTGGCACTGGATTATAGTAATGTAGAAATCTTTTAGTCTTTCTTTATCCATACACTCATTAAGAGGCACATTTACTAAAAGTTAGTATATGGTAACATTATGCAAATATTTATGCAAATGAGGCCCCTTATGCAAATGAGGCCCCGCACCCCCCTTGGGCCGCCCCTGCTGGGGGCCCACAATTTTTGTTGGCGTAGGGCCTCACTCAAGGTAAATCCGGCCCTGATCTTAACTCCATCTGGTAAAGCACTTCTTCCAGCATTTAAAAGTTTGCAAGGATGTCGGCCTCTATTCTCTTCTTCCATAGCAGCAGCTTAGTCAAGAAAGCTTATATTTTTCAGTAATATTCATAATGGTGATTTCAGGATCCTGAATTGAAAGATCTATCGCATTCATATGGTTAAAAACATTTTCCAGGTAAGCCAGCCATAGATAAAATTCTTTCAAAACTGTTCCAAGAATGGCTTTTCCTTTTCTTTCAGAAAAATGAAACTTCTGCCCTTAGTTTGAACAAGTGTTTCAAGAATTGTCCTCTTGAAAGCCAGTGAACATCTGTGTGGTAGAGAAGCACTTCATATTTTGCTCCCATTTCCTGACAAAATCTTTTGAAAATGATGATTCAGAGACCTGCTCCTTATAAGGTTGAAGACTTTTATGGTTGTTGACAAACTTCTTTCAGGGTTGTTGGAAGAGTCTTTGTTGACCGTGCATGTGTGTGTAAAAAAGCAATGTGTGACGATGACGTGAGGAGGAGCTTCCTTTTTCACTAAAGTAGAAAAACTAGATGTATTATCATGTATCGCAGAGGTTCCATCTGTGCAAAGAGTATGATGCTTTTCTTTCCAATCAAAATTTTGTTTGGCAAAACCTTTTTACCATTTCCAAAACGTTGACGTCCTTTGTAGTTTCCAAGAGGGACTCACAAAATAAGCATTCTTCTTTGATGGTTTCAGCATGCATATCGCAAACAAAAACAAGGAGCTGACTACATTGAGAGATGTCTGAATTTCATTCAGTTGCGTATTGAAGGGAAATGTGAGGCTGCCAATTCTTTGATGACCTGCTTCAAAATGTTAAAAGAAACATTGACTATTCTAGAACATATCACATCATTTGACAAGGGAGCCGCTTCCAGTTTTTTCCTCTGTTCCAGTCCACAAACCAGCTTGACCATTTCCAATGCATGTGGTTTTACTGGAGTCTCTCCAGTTATGTAGAGATTCTTTTGTTTGGCAGTTTGGTAAGTAACTTTTATAGGATGTTTCAAGAAAAGGTTATTGTGAAATAACAAATCCAAGTTTAGGAAGTGCCCCAGTATTTTTAAATTGAGCTTTGTTCTCAGGAAAAAGTCCCGCATCTTTAGATGCATTTTTTGGATGGACAGATGTGGGGCACTCTGTCAGATTTGTTGGCTTCATATTTCTGCTCACAAGAAGTTTTCTGTACACAAAGCATTGTGGCTTTGTGTCCCATCATGTTCATTAATGCAAGTGGGAAAATGATACATAGTCTTCATCATACATCCTTTTCCTAAAAGTTTCAACTTAAATAGGGTCTGCATAAAAATATAAAACTTGCCTGATCTATACTCATAGCACGTGCACCTATCTGTGTTAGAAAAGGCCATACAGTCTTACGAAGAGTTAAAAATTCTTATTTGCAAAACTTCAACAAAGAATGAAAATGACTCACCTCCTTCTGTGTATTGATCAACAAGTAATTATAGATAGGGGATACTGGAAAGCAACATAGATGTCTGAGTCACCAATGTGAGAATATGCAAGTTCACCAATTGGTGGATGAATAACTCTTGGGGCAGAGTTGCTTGATAGTTGGCCAACAAAATCGCACGAGCATCTGTGGACATAAAGACTGCGATCATATGCGATCTAGTGGCAGGTCTAATACCGGCCATAAAAAGTAGCGATGAGCATAAATAATATTTAGAGATATCTGTAGCAACTGTAATGTGATATGAAAATATCTGTGATATCTATTGGTGACAAAGTACTACTACTACTATTGAGCAATTGTATAGCGCTACAAGACGTATGCAGCGCTGCACAACTCACCGGTACTGTTAATACCACTGTGGTTTGTTGGTTGTGTTCATAATTGAAGGAAATGCTAAATTTCAGTTAAAGGTCGGTGAAAATAAGATGTAAATTTTTTCCTATCCAAGTTCACGGATCCCCTGAAATCTATCACGGACCCCAGGCTAAGAACTCCTGTTCTAGCAGGATAAAAGATGTACAAGGATTCAATTTCCTTCTCGTGTGATTTTAAATTAAGGAGACTTGTGCAAGTACTCCTTTCTTCCAGGCTGATTTGCGCATTCTGTACTCCATCTTCCTTAATCATGCCAAAAGTGATCACTGTGTGTAACTGTATGCTTGCTTCAATGAATTTCCTTTTCTATGCAGCTGCAGCTCCATAAACCCCCAAAACTCATGTTTCACTGCAAAATCTAAGCCTGGCAAGTCTCTCACACTCTAGAGCCCTATGTTGGGCATCATTTTTTGTAGTCTCTTGGCCCCAGGAAACCTATTACTGTCTGGGGCATACTACAAAATCAGATCCCTTGTCTCCTGATGCCTCCATTCAAATCTGATAGGTTGATGCAGAAAAATGCACTAGGTTTTGCACATATTTTAGCCTGACTTTTGCAAACAATTTTGTGCAACACCAATGCAGAAAGCTTACTGGGCACAAAGGCTCGAAGAGACAGCAATGCCCAGTACATTTAAATTTATGGTAATGAAGCAATTAGCTATTCAGCGTAAATGCAGAGAAGTGCACAGAAGGCTAAGCTAAATGCTGGGGTGGGCATTTTTGGTGGCAGTGGCCAGTCTGAGTAAAGTGGCTGGTTATCGCTGCTTTAAATTAAACCCGGGTATTCAATGCTGGGGTCATATCCAGCCACTGGCATTGACTATCCTGGTTGGACAGATTGCGATTTTGTAATCCGGTCATTGGCAATATTCGATCACTGGCTGGATTGCAAAACTGGCATAACTCAGCTGTCCTAACTTTAGCCGGTTAGGCTTAACTGACCAGAACTCTATATCGCCACTGACTGGATAAGCCCTGGCACCGCCCCCCTACTCCATCCCCGGGGTGCTTAGTGTTGGGGCCTTTAAACCTGGTATGAGGGGAGATTCCACTGTTTAGCCCCTCTGAATATCCCGCTGAGCACAGTTTAA
Organism: Ichthyophis bannanicus; assembly: GCA_033557465.1. Taxonomy (NCBI): domain Eukaryota; kingdom Metazoa; phylum Chordata; class Amphibia; order Gymnophiona; family Ichthyophiidae; genus Ichthyophis; species Ichthyophis bannanicus. The sequence continues at coordinate 1,263,273,609 of CM066031.1, read as the reverse complement.
CCAGTGGGGCACTCTGCTAACCTGTTAGACTGCTTTGAAAATGCCCCACTGTGATTTTAACGTAAGGTCTGAGGAGGCGTAAAAGGTGAGCTCATAGGTCTCTGGTCAGCGCTGGTGAGGAATTTATGCCTGTTTCTTCTCTGTCTTACATAAGAACATAAGAACATAAGATATGCCATACTGGGTCAGACCAAGGTCCATCAAGCCCAGTATTCTGTTTCCAACAGTGGCCAATCTAGGTCATAGGTACCTAGCAGTTTCCCCAAGGGACACAGGTTCCACAATGCTTGTATTGGTTCAAGCATTGATATCCTGGGTCCCTTCTTAATAATGGTTTATGGACCTTTCCTCCAGGAACTTGTCCAAACCTTTTTTAAACCCAGCTACAATAACAGCCTTTACTACATCCTCCGGTAACAAATTCCAGAGTTTTATTACACGTTGAGTGAAAAAATATTTTCTTTTATTAGTCTTAAATAATTTACCCTGCAGCTTCATTGCATGTCCCCTAGTCTTTCTATATTCTGATAAGGTAAACAATTGATCTACGTTTACCTGTTCCACTCCGTTCATTAATTTATAGACTTCTATCATATCTCCCCTCAGCCGTCTCTTTTCCAGGTTAAAGAGCCCTAACCTTTTTAGCCTTTCTTCATAGGAGTATCCTTCCATCCCCTTTACCATTTTGGTGGCTCTTCTCTGAACCTTTTCTAAAATCGCTATATCCTTTTTAAGATACGGCAACCAGAATTGCACACAATATTCAAGGTGCGGTCTCACCATGGAACGATATAGAGGCATTATAATATCTTTTGTTTTATTTTCCATTCCCTTCCTTATCATACCTAGAATTCTATTTGCTCTCTTGGCTGCCGCTGCACACTGGGCCGAGGGTTTTAACATGGTATCCACAATGACGCCTAAATCTTTTTCCTGGGTGGTGGTTCCTAATGTGGAACCTTGCATCGTGTAACCATAGTTTGGGTTGTTCTTCCCTAGGTGCATAACCTTGCATTTGTCCACATTAAATTTCATCCGCCATTTTGATGCCCAGTCTTCCAATTTATCAAGATCCTCTTGCAATTTTCCACAATCCTCTTGGGTTTTAACAACTTTAAATAGTTTTGTGTCATCTGCAAATTTGATAGCCTCACTCGTTATTCTACTTTCCAGGTCATTTATGAATATGTCAAAAAGCAGCGGACTCAGCACAGATCCCTGGGGTACACCACTATTCACCTTTCTCCTTTGGGAAAATTGGCCATTTAGCCCTACCCTCTGCTTTCTATCTTTTAACCAGTTCCTGATCCACAATAGTCCACTGCCTCCTATCCCATGACTCTTTAGTTTTGCCAAAAGTCTCTGATGAGGGACCTTGTCAAAGGCTTTCTGAAAGTCCAGATACACAATATCAACCGACTCACCTTTGTCCACCTGATTATTCACTCCTTCAAAAAAACATAACAGATTAGTAAGACAAGATCTTCCTTGTCTAAAGCCATGTTGGCTGTCTCCCATTAGGTCATGACTATCTACATGCTGAGTAATTTTATTCTTTATGATGGTTTCTACCATTTTTCCCGGTACTGATGTCAGCCTTACCGGTCTGTAGTTTCCCGGATCACCCCTGGAACCCTTTTTAAAAATTGGTGTTACATTGGCGATCCTCCAATCTTCAGGTATTAGAGATGATTTTAATGATAGTTCACAGATTACTAATAGCAGGTGTGCAATCTCATATTTCAGTTCTTTCAACACCTTTGGATGTATACCATCCGGCCCAGGTGATTTGCTACTCTTCAGTTTATCTAATAGTTGTAATACATCTTCCCGATGTATCAATATTTCCTTCAATTCTTCCGCACCTTTAAATACCACTTCAGTCATGGGTAACATCCCTACATCTTCCTCAGTAAAGACCAAAGCAAAGAATTCATTCAATCTTTCTGCTATCGCCTTGTCGCCTCTTAGTGCTCCTTTAACCCCTTTATCATCTTCAGTATACAGCATCTGCAACTTTTTCTGGAAAAAAGCAGCAGGGGTGCCCTATGTGTGCGCCTATTTTGCCTAATGTTTGGGCTGGCCCTGCACATAAGCATCAATATTATTCAGCACAGAAATCTGCACAGTATAATATTGATTTTTACGCACTGCATATCATTCCAGCACATACGCACCAGTACCAAATAGTTTTATTATGCGCAAGATTATAGGTGCTACTAGTGCAGACCCATGTGTTTATAGTATATTGGTATTTGACATACTGCCTTTGGCACACATACAAGGTGGTTTACAAAAATGAAATTGTTAAGAAGCTCATAAGGGAACTACAGTATTTGATAGTAAAGAAGAGAACAGTAGAGAGTAGTAAGCAGAAACAGGAGGCAACAGCACGTTATTCCTAGTAGGCTAGCCCGACCCTATCTAGCCTGCTCTCTTTGTTTAGTACCGAGTTTTGCACACAACTTATTATTTGCATGCTGTTTGGGTACAGCATCAGATGGCATGTTAATCCTGCTAGGCTAGCTCAGCCCCTCTGGGCTGCTCTCCTTGTTTAGTACCGAGTTTTGCACACGACTTATTTGCATGCTTTCGTTACAGCATCAGAGAACAAAATGCTGGCATTATGCTTGCTTTAGGATAACGTGCTGAGACACGAGTGCAAGGTTTCTACGTCGGTCCATGAGACGGATTCATCAAGCAGGGGAGAATGGAAATCCTTCAGGGTCATAGGCATCATTTTATCTCTATCTCAGTAACTCCATTAGAGTCCTTTTTGGGGTTTTCCAATAGCATCTTTACTCACAGTGAGATAGGCATGTTTCTCCATTGACAGTCTCTGTTAATCTCTGTTTTTTTATTAAGTACAAGCCCCTTATTTTTACATCTGTGTCTGTGATCTTTTTTTAGATCAGATTTTTCAGGCTGTAGGTGTCTCCTGACTGTTGGACAACTTGCATTCCTTCCCATGGGATTCTCTTCAACATGCAACACCTCACACTTGATTTTCTGTAACACTGTACCTCTCTGCTGCAGTTTTCTCATCTGTGAAGACAAGTTCTGAAAACACTCTTTGTCCCCTTCAAGTCAGGCTCCTAGTTGGGGCCATCTCTCCTTCACTCACACATCTGTCTATTGAGCAAAAATCTTCAAACTTCATTAGAGAGGTGGGAAACCAAAACTCTGTCTGTAACAAGCTTCATGCTTCCCACAGCTCAGAATCCAGAGGAGGCTCTTCCATAGGACAAAGACATACAACCAAAACAGCATCACAGGACTATACCCTCCTCTAGGGGTCTCTAGTTACGGTAAATAGATTGGGTGGGCATGTAAATGACTTATATAAAACTTTTGAAGTCCACACTTGGCACCTAATGTATGCATCTCCTTATCAAACTACCCCATAATGACCCTGAAACAAAACAGAAACTTCCATGCGCATCCCTAGGATATTGTATTGCAGCAATTATTCCTAGCATGGCTTTTATACTTTTCTCAACCTGCTGTACAATGTGCTCAGATCTCTTCTAATACCTTTTGCTTTCCAGCCTCTGACGCCCTTCTGGAATGAGGTGGAGGTATTTATCTAGTTGATAATCTTTATTTGTCTGTATGTACTGTCATGAGGCACAAGGATCAGAGCCCATGGAGACAGGGACTATACCTCAGAATGAATACACTTTTGACATTTCAGAGGAAAACAGGGAGAAGGGTTGGCATAGAAACCCTAAACAAATGATGTCACACAGTGCTAGGGAACGCCCGAGCCAAGTGCTAACCCATGACTCATTAGGAGAGGGGAAGCAGCTGATGGGGGGCGGAGCCCAAGCAAACGGAAAAGGCAACACATTTAAAAATCCTCTAGTTAGGAGAGAGGGGAGGGGTGAAGAACAGGAGAGAGAGAAGGAGTTGATCAAGAAGGAGAGAACAGTGTGGAAGGGCAAGAGAAGGGAAGGGAATCCCCATCTTATCCAGGAAAGCTCATCTGGAGAAGGGAGCTGTGAGAGCCACGCTGACTCCAGGAATCAGGCAGTTCCATGCTGTGGAAAGCAGTACACGGCTGGTCAGTGCACTGAGGAACTCCATTCTCCTGAAGGCAAGGAATATTATTTTAAACCCCTGAGAAGACAGTCTCAGCCTTCTAATACCAAATATACTGAAAGGAAAACTTGTTTCCCTGAAGCTGAGTTTCTGCCTATGAGAAAGCCCATGCAAAGCAAAAGGGAAAAGTTTTACCGTGAGCCGTATTGCAGCCAAGGGAGGTCTCTGGACAAGCAGTTGCTGGAAGGTAGGAAAATACTTCCAAATAGCATAGCAGAAGATTTTGATCAAAACCCTTGTACATACCAGGAGCTGTGTGAAAGAGCCAACCGTGATTCTTATGCTAAACACCTAAGCTCCTCTAGGCTGTTGGGGGATGGGAACACTTTACCCTTCACAGAGGAAGTGATTGAGCAGGGGGAAGAGTTCACCCCACAGGAAGCTGAGGACGACGTGAATGGGATGCAGTGTGAGTTTTACCAAGCTCCAGGACACAGAGGTTTACATGGACTGTACGTACACGATGTCAGACAGCATACAATCTTTATGCTAGCATTGCTATAACACTGCTATATGAGAGAAAACAGTCCAAAGAATGTTTGGAGGTTTAAACTGTTTTCTGTACCTTATTTTTCTGTTACCTTAAAGAAGCTGAAGATAAGTGTTGCCTAAGTTTGATTACTCTTTTTGTTTCATTGTACCAGAAGTATGGACTTTATGTTGCTGTATTTTCAAGGTTAAATTCCAACCCTGGGAAGGGAATAAATCCCATTTATACCTTACCATTTTGTGCACAACTATTTTCTTCATTGAGCTAAAGGACTACAATACCCAGGAGGCTTTGCCAAGCCTCAAATTAGTGGTTCATAGTCTTAAGAAGAACATCACCCCGCTCACCTTACCCATGCTAAGGCCTCTGGGAGTGAGAGGCGGTGACATATCTGGTGTAGTTTATGACACCGCCCGCCCCTTAACCTTGAGGGTTAAGGAGGGGTTGCCTTGTAATGCCCTTGAGGCAGTTAGTTGTAGTTGTGTTATGCTTCGAGCAGTAAGGCTGGCAAGAGTTATTTATTTACATGAGGTTTATTTTTTTCATGTGGCTCATATTGCCATTGTGCAGTTCAAAAGAAGATTACAGACGGTGCAGAAGTTTAAACCAAATAAACAGGATTAACTGAAACTTTGCCTAACTGGCTTTAAATGCTGTATTTCTTCACATTCCTTTCATGTGCTTTTAACATACAGGCTTATAACAGAAAAGTCCTTCACTAATGATGCTCAGGTTCTGTCAATCACTAGTAGTGCTCTAATTCAGTTTTCCTCCACAAGCTTTCCTGTGTCGGTCAAAGTTGAGTGTCACTGTTATATTACTTCATATACCAGCACAATCCTCTCTCTGCTTAATTGCCTCTATCAATTAAACAGGTAGAACAGTCCATCAACATCTCATCATCATCAGCAGGGGAAAACATAGAATTATGAACAGAGTTTTCTTCCTTACAGCCAGTAACTGGAACACTGTGGTTAAAACTCTTCTTCTGTTCTAAAAATTCCTGGAACTCCTTAAGAAGTGATTCAGCATGTAACTTTTCTTCATTGAGCTGTCTTCCTGTCCCCTCGGTGAATAGGTATTGACTGAGCCTATCTATCTCAGGCTCCTTATCAGGTTTGTTTGCATTTGGAAAACAAACATGTGCTGGGCTCCCGTTAGCTCCCCAGCCTTCCCTACACGTGGGTGCTGTGCATTCAAACTTAGCAGTGCTAGGAGAATATTTAAAAGCTTTTATATCAGCCCTGTCCTGGCTAGGTGACTCAGCTAGTTTAAAGATTAATTATTGTCATTCAAAGCTTCTCTTTTCTGACACCAGCTGCCACCATCTTGACTGGCTCTGCTTTTAAAAGTAGAACATAGACTTTCTGGCTTTAGAGCATAAACTCCTCTTTCTCTGGGTACCTTATACAGGAGCTTCTCTCTTGGAGGATTCTTTATCCTTCTGCCTTTGTTTCCCAGCTCTGCCTGGTCCTGTAGCCTTGGGTTTCTCAGCGTTCTAGAAGAGCCCTGCCTCCAGCAGTCTCTTTCCTCCTCTGAATGCTGCTCCAAGCTATCTTCCAGCTGCAGACTGTTAGGGAAATTATCCCAGCAAGGGAACCTCCGTTGCTCTCTTGTCTTCTCTCTCTGGATCTCTTCTTGGATCCCTCCTTGGATCTCCGTCTGGATCTGCGTCTGCCTTTTACTTCCTGATTCCTGTGTATTTAACCAGGTGCTTCTAGCCTGCACTGCCCGCCTCCCCTTGGGGCGTGCCCAATCACAAGCCTTCCTACTCTCCTCCCTCGAGGTGAGCTGTTTTGCCTGATTGAAACTGTGTTTTTTTCTTTCTGCAGAGAAATCCCTGCTTTCTCCTGCAGTACCGGCTTCTACCACCGGCTGCTCACTTGTATCCATCTGTTCCTGAGGAGCTACTGTGTCACAGATCCCCCCCCTTAAGATATCACGGGCTGGCTTTATTTTAACAGCACAGCTCGTGATACCACTTATGGACTCTGGGCCGTTACACTGTACTTGAGACTGTTGTCTGGGAGAGCCTATTGTGGCTATCTGGGCTAAGGCTACCCTGTCGTGCCATGGCTTTAGAAGGTTAACGTGGTAAACCTGCCTGCGGCCTTTCCTATTTTCTACTAAATAAGAAACAGGTCCCACTGAACGTATCACCCTACAAGGGCCCTTCCAATGGCTTTCAAATTTGGGTTCTATACCTGACACCATCACAATGACTTTCTCCCCTATATTTAACTGACGCTGTTTGGTGTTTCTATCGTAGTAGGATTTTTGTTTAGCCTGACTACGTTTTAAATTTTCCTCGGCTACCTGTGAAGTTCGGCGCAGCCGCTTCTTTAAATCTTTAAGAAATTCGGGCACCCCTACTTCCCTGGGATCCAGCTCCACCCATTGTTCTTTTAGGATGTCTAAAATGCCGCGGGGTGACCGGCCATATAGCAGCTCATATGGTGCCGTTCCTAATGACGCTTGTTTCCTTTCACGGCACGCGTAAAGGACAAAGGGAAGCATGGTATCCCAATTGTCAATGTCCCCCTCTAGACTCCTACGTAACATCCTCTTAATCGTTTGATTTTGTCTTTCGACTAAACCGTTAGTTTGGGGATGGTACGCTGCTCCTTTAATGTGGGTAATGCCAAAGGCATCCCACACTTGCCCTAAGTATTTCGAGAGGAAATTGCTCCCCCTGTCGGTGAGCACTTCCTTCGGGAAACCTATCTCACAAAATAGCTTAATAAGTTCTACAGCTATTACTTTGGCTGATGTGCTCCGTAGTGGCATGGCCCACGGAGATCTTGTAGCGCGATCTACTATCACTAGAATATAGCGGAATCCTCTTGGAGTCTTAGCTAGAGGTCCAACTATGTCTATCCCTATCCTTTGGACGGGCTCTTTAATCACAGGAGATGGAATCATTGGGACCACCCTGGGATGGGCTGCAGAGACTCTTTGACAAGTGGGGCAAGCCTCACAGAATTTTGCCGTCTCCTTAAATATACCCGGCCAGTAAAAGTTAGTGAGGATCTGGTCAAGGGTCCCCTGGCTGCCCTTATGTCCCCCAACCGGATGATCGTGTGCTAGTCGTAACACTATATTTTTGAAAGTGGTGGGAACCACTAACTGCTTCCTAGTGTCTCCTGAAAACGGATTTTTACACTCCCTATAGAGTAGGCCATCAGTGAGCAAAAACCTAGGCAGGGTATCCCTAGTATTCTGGGCCCACTTAAATGCCTGGGTAATGGCAGGGTCTGCCTGCTGCTCATGCGGAAACGAGGGAAACTTGTTCATCAGTTCCTCGGGCACCCATGGCAGCTCTTGCCCAGCCTGTACCTCCGCCTTATTCCTTGAACGCACTTGCTTCTCTTTACGCTTTTCAGCTTTTTCCTTTTTGTCTTTAGGACTTGGAGTCTCTATTAAAGCATCCTCAAAAGGAAGAATTTCTCCAAGATTCTCTGTGGGGTCTTCCTCCTTCTCTGGGGGTTCCTCCTTACTTTCTAAGGGTTCCTCCTTATCCTCTGAGGCTGCGGATTGGGCCCTCGTGGAGACCATCACTCCTTTCTCATGCAACCCTCGCTTTATCTCTTGGAAAAACTGAGGCCAATCCCTGCCTAAGATGACAGCGTGAGGAAGACCTGGGATGACTGCTAGTGGGATAGTCCTACGTGTGCCTAACCCTTTTATGTGTAATTTGTACACTGGGTATGAGGAGGTTCCACCATGTACGCACCTTATTTTCACAGAAGTAACAGGCTGAATCACTTCTCCCCCTTGCTTGGCCTCTATCTCATGCCACAACTCCTTCGAGAGCATACTCAACTCCGCCCCGGAGTCCAGCAACGCCTGGGCAGTGATTCCCTGTACTTCTATGGACAGAAGAAAACCTTGCCTGTCTCTTATAGCATTGCTAGCTATTAATGCAGTTTTTACATGACATTGTCTTTGCAAATGCCCTTGCTGACCACATTTATAACAGGTTTTCATATCTTTCCCTCCTTTCCATAAAGGCATGCATATTTTCACAGGACTGCTCTCATCCCTTCGTGCCTTTTTTGATCTGCACCCCTGCCACTCCTGGGAAGTAGAGCCACCTCTCTGGCCTGTAATCTCGGCCTCAATATACCTTTCCGAGAGTGCTACTGCCTCCTGAGGGGTTTTGCAGTTCTGTAATATCAGAAAAGTATGGATACTACTAGGAAGTGCATTCATATACTGTTCTAGTATTAGATCATTCACAATAGATTCCACAGTTTTACCTTCTGGATTTAACCACTTGGTAAGTAGACTGTGTATCCGATGGCACAGAGATTTTGGAGTCTCACCGGGCTTTAATCTCACACTCCTTAGGCGAGTGCGATAAGCTACCGGAGTGAGTCCCAATCTCTCCCTGATTGCTCTTTTAATTTCCTCATAGCTTCCCGCTAAAGCAGCTGGCATGGCACGGTAGGCAGCTAGCGCCTCCCCTGTAAGGGACGCTGCCAACCTTAGCGGCCAGTGCTCCTTAGGCCACAAACTAAGCTGTGCAACCCTTTCAAAGCTGGTTAAGTAATCATCTACGTCATCTTTATCTGTGAGTTGTCCAAAATTGAACAGAGTTCCTGGTTGTATGCTAACATGGTGTAAATTGTCTGTTAGAGTGGAACCTGTTACGGGAGCTGGAACAGGCGCTGGCTTCTTCTCCCGGAGCATCTCCTCCATCAGCTCTAGCAGAGGTTTTTGCTGCTCCTGGAAGCTGGCGTTAGCCCTCGCCTGAGCCTCCAAAGACATGTCTCTCTGGTGCTCCAACTGCGTTGCCATCCAAGTAAAGACCTCTTTGGCCTCTAACGCCATCTTGGAACCTGGAAAAAGAGAAACACACAGACCCAAGTGCGATATCACTGGAACAAAGTTTTCCTTTCCCTTTTGAAAGTATACTTTTTTTTTTTTTTCCCCCAGTCACCACTAGGAGACCTCCCCTGGCCCCGGTATCCTCGGTACCCCGGGTGGATACCCTTTACCTGGCTCAGGAGTTATATAGGCGTGTCAGCAATGAAGTTCAGCCTCCTGCAATCCCCTTCCACTGCTGGGCTCGGCAGCACCTCTGCTGGGCTCTTCTGGAAGTCTGTGGTTGCAGCTCCTGCTATGGCCACTCCTTGCGTCTGCAGAAATCTTTAAATCCTCAATACTACGCCACTCTTATGACACCGCCCGCCCCTTAACCTTGAGGGTTAAGGAGGGGTTGCCTTGTAATGCCCTTGAGGCAGTTAGTTGTAGTTGTGTTATGCTTCGAGCAGTAAGGCTGGCAAGAGTTATTTATTTACATGAGGTTTATTTTTTTCATGTGGCTCATATTGCCATTGTGCAGTTCAAAAGAAGATTACAGACGGTGCAGAAGTTTAAACCAAATAAACAGGATTAACTGAAAACTTTGCCTAACTGGCTTTAAATGCTGTATTTCTTCACATTCCTTTCATGTGCTTTTAACATACAGGCTTATAACAGAAAAGTCCTTCACTAATGATGCTCAGGTTCTGTCAATCACTAGTAGTGCTCTAATTCAGTTTTCCTCCACAAGCTTTCCTGTGTCGGTCAAAGTTGAGTGTCACTGTTATATTACTTCATATACCAGCACAATCCTCTCTCTGCTTAATTGCCTCTATCAATTAAACAGGTAGAACAGTCCATCAACATCTCATCATCATCAGCAGGGGAAAACATAGAATTATGAACAGAGTTTTCTTCCTTACAGCCAGTAACTGGAACACTGTGGTTAAAACTCTTCTTCTGTTCTAAAAATTCCTGGAACTCCTTAAGAAGTGATTCAGCATGTAACTTTTCTTCATTGAGCTGTCTTCCTGTCCCCTCGGTGAATAGGTATTGACTGAGCCTATCTATCTCAGGCTCCTTATCAGGTTTGTTTGCATTTGGAAAACAAACATGTGCTGGGCTCCCGTTAGCTCCCCAGCCTTCCCTACACGTGGGTGCTGTGCATTCAAACTTAGCAGTGCTAGGAGAATATTTAAAAGCTTTTATATCAGCCCTGTCCTGGCTAGGTGACTCAGCTAGTTTAAAAGAATAATTATTGTCATTCAAAGCTTCTCTTTTCTGACACCAGCTGCCACCATCTTGACTGGCTCTGCTTTTAAAAGTAGAACATAGACTTTCTGGCTTTAGAGCATAAACTCCTCTTTCTCTGGGTACCTTATACAGGAGCTTCTCTCTCTTGGAGGATTCTTTATCCTTCTGCCTTTGTTCCCCAGCTCTGCCTGGTCCTGTAGCCTTGGGTTTCTCAGCGTTCTAGAAGAGCCCTGCCTCCAGCAGTCTCTTTCCTCCTCTGAATGCTGCTCCAAGCTATCTTCCAGCTGCAGACTGTTAGGGAAATTATCCCAGCAAGGGAACCTCCGTTGCTCTCTTGTCTTCTCTCTCTGGATCTCTCCTTGGATCTCCGTCTGGATCTGCGTCTGCCTTTTACTTCCTGGTTCCTGTGTATTTAACCAGGTGCTTCTAGCCTGCACTGCCCGCCTCCCCTTGGGGCGTGCCCAATCACAAGCCTTCCTACTCTCCTCCCTCGAGGTGAGCTGTTTTGCCTGATTGAAACTGTGTTTTTTTTCTTTCTGCAGAGAAATCCCCGCTTTCTCCTGCAGTACCGGCTTCTACCACCGGCTGCTCACTTGTATCCATCTGTTCCTGAGGAGCTACTGTGTCACAAGTTTTTCGGATTTTGACCTGGAGAAAAACGCAGCAAGAAAACTACGGCTCCAGAAGACCATAGAGAAGCAAGTTGGCAAAACAGACGGCTCGTGAAGCAAGAAAGACACAGTGACTTTTCCTGAAAGCTGACCTCTACACGAAGCCTCAGGTAACGTCACCTAGGCATAAGCGTGGGAGGATTGTGCAGGAAAGGGGGCGCTGTGGGGCAAAAGAAAAAGGGGAGCCGCACTTGGTTTTTTTCTTTTTCTCTTCTTTTGCTACAGGTGCAGATAAGGAGAGATGGAAGCCAGAGACGTTATGCATTGGATGCAACAGCAGTGGGACAGGCAGCTGGAATTAGCGAAGCACCTCCAGGAGCAGAACGCTATCCTAATGAGGGAGCAACAGAAGCCCCTGGTGGACGCTATGCAGGTGCTGCTGAGCAAGTCGCAGGAACAACTGACTGAGGACCCCATGGTTATACCTGGGGCAGGACTAAACGCAAGTCATGTTTTTTCTCTAGGACAATTAAGTCCCAATGATAATATAGACGATTTCATTGATGCGTTCGAACGTATTGGGGAGCACTAAAATGGCCTAGTGAGCAATGGGCAACCCGATTTGCGGTCTCACTTACAGGTGAAGCCCTATCGGCCTACAAGGCCATGCCAGCCACCCTTGCCGCTAACTATAATGAAATTAAAAAAGCGGTAAAAGATAGGTTGGGGCTCACTACCTCTCACTACAGGAGGCTGTTTAGAGAAGCCCGCCTGAAAGCACAGGAGACCCCAAAAGCGTTGCAGCAACGGTTAAAAAACTTAGCCTGGAAGTGGTTAACTCCAGAGATAAAAACTTTGGAAACTATATTAGACACAGTAGTGTTGGAACAATTTATCCAAGCTGTGCCTAATGAAATGAGGACATACCTCATGTTGCAAAACTGTCAGTCCACAGAGGAAGCAGCTATGCTGGCTGACCGATTTTTGGAGGCTCAGATAGCTGACCCCTCAGGGTTTGGGGTAATGCAGGCTGCAGGTTTGGCAACTGGTAAAAGGGGAAAGGATCCCAAAGAAAAATTGTATACCATGCAAAGTGTAAAGGCTAATAATGATGGTGATGTTTTTGTATATAGGGGAAAATGTTACCTGTGTGGAAAAGCGGGGCATTTCAAGAGGGATTGTGCTAAGCGAACTGTCCTCATATCTGAATTGGACAAGCCATCGCCGGAGGGATTCCTGCTGCACGCTCAGGTGGAGGGGGTAGAGACCTTGGCACTGCTCGACTGGGGGCCGACCAGAGCATGATTTCCTCCAGGCTCTGGGAGGCCATCAAGAGGCATCGTTCGTCGCCCCCGAGTCAAGCAGAGAGCCAGGTCAGGGTAAAGTGCATACATGGTGCATTTACATTTTATCCTCTGCAGAATCTCACTATAACCGCCCTCAGTATGGAGTTAATAATGCCCGTAGCTGTGATTTCCACACTACCTAGGGATCTTATTTTAGGCAGGGATTGGCCACCCTTTTACAAAGGACTAGCAGTAGGTTTAAATGCCCGCACTGGTCTAGTCTCCACTAGATCGCAAGCCGGAACCTCAGGGATGGGAGCGACATCAGCTGGGGACAGGAAGCAGCTTAGGGAGGAGCTAGTATCCCAAGAGGAGGGGTTGGATGAGGAAGAAGTGAATATTCTCCCTGCACATGATGATTTAGTACATGAACCCGGTAGGCAGGGTAGAAAAGCCAAGGCTAAGAGACGCCACGAGAGACAGTCTAGGTCCCGAGGCAGGTCCGAGTTGGAGGCAGGAGCGAGCTTACCATGGGTACCCGCTGAACTAGTGAATAAGTTCCCTTCTTTCCCTGCTGAGCAGCGGGCTGACCCAGCGCTCAAGAGAGCCTTCGAATGGGCCCGGGAAACCCGGCCTACGTTGCCTAGGTTCTTCCTAGAAAATGAAATTTTATATAGGGAAAGCTTGGACCCCTACACCGAAGCAGTTAGGAAACAGCTGGTAGTGCCGACGGCGTTTAAGGCTACAGTCCTGCGCCTCGCACATGACCACCCTATAGGAAGCCATAAGGGCATCCAGGGCACCCTGGACCAAATATTAGGTCGCTTCTATTGGCCAGGAGTGTTCAAAGAAACTAGGCAGTACTGTGAGTCATGTGCTCCATGTCAAAGTGTGACGGCTTTAAGGCCAAAGGCCGTACCTTTAATACCAACCCCCACTATAGCGGTGCCTATGAGTCGAATAGGTATGGACATGGTAGGCCCTATGACCCGAACACCCAGGGGTTTCCAGTACCTACTGGTAATAGTTGATTATGCCACCCGATTCCCCTGGGCTATTCCCCTAAGGAACACCTCTGCGAGGATTATAGCCCAGGAGCTCGTAAAACTATTTTGTATGGTGGGATTTCCCAGGGAGGTGCTCACGGATCAGGGCAACAACTTTTTGTCTAAACATTTGTCCACCGTATGGGAAGCTTTTGGTATAAAGCATATCCGAACTTCAGCGTACCACCCCCAAACGAATGGTTTGGTAGAGCGTACGAATCAGACCATCAAACAAATGCTTTGGAGATGCCTAAAAAAGGGGGAGATAGCGGACTGGGATACCCTGCTCCCGTTCGTGTTATACGCGTGCAGAGAACGCGTACAAATCTCTTTAAAAGCATCACCCTATGAGCTCATGTTCGGTAAGTCCCCTAGGGGAATATTAGATATATTACACGAACAGTGGGTGGAACCAGACACTTCAGAAGTAGAAGTACCTCAATTCCTAAAAGGTCTGAGGGAACGGTTAGAAAAGACGGCGAAGGCCGCAAGGGAGAATTTACAGGCCAGCAAACAAAAGCAAAAACAATATTATGACAGGGGCAAGAAGCCCAGAACGTTAACAATAGGTGATAAGGTGATCATCCAAGTGGCAGACCCTGGCCCAAAGTTTGAAGCCCATTGGAAAGGCCCCTGCACGGTTGTGGAAAGGGTAGGGCCAGTCTCTTATAAGGTAGAGAATGCAAAAGGTCGCCAGCAGGTGTATCACCTGAATCTTTTAAAACCTTGGAAGGAGAGATCCGCCACCGCCAGTATGGCGTACGTGGAGCAGCGATACAGATCCAACACCTGGATTACGCGCTGTCCGACGAAAAGTCCGGCAGCACGTAATATTTTAAGGCGGGGGATCTGTCATGAGGCACAAGGATCAGAGCCCATGGAGACAGGGACTATACCTCAGAATGAATACACTTTTGACATTTCAGAGGAAAACAGGGAGAAGGGTTGGCATAGAAACCCTAAACAAATGATGTCACACAGTGCTAGGGAACGCCCGAGCCAAGTGCTAACCCATGACTCATTAGGAGAGGGGAAGCAGCTGATGGGGGCGGAGCCCAAGCAAACGGAAAAGGCAACACATTTAAAAATCCTCTAGTTAGGAGAGAGGGGAGGGGTGAAGAACAGGAGAGAGAGAAGGAGTTGATCAAGAAGGAGAGAACAGTGTGGAAGGGCAAGAGAAGGGAAGGGAATCCCCATCTTATCCAGGAAAGCTCATCTGGAGAAGGGAGCTGTGAGAGCCACGCTGACTCCAGGAATCAGGCAGTTCCATGCTGTGGAAAGCAGTACACGGCTGGTCAGTGCACTGAGGAACTCCATTCTCCTGAAGGCAAGGAATATTATTTTAAACCCCTGAGAAGACAGTCTCAGCCACTGTTCCCTCTAAGCTGTGCGCGTGTGCGCGCGCACACACCTCGCCGAGCGAGCGCACATACTTTAAAACAGAGCGCACAAAAATTACGGCTCTGATTCTGATAGAAAACAACACAGACGTCTTAAAATTTAAAAGTTATGATTGTAATTACTAGAAATTTCCCGCTTCATTTAGTAATCGTCTATTTTCATTTAATTTGATTAAAATCAATGTGGTGTACATACTGTATTCTGACGTGTAGTCAAATTTTAAAGTATATAACTCAGAGTGTCATTATGTGGCGCACAAAAATGTAACCTTCCTTCAAAATCTGCACACAGCTGATATTTTATGCGCACACAGCCTACAGAAAATTAGAGGGAACATTGGTCTCAGCCTTCTAATACCAAATATACTGAAAGGAAAACTTGTTTTCCTGAAGCTGAGTTTCTGCCTGTGAGAAAGCCCAGGCAAAGCAAAAGGGAAAAGTTTTACCGTGAGCCGTATTGCAGCCAAGGGAGGTCTCTGGACAAGCAGTTGCTGGAAGGTAGGAAAATACTTCCAAATAGCATAGCAGAAGATTTTGATTAAAACCCTTGTACGTACCAGGAGCTGTGTGAAAGAGCCAACCGTGATTCTTATGCTAAACACCTAAGCTCCTCTAGGCTGTTGGGGGATGGGAACACTTTACCCTTCACAGAGGAAGTGATTGAGCAGGGGGAAGAGTTCACCCCACAGGAAGCTGAGGACGACGTGAATGGGATGCAGTGTGAGTTTTACCAAGCTCCAGACACAGAGGTTTACATGGACTGTACGTACACAATGTCAGACAGCATACAATCTTTATGCTAGCATTGCTATAACACTGCTATACGAGAGAAAACAGTCCAAAGAATGTTTGGAGGTTTAAACTGTTTTCTGTACCTTATTTTTCTGTTACCTTAAAGAAGCTGAAGATAAGCGTTGCCTAAGTTTGATTACTCTTTTTGTTTCATTGTACCAGAAGTATGGACTTTATGTTGCTGTATTTTCAAGGTTAAATTCCAACCCTGGGAAGGGAATAAATCCCATTTATACCTTACCATTTTGTGCACAACTATTTTCTTCATTGAGCTAAAGGACTACAATACCCAGGAGGCTTTGCCAAGCCTCAAATTAGTGGTTCATAGTCTTAAGAAGAACATCACCCCGCTCACCTTACCCACGCTAAGGCCTCTGGGAGTGAGAGGCGGTGACAGTACTCAACTTCACAATATAATGCCGTAAATACTAATGTCATTATTTTAATCTTAATGTGCCAAACAATTGGCAGTCAGTGTAAGGCACACAGACTGGGGGCAATATGATGAAAGCACCAAGGTCCCCTGAGTAAACAGGTGGCAGCATTTTGAACTGCCTGTAATAAGTTTTTCTAAGTTCTTAATGAGGAGATGGGCAGCCCGACACACACATAATTGAAATAATCAAGATTAGAAATAACGAGTGCTAAGAGTGCTGTTCTAAAATATTTGTAAGTCAGATACATCGTCAGCTAAAGCAAAACATGTAGTTTAAAAAAGGAGCTGTGTACAATTGCCTTAATGTGAGAATGCAATGATAAAGAGGAATCCATTATGACAGCGAAGTTACGCACTTAAGACCGAACAGAAATAGCCAGGGCCGGATTTACCTTGAGTGAAGCCCTACGCCAACAAAAATTGTGGGCCCCCAGAAAAGATAAAAAGGAGCACGCCGGATCAGCTGCGCGCTGTTGGCCCTGACGTCATAATTAAACTGGGAATCCCAAAAGCCAAACTTGGAATGTACAACACTGTAGAAATAAAACTATACATTAATTTGCTCTTGTACTAAACAAAGCGCAGACGTTAATGATGCACATTTACCAGAGCTGACATATTCCAATTAATAAATTCAAAATAAAGAGATATTTTTCTACCTTTTGTGCATTTTTTTTCAGCTGCAATTGCTCCAGCCACTTTCTTCTGGTTTCTTCGTGTCAGCCCAACTCCAGTCTTAACCCCCCCAGCCCATTTCCAGTCCCAGCCCCCCCCATCGGCTCAAGTAAACTTTAATAAAAAAAAATAAAACGCTGGCCGCTGCCGTTGCTGCCGCAGCAGTATGGACTGTCCCGCGGGGCCCCCTCTGCCCGGCTGAGCCCCTCCGTACCGGCTTTGAGAGGCGCGAAGGGAGAGTGTCTCCCTCGCGTCTCTGTTAAGCCCGCAGGGGCAGATGGGTCCCTCACGTCTCTGTTAAGCCCGCAGGGGCAGATGGGTCCCTCACGTCTCTGTTAAGCCCGCAGGGGCAGATGGGAATCCCATCTGCCCCTGCGGGCTTAACAGAGACACGAGGGAGACACTCTCCCTTCGCGCCTCTCAAAGCCGGCACGGAGGGGCTCAGCCGGGCAGAGGGGGCCCCGCGGGACAGTCCATGCTGCCGCGGCAGCAGAGGGGGCCCCGCGGGACAGTCCATGCTGCCGCGGCAGCAGCCAGTGGTTTTTTTTTAAAATTTAATTTAAAAAAAGCTAACAATTTGTTCAATTTTTGTGGGCCCTTGCCAGCTGTGGGCCCTACGCCACGGCGTAGTTGGCGTATAGGTAAATCCGGCCCTGGAAATAGCACAGCCATCCACATGATGGGGAAATGGAAGCATACCTAAGAACAATCATTATGATACCTATCATTTATTTTATACTTAAAGCATTTTTATTAACAAATGAGTCAAAAACAAGTCCATCAGAACATGATATCCAAGAAGCTAGCCATAGGAACCCAAACCAAAAAGGTGGCTATAAACACATCAAATCCTTCAAGTTTTCATAATAATTCTCCCCACCAGTCTCCAGTCAAGGATACAGGCACATTGCCTACAGACTTGGTGGTTTCTGATGCCCCACAGGTTGACTCACATACAGGTGAAAGACCATCCAGTTTCCACCCATCCTTTCCCTGGCTCCTCTTCACCTCCACCAGGGCACACTCTCATCCCACCAGGATACTGTGTCTGGCCACTGGTGTACTGTGGGTTTCCAACACCCAAAGGCCAATGCTAACATTTTCAGCCCCATGCCACACCTCCTCTGGCCTTTTGCCCCCTTCTCTGGTGGTCCAATCCCAGCTGACAGAAGAAGAGCACAGCTGGCAGTGCAGAAGGCTCGGTACTTCTCTAACTTTCCCTTCCTGTCACTGCTTCCTCTCCTGCCCATGCGCTTCACAGCTCAGATCTGCTGTCTGATCTACCTGATGCTCTGCAGATTTCTACTGCACACTGGGAGAGATGCTAGTGAGAGGAAGAAGGCGTTAGGGAAACACCTGGACTGTCGTGCCATCAACTCGTCACCTCCTGTCAACTGGAATTGGGTGGCAGAGTGCCAGGAAGAAACCAGAGTGATGGGTGAGAAAAGAGGTGTGCCACAGGGCTCTGACCTTCGTCCAGTTTTTAACATTTTTGTTAGTGATATTGCGGAAGGGTTGTTGGGTAAGGTTTACCCCTTTACGGATGATACCAACATCTGCAATAGAATAGACACCCAGGAAGAAGTAGATAACATGAGGAGGGATCTAGCAAAGCTTGAAGAATGGTCACAAATTTGGCAGCTGAGATTTAACACTAAAAATGCAAAAATCCAAGGGAGCAGTACAGTATAGGTGATAAAGTACTTCCGTCCACAAAAGAAGAGTGGAAACTGGTCATGATTGTTTCTGATGATCTTATGTTGGCTAAACAGGTAGAAAAGGCAACAATGAAAGCCAGAAGGATGCTTGGGTGCATAGGGAGAGGAATGACAGGCAGGAAGAAGGAGGTGATAGTGCCTCTCTATAAGTCTTGGAGTATTGTGTGCAATTATTGAGACCACACCTTCAAAAGGATATACACAGCATGGAGTCAGTGCAGAGGATGTCTACCAAAATAGTCACTGGGCTTCATTGAAGGACAGACTAGATAGGTCATGTGGTCTTTTTCTGTCGTCATATTTCTATGTTTCTATTATAAGGCATATGCGGACAGACTTAATGATCTCAATATGTATACTTTGGAGAAAAGGCGGGAGGGAGGAGATATAACAACATAAGAAATGCCATACTGGATCAGACCATCAAGCCCAATATCCTGTTTCCAACAGTAGCCAGTGGCCAATCAAGGTCACAAGTACCTAGCAGGTTCCTAAAAAGGCACACAGGTTCCATAATGCACGTCTCAGAGCAAGCAATGTATTTCCTGGGTCCTCTTTAATAATGGTTTATGGACCTTTCCTCCAGAAACTTCTCCAAACCTTTTTTAAACCCAGCTTCACTAACAGCTTTTACTACATCCTCCGGTAACGAATTCCAGAGTTTGATTACACATTGAGTGCCAAAATATTTTCTCTTATTAGTCCTAAATGCGTTATGTTGTAGCTTCATTGCCTGTCCACTAGTCTTTCTACTTTTTGATGGTGTAAACGACTGATCTATGTTTACTCGTTCCATTCTATTCATTTATTTATAGATCTCTATCATGTCTCCCCTCAGCCGTCTATTTTCCAAGTTGAAAAGCCCTAACATTTTAAGCCTTTCCTCACAGGGTTATCCTTCCATCTCCTTTACTATTTTGGTGGTTTGTCTCTGTACCTTTTCTAATTCTGCTATATCCTTTTTAAGATATGGTGATGAGAATTGTACACAATATTCAAGATGTGGTCACGCCATGGTACGATACACAGACATTATAATATTCTTGGTTTTATTCTCCATTCCTTTCCTTATGATTCCTAGAATTCTATTTGCTTTTTTGGCCACCACTGCACACTTGGAGGAGGGCTTCTACATATTTTCCATGATGACACTTAAATCGTTTTCCTCAGTGGTGGTTCCTAATGTGGAACCTTGAATCGTGTAACCATAGTTTGGGTTGTTCTTTCCTAGGTGCATAACTTTGCACTTGTCCATATTAAATTTGATCTGCCATTTGAACATCCAGTCTTCCAATTTATCAAGGTCCTCTTGCAGTATTTCACAATCCTCTTGGGTTTTAACAACTTTGAATAATTTTGTGTCATCTGTGAATTTGATCACCTCACTTGTTATTCCCATTTCCAGATCATTTATGAATATGTTAAACAGAGGTGGGTTCAGCACAGAACCCTGGGGTACTCCACTATTTACCTTTCTCCATTGAGAAAATTGGCCATTTAGCCCTACTCTCTGTTTTCTATCTTTTAACTAGTTCCTGATCTACAATATTACACTGCCTCTGTTCCCATGACTTTTTAATTTGGCCAAGAGTTTCTCATGAGGGACCTTATCAAAGGCTTTCTGAAAATCCAGATATGCTATGGGGGTTATTCCGAAATGCAAATAGGCTTTCTGGACATGGGGGATAGACGTTTTCCTTGTGAAAATGTCTACACCCATATTCCTAAAACATGCAGCCCTGCACATACATGGCGCAAAAACGGGGATCTCAGAACGTGGATGGGAGGGGCATAATGGGGGTATGGAAAGCCGCAGAGATGTAGAAAGCATATTCAGGAAAGGCCCATGTATGTCCTGAGTGTTTCCCATGACACCTACCAGCGTTATCGTGGAATAAGGCCAGAACTTAGAAAAATGTCTGCTCTGATCTTCAACATGTCCCATATAGATGAATGACTGTTACACATATTTATTTTTATTAGAGTCTCTTTTATACCGCGCTATTCAGCATCAGTGCGGTTTACAATGAACAATAAAGTACACATTTCCGATGGTACTTTGTGTTTACAGTTGAACAGGTAATGCAACTTGGATAACAGGGTAACTATTTACAATTTAAGACATAATTGGGAACTCTTTTGACTTCAGTCAAGGGGGTTCTGAGAGGCTTGTGAGGATGGTGCAGCGTCCACATTGGCTTCTGGGTAAAACTGGAGGAAGAGGTGAAGTTTGTGATAAGGAAGCTTATCATAGCTCAGGAAGGAGCTATAGTAAAGGTGAAGTGACTCTGAACAAGCAATCTGTCAGTTCTGGTAGAAATAAGAAAACAGAATTTTTCCATAAAAGACTACCAGTCCCAGAATGCACCAGGTTTCCAACAGCCATTAGAGGAGCTGAAGTGGGGAAACATGTGTTCAATCAAGAGGGCTATGAGGTAATCCCCAAGCACTCATCTCAAAGGGCAGGGCCTGATTCAGCACAGCTGCGCTGTGCTAGGGTGGAGCACTCATCTAAGCAGAATAAAGGTAGAGTTTATTCTACAGAGAATCATCCTCAGTGTCTTGATCAGCTTGGATATCCTCATCTTGGACAGCTTCATCATCTGGAGGATCATCAGAAGCAGAAGCCAGAGCGGACGGACAGAGAGGGCAAGAAACCCTTTGGAAGAAAGAAGAAAAAAGCTTTTGGGAGGTCTAAAGGAGTCCAGAGCAGTACGTATACTGGAAGGCATTCCAAAGGCAAGCTTACACCATTGGACTGGGGAAAGCCAGAGGAATGGTGCTGCAGAGCTAGGAATCTCCAGACGGTACCTGTGAGGGAGACGGCTGCACGTGGAAGGGACCCTAAGACCCGTGCCAGAAGGTATGTGAAGAGAGATCCAGTGTCCAGGGATCTGGATTGGAAGGCTGGACATAAGAACTGGACTACATACTGGCCAGGCTATTTAGAGAGGAACTCTAACAGCAATGGAAGCTCAGGTAGGAACATTGATCTATGCCCTAGCTATACCCTTGAAAGACAGCAGGGAAACAAGTATTCTCCTGAGAGTGCTCCATTGAAAAATTCCTCTGTGCCAATCCATGATTTTGAACCCATGATTGTTGAAGAAGGGGGAGAGGTGGTAGATACAGGCTGTGAATACATGGACTGCTCTCTGTCTAAACTCCTTTGGTAATTTACTGTTACAAAGTACAACAACCATCACAAAGAAATACTTGTTCTTTAATCTACTCAGAAAAGCTCCCAAGTAGGATTTTGAGCCACGCAGTAGAAAGCAAGCCAGCTAAGGGGTTTCAGCTGGGTAACTGCTAGCAATTGAGCCTTACCTAATTGCTTGTGAGCTCTGAGGAAATCACTTCTGAGTCTATGTGTGAAGATATAAGAAGTTAACCTGAAAAGAACAGTTTTTCCCTACTTTGTGGGGTTTGCTTGTTGTTTGATGCACTGCTAAGAAAATATTAGCTAGAGCCTACAGAAAAGACCAGTTTGTTACCAACCAGGTCTTTATTCTTTTGCTTTGATTGCCTGACAAGTTCAGCTGTTGTTTTCCTGATTTTGTTTTTCTAAGTTTAACACTGAAAGCAAGTATCCTGTTTTATGTGCTACCAAGCATATCTGTGTTGGGAGAAATAACCCCATAAATAAATATCTTATTGGCTTTACACTCAAGCACAACTAATTATTGTGAGCGGCTGTGTCTGGTGTGAATGAACTGCATTTCCCACAATCCCTTGCAAATCATATTGATATATGCCTTTGTCAAGACTGTGAACATTCTCACCCAGGCATCCGTCTGACAAGTTTTAAGGCCTTTCTGAACTGAAATAAGTCCTGGATTGATCGGATGCCATGAGGGAGGCTGTTCCAGTACCTTGGTGCGCAGAAATAGTAGGCCCTGCCTACTGTTGCCTTGGTGCATTGTGTTATTAATTTTGGGACTACTAGGGTGTTAAGTGTTACTGACCTTCTGTCCCTATTGAGAGGAGTTGTCTGGATTAGTTCAGTCAATGATGCCGACGAAAGCCCTTTAATAACCTTGAAGGTAAGTAGTAAGGTCTTGTAAGTGATTCTACCTTGTATCGGGAGCCAGTGGAGATGTTTTAGAATGGGTGTGACATGGTCTTTCCTAGAAGCGCCATGTAGAACTCTTGCTGCGGCATTCATTGCAAGTTGAAGTGGATTTAAGGTGGCTTGAGGGAGACCTTGCAGGATTGAATTTGCATAATCAAAATGCGGTATGATTAGTGCCTGATAGATGGTTCTGAAATCGTTAGGTGCAAGCAGGGATCTTAGATGTCTAAGGGATTGGATTTTATGGTATACCGCTCTTACAATGTTTCCTATGTGCGCCTTCATATCCAAGTGCTGGTCTAAGGTCACGCCAAGGTATCTGATAGTGGGCTTGGTCTGGAGATCTGCATCCTTCACTTTTATGAAAGACGGATCAGTGAAGTTTCGATTCCTTGTAATAAATAAAACCTCCGTTTTCTTGTGTTGGATCCTAAGGTTTTGGGATTGCAGCCAGTTAGAAACTTCATTTATGCAGTTTGTTATAGGTGTGAGGTTGGGTTTCTCTGTTGCAAAAGATGTATATGTATTGAACTGATGTATCTGCTGTCTGGGAGGGCAAAAGATGTAGTTGTAAAGAACAGAATGCACAGGTGAGGGACATTTGTATGGCTAGGGAACAATAAAACACACTCTTACCGAAATATAAAGCACCGCAATAGTCTTTATTCTGGCTATGATAAAATTTGCTATTTGTGCTAAAGGGGCTATTCTAGACTTCTCTAATAATTCCAGTGTTCAGAAAAATGTGAATGTAGATGTAGGGATGGTATGTGAGGTAGTATGGAGCAGAATTGTGTTTGGCTAAGAAATGCAGAGCAAATGTGTTGTCCTGAGACACCATGCCATTATGTCTTTCTAGCAGTTGTTTATAGGTGCACAACATGGTTTTTTCAGAGGTATGTTATTTGGGACTCCAAGCAAGAGTGTGTTTGTGTGTATGTGTGTGGTATGGTGGTGCAGGGGAGGCCCTGGTGTGCTGATATGCAACCTGGGGAAAGGGGCACGTATGCCTGGCCAGTACCTGGACTGTGGGGCTGACCGCAGCATCACCAGGAGCCAGTGTAAACGTTCAGTATATTCTGAAAAGCTGCTCTGCATCAACATAGCATGGCATGTCCCTGTCAATGGTAGAGGACCCTTAGAGTGGAGGTATACCACAGTGCAAACAGCACTAATACATCTATGACTGCACCATTAAAGGTTTCTAACAGTGTGCACATTTGTATGGACAACTGCTGCTGTTTTTGAGCATGTATTTCTGATGTTTGCACTGTTGCATGTTCATATCCTGATGGATCCCTACTATTGACAGGGGCATGTTTTGACATGTAGCTGTAGGGACCCATTTAAGTGTTTTCTGACCCATACTTAGCATTGCATAAACTGTTTGCAGCGATGACTACTGCAGGAATTACTAAGGTGTTCTTCAAATGTCATGTATGTTTTATTGCAGAATCTGTCAGGACAAACATCTCACTTTACTTGCTAAGGATTACAACTCAAGTCTGAAGGAAAAGACAGTTCAAGTTTGAAAGCTGGAAAAAAAGATTTTCCCTCAACTGCACTTTGGAGGAGAGGTGGCTGTTCCAAGTAGCTGTCCCAGGAGGAAAAGACCCTGTGCAGAGCTGGATTCATCACTGGCATAAGGTAACAAGTACCTGGGCATGTCTAGTGGTGGATGGGAGTAAGGCACAGGGGTAATTGAAAAAAAAAAGTAGAAAAAAACCCACCTGTTTGGAAGGTGGTGCACTGTGGGGGTTTTTTTGTGTCTTCTTGCAGGGATCAAGATGGATCAGAGAGAGATGGCTAGCTGGATGGCAGCCCAGTTTAGCAGGCAACAGGAGCTATCGCAGCAAGCTCAGGACACTGCTATGAAAGCCTTAATGGACCAGCAGAGGCCAGTGCTTGATCTGGTGCAAGCCCTAGTTAAGCTGCAGAACCAAAGTGGACCAGATGCAAGACCAGCAGTAAATACTGGTACACCACATGTGGACAGTGTGGGACTCAATCAGGGAATTGGGGCATTTAGTTTTGGGAAGCTAACTCCAGATGATAATGTTGATGATTTTCTAGAGTCTTTTGAGAGAGTGGCACAAGCATTAGCATGGCCAGAGACCCAGTGGGCAGTAAGGCTGGGAGCCTCATTAACTGGAGAGGCGCTTGCAGCTTATAGGCAATGCCAGCAGCCCAGGCTTTGAATTATAAGGATGTAAAGGCTGCTATTAGAGATTGCCTAGGGTTGTCTATTTCAGAGTATAGGCGAATGTTTAGAGCTACTACATTGAGAGTGGGTGAAACACCCAGGGCTCTGAGTCAGAGAATCAGAGGATTAGCTGTAAAATGGTTGGAGCCTGAGCAAAAGACGGTAGAAATGTTATTAGACATTATTATGCTTGAACAATTTATGTCTGCTGTGCCTAAAGATTTGCACACTTTCCTTATACAGCAGAATTGCCAAAATCTTGGAGAGGCAACCATGCTAGCAGAGAGATTCTTGGAAGCCACGCAGGCTTGCCATAGAATGGGTGGCCCTCTGAAGATTGGGGCAGAGGCAAGCTGTGCTGTATCAGAAAAGAAAATAGTTAAAAATGTTTCTGAAAAGAAATGTACTGTGCCAAACCAGATGACACAGTGGAGTAGAAAGAAATGTTTCAAGTGTGGAAAATGGGGACATTTAGAAAAGGGATGCCAGACACACACTAGCTTAATGGGTGTGGATTTAAAACAGCCCAAAGAAGGATTTCTTTGGATGGTTGATGTGCAAGGAATTACCACAAATGCTTTGTTAGACTCTGGGGCAGACCAGAGTATGATGTCAAAAAGGCTTTGGAAGAGGATAGAGGCCCAAGAAGGATTTGTGCCTAGAACCCCTGAAAGCCAAGTTCACATCAGATGCATTCATGGTGCTGCAACATCATATCCCACCTATAGGCTAAAGGTTAAGTGCCTGGGGGAACAAGAGGAAGTCCTGTTAGCAGTGGTGCCTAGGCTACCCTTTGATTTGGTTCTAGGAAGGGACTGGCCAAGATTTAAGCAGGGTCTAGTGGAAGGACTAGGAAAGAAGGAGGGAGAAGGATTAATGGTAATAGCTCCCGGGCCTTTATTTGGAAGTCCTCAGACAAGCAGGAATGTAGTCTTCACATATGGGGACTCCCTAGCTGCAGATACCAGGGAGATGGCCCCAGAAAGTTGTGTGCCCTTGTGAAAGGGCTCCACTTCCCCTCATGGATCTCTGGCATCCTACCAGGGATGGTGGGTAGGAGTTGATTAAGTTTGGAACAGGTGTTGAAGAACAGCCTGACCAAACAAGGCATCCCGGCGGGAGTCCTTGTCTAAGCAGTAATGGGCTGTGAAGGTATGAACCTAAGCCCAAGTAGCTGCTCGACAGATGTCGTCGATAGACACAGAGTGAAGATGAGCCATTGAGGCTGCCATGGCTCTCACATTGTGAGCTGTGACATGGCTTTCAAGAGGAAGGTTCTTACTCTCATATGCAAAAGATATACACTGTGCAATCCAGTTGGACAGTGTCCTTTTGGAGACTGGAAGTCCCAAATGACCAGAATCAAAAGCAACAAAAAGTTGAGAGGATTTTCTATGTTGCTGTGTCCTTTGCAAGTAAAAGGCCAAAGCTCTTTTACAGTCCAAAGTATGAAGGTTCCTTTCTGCATTTGAGGCGTGAGGCCTTGGAAAGTATACAGGAAGGTAAACCGCTTGGTTCAAATGAAAGGGCGAAACCACCTTTGGCATAAAGTGTGGATGAGTCCTAAGGACTACCTTATCATGATGGAACCTTGTATAAGGAGGATCAGCCACCAAGGCTTGCAATTCACTGATGCGACGTGCTGATGTGATAGCAATGAGAAAGATAACTTTTCAGGAAAGGAATTTCAAAGAGGTAGTGGCTAATGGGTCAAAGGGTGGTTTCATGAGCTGCCCAAGTACCAGATTCAAGTCCCATGCCACCGGTGGTGGCTTAATGGGAGGCTTTGTTAAAAGAAGGCCTCTCATAAATCTCGCTATGAGAGGAAATAAGTTGTCCATTGAGAGGCTTGAAAGAAGCTGCAATAGCACTCAAATGGACTCTCACTGAATTAGTCTTAAGCCCGGCATTTGATAAATGAAGGAGGCACTCCAGTAATGATTCCAGAGGTATCGCAAGAGGGTTAAGACCCTTCTGCGAGCACCATATGGTAAACCTTTTCCACTTAAATGTATAAGAGCGTCTTGTGGAAGGCTTCCTGGAAGCATGAAGGATATCCTTTACCTGCTGGGAAAGGTTAAGACCGTGAAGATCTAGGCTTTCAGCAACCAGGCCCTGAGATGCAGAGACTGGGGATTGGGATGCCACAGCATCCCGTCCTCTTGAGAAAGGAGATCTGGAGCAGATCCTAACTCCAGAGGCGGAGCTTGAGAGAGATGTAGGAGCAGAGGGTACTACATTTGCCTGGAACCTCGAGCCAGAACTCTGGAACAGAACTGGGGAAGTTTGGCATTCAGTGGACTTGCATAGAGGTCTATGTCTGGGGTTTCCCAAATTTGAAAAATTTTGGCCACCTGGTCTGCATGGAGAGACCATTCGTGTGGAAGCAGAACTCGACTAAGTCTGTCTGCCCAAGAGTTTTGAATGCCTGGAAGATACACCGCAAGGAGATGAATCTGATGCTTTCTGGCGAGGGCCCATAGTCGCAAAGCTTCGTTGCAGAGCAACAGAGAGCCTGTTCCACCCTGTAGATTGATATGGAGATAGGCCTCCTGTGGAGTCCAGGTACCCTGGGTAGAGAGGCCTTACAAGTGGGCTCCCCAACCCACCTGTGAAGTATCTGTTGTTAGAGTGGTTTTGGGTAGGGGTTGCTGAAAAGGAGACCCCACCAAAAGTTTTTTGGGTGACTGCCACCATTGGAGAGACAAAATAAGGCGATCTGAGTTTGCTATTTTGTCTGACAGGCAACCTGACGACTGAGTCCACTAAGTGGATAAGGCCCACTGGGCTGCCCTCATATGGAGGCGAGCATAAGGAACCACATGCACGGTGGATGCCATGTGGCCTAGCAACTGTAACATTTCCCGAGCAGTGAGGTGAGGTTTTAGCACTGCTTGGGAAGCTAACTGCACAATGCGAAGGCAGTGGGGCTATGGAAAGTAGGCCCTTGTCTGTCTGGTATCCAGAAGAGCTCCTATAAACTCTAGGGATTGAGTGGGAGCAAGGATGGACTTTGGGAAATTTATGACAAGTCCCAAATACTGAAGGATGCGCATTGTGCGAGATAGAGCAACCCTGGCCTCTGGCTCTGAAGGGGCTCGAATGAGCCAGTCGTCTAAGTAAGGGAAGACGAATATTCCCAGGGTGCGGAGAAATGCTGCTACCACAGCCATGCATTTTGTGAACACCCTTGGTGCAGAGGCCAGGCCAAAAGGAAGAACCATGTATTGGTAGTGCTTCCCTTGAAACAGGAATCGAAGGAACTTTCGGTGAGTTGGATGGATGAGAACATGAGTGTACGCATCCTTGAGATCTAGAGAACAAAGCCAATCCTGAGTCTGACGGTATGGCAGCAGAGTTCCTAGAGAAATCATTTTAAACTTCTCTCTGAACAGGAATTTGTTCAATTCTCTGAGGTCTAGAATGGGTCTGTGTCCTCCTGTTTTCTTTGGAATAAGGAAATAGGGAGAGTAAAAGCCTGTACCCTGTTGGGGAATGGGTACCTCTTCTATTGCCCCTTGAGCAAGGAGCATAGTGACTTCTTGACCTAACCGGTCATTGAGAGAGGTCTGAGAATTGAACTGTCTTACTATTGTAGGAGAGGGCATGCTGAGAAAATGAAGCTTGTACCCCTCTCTTACAATAGACAGAGTCCAATTTTCTGCTGTTATCTGACTCCATCTGGGGGCAAAATGACATAAGCTTCCTGGGATGGTGGAGGGTTCTGGGCCGTTGAGGGCCAGGAAGGCAAAGTTCTCTAGACAGGAGTCAAAACCCCTGTGGAGGCTGAGTCTGCTGAGACGGTTGAGGCTTAGCTGCTTTTGGTTTCCTTTGTTGCCTAGATTGTTGCCACTGTCCCTTTTGGGCAGACTGACCTAAACAATGTCCCTGCTGGGTAGAGGAGGGATAAAAGTTTTCTTCTTGCTGAAGAATGGTTTCTTAGAGGATCTTTTCCTCGCAGGATCAGCTGTAGATTTAGACAATCTATCCAAAGTGATATAGTCAGCATCTATCTCATTAGCTTTTTCCTGCCATTTCTTGCCAAAGAGATTCTCTCCTGTGCAAAGTATATTCCCCAGTTTGTCCTCTACTCAGATTTCTAAGTCAGATGCCTGGAGCCAGGCAATTCTACGTGCACCTATGGCAATAGCAGAGATTCTGCTTATGCATTCAAAGCAGTCAAAGGCTGCACGATTCACAAACTTGGAAACATCCTGAGCATGTTT
The DNA here is from genome assembly GCA_033557465.1 of Ichthyophis bannanicus. Classification (NCBI taxonomy): domain Eukaryota; kingdom Metazoa; phylum Chordata; class Amphibia; order Gymnophiona; family Ichthyophiidae; genus Ichthyophis; species Ichthyophis bannanicus. The sequence goes on along the minus strand of CM066031.1, from coordinate 1,263,244,493 downwards.
AACAAGAGCAAGATAATCTTGCCTTTTATCTTCAGGAAGGAGAAGGCTCATAAGCTCTAAGTCTCCTGTGACCTCCTTAAGGAACATTCCCATATACAAGATATAGGAACTGATCCTAGCAGAAAGCATGGAAGCCTGGAAGGATTGACGTCCAAAGGCGTCAAGAGTCCTACACTCACGTCCTGGAGGATTAGATCCATGTCTTTTTGCACTCTTTATCCATCTCATGGCTGATTCCACCACCATGGAATGGTGTGGTAATTGAGTCTTCTGACACCCAGGACAAGGAGGAACTTGATACATGGTGGCGAGTCTTCGAGAGTGAGGAGATGTGGTCAGAGGTGTTTCCCACATCCTTAACATAAGATCATGCAAGATCTCATGAATAGGTAAGGTAGCTGCCTCCTTGGGAGCTTTAGGGTATTGTAGGATTTCTAATTCATTTGCTGTAGGCTCTTTTTCAGGAGCCACTGTGATGGAAAGACCTTGGGCCACACCTCGGATAAAATCCTGAAAGGACATATCCTCTGGTGGAGACATCCTACGCTGAGGAGAAGAGGAATCCTCAGGAAGAAGTACTCTCATATCGGCAGAGCATTCAAAGTCTTCAGACTCATTCGAGGATTTGAAGTATCTCCGATACGGGTGATCGTGCAAGGTACGGTACCGGTACCGATCGAAGTCGGCATTGTAGTGGTCCGGTACCGACTTGTTGATGCCAGATAGAGACATATGACTCGGTCCCGGTAGAATACCTGCCGATGTCGATGCAGTCGGTGCCGGTACCGGTTGAATTGTCTGAAGCGGTTTCAGGGTCATCGAGGCCATGAGAAGAGCCGCCAGACTGCGTTCAATAGCCAAGAATCTCTGGTCTATCAATGCTGCCGATGCTTGGGTATCAGTGCCAGATGAAGCGGCCGGAACCCCAGAGCATGGCACCAGTAGTTCTGCCGAGGTTGAAGCCTCGAGAACATACTGGAGCCCCATTAGTGCTTTGGAAGCTGAAACCTCCCACTGGGGCAATTTTGCTGGTGAAAGTCCCTCAAGGGCAACGCCAGAGACATCTCAATGCTTAGAAGGAGATCTGCCCTTTGAGGACCGGCTAGATTTATGTTTAGTTACCTGAGATTCATGGGAAGAAGATGACGCCCTGGAAGACGTCGATGCCACGGAGGCTGCATCGGAGTGAAAAAGGGTGCTAAATTTAGCAGCTAGGTTTTGCCAGCCCCTTTTCGACATCATCCCACAGGCAACACACTCTGAAATAGAGTGGTCAGGACCTAAACATTTGAGGCACCACTCATGGGTATCAGTGACGGAGATGGTACCGCCACACTTAGAACACTTTTTAAATTCGAAGCGGGTTTTTCCATTTTGAGGGAAATAATTGGGCCTACTGCCCAAAATGGCGCGTGGCACCCGAGAAGAGAATTACTGGAGAAAGACTCCAGAAACAATGTTTTGGGGGTTTTTTTAGAAAAAAGAAAGAAGAAGAACCGGCGGTACCGGTATAGCGTCGAGGGAAGGCAGACGCGACCACAAAAAAGAATAAAAAGGGAAATTTTCTATGGTGACAGGATGTGCGACCTGTCAGCTCCGCGGAAAACGAAGAACTGGAGAGGGACAGTTGGGAAAGGCAGGAAGGCAGCACACAGGTGCTGTGGGATGCTCCCAAAAGCTTTCCTATTGGACGCTGGGGAGCGTTCCTGCGCAGGCTCCGTCGGTACCGACGATACCCATATGTGAAGACTACATTCCTGCTTGTTCCTGGAGATGATGTTTCTGCCAGCCAGATGTGGCTGTTATAGAATTGTGTTCCATATCAACCGACTCACGTCTACCTGTTTATTCACACCATCAAAAAAATTAAGAGATTAGTAAGACAAAACTTTCCTGGACTAAATCCATGTTGGCTTTCTTCCATTAAACCATGACTGTCTACATGTTCAGTAATTTTATTCTTTATAATGTTTCTACCATTTTGCCTCCTACTGATGTCAGGTTCACCAATCTGTAGTTTCCCGGATCACCACTTGAACCCTTTTTAAAAACTGGCATTACGTTGGCCATTCTCCAATCTTCAGGTACTACAAATGATTTTAATGATAGTTCACAGATTACTATTAGTATGTCTGCAATCTCATATTTCAGTTCTTTCAACATCCTCAGATGTATACCATCCAGTTCAAGTGTTTTACTACTCTTCAGTTTATCAAATAGTTGTAATACATCTTTCCAGTTTATCAATATTTCTTTCAATTCTTCTGATATATCACCTTTAAATACCATTTCAGGCATGGGTAACTTCCCTACATCTTCTTCAGTAAAGACTGACACAAAGAATTTATGCAGTCTCTCTGCTATGGCCTTGTTCTCCCTTAACGTCCCTTTTACCCCTCTATCATCCAGTGGTCCAACTGACTCTCAGAGGTTTTTTTGCTATGAATGTACTTGAATAAGTTTATACTATGTGATTTTGCTTCCATGGCAAGCTTCTTTTCAAATTCTCTTTGTCTGCCTTATCATTGCCTTCCATCTAACTTGCCAGTGCTTGTGTTGTTTCCCATTTTCATCATTTGGCTCCTTTTTCCATTTCCTGAAAGATGCTTTTTTGGCTACAACAGCATTTCTGACCACACCTTTAAACCATGCTGGCAGTTTTTTGGTCTTCCTTCCACTTTTCTTAAAGCATGGAATACATCTGGTCTGGGCTTCCAAGTTAGTATTTTTAAAGAAAGCCCATGCTTGATGTAAATCTTTAACCTTTGCAGCTGTTCCTCTTAGTTTTTTCTTAACTATTTTCCTCATTTTATCATAGTCTCCCTTTTGAAAGTTAAAAGATAGTACTAGGGGTTTTCTTGCCGTCCTTCTTCTATTTATTAAATCAAATGCGATCATGCTATGATCACTATTGCCAAGTGGCCCCAACACTCTTATCTTTTGCACCAGATCCTGTGTTCCATTAAGGACTAGGTCCTGAAAAGCTTCCCCTCATTTTGGTTCATTTATTTCATCTAGAAACTTTATCTCCCTAGCATGTCCTGCAATGACATTAATAGAGACATTTAAATAATTATGTGGCATAAATGCACAGGAGGAGGGCTTCTTTCAATTGAAAGAAAGCTCTGCAACGAGTGGGCATAGGATGAAGTGAAAGGGGATAGACTCAAAAGCAATATGCGGAAATACTTCTTTACAGTCCAAGGTGACAAGAAAGAAGTAGGAAAATAGTGAAATATAACCGTGAGCAACTAGATGGCATCAGTATAAGTTATGATGTGCAACATCTCATTTTTTTCTTTGAGCTTACGCTTATACTTTCTATTGTAAATGTTCTACAGATCAAGTCACTGTGGTGATTCAGTGAGTTGACCACTGTGAGTGTAGACTGCTTTTCTGCACTTGCAACTGCTGATCTCTGTCTGATATCACTGGGCTCTTATCCAACATGACAGATGTACCTTGTAATGAATTTCTGATAGGTGTGCCTACTGGCTCAGGATTCTCATCACTGCCACGCCCTGCAGCACCTGTACTCAGGGGCAGGTCTATCATTAGTCCGAGTGAGGTGGTGGCCTCAGGTGGCAACTTTTTGGGGGCGGCAAAAATTGCCCCCCAAAAGACCGCCTCGCTCGGGCTTCAACCTCCGGGGGTAAGAAGCAGCTGCCGCTGCCGCTCCATCGGCGGCAGAGGCAGAATGAGGAGCCTACGGCCGGCCGCCTGCCCCTCCCCCTCCCCCTCGGAGAGCCTGCTGGTTTCCCCTCCGCCCCGGCTCAGTTTTGCAGAGCTACGACAAAGAGAGAGTGTTTCCCTTAACCGCAGCTCTGTTAAAGCTGAGCCCGTGGAGCTGATGGGAAACAGGCTCGGCTTTAACAAAGCCATGCGAAAGGGAAGCACTCTTCCTTCGCCGCAGCTCTGCAAAACTGAGCCGGGGCGGGGGGCGAACCGGCACTGCAGGCTCTCCGGGGGGGGGGGGGGGAGAGGCAGGCGGCCGTGGGCTCATTCTGCCGCTGCCGCTGATGGAGTGGCAGCTGCTGCTTACCCCAGAGATTTTTCAATTTCCCTGAAGTTAGGGGGGGGGGGGGGCTAGGACTTGGAACTGGGCTGATGGGGGGGTTTAGAACTGGAAACAGGCTGATGGCTGGTTAGGACTGGAAATGGACATGGGGGGGTTACGACTGTAAATGGGCTGATGGGGGCGTTAGAACTGTAAATGGGTTGATGGGGGGTTAGGACAGGAAATGGGGCTGATTGGGAGGGGGGCTAGGACTAGTAATGGGCTATCGTGGGAGGACTAGGACTGGAAATGGACTGATGAGGGTTAGAACTGGAAATGGGCTGATGGGGGTGGTTAGGACTGGTAAATGGGCTGATCGGGAGGGGGCTAGGACTGGTAATGGACTATCGGGGGAGGGGGGTTAGAACTGGAAATGGGATGATGGGGGTTTAGGACTGGAAATGGGCTGATCGGGAGGGGGCTAGGACTGGTAATGGGCTATGGGGGACTAGGACAGGAAATGGGCTGATTGGGGTGCTAGGACTGAAAATGGACTTATTGGAGGGTTACGACTGGCAAAGGGCAGATGGGGGGCTAGCACTGGAAATGAGTTAGGACTGGTAATGGGCTGATTGGGGGGCTAGGACTGGAGTGGGTTGATAAAGGGGATAGGACTAGAAATGGGCTGGGACAGGAAATGGACTAATAGGGGAGGGGAGGAGAGTGCTGCTGGCCCTGGAAGAAAACTAGGGGCTAGGGGACAAATGGGCCAATGCGGGGGGATGGTAGAATAGGACTTGAAGGGAGCGGATACTGAGAGGGTCTGCCAGGGGAAGGAGGGGGCAGGAAGGGAAATGACACTTGGGATGTACTGAAGGGGGACTGGAAAGGAGCTGACACTTGGGGATGGGAGTGGTAGGTGGCTGGGTAATGGGGAGGAGGCTGGAAGGGAGCTGACATGCGAATGGCACTGGAAGGGAGATGGACAGAGGGTAGGGCAGCTGGAAGGGAGCTGACTGGGGTGTGACACTGAGAGTGGACCTGAGCTGATACCTGTGATGGTATTTGGACTAGAAGGGGATGCACAGTCTGGAAGGAGGGAGACTGGAAGGGAATGGACACCAGTGGCAGTCGTGGGAATGCAAGGCGGTTGACATTGGAAAGTACTGGGAGGGGAGGACTGGAAAGGGGGCTGATACTGGGGAGGGTTACTGGAGCTGGAAATGGGCTGATGGAAGGAAGTGAAGAATACAAAAGAAAAGAAGAGATAAGAAATGGCAGATGGACCATGGACCATAGACTACAGAAAAAGAGCTAAGAGAAGACAGGAAAGCAGAAGCCTCAGATTGGGACCAGCATGATCAGAGAATAAAATGGTAAGACAACAAAGGTAGAAAAAATAATTTTATTTAATTTTAATGATTGGATTTTGTGCTATTTTTATATTTTACACAGTATTAGGGAACTGCATCTCTTATTTATCTGATGTTGCACTGCATGTGGACTCTGGCTTCTTGGGGTTTCAGTTTAAATTTTGTCTACATATTTTTATTTTTACTTTAGATTCTGGTTACTTATTCTGTACTTGGTGAGGGTCGATGTGCGTGTGTGACTGAGGTCAAGTGTTCTGTTAACATGGAGTTTTTATATAAAGATCTATACTGTACTGTAGTAATTTGACTTGTTCAGTTTTTCAAATAGGTGTATGGATATTCCAGGGCCCAATGTAGTATTTACAGTGGTGCTTTTTTTGGATGGGCTCCTTATGTGAGTTTTGGAAGTTTGTGCTGATATGGTATGATATGGTAGGTTTGCTCTTTGTTGCAGGGTTTTTTATTAGTTCACAATATGCCTGGTACTGGAGAATAGTGGTTGTTGTTGTTAGTGAGATGATCAGAATCAGATTTTTTTTTTAAATATTGAGTTCTGTGGGTGAATGTCCTGGTTCTGCTCTGCACCTACTGTGGATGGAAAATATATGTTGAAAAAGAAAAAGCGAGAACCATAACGCAGTTTATAACAAAGTAAAAATGAGTTATAATTTAGTTTTATAAACTGTGCTGTTGGTTCTTGCTGTCTTCTAGTTCCTTGGTGTGCAAACAGGACCGTACCTAGCCCTGTGCAAGCAGTGCAGCCGCATAGAGCGCAAAGGCTTGGGGGCGCATTTCGGCTTTCTGCTGTTGCCCTGCCACCGCTGGCAGGCCAATAGCAGGCAGCCAAAATGTGCCCCCAAGCCTTTTCGCAGCACTTTAAGCAGTTCTGGTCCCTCCCTCCTCCGACGCAATGTCAGAGCAGGGAGGGACAGATCTGCTCAAAGTGCCGGCGCCTTTCAGATTGGGCGCATGCCCCCCTCCTCCTCCCCATACCTCCGTCCAGCACTGCCTGCTCTTTCCCTGCTGCCGGCGCCACCGTGAAAAAAACATAGGGCGGCAGCAGCAGGGAAAGAGCAGGCAGCGCTGCACGGAGATATGGGGCGAGAGGGGGCGTGCACCCGAGCTGCAAGTTGCACAGGGCGCGATTGCAGCTCGATACGGCCCTGTGTGCAACCATCTTACATTTCCTCCATATAATCTAATCGGCTTCTTGGTTTGCTTCAGTCTCTGATTGGATTTCTGAAAACGCCCCGCTTCCCTCTAAAGTGGGGAGGGGTAGGGGGGCACCATCTCATTCTTCGCCACAGGCAACAGATTGCCTTGAGCTGCCCCTGCCTGTACTCTCCATGCCTGGGAATGTACTGGAGCAAGAAAAATTGTTTAGCTCTACAGCAGGGCTGTGCGTGTGCTGTCTTTGTGAAGCTGGCTGCTCAACCACTCACAGGTCCACACGATTGTAGCAATAGATAGTTCCTTCAACGTCCACTAAATATGACATTTTGCATACAGATATCCTACCTCTAATGATTCGTACGATCTCCCAAAAGTAGTTTCATGCAAACTGAGTCTCCAATATTCAGCTCAGTCAAATCTCTTGCAGATATGTCATATCTTGACTTAACAAATTAGTTTTTTTGTTGGAATTTTTCTGATAGAAATTGTACCACACAGGGCTCAAATAGCCTGCTAGCTGTTGGCAGAGATGTCTTCACTCTCCTTGATATCTGGTGCCACACTGGGCTGCTATCCATGCCCTCTGTTGGTATGTAGTATAGTTTTCCATGAATCTTCACATTCATTTTTGTTTTCTTGCACAGGTCCTTTACTATCTTTACAGCAGATTCAGCTTTGCTCTTAGCTTGAGGATGTTTTGTATTGTAGTAACAAATTCAGACCCTCACTTAGCAGAAAACTGTTTAAAGTGCATACAAGTAAACTGAGGACCATTATCTGAGATCACTCAATCAGGCTGGCCATAGAGTGCAAACTGTACTTTGCAACACTTGGTTGTGGCTTCAGCAGATATGTTTGGGAGCAGTTCAGTTTCTCAGAAGTCTGAAGTTTTTCCCAGTGGTTAAATACAGTTGTGGTCAGTTGTCACCCTTGCAGTTCAGCTCTTAATGTCCGATATCTTCTAAAAAAAAAGTGGCCAGTGAAATGGTTTTGTCTCTCTTCATAGGGGCATGCTTCCATTCCCTTTACCATTTTTGGCGCTCTTCTTTGTACCTTTTCTAATTCCGCTATATCCTTTTTAAGATACAGCGACCAGAATTGCACACAATATTCAAGGTGCGGTCGGACCATGGAATGATACAGAGGCATTATAATATCCTTTGTTGTATTGTCCATTCCTTTCCTTATGATTCCTAGCATTCTATTTGCTCTCTTGGCCGCCGCTGTACACTGGGTGGAGGGTTTCAACGTATTATCCACGATGATGCCTAAATACCTGGTTATGTTTTGGAAGCCAGTGCCAAACTGCATCCTTATCTAGCAGTCTTCTCAAGGGCTCACATATCTCAGGCAGACATGGCATGAATTTTACTCAGTGAGTTACAAACCCAATGGAATGCTGCGCAGATTTTACATTGCAGGCGGTGGCATGTCCTGAATGGCTTTAACTTACTTGGGTATGCTTTCAGGCTCTGTGAAGACAGGATATATCCATGGAAGTGGACCTCCTTCACCTTGAATTATAATTTTTTCACTCTAAGCTGTAACTTTAACTGCCAGCAACGATCCATTAGGCCTAAGAGCTTGTTGTCATGGTCATGCTCTACCTCCTCAGAGTCACCACAGCCACCAATGAGGAGGATGTCATCTGCAATTGATTCACTGTCACTGAGCCCAGCCAAAGTTCATGCTGCTTCTGCTGATACACCTCTGGTGCTACAGAGACTCTAAGGGGTATGTTTACTAAATGGTCCTAATGTTACCGGCGCTAGTTGCAGCGATAATGTGAGGAATGTCATATAAGGTGGTGGGCGTGTCGGCGTAAAGGAAGCAATGGTGGGGTATCGCGCGATAGAGGGCGCCCTGGCCAACACCGCGCGATAGACGTGCCGTGCCACATCATCGCGCGGTAACCTTAAGTTCGCACGCTGAGCTGTGATCAAAGGACCAGAGGTGTAGCACACTGGTCAATTGTCGTCACCCCCTGCCTGGGCCAGAGGCTTACAGGCAAAGGGCTGCCATATTTGTCCTTAAATAAAGTTTCGCAACTTTGTCTCCAGCAGGGAATCCTGGGACTTGTAGTTCTTTTTGTTTACTTAAAGACAAAGTAGTATGTGACCACTGGGGTTTGTTAAGGCAAAACAAGAATTTTATTTTGGGTTTCCTTCCACGCATTAAATTCAAACACAGGCAAAAAGGATCATTCTCCAAATGAAAAGCTTACAGGAAACAAAAGTACAACTGGAGCTGCAGAACTGAAAACACTTTTAAACACGGCAGCTGTTTTCAGCAAACATTTCAGCACATGTATTACAGCTTCTTTTCCATTCATTCAGCACAGGTAAATTCTTGTCATTTATCAAAATGCTGCTTTACTTATCAAGCTCTGGTTTTAGCAAAGTTCTTTACCTTAATGGAAGCTCTTAGCATTCTCCTGGCTAGGTGAAAGATTGCTCTTAGAAACTTCTTTTCACAGTCCTTTTCTAGCAACTTTCAAGCTTCCCTCTTGCATAAAGAACAATCCATTGGAGATTCATCACAAACAGAATCTGGATCAAAAGAATCAATTTGCATGCCCTCCTGCCTTACAAATTGTTTGTCTCTTTCTGGGTTCTCAGTAATTCCTTCCAACTTACTATTTTGTAGAAACTTCAGGAGTTCTTTCCAGGGCTGCTCTCCCTGGTAAGAAATGGTTGTATCTTGAGAGTGGGGCTTCTTAACCTGGAACAACTGCCTTAATGCTTCACCTGTGTTCAGCCCTGCTTCTCTGCCCTTGGCTGGGTTCTGGTCACCTCCGTTTGTAACTGCGTTCCCCCACCTTCTGGCAGCTTGGGTTCTCTGAACCGGCTCCTGAACACTCTGCACTGCACTTAGTTCCACTTTGTCAGCAACCTTCCCAACTACCCATCTGCTGGTCTCTGGTTCAAGCTGTCACCAGCAGTGGCTGGACTGAGGCGTAGGCAGCCAGTCACACTGCTGGGCCTGACCTTTCTTTATGAAAAGGAGTAGTTGAGACTGAGTGGTCAGGTTTAAGAAGGATTTTATTCCCCTCCCGGGGTTTGGATTTTCAAAAACAGTACAAAACACAAGAACTCAAAATACAGCCATGCTTCTGGCAAAACTGAAGGTAAAAACAAAATACAGCTTCTCGCTTGAACAAAAACAGGAATTACATTGAACAGAAACCAGATGAAAATGCTGACAGTCTCTTCTGTGCTCATTCAGCTCTCTACAAGGCACTCTTGTCTTTAGCTAGTGCAGAGAACTTATATCAGCCATTAACAAAGAGCAATCCATGTCCTCAATACAGGGATTTAAGCTACTTAGTTCTGTAATCATTGGTTCTTCAACCACATTATTTTCTCTAGGGCAGAAAGTTTGAAACCTCCTCAATTCAGTCTCTGAGCTTTCAATACAGCCCTCTCCACAATAAGGCAGGTAGTTATCAGACAGCTTGTAAAAGCAGGACGGAGAAACAGCTCTGTTTAAACCTGCTTTCTCTTTGTAGCTTTTCAATCTCCTACCTCTTGTGCCTGGCATTAGCTCATAACACTGTCCTGTTCTGCTCCTGACAGACTTTTCTCTTGGAAGTCTTCTGCAGGGTTTTAGAGACATACATTCATCCTCATCACTCATACAAATATCTTCAACCGAATTACTTTCCCTCTCACAGGGTTGTAAGAATTTCAAGCAGCTCTGCTTTTCAATTATATATGGCTTCTTACCAGCTGCCTCACGTTCCTTCCACTGAGCTCTGTGCCTGGGAAAATCACACTGCGTCAGAGGTGAGTATTTCCTGTAACTAATCCCTCTTGTTGCAGGTAGCTTTGTTTCCGTTTGCAAATTCCTCCTTGGCTTTCTGCTCCAAGGGTCAGGTAATTCAGAGTCAGTATAGGAATATTCTGAACCTCCGTCTGAGACCTGCAAGTTTCCTCTTACTTGCCAAGCTTCTGCAGTTTCCTGTTCCTCGTGAACTCCGAGATCTCCCTGATCTCTCTGGTCTCCCTGGTCTCTCTGGTCTAACTCTGTTTGCTTTGGACGTTTTTTATACAGGTTTAGGGGCGTTTTCTTGCCCATGTGAAAACTGTTTTCCTGATTAACTGGGGAGTGTTTGCTAGCTAGGTGTGCCTTCAGACCTCGTGTCTCAGCCTGTTTTGGTTGCCTATGGTAACTGGGAAGCTTTTGATCTCCCTGCCTGTCAGAATCTGAGCTAAACCCAGCAGACTTCTGTGTTTTAAAGGCACAGGGCAGATCTTCCGTGTCACACATCCCCCTCCTTAAGATATTACGAGCTGCAGACGTCCTCGTCGGACAGCACGTAATCTCATCTGAGTTGAATCTTTTGCTCACTACATGTACCAACCTCACCTCCGCTGACCTTTCATGCCAAGGCTTCAGCAGGTTCAAGTGGTATACTTGGCGGCACCCTTTTTCGTTTTCCACTTTGTAGGAAACGGGACCCACCTGGCCAACTATTGTACCCGGGCCTTTCCATCTGGCCTCAAACTTTGGACCAGCGTCCGCTACTAGGATTAAAACTTTATCTCCTATGGATAAATTCCTTGTTTTAGTCCCCCGGTCATAATATTTTTTCTGCCGGCGCTGGCTGGCCTGCAGATTGTCCATAGACACTCGGGATGTCCATTCTAAACGGTTCCTGAGGTCTTTTAGAAATTGGGGTACCCCTACTTCTGTCTCATCTGATGCAACCCACTGCTCCCTAAGGATATCTAGGATCCCTCTCGGAGCCCTACCAAACAACAGCTCGTAAGGGGATGCTCCCAACGATGCCTGTACGCGCTCACGACACGCGTAAAGGACGAATTGGAGGACATTGTCCCATTCAACCATATTCCCTCCTAAGCTCCGCCTTAACATCTGCTTTAAGGACTGATTCATGCGTTCCACCAGTCCGTTGGACTGGGGGTGGTACGCTGAGGTGCGGATATGACGTATCCCTAAGGCGTCCCAAAGCATGGCCAAGTGTTTTGATGTAAAGTTTGTCCCCTGATCAGTCAAGATCTCTTGGGGAAACCCAATCTCACAAAACAACTTTATGAGCTCTATTGATATGGTTTTCGCAGAAATATTGCGCAGGGGTATTGCCCATGGAAACCTGGTTGCATGGTCCATGATCACTAAAATATATTGGAAACCCCTTGGTGTTCTTATTAACGGGCCTACAATATCCATTGCTAATCGCCTCACTGGAGTTGCAATGGTGGGTGGTGAAACCATCGGTACTGGCTTTGGTTTGGCAGCCGTGACCCGTTGGCATGCTGGACAGGACTCGCAATACCGGGTTGTTTCTTTAAACACTCCCGGCCAGTAAAAGCGAGCTAGCACCTGGTCTAATGTCCCTTGGACACCTTTATGACTGCCTACAGGGTGGTCGTGCGCCAATTTCAAGACTACCAATTTAAAGGTAGTTGGCACCACCAACTGCTTGCGTACAGTACCTGTTCTGGGATCTGCGCTCTCCCTGTACAACAGTTCCCCTTCTAAGAAGAACCTGGGTAAAATTGTCCTAGCCTCTTGAGCATACTCGAATGCCCTTTTCAATGCTGGATCACCCTGCTGTTCTTTAGGGAAGGAAGGGAATTTCTTCACCAGCTCGGCTGGCACCCAAGGTAAACCCTCCCCGGCTTCCAGGTCTGCTTTTCCCTGCGACCTCTGTCTCCTCTCTTGACGTCTTTTTGCTTTATTCTTCCTGACCTTTTTAGGAAGGTTAACTAAATCCTCATTGGAGGGAAATATGTCTTGGGGTTCCTCATCTGGGTTGGACTCTGGCTCTGGGGTTATGTCCCTATCCTCGGGCACTTCATCTGGCTCTGATAGCGGACTTGTCCCTGCCCCTGAGACCTTACTTTGGGACCTAGTGGAAACTAGACCTATTCTTTCATCTAGCCTCTCCTTAAGGGCTTTTTGAAAAGAAGGCCAATCCCTTCCTAACACCACCTCTCTTGGAAGGTGTGGGATTACCACTATTGGTACTTTCTCCCTGGTACCTAGTCCCTCTACAAGCACATCATATAATGAGTAATAGGATGAGGTTCCACGCATACATTTCACTTTCACATTCGGGGGTATCTGGCATAGGACAGAGGGGTTACTAGTCAGAATAGCCTGCCACATCGTATGTGAGACCATACTCTGGTCTGCTCCTGTATCAAGGAGTGCTACTACCTTCACACCCTCCACCTGGACATCTATGAGAAATCCTCCCCCAGGGTCTCTCTCTCCCACTGAGATAAGGGCCATACGCTCCTTACATTCTTTGCGCATGTGACCACTCTTCCCGCATTGAAAACATTTCATCACATCATATTTACTTACATTTTCCCTCTGTACCTTATGAGTATATGCTTTCTTTATACCTGGCATTCTTTCCATGCCCGTTACTCTTAGAATGCTATCCCTGGAAGCCCCGGCTAACTCAGCTTCAAAATAACATTCTGTCAGTTCAGCCGCTTCCCTAGTGGATTTGCACTTCTGTAACAACAAGAAAGCTTTTACTTCCGGCGGTACAGCCTCAAAATATTGCTCAAGGAGCACAGCGTCCATCAAAGATTCCACTGTTGCCTTCTCTGGAGCAAGCCATTTTGTTGCTAGACCTTTAAGTTGCTGCATCAAAGCTTTCGGCGTCTCTTTAGGCAAGAGCCTTGCCTCTCTAAAAAGACGCCGATAGTGCGTAGGTGTTAAACCTAGCCTATCTCTTACCGCTAGTTTTACGTCCGGGTAATTGGACGCTAGGCCTGCGGGCATCGCCTTGTAGGCTGCCAATGCCTCTCCGGTTAAAGACATGGCGAACCTAACGGCCCACTGGTCTAGTGGCCAATTAGCCGCCTCTGCAATCCTTTCAAAGGCATCAGAGTAGTCGTCAAAATTGTCAGTCTTTTGCAAAGGCCCCAGTGCCAATGCACTACAGTTTTGCAGTCCTACCACAGGTGGTACCGGTACGCCTTCCTCATCTGTGGTGGGTGTCCTCTTCAGCAGCACGGTTAGCAAGTCCAGGAGTGGCTTCTGCTGCGCAGCCAGTGCTGCCATAGTCCTGTCCTGGGCTTGTCGTGCGAGCTCACTCTGGGCTTTCCATTGTTCCTCCATCCATCGGAGCATGTCCTGGGGATCCATCCCGGCCTTGAAGTGTACCTGTATGGGAGAGAAAAAAAAACAGGGCCCACCAAGTGCGGCACAATATATATTTTTTTCTTTTCCCTGTCTGCCTTTAGCAAGGTATATCTTCCTCCCCTTTCTCAGCAATCCTCACCACCAGTGCCCCCCTACTTATACCTCAGCACGGTGTAGGATCTCGCATTGAGAAAGGTTCTCTGCACACTTCCTTCAGGTCAGCCTGTGGACGTCCACTCTGTGTCAGGATTTCCTCTTTCAGGATTTTCCTTCGCTGCTGTTTCTTTCTTCAGCCAATTGTATCCTCTCTTAGGAAAAAGCCTTGGGTAGTACTTCTTTTTTTTTTTTCAAAAATCCAAATTACTACGCCATTTATGTCACTAGCAGCGGCTGGACTGAGGCGTAGGCAGCCAGTCACACTGCTGGGCCTGACCTTTCTTTATGAAAAGGAGTAGTTGAGACTGAGTGGTCAGGTTTAAGAAGGATTTTATTCCCCTCCCGGGGTTTGGATTTTCAAAAACAGTACAAAACACAAGAACTCAAAATACAGCCATGCTTCTGGCAAAACTGAAGGTGAAAACAAAATACAGCTTCTCGCTTGAACAAAAACAGGAATTACATTGAACAGAAACCAGATGAAAATGCTGACAGTCTCTTCTGTGCTCATTCAGCTCTCTACAAGGCACTCTTGTCTTTAGCTAGCGCAGATAACTTATATCAGCCATTAACAAAGAGCAATCCATGTCCTCAATACAGGGATTTAAGCTACTTGGTTCTGTAATCATTGGTTCTTCAACCACATTATTTTCTCTAGGGCAGAAAGTTTGAAACCTCCTCAATTCAGTCTCTGAGCTTTCAATACAGCCCTCTCCACAATAAGGCAGGTAGTTATCAGACAGCTTGTAAAAGCAGGACGGAGAAACAGCTCTGTTTAAACCTGCTTTCTCTTTGTAGCTTTTCAATCTCCTACCTCTTGTGCCTGGCATTAGCTCATAACACTGTCCTGTTCTGCTCCTGACAGACTTTTCTCTTGGAAGTCTTCTGCAGGGTTTTAGAGACATACATTCATCCTCATCACTCATACAAATATCTTCAACCGAATTACTTTCCCTCTCACAGGGTTGTAAGAATTTCAAGCAGCTCTGCTTTTCAATTATATATGGCTTCTTACCAGCTGCCTCACATTCCTTCCACTGAGCTCTGTGCCTGGGAAAATCACACTGCGTCAGAGGTGAGTATTTCCTGTAACTAATCCCTCTTGTTGCAGGTAGCATTGTTTCCCTTTGCAAATTCCTCCTTGGCTTTCTGCTCCAAGGGTCAGGTAATTCAGAGTCAGTATAGGAATATTCTGAACCTCTGTCTGAGACCTGCAAGTTTCCTCTTACTTGCCAAGCTTCTGCAGCTTCCTGTTCCTCGTGAACTCCAAGATCTCCCTGATCTCTCTGGTCTCCCTGGTCTCTCTGGTCTCTCTGGTCTAACTCTGTTTGCTTTGGACGTTTTTTATACAGGTTTAGGGGTGTTTTCTTGCCCATGTGAAAACTGTTTTCCTGATTAACTGGGGAGTGTTTGCTAGCTAGGCGTGCCTTCAGACCTCGTGTCTCAGCCTGTTTTGGTTGCCTATGGTAACTGGGAAGCTTTTGATCTCCCTGCCTGTCAGAATCTGAGCTAAACCCAGCAGATTTCTGTGTTTTAAAGGCACAGGGCAGATCTTCCGTGTCACAAAGCGTACCTCTCACACAAGAACTGTTTCCTCTGTTGCTGGAACTGTTCTCCCCCGTGGAGTTAAGCTTCCCATGTCTCCCTTCTCTCCTGTTCCTTCTTTCGTTCCTTCCTCCTTCCGCTCTCTCCTCTCTCTGCACTGAAGCAGGCTTAAAAAGCTGCTTCCTAATTACCACACCCTTATCTCTGCACAGGTGGTTGTCATTAGAGTCTAAGCCTGTACCTACGTTATGGCTTGGGCGTGGCTTAGCCTCAGCAAGTACGTGCTTCTTTTGTTTGGCTGTAGTTTTAGCCCTGTGGAAACCTTGCCTGTCTCTTGTCTTAAAGGCATATTCACTGTTTTCCTCTGTTTCCCTCGGCTCAGCACAGCTCTTTGTCACACAATTGTCACACTGCTGATACAGCGGTCATGAGTTTGATCCCCCAGTGGGAATATGGAATGAGGCTGGCCAAGGCAATTCCTTTTCCTGCCTGTAACAGTCAGACACATCCCAACAATCTGTATTGTCATCCAAAAAAAGCCACATCCCAGTGCCGTAACCCAAAGCACCTTTCTAGGGCGCAGCATGAGGCACATCATAAAGTGCTACGTCACCCACGGCAGATCAGAATGTGCCCCAGAGGGTGCCACGAACAGGTGGTACCCCCCAAGGCATCATATAAGGTCCCGCATAAGCTTGAAGTACCTAAGGTGTCTCTAAAGACGCCCCAAGGATGTAAAGGTGACTAAAGAAATGTTGGCCAGGGGCAGTAAGGTTCACGAACCTCACAAGCATGAAATGTATGGGTCAAACACAGATGTAACCCTAACACAGCATAGATCAGCAACGCAAGGCAATGAAGAAGTGATATAAGGCAGTAGATGTCTAAGGTGATGTAGCTGCCAAATCTGCGTGCAGCCCATGTGGCAGCTGGTAAAGTTGACAAATATATCGGGGGCAGCTGTACCGATGCACAGGGTGATGGTACTGTAAAGTACAACAAGCACAGTGTGTGGCAGAGGATGGGAATACGTGTCGAGCAGAGGAGCCAGAGGTGGTAGGATAAGTGCAATGACAGGAGGACAGAGGACTAGCAGTGCCATGCAGAGCCGACACAGGAGAGGCAAACATGAAGAGCTGCGATGCAGAAAAGGGTGCCAGTGCAGGACAAGGGGTAGCAGCCTGCACATTATGGCAGGATGGCACACAGCTGGCAGACACAGATAGATGGACAGAAGGATGGTCGGCAACTGTGATGAAGGTATAATGTGCCAGCAGCACAGATTCTCATAGATAGGACTATTACAGGAATGCAAAGTAGTTGTGTAAGAGAGGCATTAAAGTGATTGGAACCAAGAGGACTCAAACCCATGACCACTAGCACAAATATCAATGCACAAACCAGTAGGCCACAACACCAACATGAGTAGTACAGCAAACGCTGCATACAAGAACACTGCAGGGCACCACACCAAAGCCAGCTGTCTGCCAGGATAGGGCCACCCCAACAGTAACGAAGATGCACTGCAAATGCAGATCAGGTGTGTACAGCTAATATCACAGTCAGTAATTGGGACTACAGGCACATATAAACACATGCACATACACAATGAAATGTTCTGCAGTGGATACAGCATGCAAAAGAGCAAAGAACCCAAACCCAAAGGGCAGCAGGGGATGTTCTGTGGAGCAGGGCAAAATGGGGAAAAGAACGGAAAAGGAGCATGTGAGAGCTGAACCTACAAACAGACATGGCCCAGATCAGATCAACAACAGCAATGCCAATCCCCCAAGCCGACATGGACAGTACAAAGAAAGAGCCATATGTAACAGTTAATATGCGATGGATAGGCTGGATCAAGGGCACACTGTGGTGTACAGGGAAGAGATGGAAGGGTGTGTGGAGAGGTGACCAATCATAACAGAGTTCCAGGTTAGCACAAAAGCAGCAAAAATCAATGTAACATGTGGGAATTAAACATGTAACCTATGGTGCTGCAACACATGTACACAACCACTGTCCCAAACAACCACAGCAAGTGCAAAGCAAATATGTCCCCTGATAGGAATGTCAGAATGGAAACCCTTAGTACCCTGTGATGTGGTAGACGGCTGCCACATAGACAGCTGCCACCGTACAAGGATGTGAGCATAGGTGGGCCATGTAGATTACCTGGATACCACTAAATACATGTGTCAGTGTGGTAAAGCAGCAGCAGAGACAAATGTGCGTGAAACACTCTTTTTTATTATGGGTAATCATGAGATATATCGTACATAGCACCTGTCATCATATCAAGGTAATTGGTTGACAGTGAACAAACAGACACCACATTGAGCATGGCAGACACCCACATTTATTTAATTAATTAATTTATTTAATTGTTTTTCTATACCGCACTATTTATTATCAGCGCGGTTTACAGGAAACGTATTTGTGCAAAAAGGGCAGTTCAATACACTTACAATAAACAGGGTAAATAAACATGGATAACAGGTTAACAGGTAACAACTATTTACAATTTAGTATGCAGGCATGTCACACAAAAGTCACATGTCACACAAAAGTCACTGCACCGTCTAAAGATGATGGACAGGAGAGATAATGTGCTGTAGCTGCATGGTGTTCACTATTGTCAGCAGCACTTCCCTGGTGGCTAGTGGATGCCAGGGCAGGTGCGACACAAAATATAAAGTTAAGATTTGAGAGTCTTTTGAAGGCCCAAATGGTTCTTGGTCCTTGTAGTTCTCTTAGGCTCCAAATCTTTAATGAAATACTTAAGCAGAGTGGTGGGAAAAATAAGGCTTTTATTTCCCGTCTTTGCTGAGGTTCAAAATTATTGGGTTACAACGTGAAAGCAAAATGTCCTTACTTCAGGTAGAAAAACAAACAGGTTTTTCAAACAAAACTATCATACATTACAGGAATGGTGGTACTTTAAACAGATCACAAGTCTGGCAGAGCTTCTAGACTTCCGGAAATACACAATGTACAATCCATGTCATGGTCAGATACATCTTCTATGGGATCCACTTGCATTTGCTCATATTCCGATACCTCTGATTCAGTGTCCCTGGTTTCATGCAAACCATATTCAGGAGTTTTATATATTTGCTCTAGCAAGTCCCAATGTCCTGGGCCTAACCTAGGGCGTCGGCCCTGTGCTATATTGAGCTTACAAGTATCCCTTCTTCTTGGAGGTTTTATATCAGCATTATATAAACCTTTATCCTTCACAGCATTCTTCTTAGGCATATATTTTCCATACCTTTTATTGCAACAGCCTGGTGATGAAAGGTTTTCTCCTTTGGCTTGCTCAGAAGCTTCGTGCCAATCCTTTCTCTGAAAGTTTGCTTTAGCTTTCAACCGTGGGAACAGCTCTCCTGGTAAATGCCTGCTCCTGCAACAGCCCAAATCCTGGCTTCCGTGCTCAGCCTGGCTTTTCCTTCCCAGCTGATTCCCACTTGCTTCTTGCATGCAATCAATGTAAGGCTTTCTCCTCTGCCAGCCAACAGCTTTCTCACCAACCTGAGCTGGTCCTTCCTTGGCTCCTTGTGGCTTCCTGGTAGCTCCTGGAGATTCTCTGTTAGGTCCTTCTCTGGCTTGAGACGATTCTCTTCCAGCTTGACCTGGTCCTCTCTCCTGGACCCGACCTGGTCCTCTCTGGATCCGACCTGATCCTCTCTCCTTGAGCTGACTCGGTCCTCTCCGAATCCGACCTGGTCCTCCTCCTTTAGCTTGAGGCAGTTCTTCCTTATAAAGAACTTCCCTCCTTGAGGCATGTGAATTGTTTGTCATGTGCTCCTGACCAGCTGGACGTGGTACTCCAGTCTCTCTGACTGCACTCCTGCTCCCTCTAGCTGGTCCCTGTGAACATTGCACTCTGTGCACATCTTTTTCTCTGTGTAAAACAGTTTCATTTCTCTCATCAGGGCTCTCATCAGCCCCCACTGCATCACACTATGCAGTAGCCCCCCACCCCCCACATGCTGCTGCAGGGCTCAAATGGCCTTGTCACATATGTGTGCATGTAGACACTAGGTGGTGCATGATGAGGGCCCAACACACATCAATCATGAATTGTCCCCCAAAACATATGTGCCTGCCAATACAGGAGGCAAACACCTTAAAACTCATAAATAGCAAGATGTAAGCAAGTGTACACACAGATAGAGATAGATATGTTACAGCTCGTCCAAAATGCCTGATATAGCAATCAAAGCATCACCTATGTAACCCAAAACAAAGGCAAATTGCAAAATTAGGATATGGGAACAGGTACAAGAGGCACATTATCCCAGAGAACACCATAAAAGGAACTTCACAAACATGCAGAGCTAGCACCATGCAGAGGTTCCTCTGCAATGGGTGGCGTGGATACATGAACCATAGACAGAGATCAGGGTTCCTGGGATGCACACATGAAGGAAGAAATATGGACAATCACACAGCCACAATGCAAATGTAATCGGCCAATGTGAGTGGCGGAATGTCAGGGGATAAGGCCGACTGTGCAGACATGCAATGCTATGTTTGTAAATCAATGTACAGTGGCATGTCTGTACAGTAACCAAACAAAATGACCTGTATATGAAGTCTGAAATCAGGTCAAAGATGGGCCAGTACCCCACAAAGAAGCCACATGCACTGGTGTAGCAACATATTCAGTCACATGCACATGCACCGGGTACGTTGAACCATGACACAGTGATACCCCAGATGCACTGTAATTCCCTTGTTGAGCCAAACATCACTCCAAGATGTTGGTGGCCTTTAAAGTGGTGTGGTGGTAACAACTGTGTCATGTCCAAGTGCAGGGTAGGCCGACATATACAAGAGTACCTATACAATGTTGCCCCTCTGCCACACGTAGGGCTGTATGCCCCGGGTGACCGCAACAGATGAGGATATCCTGCGGTGCATGTTACACACATGGGCAACACACACTAACAAAATGTCAGATGGATGTAGAACATACAGCAACTATGTCAGTCTGTGCTGCACATGTAGGGACCATT
Organism: Ichthyophis bannanicus; assembly: GCA_033557465.1. Taxonomy (NCBI): domain Eukaryota; kingdom Metazoa; phylum Chordata; class Amphibia; order Gymnophiona; family Ichthyophiidae; genus Ichthyophis; species Ichthyophis bannanicus. The sequence continues at coordinate 1,263,224,103 of CM066031.1, read as the reverse complement.
ACACAGTGTCCACACTGCAAAGGGCGTCTGCAACACAACATGTCCCGCTACGACTGTCTGTGAATCCATGGGCATGCATATTCAAGTGCGACATCTCAATGTGCTACAGTCATCGAAAGGTCATGTGTGTCTCGCACATTCAACACGACACCCAGCCAGAGCACGGCAGCAAAGGTGTGTTGGACAGGCCTGGTAAAGTCAAAGTAGTAGTCGAACAGTAATGTTCATCATAGGCATGTGTCCCACTCGCAGAGGTAAAACATCCTATGGCACCATCTCCCAGGGATAGTTGCATGGTGTTGATGTGTCCCCCAACAGGTGGTTGATGTGGGCCGCAGATACACTGTAGTAGATGTGCTGTGTGTGTCCTCGGCCCTGTGTCAGAATAAGGAGAAACAGTGTCTTGGTATGCTGTACGCAACATCAGGGCACATTGCAGGGAGTCAAACATCAATATCTACGTAATGCAACGTCACACAGGCAAACATTACATGATCACAGCACAGAACACTGTTGATATTCTGGACATTTCGCAAAGGAACCGCATGCGAGCGTGTCCTATGGATATGGTCATGTCCATGCCCATGCCCATGTCACACAAGTGTCTAACAGCCCCACCGCATGTCCATCAGCGTTGGTGCACAGACACCTAAAAGGAAAGGTCCATGAAACAAATAGCAAAACATGAACATATAAAGGCTGATGCCACACACAAACGAACCAAGGTGCAACCTACCGTGTGTCAGCACCAAGTGTCTGGTTGGGAGTCTACGAGGCAGGCAAAGGCCACAAAACGTCACAGTGAAGGCAAAGGATGTCAACAAAATGTGTCGAAACACCATGTCGCCATGTCCAGTCACCGTTGACGCATGTCCAAGTAATGGTGATATGTGTCATACATAAATGGTGTTGCGCAGTGGTCTGTCAACACACAAGAGATAAGTAAACCCACAACCCTCAACACACGTGCACAATGTTCACAGGGCCAACACCAGTAAGGTAGAGATAGCACAGTCACCACCGCTCCACAGGTGTACAGACACTCCCCACCACATGATAATGCAAACGGCTTGCACACGGTATCATTACTGAGGCTCCCCCAAACACACACACACATGATAAGGTGAGCATGCTAAGAGTAACATACGGCCTGTATGTGCACAATTGGGGATCAGTGGAGATTAAGGTCATTGATATGCGATGATACACTGCTGCCGTCTGATGCTACAGTGTAAGGGAAGGGTGTATGTGCGGGCCACCCCCAGAACACCTAGGACCTGTAGTCAGATGCAGCTCTGTTGGATGTGTCCCAGAAACAGTGCTGGATAAGATAAACTGTGCACGAGCACATGTGGATATGTGTGCCAACATCAAAATATGGTGTATGGGGGAGCATGCAAGATAGGTCCACCACAACATATGTGCGATAGACAGATATCCTCAGATATGTGTTGCTCATGACTCTCCACACAGACAAATTACCTGTATGTCCACCGACCACAGTGTCCTGCACACTGAATGACGTACACACAGCTGCCACTGCACCACAGCACCAGTAACGTCACCAAGCATGTCCTGTGGTATGAGAAACACAAGAGAAACATACATATGTTATGTTGGAGCTGTACACCAAACACAGCACCCTCACATACCCACCTCGCATACCCCCCTGATCCATCACAGTCTGGCAGTTCGTCATGACACTGTACCAAATTGTCACCTCCAAAACACCCCACTGACATGTCCCTGGCCAAATACAAGGGCCTGTAGCCAGTCAGGTCCCTTCGTGCCCTCTCTGATGCCCTTGGTACTGTTGGCCGAAACCGTCTCCTCGCTACCCTGTCCTTACCTGGCCCAAAGGACTTCGTACAATCCTGCCGCACCCATATCTCTCCCAGTGCACCCTCAGTGTGTGTTCCTTTGGCTCCACCTCCCCTGGTAACCCGCTCACAGTTGCTGCACCAAAGGGATATATGCAGGAGCTGCTACGTTCCCCTGGCACCATACCCAGTTCGCTGGTGCAACAAGCTCACTCCCTGGCGTTCAGGAGCAGCTGTATGGTGACGAGTCCCAAACATATCTCCCCACGCCTGAACTATGGTTTGCAATCCACATCGTGATCTCAGCTTGTCTGCTGACATTGCTGGCTGCATGTTCCCCCGTTGCCTGAAAATGAGCATGGCCAATACCGGACATCTGATCATTGCCCCCAAACCCTCCCCAACCTTCAGAGTGTCTGTGTCTAGGTTTGTACACCGTCCATCTACTTTGTCTGCACAGTATTGTTTGTCAATGACTCGTCTCTCCCCCTCTCCACACATATCCATCGCATAGCTAGTGCCTGCCGTGTAGTTCCAGAAACATCATCAAGATACCTGCCCTCACCCCTGAACACAGAAATCAAACACAGATGCCCCCCTTCATCATCTGCCACCCTATCTGATGTAACTTACGTCTACCTTTGGAATCCTCTCTGTCCACTACAATGTATGCCACAGAGTGCTGCATGGCTAATCTACCTGTAGCCTCATCATGGCAATAATACACCACATGTCATGACACCTCACAGGCTCCCCATCTGTCTGTGCATACAGGTCAAGCCACACCTGCTGATCCTTACATGCAGTCACACTGTGGCTGCCCTGTACCTTTAATTGCATAACTCTGGTAGTACAAATACCACTACAACTGAGCATGTAAATAGTGCTAACACATGTATGCATCACTATACCAACACAGCGAACACACAGTCCCTGCTCATCTGAGCATACAACCCAAGTTATCCCCTCATAACCCCCAAATGTGATCCCCACACGTCAAGGCCACTGCTCCCATCCATGGCCTGCTCCCCTTCTCTGGATGGCAGACCACATACCTCTCACCTTACAGCACCCAACGCCTGCAGCCACCCCCACCAACAAGGTCAAACCAATGTGTGGCAGCTCAGTACATTGCTACCGCCTAATAAGCATGCCTACACCGATCCCCTCCACCCGCTGGTGTCCCCTGGCCACACCTGCTGTGTTACAGGTCTGACTACATTGTAAGCTGTCATGGCCTGGCATTGTCTCAGCTATGTCAGGGCAGTGCTGTGTATGACTGTTAGTGTGATACTAATGCTCAGTAGTAGTAGTAGTAGTACATATATATCTAAAAAAGGTTATGTCCAACATATGCAGTACTTACATGTGAAAAGCTCCTCGATCAGCTGCCGCCTGATTGCTGTGCCCTCACGTGTGTCACCACGGGCACGTACAGGAGGGCACGTTGGATCATCTTCCAGATCCTCATTAATTTGGACATCGATATCATGCCTGAGAGCAATGTTTTGCAGGATGCAACAGGCCATGATGATCTCTGCCACAGTCACGGGTTTGTACTGTAAGGCCCTGCCAGTACGATCCAGACACCTGAAGTGACTTTTCAAAACGCCAAAGGTGCGCTCGATGACGGAGCGACTGGAGGCATGGGCCTCATTGTACCTCATCTCTGCACGTGTCTGTGGTAGATGCACAGGGGTCAGCAACCAGGGACGACACCCATATCCTGCATCACCTGCAGAAAGAAATGTTTAACATGAAACCACGAGCTGATGTCCACACACATGCATACAAAACTGTACGTGCAAACCAACACCACAGACAGGTCAGACTGAAACATAGGACAACACATGATGGGACACAACAACTAGGCCCCCGTGTTCGGAGGTGCGAGCAACTGAGCAGGGGGGAGGTAGGAAGAGTGCAATCAACATAAGCCCCCACCACTGTAGACACATGGCCAGACACCAGAGGCAGAAAGGTATTCTCGCCCGCCCAGAACCCATTGGCGACACACATGCAATGCACCCTGGATAAGGGAAGAGTTGTTGACCTCTGCATGCATGTGAAGGTCATGATACTGTCCACATACAGGTGGTGGGACAGGAACAGGAACCTCACCTTTCCAGACAGGATGGCAGAGACAACTCTACACTGTTGAGAAACAGGCAGCATACATGTGTGTTGTACTGTGACAACTCAGACACAGTGTCAAACGGCCAGAAACGTCAGAGGTCATTGTACCGGCAACACACAGCACCGCAGCACAGAAGACCTTGAGTAACACCCCCCCCCAGCATTAGCCCTCACACACACACACATGACACAGACACACAACTAGTCACACATCAAAAACAAACATATGTGCATACGGTAGGTCAGGGGTACATGATGTGCATGTCAGAGATGACAAATACCCACCCAGCAGTATACAGTCCTCCTATTGGCCAGCCTCAAACTGACCAAATATTGCAGAGTGACGCAGGATATAGGAGTCATGGGTTGACCCTGCAAACCTTGGGACCACATTCAGAATACACATATTTGTATCACATACAACCTGCACATTCAGGGAGTGGTACTGTTTGCGGTCGCGGAACACTGCCTCCTTGTCTCTGGGCGGGACCAGGGCAACATGTGTGCAATCGATCGCTCCCATCACGTATGGTATCCCCGCAAACGCCTCAAATGCCAGGTTCAGGGCCCCCCACTGTTGCCTAGTGTTGGGAAACGCAATGTAATTCCCCACCCAGCTGATCATGGCATGCAGTACCTGGTGGAGACAGCATGAGAAGGTGGGGCGGCTCATGCCACCCACTGCGGCCACAGATGACTGGAAACAGCCAGAGGCAAAGAAATGTAGGGCACCAAGGAGCTTGACCAGACCCGGTATGGCATGTGACCGACCAGTCAGGGGCTTGAGGTCAGGTCTTAGATCCTCATAGAGCTCCCTAATAGCCCCTGTGCTCAGGCGGTAGAGGGAGTTGACCAGGTCCTCACGCATGCCCTGGAGCTGGGCCCTGGGCCTGTAGAGGCGAGGCTGGCAAGCCTGCAACTCGGCATGCCTCCTGCGCAGTGCCGGCACAGCCCCTTCCTGGCCTCCCCCCACAGCTGCAGGTCTGTGTTGCAGCGGGACTGCACCCATGCCCTGTGTGTCAGCTCCAGGAACACCATCTCCCTCGTCAGGCAACCTCAGCCCCTGCACATCCCCCAGTGCACAAGAGGCAACCACAAAGCCCGCCATAATGGACACTATAAACTCAACCCCCCTCACTACCTCCACCTCACAATAACCCAGCCACTCACCTCCCCCACCACTCACCAACCGTGCCACTCCCCCACCACCAGACACCACCCAGCCACTCACCTCCCCCACCACTCACCAACCGTGCCACTCCCCCACCAGACACCACCCAGCCACTCACCTCCCCCACCACTCACCAACCTTGCCACTCCCCCCCACCAGATACCAACCCAGCCACTCACCTCCCCCACCACTCACCAACCGTGCCACTCCCCCCCACCAGACACCAACCCAGCCACTCACCTCCCCCACCACTCACCAGCCCTGCCACCTACCTCCCACACCACCCACCAACCTAGCCGCTCACCTTCAACACCACACACCAACACCAGTACCCACCTCCAGCACCACTCACCAGCCCAGCCACTCTCCTCACCTAACCTGACTCTGTCCCTCTTCTCGCCTCACCAACACCAACGCACACCTTCCTTCTCTGTTGCCTACCCAAACCTCTCAGCGTGTGGCTTGTCTGCATGTCTATTTATGCTTCATTTTCTGTCTGCGCGTTGTGACGTAGAAGCCCACACAGAGCCTATGCAGATAGATAAAAAGGAGAAATTTACCTTAGAATCTGTCAGGCAACCAGCATGTGCAGCTCAGGAGAAGCAAAGGAACAGAGGAGCAGAACTACCACACCCAAGCTATGACGTAGCAGAAAGCTTGGGGATTGTTTATGATCGCCTGTCCAAGAAAACACAGTCAGCTTACAGCGAACAGGGAGATAAAAGCTGGTTGGTAGATCCAGCAAGGAAGAAGGGGAAGGAGGAGGAAGAGGAAGAGAAGCAGAAGGAGAGAGCAGAGGTCAGCAACCAGGGAGGCAGAGGTCACAGAGGGAGAAGCCTGCTGAACAGAGGAAGCACTGGGCGTGTTACTGGAACAGAAAGCAGCAAGGCAAGGCTTCAGAGGAACGTGGCAGGGGAAGTGCTCAGACTGCCGGTAGCTGGAGGTCCTGCCAGGAACCTGTTTACAGCCCAGGGAGAGAAGCCAGTGCTCCAGAGAGAAGGAGGGCACAGCCTGGGGCTAGGAGGCTGCCTAGACCGAGTGAGCAGGAAAGTCCCCAGTCCTAACTGCCAGAGGGAAGACCTCAACAATTATACAGGTGGGAGCCTAGCACTGTGAGAGGGAAAGCTAGAAGCTCCATTTGGAACGGAAAGTCAGAGCAGTGCTCCAGACCAGAAATATCTGCAGGAAGCTATAAAACAATCGCTAACAACTGGAGGGTGGAAAAGGAGAGCTGGAGAGGCAAACCTACAGATACAGGTACTCTTAAACATACTTGCACAAAATTGTGTCCCTGTACGCTATCTGAACTTTCAGAGAGGGGTTTTCATAAAAACAGCTGTGAAGGTTTAAACCCAAGCACAACATATGCTGAATGTGAGGAGATGCAATGGGAAAGTAACACCAGGGTTCCAGAACAGGCTCCTATGGATTGTACATTATATCTTGCGGATGATATTGAGTCTTTGTGCTGAAGCCCTGTAAAGAGCCCAAAGAAAAAAAAGATATTTTTCTTTGAGAGAAACTGTTTTGTTTTCCCTGTTTTTTGGTTATGCACATGATATCCTTGGGGGAAGGGGAATAAAGCCCTTGTTTTGTTTTGCCTTAACCACTCGACTTGAGATTATTTTTGACCACTAGAAGATAGCAAGGCAACTCCAACCTCGGGGCCCTAGGCGAAGGCCTGCAGCCCCGTGACAGCGTGCATGCGCGTGTTGCGCATGCGCAATGGCGGCGACGCGGTGTATGCGCAGTGGCAATACGTGAGGTGCGTACGCGGAACCTGGTGCCACACATGCGCATTGTGACATGGTGGATTCCTCCAGCCCTGTAGAAAGAGCCAAAGAGGAGGAATCTGAGGCAGTGCTGGAGTATAAATAAAAGCACATGGCTGGTAGTTACCAGGGAAACCGAGCACAGGAGAAAGAAACACGCCCTTGCTACCAGTTAGCTCAGGACTCAAGAGCTAATTCAGAGCACCTGCTAGGGGGAGGAGTCAGGCACTACCCTAAAGGGCAGATACAAAAAGAGGCCTCAGGGAGAAAAAGAACAGATCCATTAGAAGCTGGAAGGAAAGGTTCAGTAGAAGCCGGAAGAGAAGATCCGTTAGAAGCTGGAAGGAGAAGTTCCTTAGAAGCTGGAAGGGAGTGTCCATTGGAAGTTCCAGAGAAACTTCCAGCACAGGCTCAGCTAGGAGGTTACTTACAAGGCCAGCTGAGGGTTCCGGTGAGAGGCCAGCTAACAACCCAGGAGGAGAACCAGGGAAGAGTCCAGGTTCCAAGCCCAGGGCCAGAGCTGAGTTCAAAGGTAAAAGGAGAACCTTTTACAAAGCTTTATTCAAGAAAAGGATACGGCAGAAGCAAGCCAGGCTGTCTGCAATATCCTGGGGATTACCAAGAGGAGAGAAAGCCAGGAAGGCAGTTTCAACACTCCAAAGCCCAGAGAAAACCCTTTGCAGCCAAGCACAGAGGTAAGCCCAAAGGCTGGGACTTTTATAATCAAGGTGATTCTACTTACCCAGAAGGTTGGGGCATTGATTATAATGACTGTAATGAAAAGGACTGTTTTAAGCAATACATGATTCAAGAATATAATACAAAGCTTAAAGCAGGGAGGAAGGGCGTAGCCCAAGAAACCACGATACAAACATTTCCTACCTCTCAGGAGGACTTAATGGAAATAGAGCCAGGTTTTGAAAGTGTCTCTGAAGATATGATGGACTATACGTTTACAATATCTGATGAAGTATTATCCCTGCGCTGAATGTATGCCTTGCAGAGAAGTACAGAGGTATTGAGGTAAAAAGTACAGAGCTGGGAAAACAGAGCTGTTTCATTCTGTTTGCTGAGAAGCAATTGTTTTGTGCTGAAGGAAGCTGTTTATGTTGGAAACTTTACTTTGTCCTTTTGCCAGAGGTATCTGGTTTGTTACCTTTATTTCCTTGTTGAAAATCCGCCCCGGGAGGGGAAATAAATCCTTGTTGCTTTAACCACTTTTTGAAGTCACACTACTCTTCCTTGGACAGTGAAAGAAAACTACATATCCCAAGAGGCTTTGCTTTAGGAACTTGTAGAGTAGCTGTTCAGGAGGAAAACAACCCACTTAAACCCTACCTACTCTTGTTGGAGGGCACTAAAGAGGCGGGGTCACAGCATGCAGACTATGTTTCTGGGTAGGGGCCTACGCATATGCAGCACCAGCTCCCCCAACACCCTGTCCATTGCAACATGTGCAGAACCGTGCGGCGCACATGCACATAGCCTGTATGTGTTTGTGCATGTGCAGCGCCAGGTCCTGTGCACACCGCAACTGACACAGTGTTGGGGGAGCTGGCGCCGCACAGGTTAGGCGAGGAGAGTGGCTGGGCAGGTGAGTGGTGGTGGAGTTGGGTGCAGGATTGGTGAGTGGAGGAGGAGTTGGGTTGCAGGGTTGGTGAGTTGTGGGAGAGGTGACTGGCAGGGTTGGTGAGTGGTGGGACAGGTGACTGGCAGGGTTGGTGAGTGGTAGGGGTCAGGAGTGGCTGGGTTGGTGAGTGGTGGGGGTGGTGAGTAGCTGGGTCAGTGTGTGGTGGGGGTGGTGAGTGGCTGGATTGGTGAGTGGTGGGGGTGGTGAGTGGCTGGGTTGGTGAGTGGTGAGTGAGGTGTGTGGCTGGGTTGGTGATTGGTGGGGAGGTTCGTGGCTAGGTTGGGGAGTGGTGGGGGAGGTTCGTGGCTGGGTTGGTGAGTGGTGGGGGAGGTAAGTCACAGTCAGACATGGCTGGAATACATAGGGGGGACAGGGAGAGCACAAATATGCCGGGGACTGACATGACAGGTGGGGCGTTCGGGGAAATGCCAGGGACCCGGCCCAATGAGCCGGGAGGGTTGGGAAACCAGGTGTCCGAGGTTGCAGGCCCATCTGGTATGTTCGGCCCCACCCAGGAGCAAACAGAGGGGTGCCAATCAGCCAAGCGCAAGTGGAAGCCTGTGCCTGATGAGAAGAGGAGGAGGGCAATATGATTAAGCCAGCAGGAGAACCACAACCTGCTGGCAAGTGTCCTTGAACACTATGAGGACTTCTATGGCCGCATGAGCTCACGCACACCTGTGAGCATAAGGACCCAGGTGTGGGAGGAGGTGCAGGAGGCCATGGCACAGGCAGGGAGGCCACCAAGGGACTTCGACAGTCTGAGGAAAAGATTCAACGACATTAGGTGGGGGGTCCGTGCACACATGACCGCCGAATGCAGACATGCTAGCGCCACTGGCGGGGGTGGTCCCTTCACCCCAAGCCTCACACCCCTGGAGCTGCAGCTTGCTGAGCATCTAGGCCCAATCTACCTCCATGGACTGTCTCCGGCGTTGGACACGGCCCACCCACAAGCAGGTATGTCCGAGACATGCAGCACAAGTACAGCTATCCACCAAGCACATGCTGTGTCAGCCACGGGGTGGTACGGGCCCATGTCCTGATAACAGGTGTGCCCCAACAGACGCAGGGGAGGACACAGGGGCAGCAACGTCCAGCGATGTGTCCCCAGGGAGGCTAGGACAGGTACCTGGGAGTGTGCTGTGGCCATGCACATTGGTGGATATGATGCAGCACTGAAGAGGTGTACTGAACTATGGGGGGGGGGGGGACTCGGTTGGGCAGGTAGATTGGGGAGTGGTGTCAACCATGCACAGGTGAACACATTTATCTGCAGACAGGGACGGCCAAACCCCCCTCCCCCCACATATCTGTCCTTGCCGCGTATAACCCTACACGCCACATATGTCACACATATCAGACAAACGCGTGGATGCAGCATCCAAACCTCTGTCACAGACACAAACACACACCACATGCAGACCAGGCGACAGACACACCAAGTCAGCCAGGCATCCCACTGACCACCCCAGGACACCCAAAGCATGGGCATATGTGCTGATACACCCCCACCGACACAGTGAACATACCCTCCCACCTCCATGTCATGTCCCTACCTCCAGATCTGCTGGCCCCTGCAACAGATGCACCTACACCAACACTGACACCACAAGGTGTCAACCCCCTCACAGACACCATATTGCCGGGGACACTGTTCCGCTCCACCCCCTCCCCAGTGCAACCTCATGCATGGCAGGGCCCCCCCACCCCCTGCATAGGCAGTCCACAGGGTGCACAGTCCTGCATAGCTCCCCACCCACGATACACATGGGCCAACACTGTACCTGTCCCCGCACACGTCTGGATGTCTGCCACGCCACAAGCAACATCTCCCGCCCGTACCCGCACCCCCCCAGTGCATACATGTTGCCCACACACAATGTCACAGACCCCACCCTTGCAGGGTCCCACACACACACCTGCCACATGTAGCTCTGTGCTCATAGTCCATGTCTCACACATAGTGTGCACCTGGTGATGCGCAACATGTTCACAGCACTCGCCACCCCTACCCCGAATCCAACTTGCCAATGTGGCGCTGCTCCTCACGCACCACAACGTGCTGCCCACCCCACCCAGGTACATCATAGTCGACACACATGTGCTGATCCCATTGTAAATGGTGTGACATCGCCTAGAGGAGGTACACACATTGCCCATTGTAGTGATGTCCCAGTGGTCTCTACGACTGTGTCAGTGTCAACCCCATATCTACTGGGCACCTTGTTCCACCCCCCCAGGTTACATCCAGGCCATTGAGGCGGGCGAGGAGGGATATGGCAAAGAGCCTGAGCCAGTGTGGGACCCTGAGGAGCCGTATCCAGAGGCTGCCGCCAGCACCACTCCAGACACCCCAGGGGCCAATGTGATGTCTGAGTTTGTTGGCGCACCAGAGCACAAACACACACCACAGCGGTGTGTTCCTACCATCACCACAGTGGCTGGGGAAGGGCCGGAGGAGGTGGGGGTTAGTCCCACAATGCCACCACCAGGGCCTGTGGCCACACCACCAAGCGCAATGCATGTCATCCTCCAGGAGCTGAGGGCACACACAGCGTCGGCACACAGAGATGCTGCAGGTAGGTAACTGGCAGGATGCTTGCATGTGCTGGTGTGACACACCAACCCCCAGACACAGCAGTGGGGGCAGACACACGCACAATGACAGTGGCCCCCACACATACATATGCCCCCCTGGTCATGTCTGGGGGAGGGGGTGGTGTGGCATGTTGGGGAATGGCCAGGTTATGCACATATGGGTGTGTGCAGCAGATGTCTCATGGGTCAGAATCCCTCCCACCCACAGGCACTTGCTGGGCATTGCTGGCACTATGGTCGGAACTGCATGGACATCGGGAGGTACAGCTTGCCCAATGCCAGGCGGTTCGGGCCCTCACTTGGGCAGTGATGGGGCTCTGCAGAGACATGCGGGAGCACAACCAAGAGACACGGTGTCTGTGTGGGACAGACGTAGAGATCGCAGCGGGGATAGGCCGGGTGTCTGACGCCCTCAAGGCCATGGCGGCTCGGGTCCAGCAGCCAGCTGCGGTGCCAGAGGCATCGGCAGCCCCGGTGCAAAGGGGTGTGGGGGGTCATGGGCGGGAGCGAGGGTGGGCGTGGCCACACAGACGGTAGTGCTATCAATGTATGTATGACAGGAACCTGCAGCAAATACAGCCTTTGTTTTGGTTACCTATGTGCACGTGTCCACTGTTTGTGTCGGGGGTCCCATGGGTGGTCTGTCCCCATTGGGGTCACCATGGGCACATGTGCCCTACCATGCCACAGAGTGGCAGGGTGTCTGCACCAGCAACCGACATGACAGATAGCGCCACACATGCCCTGTGTACCATGCACCGTGCCATGTGTGCACAGCTATACATATGCCGGGGGTTACACCCTACCTCCCCCTCCCACCTGCTGTATATGTCTGCTTGATCACTGAGATAGTGGGGGCATCACCTCTTTGTCAGCGCATATCATCCACATCGAGCTATCTACATGGGTGATCCATCTATCAGACACACACCAAGGTCTCTGTGTCATACTAACCGCACATGCTTTGACTACAGACCCGACGGACAGATCTACCTAGCTGCGGCCAGTTGATTATATCCCTCCAGCACCTGTCGGCAGCCGCTGCTTCCCCACACCAGCAGAGAAACCCTCTCGTAGCCTCACCACTTCACCCCAGTCATAGACGTGGATACTCGAGTCCATCTCATTTATTTTATTTATTTATTTATTTACATTCTCTTATATACCGCGCTATTCTGCATCAGTGCGGTTTACATTGAACAAGCTGAAATTACATTGAACAGGGCATTATAACTTGGAGATAACTATTTTACAGGGAACATGGGCTATGGAGGGTTAAGTGGCTTGCCCAAGACCACAAGGAGCACCTGTGGGACTAGAAACCCCAGTCCTTCCGGCCCAAGGTTGCTGTCCTCTAGTGGGATTTGAACCCCCGACCTTCTGGCCTGAAGTACCTTGCCCCAACCACTAGGCCACTCCTCCACTCCAAGTCACCCTCATCCAACCAGCTTCACAGGTACAACTCTATTACCTCTTCACCATCCTGTCACATGGGGCATCCCTGTTACAGACTATCTGTGACAATGTGGATGTCTCCATGTCTGCTGAACTGTGCAGCACATGGTTACGTCAGGGTGTCACAAGGGGATACATCCGGATGCACAAATGATGCTCCCCACTCCCTGTTGTGGGCCCTAGTCCATGTCTGTGTAACACATACAGACTGGGACATGCACACAGGTGTCACACTCACCACTACAGTATGTATTTACAGAGGACACATGACCATTGCAAGGGTTGCCTGACCACATGATGTTTTACTTCACATTTGTGTCAGTACTTGCCATACAAGTGTTGGGTAGTCCATAAAATACAACACTCACCCACAGGCGGGTAAACATCACAACTATAAAACATTTGGTGATATGTCCCATGCAGTCAATTGCCATTGGACCCCCCGTGCTGGTCGCAGGCTCCAGGACAGTGAAGGGCAGGTGTGCCATGTGCGCATGTGTGCCTCACACACCCGGCGGCCCTCCGTGAGGGTATGTCTTGGGATGCGCCGTGAACATGCCATGATAATGCTGGTGGTGCATCACCTCAGCCATACCCTCAACAGCAGCTGTCAGCTGCGTGATGGCATGGCCATGGTCTCTCAGGGATCTCATGACGATGCCCATCACCACACACAGGAGACCCACGCATTTGCTACCACACCCACACCAGGCAGCTGTTGTCTAGGTGGTAGCATCTGTGTGGCCCCTGTGTGTGGCAATGTGTGGGGGTCCCACACCCAGGCTGACACCATGACCATGCACATGGGGCAGGTGGCAGGGGCCCCCAGTGCCCTGTGATGTCCTGTGTCTGCTCCAAGGCACAGGCTCCCCCTCCCCGCCCTCCATGGCCCCCCTGCCCTCCCCGCCCTGCCCGGACCCTTTGCCTTCCTCCACACCCTCCTCCTCACCATCCTCACCCACCCACACCACCTCCCCATCACCCTCGGACACCCCCTCCTCCCACCCCTCCCCACCATCCAGGCCCTCCATGTCTTCCTCCCCCACAGCCATGCTGTCCTCCGCCGCGGCAGACCCATCCTCGACTTCCAGCCTTCCAGTGGTCACGGGGGGGGGGGGGGGGCTGCCACCTTGTGTTGTGGGTACGGAGGTCCCCTCCCCAGCATCTGCAGCCTCTGTGGAGAAGGCAGACATGAACAATGTGTCATGTGTTTCGCACATCACAGACACATTGTATGTGGCACCACAGGCTGCCGTGTCCCTGGGTACCCAGGGCAGTGTATCCGCATCTCTCGCCCCTTCTTGCGTAGGTCTTCTACCTGTGCTGATAAGCAATGTTTGCGGCCATTAGGGTCCTGCTATCCCTACACATGGCAAACTACATGGCACACATGTCTGTGTGCAATGGGGGCTGCTCCTGGTATGGCCAGTGTGTCCCATACTAGCTGTTGGCTCCTCCGCCTGCATGTGTAGGCGTGAGGATGGGCATGTGTCGTGTGACACTTACATGCCCTGTGTGTTGCCTCGCAGGACTCCCATGCCATGTACCTGCCATCCCCTTGCCTAACATGACAGCAACATGGCATGTGCTGCGTTGCCATTCTGGTCTCCAGGGGATGTGAGTTCATATCCTCAGTGCAGTCCAGCACACACCTCAGTGTTGGGCTGATGATCCCACATCAGCAGGAACCATCACCATGACACCAGGGCCTTATACATGCCTCTATGCTGGGTCCTCTGCAACCTGGGGGTGAGGGGTAGTTGGGACACTGCACCTATAGCAACTACCATTACAACGGGGTGCCCGTTAGGGCACTGTGATCTGGTGTGATGCCTCCTGGGGATGGGGTGGAGTTGGGAGCCTACAACAGCAACAAAAGCCATAATACCAGGATGAGTAATAGACCTCTGTGATGTGGCCTGGGGCCTCCTGGGGGTGGGGCACAGCTGGGAAACGGCACCTGGAGCAACCACCATAACACCAGGATGTGTACTACACCTCTGTCACCAGGTCTGTGGCCTCCTGGGGATAGGGTGCTGTTCCACACATCAACTGCAGCAGCTACCAGACCACCAGGATGACTACTTGACCTCTGTATTCAGGTCTGGGGCCTCCTGGGATGGGGGTGGTGTTCCACACATAGACAGCAGCACCCACCATACCACCAGGATGTAGAATAGACCTGTGTCATCTGGTCTGGGACCTCCTGGGGATAGAGCAGAGCTGGGAACCTGCAATAGCAACACCCACCATACCACCAGGATGCATATGAGACCACTGTGATCTGGGCTGGGGCCTCCTGGGGATAGAACAGTGCTTGGGAACCTGCAACAACAGCACCCACCATAACACCAGGATGTAGAATAGACCTGTGTCATCTGGTCTGGGGCCTCCTGGGGATAGAGCAGAGCTGGGAGGCTGCAACAACAGTACCCACCATACCACCAGGATGTGGAATAGACCTGTGTCATCTGGTCTGGGGCCTCTTGGGGATAGAGCAGAGCTAGGAACCTGCAATAGCAACACCCACCATACCACCAGGATGCATATGAGACCACTGTGATCTGGGCCGGGGCTTCCTGGGGATAGAGCAGTGCTGGGAACCTGCAACCACAGCACCCACCATACCACCAGGATGTAGAATAGACCTGTGTCATCTGGTCTGGGGCCTCCTGGGGATAGAGCAGAGCTGGGAGGCTGCAACAACAGCACCCACCATACCACCAGGATGTAGAATAGACCTTTGTCATCTGGTCTGGGGCCTCCTGGGGATAGAGCAGAGCTGGGAGGCTGCAACAGCAGCACCCACCATACCACCAGGATGTAGAATAGACCTGTGTCATCTGGTCTGGGGCCTCCTGGGGATAGAGCAGAGCTGGGAACCTGCAATAGCAACACCCACCATACCACCAGGATGCATATGAGACCACTGTGATCTGGGCTGGGGCCTCCTTGGGATTGTCTAGAGATGGTAATGCGTCACAGCAGCAACCATTAGGACCCTGGGGTGCCTAATAGAGCTCTGTCATGGGGGCTGCAACTCCTGGGGGTTGGGCAGAGGTGTGAACTGCAACAGGAGCAGCTAACCTGGCGTTTTGATGCGCCTGGAAAGAGGCACGGCTGCCTGGTGCAGATTAATGCTGCTAGTTGACGTAGGTCAGAGCGGGTAAATGCTGGCTTGTGGGATCGCGTCGCCATTTTGGGTGGTGGCCATGTGTTGGTGACGCACGCACATATGCCGCGCATGCGCTGTATCGCACATATGCCGTGCCGCGCCCTACTATGCCGCGCGAACTGTCTCTGCGGCCACATGAATACACGTCGGATACGGCAATTGGCGGCCACCGTGGCTGTCTTTAGTTTACAGCATCGCATGCCTTACGCGGTTTGGCCTGGGCCGTATCTGGTGCGCCTTAGCTTTCGGCACCTTATGACGCGCTTTCGGTGATGCAACGCGCTTTCGGTGATGCAACACCACACCTCTCCTTAAGGTACGGGACAAAGGTAAAGGTGTATTAGGCTTGCGTCACTGATTGTAGTGATGTGACTGACTGTTACAAACACTCAATAGTAGTAGTAGTAGTAAACATCTTGCTGTTGGTGCATTGGGGATTCAAACCCATAAGCAGTGACTCTGAGGGCATTATATTGACCAGTATGCTATGCCTTTTCTCACCCACACCCAGGCTGACACCATGACCACGCAGATGCCTTTTCTCATAGCACGGGCTGACTACACAACCACTGCAGGTCAACCCAGTAACTGTCAGCTGTGCTTACCGGAATCGGGTAGACCCCCAGCTACAGCATTTTACAGGGTACCTTAGGTTTTCCAGCTGAGGTGATGGTTTATTTTTGGTGGGCACACTGATATTTGCTATGGGGTATGTGTACTACACCATCCTAATGTTACCGGTGGAACTCCCAGCGATAATGTGAGCAATGCCATATAGGGAGGTGGGCGTGCCGGCATCCACGTAGCATGCACTGTGTATCGCCCAAAAGGAGGCGCGTTGGCTGTTTGCGTGCAGTAACCTTAACTTCATGGCAGTGCTGTGAGAATACATATAGAGCTGTAGCCTACGGGTTAATACAATGACCACCAAGCCAGAGGTAATGGGTTCGGTCCCTCAGAGGTCTCATCTAATAAGGCTGTCTGAGGCAAATCTCTTTTGCTGCATGTAACAGTCAGACATATCTCTACAATCTGTGCTGCCAGCAGAAACACCCTCACCTCACTGCCATCACCTACGGTGCCCTATAGGGCGGGGGGGGGGGTGTATGGACCCACATGTGGATTAGGGGACACCGCCTACCGACCCGCCCTCTTGGGCCCAGGGTGGGGGGACGGATCTGCCACCAACAGACCCACACTCTACATCTTTGCAATGGTGGAGGTGGAGGGACATGATTAAGGGCTGTGGGACCAGCAACCCCGGTCCTGCAGGGGAAAGGGCGCCCTCCAGGGCAGTCACTGCAAATCTGTTTGTATGACACAGGGCACTGGAGACACTCAGATGCCCCCACCACCATCTGACATTTGCCAGCAGAGGGCACGGTCAGTCTTCACCCGCTGCACACTGCAAGGTGCTCCAGCCATACACATGCTAACTGCAGACAGTCTGCTAGCTAGTACATGGTGTATGTTCCAGGTGAAACTGTGTGCACCCAGAGGTGGTATATCAGTGATTAGGCCCCAGCCAGGGGAACTCCCAGATATCACTTGAGAGAAACACTGTATGTGGGGACCTAGACATGCCATGGTCACTGCTCAGTCAGGGTGAGAGTGACCCCCCAGCATGACATGCTGTGGTCACCCTGTCCATACAGGTGGTGATTGGACAATACAATGTCCCAGACATTGCCCTATGCAGATGCATTCTGCCCAGGCTGCCCTGTCCGACCCATACCCACAGTACCTTTCTCCTCATTATGCACATTGGCAGGCTAACACTGGAAACAGTGCAAGCATTGTGGGCTCATTAAGGTGTGGGCAGCCACAAAACACTGGATAGACATACACACACTCCCACACCTATTTCAGCATTGTGCGGGTATAGAGATGGTTGGCAGCCCTGGCAGCCACACCAGTCCTGGGCAGAGCGCAGGCATTGCTATGATACTCAATACTGTTGGGGTCACTCTCCGGGGTGGTAAACACTGTCAGAAACAAACACCGAAACATACTCCACAGATATCAGAAAGGTTGCTGTGATGGATCTCTGTTAACAAATTGTGTTTAATGTTGGACTTGTTATCTGACATTAATCATAGCAACCGTTTGATATATGTGGAACGTGTTTCCAAGTTTATGACGGCAATGCTGAGGTATGCAGGTTTCAGTATTGGTAGATGCTGCTCCGCGCAGGGCCCAACAGCCTGACTCTCCATGAGGCTTTGGTTAGTGGAGCTGGCCAATGCTCTGGTGCAGAGGTTCCCAACTCTGGTCCTGGTGGGCCCATCACGATTCAGGTTTTCATGCTGTCCCGAATGAATATGCAGGAGCTACATTTTCATACAATGGGGGTGGTGCATAACAATACATCTCAAGCATATTTCTTAGGGGACAACATGAGACCTGAATGTTGTTTGGCCCTCCGGGACTGAAGTTGGGAACCTCTGCTGTAGG
Organism: Ichthyophis bannanicus; assembly: GCA_033557465.1. Taxonomy (NCBI): domain Eukaryota; kingdom Metazoa; phylum Chordata; class Amphibia; order Gymnophiona; family Ichthyophiidae; genus Ichthyophis; species Ichthyophis bannanicus. The sequence goes on along the minus strand of CM066031.1, from coordinate 1,263,205,889 downwards.
GACTGCACATGTCTGTGGTGAATGTGCTGTCGCCACCTGTTGCCACCCTAGGCGGTTGCCTAAGGTAGGGTGAGCACTCTTTCTGTAGTTGTGGGTTTCAAATGAATTGAAAGTCCGAGAGGCTTTAAGGCTAGCACAGGAAATTTATTGATTTTTACTACTTCTCCATACAGAGCTTTTATAAAGCTCAACGCAAAGGCAAGAAAAGAAAAAAAGGTAGGATTTCTTCTCCCAACACAATTAGCTTCTGTCACTTCCAGACTTCACAAATCAGGCTTCATTATTTCTTCTAGCCTTTGAAACATAAATGCTAGTTTGCCCTCTTGAAACTTCCCAACATTCAAACACTTTCTGGCTTCATTCAAAGAAACATTTCTAAAAGTAAACAGGGCTTTAAAACACTGTCCAGCCTGTTTCTTTTTCTTTACTGGCAAATGCAGCTGTTTGAGCTTCACCCTCTATAGAGCTCAAACACTTGTCTTGTGACACAGAGCACATTCCATTGCACATTCAGAATCAATATCAGAAGGATAACTTTCTGTCTCCATTTCCTCAATATCTGACTCTGGTGTATCGTGGCTTAATCTTCTCCGGGTAAACCCAGGCTCTGCCCTCTGTAACAGCTTAAGAATTTCCTTCCAGCCAGAGATTCCTTTGCCTCTAGAATTCTTAGCATATACTGGCAATTCTCTCTCTCTCATTAACTGGCTTATTGTCTGCAGCTTGCTTAACTTGCTGTTGGACACAGGGTTACTCACGGTTCTCCTTGTACCAGATAAGCTTTCACCAAGCCTTTGGCTTGCAGTAACAATGTCCTCATTTAAGGCTCCCTCAGAAGGAAATCTCCTGCCTCCAGCTCCAAAGCAACTCTCCTGCATTCTGGATTCCTCCCTGGCTTATGGCTTTTTCCCTTCAGTGTTCCAGCAGTTTCTACAGTGTCCCCTAAGGCTGGGCTTCTCTTAGAAGTCTGTCTCAGCAGTTCCTTCTCCTCCCCTGGGCTGTCCTGGGAAATACCTTTCACTCTAGCTGCCCGGGAGCTTCTTCCTCCATCCAGCACATTAGGACTTCTGCTGTGTTCTGAGTCTCGGGTAGCTCCTCCCCTGGGAACTCCCTTCCTCCTGTGATGCTGCCTCTCAACCTCAGCTCCTACCTCAGCATCCGGATCCTGATCAGTGTGAGTGTTAGGGTTAGCATTCACCTCAGCATTAGCATATGCATCAGGATATGCCTCAGGAAGAAGACTCCGACTTCTCCTGTTACCGCCCCCTTCCTTTTGTAATCCCCTAGGGACTCTCCCTGCATGTGTCTGAGCAGTAACCACGTGCTGCTTCCCCAGCTGGCCTTCATTAACCCTACAGCTTGTTCCTGAGCTTGGGCGTGGCCTGCAGCTAGGCACTAGTGACTAGATGAATTTTTTTCTGTTCAAAAACATTTTGTGTTTCACATCCCCGCCTCCTGCTTCTCTCCCTTAAGGTAAAAGTGTGCTCTTTTCCCGCTTCTAAGGGCTCGGGAACATTTTGGCCATCACAGTGCTCTGTAGGGTAGGATATAGGCGTTTTTCATGTGTTTATTTTATCTGCAAAAACAGTTCCTTCTTTATTACCATGGTTTAGTACTGGGTAATATATGGGGACATGGTCTGCAGGAGCCACAGCTGAGACTTGAACCTGTGACCTTCTGCCCCTGAATGCACTGGCTGGATGTACTGCACCAAACTGTTGCCACAGAGGCAGGTCATTCCCTGGAGATACCATTATTGTTCGTCAGACAGACAGGGCTTTGTCTTGGTCTGCTGTGGGCAGATGCCACTGCCCCCTCCACCACCAGCACCCCTCCGCCACCATGCTGACATGCCCTTATGCCAGTGGTGCTGGTGGTGCGCAATCCCAGGCCATCCAGTGTCCCGGTAGGCGGCTGCCTATGGTGTGTAATCTGGGGTAGGGGTGCCTGCATAGACATCCATGCTTCCCCCCCCTGGCACCGCCTGCCAATGTTCTGTGCCCTTTGGGGTGTTTGCTGGGAACTGTCCCCTGGGACACGGTGGAACACACACACTCGTGGGCATGTTTGACCTTGATCAGTTGCTGATATTCCGTTTCGGCTTTTCTATGTGTCACCTAGGCATCTGCTTAGCCTGCCCTCTGCCCCAGCTGCACCACTGCATGTCACACCTGCAGTCCCCTGTATCCCATGTGCAGCCTCATCATAGTGCCCTTTCATACTTGGGCACTGTCTGCTGCTGCTGCTGCTGCACATGTATAACTACTGTCACTGTTCTTGGTCTCCCTGCCTTTGCTGTACATTGCTGACTGAAATGGTTTCTCTCTCCTTCACGTTTGCCTCTAACGCCAGATTTTCACTTGCGCTATTTTTCGGACCTTCATTTCACAGGGATAGTGTGCCTGGGACCTCTCCCTGCCCACTCTCCACCCATTGACCCCTTCTCTCTGCCCCTGGGGAGCCTTACTCCACCCTCAGCGCACCTTACTGCCGCAGGAGACGTTATCGCGCGATACGTGACGATCTCCAGGAACAAGTAGGAATGTAGTCATCACATATGGGTATCGTCGGTACCGACGGAGCCTGCACGGGAACGCTCCCCATTGTCCAATTAGAAAGCTTTTAGGAGCATCCCACAGCGCCTGCGTGCTGCCTTCCCGCCTTTCCCAACTGCCTCTCTCCAGTTCTTTGTTTTCCGCGGAGCCAGCAGGTTGTGTTCCTGTCACCGCAGAAACCTTTCCTTCTTTTTTGTGGTCGCATCTGCCTTCCTCGACGCTTTACCGGTACCGCCGGTTTTTTTCTTTCTTTTCTTTAAAAAAAAAAAAAAAATTTTCTTAGTACTTTTTTCCCATTTTTTCCAGGTGCATGCGCCATTTTTGGGCCTTAGGCCCAAAATTTTTTCCATAATGGAAAAAGCCTCTTCGGGTTTTAAAAAGTGCACCAAGTGTGGCGGTACCATCTCTGTCACCGACACCCATGAGTGGTGTCTGAAATGTTTAGGTCCTAACCATTCCATCTCGGAATGTATGGCCTGTGCCATGATGTCCAAGAGAGGTTGACAGAACCGAGCTGCCAAGCTCAGTACCCTGTTTCCCTCTGATGCAGCTTCGGTGGCATCGACGTCTTCCAGGGCTTCGTCTTCCTCCCGTGTATCTCAGGTAACTAAACATAAGTCTAGCCGGTCCTCAAAGGATAGATCTCCTTCTAAGCATCGAGATGCCTCTGGCGTTGCCCTTGAGGATTCTGCACCAGCAAAATTGCCCCGGCAGGAGGCTTCGGCTTCCAAAGCATTATCGGGGCTCCAGGACGTTCTCGAGGCCTCAACCTCGGCAGAAATACTGGTGCCATGCTCTGGGGTACCAGCGATCTTCTCCAGTACCGACATCCAGGCATCGGCAGCGTCGATAGACCAGAGAGTCCTGGCTATTGAGCGCAGTCTGGCGGCTCTCCTTGCGGCATCGATGCCCTCGGAATCGCGTCAGACATTTCAACTGCTACCGGCACTGACTCCGGTACCGGTATCGGTACCGGTACCGATAGCATCGACATCGGCATTGGTGTCCGCAATGTCAGCACCCAGTTATCCGATACCTTCCGGTACCGATACTCTGGTACCGATTATTCCCGGTACCGACTTCGGTCGGTACGGGTATCGGGCTCTTCAAGAGCACCTGGACAGGCGGTACTTCGAGTCCTCAGAGGAATCTGAAGATTCTGATAGTTCTGTCGATGCAGGAATGCTTCTCCCAGAGGAGCCCTCCTCCCCTAAGCGCAGGATGTCTCCTCCAGAAAATATTTCCTTTCAGGATTTTATCAGGGAGGTGGCTCAGGGTCTCTCCATTACTGTGGCCCCTGAAACAGAGCCCAGAGCAAAGGAGTTGGAAATTTTACAATATCCCAAAACTCCTAAGGAGGCAGCTACCTTGCCCATCCATGAGATCTTGCATGATCTTATGTTAAGAATGTGGGAGACACCTCTTACCACCTCACCTCATTCTCATAGACTGGATACTCTGTATCGAGTCCCTCCTTGTCCTGGTTTCCAAAAACCTCAGCTTCCTCACCAATCTATTGTAGTGGAATCAGCTATGAGAAGGATCAAGAGTGCAAAGAGGCATGCCTCTAATCCTCCAGGACGTGAGTGCAGAACTTTGGATGCTTTTGGACGTCGTGTCTTCCAAGCTTCCATGCTTTCTGCCAGGATCAGTTCCTATAGTCTATACATGGGAATGTTCCTAAAGGAAGTCACAGGTGATTTAGAGGCTTTGAGTCCTCTTCTTCCTGAGGATAGAAGGCAGGATTTTCTCAGATTGGTCAAACATGTCCAAGATGTTTCTAAATTTGTCAACCGTGCAGCTTTTGACTGTTTTGAGTGCATAAGCAGAACCTCAGCCATTGCCATAGGTGACGTAGAATTGCTTGGCTCCAGGCATCTGATCTGGAGCTCTGGGTACAAGACAAACTGGGAAATATCCCTTGTACTGGTGAGAACCTGTTTGGTAAAGATTGGCAGGAAAAAGCCAGTGAGTTGGATGCTGACAACTCCACCTTGGAAGGATTATCCAAGTCCACAGTTGATCCTGCTAGAAAGAAATCTTTCAAGAAACCATTCTTTTCTAAAAAGAAAAGATATTATCCTGCTTATTCTCAGCAGGGACGTTCTGCAGGTCAGCTTGTCAGGAAAGGTCAGCAACCACCCAAACAAAGGAAAGCAAATACTGCTAAGCCTCAGCCGTCCCAGCAGTCTCAGCCTCCACAAGGCCTTTGACTTTCAGCTAGAGAACTTAGCCTTCCTGGCTCTCGTTGGACCAGAGCCTTCCACCATTCCAGGAAGATTGTGTCACTTTGCCCCAGATGGGGGCAGATAACAGCAGAACATTGGACACTCTCCATCATAAAAGAGGGGTACAAGCTGCATTTTTTGAGCATGCCCCCTCCCACAATGATGAGGCAGTTCAATTCTCCGACCTCTCTCATCAACCTGTTAGGTCAGGAGGTCACTATGCTTCTTGCCCTAGGGGCAGTAGAAGAAGTACCCATCCGTCAGCAGGGTACAGGGTTTTACTCCCCCTATTTCCTTATCCCAAAGAAAACAGGGGGATACAGACCTATCTTGGACCTCAGAGAATTGAACAAATTCCTTGTCAAAGAGAAATTCAAGATGATTTCTCTTGGAACTCTGCTGCCATACCTTCAGAGTCAGGATTGGCTTTGTTCTCTAGATCTCAAGGATGTGTGCACCCATGTTCTCATCCATCCAACTCACAGAAGGTTCCTTCAGTTCCTTTTTCAAGAAAAGCACTACCAATACAGGGTGCTTCCATTTGGCCTGGCCTCAGCACCAAGGGTGTTCATGAAATGCATGGCTGTGGTAGCAGCATTTCTCCGCACTCTAGGGATATTCGTCTTCCCCTACTTAGACGACTGGCTCATTCGAGCCCCAACAGAGTCAGAGGCCAGGACTTCTCTATCCTGCACAATGCGTATCCTTCAGTATTTGGGTCTGGTTAGAAACATCCCAAAATCCAGTCTAACTCCCACTCAGTCTTTAGAGTTCATAGGAGCATTGCTGGATACCAGAAAGGCAAGGGCCTATCTCCCCCAGGCCCGTTGCCTTCGCATGGTGCAGTTAGTTTCTCAAGCAGTGCTAAAACCTCATCTCACTGCCCGAGAAATGTTACAACTATAAGGCCACATGGCATCTACTGTGCATGTGGTTCCTTATGCTCGCCTCCATATGAGGGCAGCCCAGTGGACTTTATCCACTCAATGGACCCAGGAATCAGGATGCCTGTCAGACAAAATAGCAAACACAAGTCGCCTTATTATGTCCCTCCAGTGGTGGAAGTCCACTCAAAACCTGTTGCTGGGGTCCCCTTTTCAACAACCATTACCCCAGGCAACTCTCACAACAGGTGCTTCTCCGATGGGCTGGGGAGCTCATCTGCAAGACCTCTCCACCCAAGGCACCTGGTCTCCACAGGAGACTCATCTACACATCAATCTCTTGGAGCTCAGAGCAATCTTCCTTGCTCTTCGAGTGTTCCACACCCTGCTCAGCTACAAGACAGTCCTCATTCATACGGACAATCAAGTAGCCATGTTCTACGTGAACAAGCAGGGGGGAACAGGCTCTCTGTCGCTTTGCAATGAAGCTTTGCGACTATGGGCCCTCGCCAGAGAGTATCAGGTTCATCTCCTGGCAGTGTATCTTCCAGGCATACAAAACTCTTGGGTAGAGAGACTCAGTCGAGTTCTGCTTCCACACGAGTGGTCTCTACATGCAGACTAGGTGGCCAAGATTTTTCAAATTTGGAGACCCCGGACATAGACCTTTTTGCAAGTCCGTGGAATGCCAAACTTCCCCGGTTCTGTTCCAGAATTCCAGCTCAGGGGGCTCAGGCCAGGGATGCTTTCCTCCTTTACTGGGGTCAAGACTTCCTGTACGCCTTTCCACCCATTCCCCTAATTCCCAAAACCCTGTTCAAGCTTCAGAGAGACAGAGGCCGTATGATTCTCATAGCTCCACATTGGCCACGGCAATTGTGGTACCCTCTGCTTCTACATCTCTCTCAAGCTCCCTCCCTGGAGTTAGGGTCTGCTCCAGATCTCCTATCTCAGGAGGACAGAATGTTATGGCATCCCAATCCCCAGTCTCTGCATCTGAGGGCTTGGTTGCTGAAGGCCTAGATCTCCATGATCTTAACCTCCCTCAGCAAATAAAGGATATCTTTTATGCTTCCAGGAAGCCTTCCACAAGACGCTCTTATGCTTTCAAGTGGAAAAGGTTTACCATATGGTTTTCGCAGAAGGGTCTTAACCCCATTGCCATACCTCTGGAATCATTACTGGAGTACCTCCTTCATTTAGCCAATGCAGGACTTAAGACTAACTCAGTAAGGGTCCATTTGAGTGCTATTGCGGCTTCCTTCAAGCCTCTAAATGGACAACCTATTTCCTCCCATCCTCTTATATCAAGATTTATGAGAGGCCTTCTGCTAACTAAGCCTCCCATTAAGCCATCTCCTGTGGCATGGGACTTAAATTTGGTTCTTGGTCAGCTCATGAAGCCACCTTTCGAACCCTTAGCTACTACCTCCTTGAAATTCCTTTCTTGGAAGGTTATCTTTCTCATTGCAATCACATCAGCACGTCGCATCATTGAGTTGCAAGCACTAGTAGCTGATCCACCTTATACAAGGTTCCATCATGACAAGGTAGTCCTTAGGACTCATCCACGCTTTATGCCAAAGGTGGTCTCGCCCTTTCATCTAAACCAAGCGGTCTACCTAACTTTCCAAGGCCTCATGCATCAAATGCAGAAAGGACCCTTCATACTTTGGACTGTAAAAGAGCTTTAACCTTTTACCTACAAAGAACACAGCAACATAGAAAGTCCTCTCAACTCTTTGTTACTTTTGATCCTTCTCATTTGGGACTTCCAGTCTCCAAGAGAACACTATCTAACTGGATTGCTCAGTGTATTTCCTTTGCCTATCAGAGTAAGAATTTTCCTCTGGAGGGCCATGTCACAGCTCACAATGTGAGAGCCATGGCAGCTTCAATGGCTCATCTGCACTCTGTGTCTATTGACGACATCTGTCGAGCAGCCACCTGGGCCTCGGTTCATACCTTCACAGCCCATTACTGCTTGGACAAGGACTCCCGCCGGGATGCCTTGTTTGGTCAGGCTGTTCTCCAACACCTGTTCCATACTTAATCAACTGCTACCCACCATCCCTGGTAGGATGCCAGAGATCCATGGGGGGAAGTGGAGCCCTTCTCAGGGACGCACAACTTCTGGTGTCTCTCCCTGGCATCTAAAGCTAGGGAGTCCCCATATGTGATGGCTACATTCCTGCTTGTTCCTGGAGATAGCATAGTTACTCACATGTAACAGGTGATCTCCGGGAACAGCAGGAATTTAGTCCTCACAACCCACCCACCTCCCCTAGGAGTTGTATCTCTCTATCTATCTTTTTCCCTTTCCCTCTCTCTCTCTTTGTCTTAGCTTTAAAACTGAACTGGAGAGAGGCAGTTGGGAAAGGCAGGAAGGCAGCACGCAGGCGCTGTGGGATGCTCTCAAAAGCTTTCTAATTGGACGCTGGGGAGCGTTCTTGCGCAGGCTCCTTCGGTACCGACGATACCCATATGTGAGGACTAAATTCCTGCTGTTTCCGGAGATCACCTGTTACAGGTGAGTAACTATGCTTTATCGCACGGTAATTTATCGTGCAATAACGTAACGTATCGCGCGATAATGTCACAGCTGCGATGTTAGCGCCATTTAGTAAACATACCCCTAAATCTGGGATCTCCAACTCCACTCCTGGAGGGCCAAAAAACAGTCAGGTTTTCAGGATGTCACTAATGAATATGCATGAGATATATTTGCATGCACTGTCCTGATGTATTCAAATATATTTCATGCATATTCATTAGGGATATCCTGAAAATCTGACTGGTCTGTGGCCCTCCAGGACTGCAGTTGGAGATCGCTGCTCTCAGTGGTAGTTTGAGCCATCTTTCCTGCCCCAAGGGGTCCATGATGTGAACCTGAGACTGCTTTTTTCATCTAATTTACATTGCAGGAAAGCAACAGGGGCAGCAAGAAGTGTAAACAAGCAAGCTTTGAGCAGTTTGTATAAGACATCTTCGAGTGCAGGCATGATATTGTGAGATTTCTTTGGTGCAAGGTTTTGAAACTTCAGCTACTTGGGCTTTTTTTACTATGATCATATTGCTGATCCAATTAGTTGATTTGGTCACAGGCGTGATATGACCATCAGCTTCATGATTTTCTAATTGGGTTTTCACTTCTGGCTTTATGGCAACTGGTACATTGCGTGGACCACATTGTACTGGGACTGAATTCAAAATGAACTTCTCCCAGAATAGACTTCATGGGATCATGAAAGATGACATCATAGGCACTAAGCAGCTGTTGTCTTGACAACAGTCTGGTGCATTGAGGTTCTATCTGGTTCAGCTCTGCAGGCATGATGAACTGGATCAGCTCAATATATGCACATGTTGACTCAGACAGCAATGGTTTCTGATTTGCTTTTACTATCCAAATTCAAGTTATGAGTATATCCAGATATGTTACAATGCATGCGAAGAATTTCCAAAGATGGCTTGAGCACTTCTGAATATAATTTCAGTTTGGTGCCACTCGGCTATGGGGTGCTCTTGGTGTCAACCTCATTTTGTCTTTCAGGCACATGATATTACATGTTGTCCCAGAGTCCAGCTGAAAAGATTGTACCATATTATTTAGTATTTTCATAGCCCTAGGGCATTCTGTTGAGAAAATTGCATTAGTACTGAGCAACTCTGCATCATCTGATTCATATCTCTTCCAAATTATGCAACTTACATGCTGTGTTCTGCTTCCTGCTTTATAGGCACACCCTTTCAATATGATTTGGGCCACTACATAGCAGCCTATTGATCCTGTTCTGTAGTTCAGTTGCAAATTTGTAAGTTCTGAAGTATGACATGTTTCAGGGGCTGTATTCAGAGTCAAGTCATGTTCTCTTAAAAGATAGCAATGTGTGCTCTTATTGGCAATGCCAAGAACTATTTTATACCAAGGAAGTTCATCTTTCAGTGGGCCATACTCACATATCACTGCTTTATTTCTCAAGTGCTTGACAAAGTTATATTGGATTCATCTTCCTCTTGTTTGTGACTGCCAAACATATATCTTTCATACATTACATTTTTGGTGGGCTTGAAATAGGCTTCTAATTCATCCAGGATAACTTTGGTATCCTTTCTGTGCTCCTCTTTGAGGCTCAGATTATGCTTATAAACATTGTGGCATTCAGCACCCATCATTTTTCTGAGTGTAGCTGTCTGCAGTTCAGCTGGCATCTCATGCAAGTTTGTTGCCAGACAGTAGTTCACAAACTTGGTTCTGAAATTATTGCAATTACTACTTAAATCACCACTAACCTTCATGCCTTCTGCGAATGGAATGCTATTAGCAATTGCCATGATCCTGTAATGCTTTTGTGCTTCTACATCATGAAACAGCCTGTACAATCATAGCCTGATCAGTATAACTGTAAGCCTTGTGTACTCAGTTCTGCAGCCAACCACACTCTAGAAACTTTCTTTGTCATAGGCAGTTAAACATTGCAGGTTCAGAGCTAGAAATAAAGGCACACAGCTGGAGTAGAGGGAACCATGTTGTATTACATCAGAAGTCTAAAGGCGACGATATGGAAGTAGGAAAACAGTGAGATATAATGATGAGTCACTAGATGGCATCAGCCACATTGATGCTGCCATTTGAGGGTACGTGAATGATCAATAAACTTTCCTCTGCTTGAATTGGTACATGATCAGTACCTCAATCAGATAGGCAGGGGAGGGAAGGATCAGGCCTACAAGCTGAGGAATTAACATCTGTCTCCATCTATGGCAACCATACTATCAGAAAAGACCTTCTTTATTATCCCAAAGTACCCCGTGGTTCTAAAAGTAGTTTTACTGAACAATAGCAGAAAATGGAAAAAAATCTCAAATGATTATTAACTAGTGAACTAAACAGATATAATCTGGAAGTCACAGGAGAGCTTCAAGCCAAAAGGAGCATAAACCTTTTATTTTTGCAAAGTGATTGTTTTTATTACCAGAAGCTTTTTTCAATAGGCAATTTAATTAGAAAAGTATCTGCCTGTGTATGCCTTACACTAGTATAACAGAAAAGCAACAAGGGCATGCAAATTATGCCATTGCTGGAAGACTGTTGATTTGCAAGCAAAAGGGCAGCAGTGGTAATCACTGTGAAATTAAGCAGTCATGTTCTTGCAGTATTCTGAAATTTATTGAGTTCATATCCTAATATCCTGACAAAACAATGATCTACACTCATAGACTGAAATGATGACAGAATGCTAAACTATTGCAAAAGTACAACTGTCATCATAAGAACATAAGATATGCCATACTGGATCAGACCAAGGTCCATCAAGCCCAGTATCCTGTTTCCAACAGTGGCCAATCTAGGTCATACATACCTAGCAGTATCCCCAAGAGACACAGGTCCCACAATGCTTGTATTGGGTCAAGCATTGATATCCTGGGTCCCTTTTTAATAATGGTTTATGGACCTTTCCTCCAGGAACTTGTCCAAACCTTTTTTAAATCCAGCTACACTAACAGCCTTTACCACATCCTCCGGCAACAAATTCCAGAGTTTGATTACACGTTGAGTGAAAAAATATTTTCTCTTATTTGTCTTAAATAGATCACCTTGTAGCTTCATTACATGTCCTCTAGTCTTTCTATATTCTGATAACGTAAACAATCGATCTACGTTTACCCGTTCCACTCCATTCATTAATTTAAAGACCTCTATCATATCTCCCCTCAGCCGTCTCTTTTCCAGGCTGAAGGGCCCCAACCTTTTTAGCCTTTCTTCATAGGAGTAGCCTTCCATCCCTTTTACCATTTTGGTGGCTCTTTTCTGTACCTTTTCTAATAACGCTATATCCTTTTTAAGATACGGCGACCAGAATTGCACACAATATTCAAGGTGCGGTCGTACCATGGAACGATACAGAGGCATTATAATATCCTTTGTTTTATTTTTCATTCCTTTCCTTATGATACCTAGCATTTTATTTGCTTTCTTGGCCGCCGCTGCACACTGGGCGGAGGGTTTTAACATGTTATCCACGATGACTCCTAAATCTTTTTCCTGGGTGGTGGTTCCTGGGTGGAACCTTGCATAGTGTAACCATAGTTTGGGTTGTTCTTCCCTAGGTGGATAACTTTGCACTTGTCCACATTGAATTTCACCTGCCATTTGGATGCCCAGTCTTCCAATTTATCCAGATCCTCCTGCAGTTTTGCACAGTCCTCTTGGGTTTTAACAACTTTAAACAGTTTTGTGTCGTCCGCAAATTTGATAACCTCACTAGTTATTCCCTTTTCCAGGTCATTTATGAATATGTCAAAAAGTAGCGGACCCAGTACAGATCCCTGGGGTACTCCACTATTCACCCTTTTCCATTGGGAAAATTGGCCATTTAGCCCTACCCTCTGCTTTCTATCTTTTAACCAGTTCCCGATCCACAACAGTACACTGCCTCCTATCCCATGACTTTTTAGTTTTGCCAAAAGTCTCTGATGAGGGACCTTGTCAAAAGCTTTCTGAAAGTCCAGATACACTATATCGACTGACTCACCTTTGTCTACCTGTTTATTCACACCTTCAAAAAAACATATCAGATTAGTAAGACAAGATCTTCCTTGTCTAAAGCCATGTTGGCTGTCTCCCATTAGGCCATGACTATCTACATGCTGTGTAATTTTGTTCTTTGTGATGGTTTCTACCATTTTCCCTGGTACTGACGTCAGGCTCACTGGTCTGTAATTTCCCGGATCACCCCTGGAACCCTTTTTAAAAATTGGCGTTACATTGGCAATCCTCCAATCTTCAGGTATTACAGATGATTTTAATGAAAGTTCACAGATTACTAATAGCAGGTCTGCAATCTCATATTTCAGTTCTTTCAACACTCTTGGATGTATACCATCCGGTCCAGGTGATTTGCTACTATTCATTTTATCAAATAGTTGTAATACATCTGCCCGGTGTAGCGATATTTCTCTCAATTCCTCTGCCGTATCACCTTTAAGTACCACTTCAGTCTTGGGTAACATCCCTACATCTTCCTCATTTTGCTTCATTTCTTTGCCAAATTATAGCCCCTAATATTAAGCTGGTTTTCCCCAATAGACCCAAAATGGCCAGTGCACTTTAAGTTAATGTGAATGCTGAGGCCATTCAGGATACTCAAAAAATAGCAAGCTGTATTTTATAGCCATAGCATGCATTCTTAAACAGGGTCAAAGAATCCTAGCGGGTGTGCATTTAAATTAGTTGTATGCCCATGTAAATGAGGAAATGTAGCATATAAATGAGGTGTTAACAGACTCAGAGTGGTCTGTATTCCTCCACCCACTATTTACCATGGGCCCATTAAAGCCTGCCTTGGATCAGCTGCTAACCTTTTAGAATGAACATTGCCTTGTGGCATCCCCTGAGATAACCAGCCCAAAGTGATAGGGTTATTGAGCTTGGAGGCAGGGGCGGCTCTATAATGAGGCGGAGTGAGGTGGCCACCTTAGGTGGCAAAGTTTTGGGGGCAGCAAAATATGCTCCCAAAGCAGTCACCTCACTCCGCCTTCAAATATTAAAAAAAAAATTGAGTTGCCAGCTGCTGTGGCTTTTCTGCAGTGGCAGTATCCGCTCCGCTCACCACCGCCGCTGCTGCCCCAGATCCGAGGACACTGGGGCAGCGACTGAGAGCTATCTCCATTGCCAAAAAAAAAAGCAATCCAAAGTGTGGGATTTTCAAGAGCTGTGATTTTGCTTTCTGTTTTTTTTTCATCAACTTTGAAATTAAAAAAACCAATCAAACCAGAAAGCAAAGTCACGGGATCTTGTGGCACCGACTTATAAGGCCCTCATGGGTCCCGCCCCCTCTGATGATACTTTTCACGTCAGAGAGGGGGGGGGGAGGCGGAACCAACATGGACTTACAAGCTGACAGAGACTTAAAAATCCCACGCTTTTGTATTCCTGCCGCCAAGAAGCATCAGCAGCAGCAGGAAGGGGGGGGGGGGGAGGTATGAAGAGAATTGCTGGACAACAGGAGGGGGCAGGAAGAGACATGCTGGACAACAGGAGGGCAGGAGGACAAATACTGGACAACAGGGGAGGGAGACAGGAAGTCAAATGCTGGACAACAGGAAGGGCAGGAGCACAAATGCCGGACAACAGGGGAGGGGCAGAAGCACAAATGCCGGACAGTAGGGGTTTGTGAAGTTTGTGAAGTTTCCTGTGTGACCTCACAGTTTGAATACCATGGTGTTCAATATAAATTGAAGGATCGGACTTCATGTGATTCTCCATTTGTTGTTTATGGTATCTGGTGTCCCTGTCGATTGCTTTACGTGGGGGGTACTTGTCGTCCATTTCGTAAGAGGATTTTAGAGCACAAGAGTAGACTTAAATGTGTTGTACGTGAGGCGCCTTTAGTTCAACATTTTGTGGAGTTGCAGCATAGTTTTGGGGATTTGCGATGTTTTTGTTTGGAACAGGTTTTGGCCGGCCGGGGTGGTAAAAGCAGGGTACAATCGCTTTTGTTATGTGAGCAAAAATGGATTTACAGGTTACGTACTGTGGCCCCGGAAGATTTGAACCTGCGGATTGATTGGGCAGTGTGCACGTAGAAGGAGGTGGAGCTGTGTTTTGGGATTTTCCCACACGTCATGTGTGGGGATTTCCTTTATAAGAAGGCTGGGTTACATTTAGTGCGCATGTGTGGTGTTTTTCTGCATGGCGTTGTTGAAGAGAAGCTAGCAGGATGGTAGTTTGTTGTTTGGCTTTTGCCTTTAAAATGTGGGTATACATCATTTGGAGGTTTGATTTGTGTTTCTACTTACTTTTGTTTTTTTGTTTTTTAGTACTGTATGAATGGTTGTTTGTTTTTTCTGTGTTTCAGTTATTTCCCCTGATGCAGCGAGGTTACTCGCGAAACGTATGGGAGCTCTACATTGAGACGTCGGGGAACAAGCATCTGGCTATTTTATATCCAAGTATATGTGTTAAGTGATTTTTCTTGAATTTTTCTTGGATTCTGCCGGTTGCTTGCATTATGTTACAAGGTCGCTGATGTTACTGGGCGTTTTGTCTTTGGTAGTGATCTTGATTTAGGTCCTGATCATATCTACCATATGCCCTTGTGTGCTGAGACCTTGTTGTATTTAAAACGTTTAAAACAAGCAATTCTGCAATTTTTAGTAGAGAAACAGTTTGTTTATATTGAGTGAGTACTTTGGATTTCTGATAGTTTCACTCTACAAGTTGACCGTACAGTTGTTGGACAATAGGAGAGGGGCAGGACAAATGCTGGACAATAGGGGGAAGCAGGTGGACAAATGCCGGACAATGGTGGGGGAAGCAGTAAGACAGAGGGGAGGGGCAGACAAATGCTGGACAGAGGGGGGGGGGGGGGTGCGGGAAGACAAATGCTGGACCAGAGCCGGTGCTACCCAGTAAGCTGGGCAAGCGTGGCAGGGAGGTGCCGCCATCAGGAGAGTTCCGTAGCTAGCCGCCTGCCCCCCACTCACCATTCAGGATGGCCTGCAGAGTGCTGGTGGCTTACTGGAGAGCCTACTTGCAGAGCATGCTGCTCCCATGGGCAGAAGGCTGTGAGAGGCTGCAGTCGCTACTCACAGCCTTCTGCCCATGGGCAGGCTCTCCATTAGGCTGCTGGTGCTCTGCAGGTCATCCTGATGGGGGGTGGGACGGGCAGACAGTGATGCACCCTCCTGATGTTGGCTCCTGCTGACAGGCTCTGTTTCTCAGGGCCGTAGTCATGGCTTGCACAAAAAGGTGTGGAAGGCAGCGATTGTAGCCCAGAGATCAGAACCTGCTTGTGGGAGCAGCATGTCCTGTGGCAGGGGCTGTGCAAGGCCAAATGTATCCTGCCTTTCTGGGCTGGGATCACTGCTTGCACAACTTCTGTCCATGGGACATGCTGCTCTGCCAGTAGGCTCTGCCCCTTGTACATACAAGGGGGTAGACATGAAGGAGCATTGGGAGGTAGACATGAAAGGGATGTGAGAAGGGATGACGCTGGGTGCGGGAAGGGGGAATAAGGAGGCAGCAAGGATAACATTGAGGTGCGTCACTTCTGGGGTAGGCAGGTCCTTTCCAATAGCTGGCAGAGAAGTGTGGGGGGGGGGGCGGGGGGTACCTGAAAGACAACAGTGAGCAGCGTTGCAAAGGCAACAAAGCAGGCAGCAAGCAGCGGGCAGACAAACAGAGCAACTGAGGCAGGTTAGCATTTTCTATATGCCCTCCTCATCCATAATCTGCTCATAGCAAAATAAATGTGATGTGCAGATACTTATAATGGTTTGATGTGGGGGAGAGAGGCTGTGTAAGTGACTTTTCATTAATCAAATTTAATGTTTTATTATGTTTATTTTATTGTAACATCTCATTTATTGAATTGCATGTGTATTTGGAAACCACCTAGGATTTAAATGGGTGGCATATACATTTTAAAATAAAGTATACTAAATTTATGCAAATGATGTTGCAATGAATCTCTACACATGACCCTACATCACCTTCATGCTGTCCGTGGGGGGAAGTAGGTGTGTGGGGAGGGGGGCACTGGGAGACAGAGAAAAGCAGAAACCTCACATTGGGACCTGCATGATCAGAGAATAAGATGGTCAGGCAACAAAGGTAAAAGAGAATTTGATTTTCAATTTAATGATCGGACTTTGTGCTATCTTTATATTTTATACAGTACGTGGAAATTCATTTCTTTCTATTTCTCTGGTATTGCATTGTAACTTCTTGGGATTGCAGTTTAATTTTTATCTACATATGTTTATTTTTAGGTTATGGTCACTTATTCTGTACTTGGTGAGGGTCTCTATTCTAAATATGTGACCAAGGCCAGGTGTTCTGTTAAGATGGAGTTTGTATGTACGGATCTGTACTGTAGTAATCTGAATTGTTCAGCTTTTCAAATAGGTATTGGATGTTCCAGGGCCCACTGCAGTATTTACAGTGTTGCTTTTTTTTGGGTGGGCTCCTTATATGAGTTTTGGAAGTTGATGCTGTTATGTTATGGTATGGTATGGTATGGTAGATTTGCTCCATAGATCCTCAATGACTTTGTAGGGTTTTGTATTAGTTCACAATATACAGTGTGATCAAAGTCTCTCCGTACTGACAGCCCAAACTTGCAAGAAAGGCAGACCTACCCGACTGTTTATAAATTCTCCCAGTTGCACAGTTTGTCCCACTGTGGTAGTTGCTGACCAAGGAATGCTCCACCTGAGCACCTCCAGCATCACCAATCTCCCCTGTACCTCTCTGTGCCATCCAAGTAAGTCGGCGTGGGTCCTGGGACAAAGCGGCAAACTCTCCCACCAAAACTGGTGCAGCTCAACTGTATGTTTATATGAGCTGCTCCAATTTTAGCAGGAAGGTACATTGCCTCGGGTGCCCTGGGAGAATGTTTGTTATTGATAGTGAGATGATCAGAATCAGATTTTTTTTTTTTTAGATATTCAGTTCTATGGGTGAATATCCTATTTTTGCTCTGCACCCATTGTAGAGGGAGGGGGTTCTGTGAATGCAAAATATATGTTCGAAAATAAAAAGCAAGAACCATAACACAGTTTATAATAACAAAATAAAAATGAGTTATAATTTGGTTTTATAAACTGTGCTGTGATTCTCACTTTTTTTAGTTCCTTGATGTGCAAACATCTTGCATTTCCTTCATATTATCTAATTGATTTTTTTTTGGTCCAGTGGGGGGGGGGGCACATCTCATCCCTCGCCTCAGGCAGCAGATTGCCTTGAGCCACCCCTGCCTAGAGGATTTCATGCTCTCCAAATCCTTAAGCAAATGTTTTCCTCTCCCACCTGGTTATCTGTGTAACAGTCAGCGTTTAATAAGTCTTCTTTCCCTTCCTCCCACCTCAACTCCCATCCACCCCTGGGATAATCATAGCTTTATAGGTGCTTAAACCTCTTAAATGAAAGGAGGTGCCATATTCACTCTCGGGTGTAGCTGTTTATCCTCATCAGGCTTACATTAAGGACCTGAGATTAGTTAAGCTTGAGTTGAACAAAGTCCATTAAACATATTAGATATACAGTCAAACCTCGGTTTTCATGATTAATCCGTTCAAAAAAGTCTGACTAAAACCGAAACGTATGAAAACCGAAGCAATATTTCCCATAAGAAATAATGTAAATCCAATTAATCCGTTCCAGACACCCAGAGCTGAGCATGCGTTCCAGAGCCATGTAGCAATGGCTGCAGCAGCACGAGCCCCGAAGTCTCAACCAGGCAGCAGAACGACTCTCTCCCTGCCTCCGATTCTCAGCAGCAGAACAGCTCGTGCACTTCTGTCACACACCTCCGATCACCGATTCTCTCCCCCGCCTGCAATTCTCAGCATCAGCAGAACAGCTCGTGCACTTCTGTCACACACCTCCGATCACCGATTCTCTCCCCCGCCTGCAATTCTCAGCATCAGCAGAACAGCTCGTGCACTTCAATCACACACCTCCGATCGCCGATTCTCTCCCCCGCCTGCAATTCTCAGCATCAGCAGAACAGCTCGTGCACTTCAATCACACACCTCCGATCGCCGATTCTCTCCCCCGCCTGCAATTCTCAGCATCAGCAGAATAGCAGCACTTTTCTCACCTCACCGGACAGCACACACACAGATCCCTCAAGTTTGCCAATCAGCAGGGAACATCGGAAGCCACACTCTCACTCCTTGATTACAGTAAGGAACGCTGAAAGCAAAGAGCTCAATCGCAAAAATAAGTACGAAAACCGAGCGGATGTACGAGAACCGGGACAAAATTGCAACCAAAAAAAGTCATTGAAAACCGAAGCTAACGAAAACTGGGGCAAACGAAAACCGAGGTTTGACTGTAGTTTTATTAGTATAAGTATCCCCAGCAAACCTTAGTAAGTAAACAACTTAAATACCTAAACACAACCCTACAACTAAGATGCAGACAGCAGTCCAGCAGCTAGATGGGTGCTTTCCAGTTTTTTGCACTGAGTGTCACATGTATGATTTTCTCCCAATTGGTGAGGGGTCTTACATGTGTACTAGGTGCAAGGAGCTCTTTGCTCTCAAGCAACAAGTCTGATCTCTGGAGGCTAGAGTACAGGACTTGGAGGACATAAGGAAGACAGAGAAGTACATAGATGAGACCTACAAGGGTGTAGTACTGAAGTCTCACCTCCAGTCTGGCAGCATTCCTGTTGCCATGGAGGAGAAAGGTCACATGACAGGAGAGCATCACCCTGGTGTGGCAGGAAGTGATTTAGTAGTTAGGACCTGTCCTCCAGGTGATGTAAAACCCTCTCACACAGAGGAGGGTTCTCCAGGGCCATGTGCCCACGAGGGAAGGGTTATGACAGCCGTTATAGTTGGTGATTCAAACATTAGGTATGTAGATAGCTGGGTGGCTGGTAACATGCCTGCCTGGTGCGAAGGTAGCAGACATCACGCATCACTTAGACAAAGTCTTAGATAGTGCTGGGGAGGAGTCTGCTGTCTTGGTACATGTTGATACCAATGACAAAGGAAAGTGTGGTAGGGATGTTCTGGAGGCTAAATTTAGGCTTTTAGATAGGAAGTTGAGATCCAGAACATCAAGGGTATCATTCTCTGAAATGCTTCCTGTTCTATGTGCAGGACCCAAAAGGCAGGCAGAGCTCTGAAGTCTCAATGCGTGGATGAGACGATGGTGCAATGAAGAGGGTTTTGGATTTGCTAGGAAATGGGGAACATTCTGGGGAAAGGAGGGGCTTTTCCGAAGGGATGGGCTTCACCTTAACCGGGATGGAACCAGGCTGCTGGCATTAACCTTTAAAAAGAAGATAGAGCAGCTTTTAAACTAGATAATAGGGGAAAGCCGACAGTGTCCCAGGAGCACATGGTTTGGAACAATGTATCCTTGAAGGATACTAGCAAAATACTGAAGTTAGGGCATATCAGCAAAGAGGTTCCAGTAAAGACAAAATTAACCCAAATGCCCTTGAGTACAGAGCAGATTTTAAAGATTCCAAATTACCCCTGCTTACCGATAGCCAGATTAATATGAATAAAACACAGCCACTAAAATGCTTGTATGCAAATGTCAGAAGTCTAAAAAATAAGATAGGAGAGTTAGAATATATAGCACTAAATGAGAGGTTAGATATGATTGGTATCTCAGAGAAAGAGACATGGTGGAAGGAGAACAACTAGTGGGATACTGTAATACCTGGGTACAAGCTATATCGTAATGATAGAGCAGATCAAATTGGTGGTGGGATTGTACTCTATGTTAGAGAGAGCATTGAGTCACAAAGGATTAAAGTTTTGCAGGAAACAAAATTCACTGTAGAATTCCTATGGATTGAAATTCCATGTAAAAAGGAAAAGGGGAAGGTGATGGCAGTGGGGGTATACTGTCGACCGCCTGGCCAAAGTGAACAAATGGATGATGAAGTGCTCAAAGAAATTAGGGAAGCTAACAAAAGTTACAGTACAGTAATAATAAGTGATTTCAATTACCCCGGTATCAACTGAGTCAGTCTCATGAAAGGACATGCTAGCGAGATAAAGTTTGTGATAAGGAAGCTTATCATAGTTCAGGAGGGAGCTATAAAAGAGGTGAAGTGGCTCTGAACAAGCAACCTGTCTTTGCTGGTAGAAATACTAAAACAGAATGTTTTCATAAAAGACTACCAGTCCCAGAATGCACCCGGTTTCAAACAGCCTCTAGGAGGGCTGAAGTGGGGAAACGTGTGTTAAATCAGGAGAGCTATGAGGTAATCCCCAATCACTCATCTCCAGGGGCAGGGCTTGATTCAGCACACCTGGGCTGTGCTAGGGTGGAGTGTCCCTCTAAGCACTTTAAAAGTAAAAGATATTCTACACAAAGACAGATCGAGAATAAGAAGAAGCCATTAGAGAAAGAAGAGAGAGGACTACAACAGCAGAGGCAACGCAGAAGGAAGACGAGAAAGACATCTTGGAGGTCTAAAGAAGGAGCCCACAGCAGTACGTGTGTTAGTAGTGATTCCAGAGGCAAGCATACTCCATTGGACTGGAGGAAGCCAGAGGAGTGGGGTTATAGAGCCAGGAATTCCCAGATGGCACCTTTGAAGGGGACGGCTGCATTTGGAAGGGGCCCTAAGACCGGTGCAAGAAGGTATGTGAAGAGAGACCCAGTGTCCAGGGATCTGGATTGGAAGGCTGGACATAAAAGCTGGATTACTTACTTGCCAGGATACCTGGAGAGGAAACCTAACAGCAAGGGGATCACAGGTATGAACTTTGATCTATGCCCTAGCTCTTCATCAGGAAGACAGCAGGGAAACAAATATTATCCTGAGAGTGATCAATTAAGGAATTCCTCTGAGCCAGACCATGATATTGATTCCATGATATTTGAGGAAGAAGGAGATATAGCAAATGACCCGTGGGAATACATGGATTGCTCTCTGTCTAGGCTGCTGTTTTAAAGTAGTTTCTCACTAATACAACAACCACCAAAAGGAACTGTAACTTGTTCTTTTATCTAGCCAGAAAAGTCTTTGCAAGAAAGCTTTAAGGTAGGATTGAGCCACGTAGAGAGAGTGAACCAGCAAAGGGGTTTGCAGCTGGCTAATTATTGGTAATTGAGCCAGGCACAAGTGCACGTGAGCTCTAGAAGGAAACTTCTTCCTTGTGTGTGTGAATAGAAGAAAGTTGTCCTTGATAAAGAACAGTTTTTTTGTTACTTTTGGGTTTGTTTTTGCCTTTTGGAGCATTGCTAAGAAGGTCATTAGCAGGAGCCATCAAAAAGACCTTTTCTGTTTCCCATCAAGGTCTTTATTGATTTATTGCTTAAGAAGTTCAGTTACCTTATAACATGCTTTGTTTTTCCTGAGTACAATACTTGAAGCAAGTGTCCTTTTGTGTTACGAAGTAAATCTGTGTGGGAGAATTAACCCCATGAATAAAATCTGTTTTTCTTTGCTTACACTCGAGCATCACAACTTATTATTCTGGTATGAATGAACTGAAACCCCCACAATCCTTTGCAAGTCATAATAATATTTTGCCTTTGCCAAGACTGTGGACTTTCATGACCAGCGCCCCCGTTTTCAAGTTTCTAGATGAAATAAATGACTGTTTCTTGGAGCAGCTGATTCATGAACCGACCAAGGGGAAGCCATTTTGGACCTGGTCCTTAGTAAAATACAAGATCTGGTGCAAGAGGTAAGTGTGTTGGGGACACATGGAGATAGTGATCATAGCATGATCGTATTTGATATAATAAGGCAGGCAAAGAGAGAATTTGAGAAGAAGCTTGCTGTGGAAGCAAAAACACATAATAAGGACTTTTCAAGTATATTCATAGCAAAAAAAACCTGTGAGAAAGTCAGTTGGACCATTAGATGATAGAGGGGTAAAAGGGGCTCTAAGAAGGGACAAGGCCACAGTGGAGAGACTGAATGAATTTTTTGCTTCGGTCTTTACTAAGGAAGATGTAGGGATGTTACCAATGTCTGAAATGGTATTTAAAGGTGATGCCACAGAAGAATTGAAAGAAATATCGATATACCGGGAAGATGTATTACAACTATTTGATAAACCGAACAGTAGCAAATCACCTCGACCGGATAGTATACATCTACGCTCCCTGTTGGACCCAGATGATTTCCGAACCATATATCAAGCGCTGATCCTGCCACATTTTGACTTTGCAAATGCCATCTTACAAGGTCTCCCACAATCCACACTAACCCCCTTACAGTTGGCCATGAATGCCGCAGCTAGGGTCCTTTACGGAGCATCCAGAAGCGACCACGTGACCCCCATTCTCAAACATCTGCACTGGCTACCGATCCATGGGAGGATCACCTTCAAAACCCTTATATTAGCATTCAAGGCAATCAAAGGTATTTCATCCTCCTCACTCACGCATCTTATCCACATTGTCCCCCCCAACAGATCCAGAAGAGCAACAGCTGTAAACTTGCTAACAACACCAAAGGCATTGACAAAGTCCAACATGACAACCACAAACAGGGCGTTCAGTTTTTATGTCCCCAAATGCTGGAATGCTCTACCCCCTGACATTAGGACCATTGCCAATCTATATCAGTTCAGGAAGGCTCTCAAAACCCACCTTTTCCTCCAATACTTCCCAGCCAGCAATTGAACCTAGAGATCCCTCTCAAGAAATGACCCACTCTAGAAAGGCCCTTACATGCATTATCTGACTTTTACCTATCCTTGCAGTGTAAATAGCTTATGTATATAGTTAACCCTGTTATCCAAGTTTGTACTCCTGTTCGATGTAAAACCTGACAGCTTGTCGTTATGGTCGTTATGTTATGATGTAAACCGCGCTGGTACTAAATAGCGCGGTATATAAGAAACTGTAATAAATAAAATAATAAATAAAATACTATTAGTAATCTGTGAACCATCATTAAAATAATCTGTAATACCTAAGATTGGAGGATGGCCAATGTAACGCCAATTTTTAAAAAGGGTTCAAGGGGTGATCTGGGAAACTACAGACCGGTGAGCCTGACGTCAGTATCGAGAAAAATGGTAGAAACCATTATAAAGAACAAAATTACTGAACATGTAGATAGTCATGGCTTAATGGGAAACAGCCAATATGGCTTTAGACAAGGAAGGTCTTGTCTTACTAATCTTTTATGTTTTTTGAAGGTGTGAATAAACAAGTAGACAAAGGTGAGTTGATTGATATAGTGTATCTGGATTTTGAGAAATCCTTTGACAAGGTCCCTCATGAGAGACTTTAGGCAAAATTAAAAAGTCATGAGATAGGAGGCAGTGAACTATTGTGGATCAGGAAATGGTTAAAAGATAGAAAGCATAGGGTAGGGCTAAATGGCCAGTTTCCCCAATGGAGAAAGGTGAATATTGGAGTACCCCAGGAATCTGTGCTGGGTCCGCTGCTTTTTAACATATTTATAAATGACCTGGAAATGGGAATAACGAGTGAGATATTCAAATTTGCAGATGTCACAAAATTATTCAAAGTTGTTAAAACCCATGAGGATTGTGAAAAATTGCAAGAGGACCTTGATAAAATGGAATATTGGGCATCCAAATGGCAGATGAAATTTAATGTGGACAAGTGCAAAGTTATGCATCTAGGAAAGTACAACCCAAACTATGGTTACACGATGCAAGGTTCCACATTAGAAACCACCACTCAGGAAAAAGATTTAGGCATCATCATGGATAACATGTTGAAACCTTCCGCCCAGTGTGCAGCAGCGGCCAAGAGAGCAAATAGAATGCTAGGTATCATAAGGAAAGGAATGGAGAATAAAACAAAGGATATTATAATGCCTCTCTATCATTCCATGGTACTACTGGACCTTGAATATTGTGCGCAATTCTGGTTGTCGTATCTTAAAAAGGATATAGCGTTATTGGAAAAGGTACCGAGAAGAGCCACCAGAATGGTAAAGGGGATGGAAGGATACACCTATGAAGAAAGGCTAAAAAGGTTAGGGCTCTTCAACCTGGAAAACTGTTGGCTAAGGGGAGATATGTTAGAGTTCTTTAAATTAATGAATGGAGTGGAATGGGTAAACATAGATTGATTGTTTACGCCGTCAAAATATAGAAAGACTAGGGGACATGCAATGAAGCTACAGGGTAACCTATTTAAGACTAAAAAGAGAAAATATTTTTTCACTCAATGTGCAATCAAGCTCTGGAATTTGTTACCGGAGGATGTAGTAAAAGCTATTAGTGTAACTGGGTTTAAAAAAGGTTTGGACAAGTTCCTGGAGGAAAGGTCCATAAACCATT
Source organism: Ichthyophis bannanicus (assembly GCA_033557465.1). Lineage (NCBI taxonomy): Eukaryota > Metazoa > Chordata > Amphibia > Gymnophiona > Ichthyophiidae > Ichthyophis > Ichthyophis bannanicus. Next base: position 1,263,181,460 of record CM066031.1, on the reverse strand, counting down.
ATTAAAGGGGACCCAGGATATCCACTGCTTGCCCTAATACAAGCATTGTGGAACCTTTGTATTTTAAGGAAACTGCTAGGTACTTGTGATCTAGATTGGCCACTTTTGGAAACAGGATACTTGGCTGGATGGACCTTGGTCTAACCTAGTATGGCATATCTTATGTTCTTAGAACTCTGTGATGAAGGGTATTCTGGGCAAACCAAGGGGAGACAGAGCAGCATTATTATTGTGTTAACCCTCTGAGTAAATTTAAGTTAATCTCTTTAACATTCAAAGTTTTAAAAAGAACAGGTCTAAGTACTTATCTTCCTGTTTATCTTGGCATTGGTGTTAAAGAGTGTTGAGGTCCTCCCAGGAGATGTTTATTGACCTTCAGTTTGTGAAATCCTGTTGACTCAGACAATAAAGAGTCACACTTATGGAATTTCCTTCAAAGATTTATTCATTAGGAGGACTACTCAGCAAATAGGTTAGCCTTTCATAGATATTTTGATTACTCTTTTTCGGATCTTTGGGATCAGTTTTTACCTGTTCTACTTTGGTACTTTTTCATCTGTTATGTATTGAGAGTTATGGGCCACGAAGAGATCTATGGATTTCTATTTCGTGATGTTATTGCTATTTTTCTTACACTGTGTTTATATTTTTGTGTTTGCATATTGCTCTATGTACGTATATGCATAAGTAATGGGGTCAGTATTCAAATGGCATGGTGACAACATTAATTTAAGCATCAACACTGATGCTTAAATTAATCCATTTATTCAGCACCCTATACACATAAGCATCAGTACTGAATATATGTATAGTGCGCTCACTGCATCAGCACTATTCCACAGGCTCAAACTAAAGATATAAGTTATCTGGGTAGCGGCTGTAAATTGCTTCTATCTGGATAATTTTAAAGCCCTGTTTGCCCAACTCCAAACTTACCCATATTTTATACAATAGTATCAGGCCATTCAGTCAGATTTTTGGCTCAATGCTAACCAAATAATTTTTAAAAATAAAAGGGCAGAGAAGTTAAATATTCACTGGTCACCTGAGAATGTATAACTTCTTTGGAATACTGGCCCAAATATTTTTACATTGTATATGGCTTTGAGAAGGAGTTCTGGAAAAGTGACGCCATACATTTTTAAAGTTAGTTAAAATTAAAGATGGAGGGCAGGTGATGTGATGCATCATTAAATGTGACTCAAGTCACTAAAATGCTCTAGTGAATTAATGTATTTGACTCAATATTTACTCAATGTTTGGTGGCATAATGGGGTTCTATACTGCATAGATATCACTTGCCCTGGTTGCTGTAGTTCCTAGTTCATAATGATTTAATATATGAGGTGTGACAAAAAAGAAATGAGACTGTCCCATAAATGTTTTATTACAAAATCTACAGAGAAATTATGCATTGTCCCCGTCAAAGTAATCCCCCCCCCCCCAGAGTTAATGCACTTCTGTATTCGCTTCTGCCACATACGAAAGCACTCCGTAAAGTCCATCTCCTTGAGGTCCCACAGCTCCCTCGTCACAATGGCCTTGATCTCTTCTACAGAGGTGAAATTAGTTCCTTTGAGCACAGTCTTCAGCCTGGGGAAGAGCCAGAAGTTGCACGATGCGAGATCTGGGGAATAAGGAGGGTGGTCGAGAGCTGTGATCTGTTTGTTGGCCAAGAACTACCTCACACTGAGCGCGGTATATGTGGGCGCGTTGTCATGGTGGAGCAGTCACAACTTGTCTCTCCACAAAGCCCGCCTGTTGCGCCGAACCCAGTCATGGAGGCGATTGAGGACCTGCTGGTAGAGGTGCTAGTTGACTGTCTGACCCTCAGGCACAAACTCATCATGGACCACTCCCTTCTGGTCGAAGAATGCGATCAGCATGACCTTGATCCTTGATTTGGACATGCGTGCCTTCTTGGGTCTGGGTGACAATCGAGTCTTCCACTGCAGGCTCTGTCTCTTGCTTTCAGGGTCATACTGGAAGACCCAAGTCTCATCTCCTGTGATGACTCGGCCAATGAACTCGATCTTCTCCAATCTTCTAAGCAAGTCTCAACAAACATTGACCCGATGCTCCTTCTGGTGGTCCGATAAAAGCTTGGGCACTATCTTGGCGCACACCTTCCGCATCCCCAGCTCCTGCACCAAGATGGTCTGCACTGACTCCCTGTTCAGGCTGAGCTCCTGAGCTATCATCCGCACCGTCAATCTGCGATCACTCTGCACCAGCTGGTTCACTCTGTCAATGTTCTCAGCTGTCTTTGTCATGGAAGGCTGTCCTGACTTGCGGTCATCCTCCACCTCCTCGCGGCCAGTCTTGAAGCGTTTGTGCCACTCGAAGACTCACGGCCTTGACATTGCATCTTCTCCATAAGACTTTTGGAGAAGTTGGAGACACTCAGTTGGGCCTTTCTCTAGCTTAACCAGAAATTTCAAGTTTATTCTTTGCTCCATATTTCGGCCACCTCCAGTTGCGTGACAAAGCGATGGAGCAATGTGCTACAAAAAAAATCTGAAAAAGAAAAACAGAGTAAGAGAGATGAAAAATATTTTAGCAGAATAGTGGTGAGATGTTGCACAACAGTGACATAAGCGGTTAGCCAATTGGCATTGAGTCATGGGCATGGCTGCCACAGTCTCGTTTCTTTTTTGTCACACCTTGTAAAGCATATCTTGGTAAATCTATGTGGTTTACAAAAAAAAATATTAAATGGGGCATAAGATGAGACAGGCATAAAGCAAAGCTAAAAAGATAGCATAAACAATAATAAAGGACTTAACAATAGGAGGATATGTTACAATTTATACGTGAGACACAAAAGGAAAGTGGGCTAACAAACATAAAAGACAAAGGTTGGACGACAGTGGAAGGCATATGCTGATGTCTTCCTCATTTAGAGGGCCATGGGAGGAGAGTAGGTGATGTCGCAGAGAGATATATGTACCCAAGTTTAGGAAAGAAAATTGTATTTTGCCTTCTTTTCTGTAAAGCGTTCAAGAGGGAGCCCAGGCAGGGCTGGCCCAACTACGAGGCAAACTAGGAGATCGCCTAGGGTAGCAACCTCTGGCAGGCAGCAAAAGCAAACCATTCAAAGCTAAATAACAGATTTCGACTGCCAGAGAGGGTGTAAAGCTTGAGGTTCGCCTAGGGCTTCAACATTTTGGATCGACTCTAGGGCCGGCCCTGAGCACAGGGCTACTACTACTACTACTTATCATTGATATAGCACTACTAGGTATATGCACACTGTACATATATATGTAAAAGACAGTCCCTTCTCCACAGAGCTTATAATCAATCCAAGACAGACAAACAGAACAAACAAGTGACTAGAGTGATCCCTTAAAGGAAATGATTAAATAAATACATGGGTATTAAATAGGAAATTAAGGGGGTCAGGAACCAAAAGGTGGGCTTTTTAGATTAGAATAGAACTTGATGTACTCACTCAGGTAGTCTATTTCAGGTGTACACTGAAGCAAGGTGGAAGAAACAGAGTCTGGAGTTTTCAGTAGAAGAGAAGGGCACAAATAAAAGTGATTTACCTGATGAGTAGAGTTCCCAAGGAAGGGTATATGGAGAGAAAGAGAGGAGAGATAATGAGGAGCTGCAGAATGAGTGCTCAGGAGAGGGTAAGTTCCTAAATGAAGAAGAAACATGGGGAATTTCCTTGTTCCTGCCATCCTAAGGCAGGTGGAGAGCTCAAAGAATCCAGAGCTCCAGGCCTTGGGCAATTGAATCATGGAATACCAAACCAGTTTGAAGTAAAGGAGAAGAAGCGAATACCTTCCTCTGAACTTTGATGCCCAGAGGGAAAAAGTCCAAGGTTTTGGGATGTGAGAATTCCTAGTTCTGAAAATTCAAGAGGTAGACTCAAGGGTCAGGCTCAAGGATTGGAGTGGCTAGACTACCTAGTCAGGGTCCTAGCAGTCAAGTGACCTGCAGGATTGAGGAAAGAAGAACAAAAAACCCAGAGGGGTAGTAACAGGGCTGACCTGTCCACTAGGCGAGCTAGGCAGCTGCCTAGCATGGCCAGCCTGGGTGGGCAGCAGCAGCACACATGGGTTGCGGTGGAGGCAGCGGCACACATGGGTGGCTGTGCCCCCTCCCCCCCATCTGCCGCCAATTACGTTTGGGGGAGAGGAGGCAAGCAATGGCAGTATTTCCAAAAGTGGCGGCAAAAAGCCACCGCTTTTGGAAATACTGCTTCTGCCACTGCCCACCTCCTCCTCCCAAGACGGAATAGGCATCAACTGGGGGGGAGGGGCAGGGTCAGCTGGGGGGGGGGGGGGTGGCAAGGCCTGGGTTTCTGCCTAAGGCAGCAGAAACCCTTGGGCCAGCCCTGGTTAGTAATCTTAACTAACCCAGAAGGCTTGCAGAGCCATACCAAAGAGAGAGGGGGTGTGGGAGAGTACCTATTTGGATGTTCCCCTTGGTTTAGGGAACTCTGTGAGTGACTTGGAACAGTGAAGTGTCTTAAAAGCTAAATGGTGAAATTCCTGGATGTATAGTGCCACTTAAAATTCACAGATAGGGGACTGATAAATTTAGTCACCTCTTCTAAATGTATAGGCTCCATTGAACATTGAATCATCTATTTTATATATACAACCAAAACCTGGACTAGATCTGATCTCATTTTGGGTGGGTGAGAAGAACAAGAGAGATACTGATTCTATGAAAAGTATTCAGCAAATGTAAGGTCTTGGAAAGTGTCTGCCACCTACCTTTAGGACCCAGAAAGTAAGGAATGTTGTCTCCCCATTCACATTGAAATCATTGGATATGTCCTGAGAGGCAAACACCCAGGGAACTGGCTACATATATTTAACAAAAAAAGAAGTTTGAAGTAGAAAGACTCAAAAACATCAATTTAATAAGTAACTAGTGTGATACCCTAGCCTGGGCCTTAGGGCTTACAGGCATAGGGCCGCCTTGTTATGTCCTTATATAAAGCTTTACTGTGTCTGTCCCCAGTAAGGAATTCTGGGACTTGCAGTTTGGCTTTCTTATCCAAAGACAAAAGTAATGTGAAACCGTGGGTTAAGGCAAACAAGAATATTAATTTTTGTGGGATTTCCATAAGCATTAAATTCAGAACGCAGGCATTAGGATACTTCTCCAAACATAAGAGGAAAACATGTACAACTGAAACTGAAGAAAGATGAACAAACGTCTTTCTAACACTGGCAGCTGTTCTCACCAAACAAGTTAACATGCCTTCTCACCACGTTTTGCTTTTTTTTTTTGAGCCCTGTTTACCAGCGTCTAGTTTTCTTTCAGACAAAAAGAGCAATCCATTGGGGACTCCCCCAGGTTAGACTCTGGCTCAAAGGAATCGATCTGCATATCCTCTTGGGCAACAGAATGCTTATCCCTTTCTACGGTTTCAAAAACGTCTTCGGGCTTCCTGTCCTGTAAGAACTTCTGAAATTCGCTCCATAGCTGTTCTTTCTGATAAGGATCAATTATATTGGGAGAGTGAGCTTTCTTCCCTGGGAACACTTGCCTTAACGTCTCTAGTGTTTTTGGTTCAACTTCTCTGCTCTCAGGTGAGTTCTGGCTCTTTCCCCAGACAAGCGTATCCACCCACCTTCTAGCAGTTGAAGTCCTCGGCAGTGACTCTTGAACACTAGGTACTGCAACCTGTTCCACCCCGTCTGTAAGCTTTCCAGCTAACCGTCTGCTAGCTTAAAGTTTAGGAGCATTTTTCAGACACAGACTGCTTCCTTTCTTACTGGCCTCATTCAGCAGCTGGAAGTCAGCCTTCCTATGCCTTTCTCCACTCCTTCCTTCCTGGAATCTCTCTTGGAATCCTTTCTCCTTGAAGGCTTTCTCCTCTCCCCAGGATCTCTCTTTCTGGTCTGATTCAGGTTTTAAAAACCGTTTCTTGCCTGCCACTGCCTTGCCTCTGCACAGGTGTTTACCATCAGTGCCCAAGCCTGCCCCCACGTCAGAGCTTGGGTGTGGCTTAGCCTCACAGAGACAGGATTTTTTTTCATGCTTGCCTTGCAAACTCTGTGCAAAGCTGGTCTGTCACTCATTTTAAAAGGTACAAACATTGTTTTCTTCTATTTCCATCTGCTCCTGGCAGCTCTCCTCGTCACACTAGTCAATGTGTTACATAAACAGGTGAAATTCATCTCTAAATGCCATGAAGTAAACTTTTGTATAAAAGCTGTTCATAGTGCCGCAAATCAATGTCCAAGCTTGAGCTAGTAATCAGGGTTGGATTTCCCATTGGGAACTATGTTTATGAATTAGTTTATGTATGAATGAAAATAACAAAAATTGTGATTTTCGATTCATCCCAGCGCCAACTAACTGAATGTGCATGCTCAGAAAACTTTCATGACTCGCCATTTGTAAACTTTGTTTTCATCATGCTTTCATGAGTGACCAGATATACTGGAGCCTCTCTGGGTGGGTGAAGAAGAAGATATGACTAGCAGCCAATCATACTGAAAATCCTTAACGTATCCCTGCCTGAGATCTGCAAATCCCATAGCTGATGAGGTCACAGCAGGGCTGTAACATACACCGCAGGACAAGCCCCAGAGAACAAGTTGTCTCTGATTTTCAGAGAGTGAGAAGGGAGTGCTGGCTGGGGTTTAGGATGGAAAAGGAGAAAAACAATAGCTGCTTGGCTGTGGATGGCAGAAATTTAGGATTGGAAAGAAGAAAAAAATAGTAGTTTGGTTGGGGATGGCTGACGTTTAGGACTGAAAAGGAGAAAAAAACCCAGCAGCCAGGCTGGGGCTGGCTGGGTTTTAGGATTGGAAAGAAGAAAACACAGACAGCTTTCAAGTCATCTGAGCCACTGAGAAGGGAGTGGTGGCTAGGGATTGCTTGCTATTGAAAAATTCAAAAAAAGTTTTACAACCCCCCTCCCCCCACACACACACACACATTAAGAGTGTTCTTGCTTCCCTTAGTACTGTGGTGGCTACTGACTGCTTTCATAATGAGCTGCTTCAAAGTTTTGGTAAGGCAAGGTGTGCTTTTACAATTTTCTACTTCAATTGCTTTGACTCCTAAGCATTTGTGGAAGAAAGTGTTATGCTGTGTGCACTTTATTTAGACAATATTGTCAGTAGCAACAGTGGAAGGAGGGACTACTATATCTAAATCTATATATTCCATTGTACAAAGTGAAGATACAGTAAAATACATTTTTTCCACAAACTTGATCAGCTATTGTCTGTCTCAGCAGATGTGAAAGAGGGAAGGCACATTGCTGTATCTATTCCATCCCATGTTCATATAATATAGTCTAATAAAGCTAAATGATAAAGAAAAGGTTAAATAAAAGTTAAAAGACAGGCAGTTCCTGGCCTTCAGAGCTGGGAATCCAGTCTGATAGGAGCATTAGCAGTGCAAACACATCTCCCCTGGCCCCATTTCTTTGAAGAGTGTCAGCAGGCAGGCAGCATAATTGAAACATGCAGGGCCAACCCCAGGCCAAAATATGTGAGGCAGTGTACTTGCGGTGACCATACTCCAGGATGGCACAAGGTTGATGAGTGGGGCAGAATGCTGAAAAACAGGCAGCCCCTGGTCCCAGGAGCTGGAAATCCAGTCCCTGATAAGCATTAGCTAGGCAAATGCATCCCTCCTCTCCAGTCCTTTGAAGTGTGTCATCAGGCAGGCAGGCAGCAAGCTAGGCAGTGCAGGGCCTACTTCAAGCTGAGTAGGTTACTCTGGGCACAGTATCTAAGGCAGCGCACTTGGGGTGAGAGTACTCCAGGGTAGCACTGGCCTGTTGAGTGGGGAAGGGAACTAAAAGACAGGTATTTCTGGTCCCAAGAGCTGAGAATCAAGTCCCATATGAGCATTAGCTGGACAAACACATCCACTCACTCTCAAGTCCTTTGAAAAGTGTCAACAGGCAGGCAGCATAAGTGAGCACTGTAGGGTCTACCCTAGGCATTTCATAATGTTTGGGAAGGCTATAGCTGGAAAATTAAGGCCATAGAAGTAAAGAAGGGAGGAAAGGTGAGAGCCGTCCTGTCACAAGTGCCCAAAAAGAGACAGGTTATTCCCAGGGTATGCATATGAGCCTCTCTAGTTCTATGCCCAAGATAGAGAGAGATGTCTTTACTATGAGAATAAAAAGAGCTGCAGATTCTGGTGCAACTGTTGTCTCTCCACAGAAGGGCAAAAGGTGGTTGACACAGTGAAGGTGGGGGGGGGGGGTGGGGGCAAGAGAGAAGCAGCAGATGAAGTATGTGAAGAAGGTAGCTGCAAATACAGACTCAGAAAGATCCACATGGATGGGATTTACATATGAATCATCAAATATTGAAAGTGTACTGGCTGAAGAGGGTGTGAAGAGATTGTTCTTAGTGTGCTCATGGGTGAGGAGGTAGAAAATGATACTGGTGGTGCCAAGGCCAAAAGCAATGCATAGGTAGGAAGGACAATAGAGAGTGGAAATGTGCTGCTGGCCTTTCATTCTCTCCTCTGTCCCCAACTGCAGGTCCAGCATAAGCACCAAGAACAACAGCCCCTTCAAGGAAGTTGAGAAGAAGTCTTGTAAATGCTCATGTCGGTGGAGTGCGCTTCAGGATTCACAGTATGTAGAATGCAATTACTTTAGGGCACACATTAGTAGAATGGAAGGGGAATTAGATTTAGGTCACACCTTTACCCAGAAGTTCAAGTTAGATTGTAAGCCCTTTGGGGATAGGAAAATGCCTACTGTACCTGAAGTTCAAGGTGAGTTTCATTCAGGTACAGTAGGTATTTTCCTATCCCCAAAGGACTTAGAATCTAAGTTTGTACTGGAGGCAATGGAGAGTTAAGTGACTTGCCCAAGATTACAAGGAGCAGCAGTGGGAGTCAAACCCTGGCATCCCTTGTTCTAACCCATTGCTCTACCATTAGGCTACTCCTCCATTGACAGAAGCTGATGGGTCATCTTACAAGCATTGGCATGCTGCACCATCTGTCAAAACAGCACCATTTTTAGCTCAGTAGAAAAGAGAGTGCTGGAGGGGAATCAGTTCAGGAGTGGAAATAACAGAGGTGGGAAAGGTACAGGAAAAATGAAACCCCTAGTCTCTTCCGCTGGTCAGATGGCATGGCAGTAGGTCTGATGTGCATCAAAGCAAGTCATCATGGAAGAGATGGGGTGGTGATCGACAGCACTCTCGAGGGGCTGATGGCAGGCACAATGAGGATGGTGATATGGTGCATTGGGGAAAGATGGTTTTTAAGGTGGGGTTTAAGACACTGCTGCATCTCCTAACTCCTGATGGCCGAGTTCTCTGTTGAACAACTTTTAGTAGACAAGTAATCCCCAGCTTGTTAATCATTTGCAGTGCTGGCTGCAAGCAGAGCTGGCAAAAAACAGACACCAGTAGTAGCATGCATTTCACCACTGAGATCTGCACTAGTCAAATACTATACATGCCTACCTCTCCAGAACAGAACACTGGTGGTTGTTGGATGAGGCAGGGCCAAGCTGTAGGTATAACAGGAGAGCAACAAGAGGAGGGTACATGTGGTATGTGTTGTAGAGCCATACTTGGACCCATATCTTAGCAGAAATAAGGACAATGCTGCAGGGCTGGCACTGTACTTCCAGGTTTCTTTGTAACAGATGGTGGGTCGAACATGATGATTACAGTGAAAGAGAGGGATTTTGAGTGGATCAAATGCTTTGCACACTTGCTGCACCTGGTTGTCATAGGCTCCTTAGGCCTGGGGAGTAAGGGAAAAGGCAATCCTGAGTTGAGGCAACTGATTGAGAAGTACCAAAAAATAGGGTATTTTCACCAGATTGTGAAGAGTGGCCATAAGCTGCATGATAGTAGGAAGCAAAAGGGGCACCCGCATACCAGCTCAAGTAGAATGTTGCCACGAGGTGGAATGCAACCTACGAGATGCTGGTGAGCTTAGTGGAGCAACAGCGGGCCCTGCATCAAAATCAGTGGAGACCTAGATCAGCATTGACAGGTCCCTGTGTTGCCAGGACTGGGAAATATTCTGCAAGTGATAGAAGTCCTAAAGACATTTAAGGGTACTACAGAGGAACCGAGCTCCACAATGACTACCCTGAGCCTTCTAATACTAGTAAATATTTTACAAGTGAAGTCTGAAGGTTTTTTGGCAGCAACAGGGATCCACAGCAGAAAGTTTGTTGATGGTAGACTTCTTGAGTCAAATGGAATAAAGGTTGCAACCCCTTAGAACAGGGCTTCTCAACCCAGTCCTCAGGCTATACCTAGCCAGTCAGGTTTTTGGATGACCACAATGAATTTGCATGAGAAAGATTAGCTAGGTGTGTCCCAAGTACTGGATTGAGAATCCCTGTCTTAGAAACTGCATGCTTATATGTTAGCTGATCTCTGTGACCCAAGGATGAAGGGAACTACCTGGAAGGAAAGCAGGTGATGGAGGTGGAAGAAAGAGAACACAAAAGGTAAGGGGCGGTGGCAAATATGGTGATACAGCAGGGAAAATAGTAAGAATGCTGGCAAGAAGTACTGGTATGTTAAGCACCACCCTGTCACTTAACACTCCTCCCCCTGCCCCCCGCCCCCCCCCCCCCCCCAGTTTTTCATGCCATCAGTGCCCCATGAGTCTCAGCCAGGGAAAATCTTGGATGTCCGAAGCTTTAGCAACAGTGCTAAGCAGTAGAGATCAGCCTACTACAAGCTGGAGTCCTGATTGGATTTCAGTGATACGCTACCTTGCAGAGCCCATAGGGGCATACACACAGATCCCTTGCCATATTGGGCACACAAGTCTGTAATCTGGCCAGACCTGGCAAAGGATGCACTGCATATTTTGCCCGCTTTCTACCCAGTGCATACAAGTCTGTAGTCTGCCCTCTACCCATTATGCCCAGTGAACGTATATTCTCAATGGCAACTTTCCTCTTGCTTGGTTTCCCTTCATTTTCATGTGACTGGGAGGAGGCTGTACTGAGGGGCAGTTGCCCACACTCTCTGCCTTCAGTGTCAAGCTGTATTTTTGACAGTTTACAATGCAGGCTCTTCGGGATGGTGCCCATTTCCCATGGCTACCGTTCCATCTCCCGTGTCAAAACTTAAAAGAAAGAAATAAAACAAAAAATGCAAAAAACAATGCAAACCAAAGGGAAATAAAACAAAAAGAAGAGAAGAAAGTCTCCTTCTGCTACTGGTGGCTGTCTCCCTGTCCTGCCATTGCCATCACGGCCTGCCTCTGAGTTGCCAACCTTCACTTGAGATCCAAACCACAGTCATATTACAGCAGTTACAAATGTTGCTTCTGCCTGCATAGCTGCTATCGTGTTTCCAGTGGGTCCATTTAGGCCCACATAGCAAAACTAAAAATGAAAAAAAAAAGTTGAAAACCACATGCTTTAAGCATTTCAGAAAGGCATGCTGCTGATGGAGTGCTTGGTTAGAGTATCTGTTTGAATGACTTACTACTAGATGGTGAAGTTAAGATGACAAAGACTAAACGAGTGGGTGCATGGGGTGGCTATGAGTGGACAGTGAATTAGTAGATGGGAGCTAATCCGTAGCACTGGTCTCAATGAGCGAATGTGGGGGTTATGAATGACAGAAAGGGGCTCAGTGTTATGAGGGGCGGTGTTATGAGTAGTGGCAGGAGCTCAGTAAGTGAGTGCCAGAGAAATTGAGTGAATGCAATAGGTGTTTAAATGGCAGCAATGTTCCCTCTAATTTTCTGTAGGCTGTGTGCGCATAAAATATCAGCTGTGCAGCTTTTGAAGGAAGGTTCAATTTTTGTGCGCCACATAACGACACTCTGAGTTATATACTTTAAAATTTGACTACAGTATGTACACCACATTGATTGCACTAGAAAATATTGTAGAACTTGTGAAAACCATAAATACACAACTTTTAAATTTTAAGACGTCTGTGTTGTTTTCTATCAGAATCAGAACCGTCATTTTTGTGCGCTCTGTTGTAAAGTATGTGCGCTCACTCGGCGAGGTGTGTGCGCGCGCACACGCGCACAGCTTAGAGGGAGCAGTGAATGGCAGGGGGTTGCAGTAAGTAGATGGGAGACTGAGTGGTGCAGGGTCTGACTGAGTGAACAGATGGGGAGGGGTTATGAGTGCAGAGGGCTGAGTGAGTAAGTGGACTGGAGGGAAGGTTGACTGAATGGATAGGACACGTGACTGGAAAGAGGATGATGAATGCAAGGGAAGCAAAATGAATGCTGTAGGGAAGTGTTTGTGAGGACAGTCTGATTTGACTGTGCTAGAGTTGTTTGATTCAGGCCAACCCTTCTCCTGGTATCTTCTGCCATTCCTCTGCCCTATCTCCAGGAACAAGCAGGAATGTAGTCCTCACATATGGGTATCGTCGGTACCGACGGAGCCTGTGCGGGAATGCTCCCCAGCGTCCAATAGGAACGCTTTTGGGAGCATCCCTCAGCACATGCGCGCTGCCTTCCCGCCTTTCCAACAGTTCAGTTCTTCAGTTCTTCATTTTCTGCGGAGCTGACAGGACCTATTCCCTGTCACCACAGAAAATTCTGTCTTTAAAATTCTTTTTTGTGGTCGCGTTTGCCTACCGCTTGACACCTACCGGTACCGCCAGTTCTTTTCTTTTCTTTTCCTAAAAACCCCCCCAAAACCCTACACTTTGACTATTTCTTTCAGAAACTTTTCTGTTTTGGTGCTAGGTGCCATTTTGGGCATTAGGCCCCATTTTTTTCCAAAATCATGGAAAAGCCAACTAGTGGTTTTAAAAAATGCACCAAGTGTGGCGGTACCATCTCCGTCACTGAAACCCATGATTGGTGTCTAAAATGTTTAGGACCTGATCATTCTCCAACTGAATGTCTCTCCTGCATGGGGATGACTAAAAGAGGAAGACAGAACCGGGCTGCAAAGCTCGGTACCCTCTTTTCTTCAGACGCCAGATCCATTGCATCGACATCGTCAAGGGCCTCTTCTTCCTCCCATGGATCTCGGGTAACTAAACACAAAAGCCAGTCCTTAAAGGGTAGCTCTCCTGCTAAGCATCGAGAGATCATTGGCATTGCCCTTGAGGGAACCACACCAGCAAAACATCCCCGGCGGAAGGCTTCAGCTTCCAAAGCATCGATGGGGCTTCAGGATGTTCTCGAGGCCTCAACCTCGCAAGAACTACCTGTGCCATGCTCAGGGGTTCCGGCCGTTCTTACCGGTACCAACACCCAGGCATCGGCAGCGTCGATAGACCAGAGATTTCTTGCTTTCGAATGCAGTATCGCAGCTCTTCTCTCAGCTGTGGTACCGGTGGTCGCAAGGGCCCGATGGTAACTCTTCACATTCTACCTCCGGCTGGAGTGGATAAAGTGGTACTGGGTCATCTTGGTACCGACTTCGATCGGTACCGGGATCGTGCTTTGCAGGAGCATCGGAGTCAGGAATACTTTGATTCCTCCGATTCCGAAGACTCTGACAATTCTGCTGGCACCAGAGGTTTTCTCTTAGAGGATCCCTCTTTTCCCCAGTGCAGAATGTCACCTCCAGAGGACATGTCATTTCAGGATTTCATCCGTGATATGGCTAAAGGTCTTTCAATCATAGTAGCTCCTGAAGAGGAACCCAGAGCAAAAGAATTGGAAATCCTCCAATATCCTAAAGCTCCTAAGGAGGCAGCTACTCTGCCTATCCATGAAATTCTGCATAACTGGATGCTCAGAATGTGGGAGACACCTCTGACTACTTCACCTCACTCTAGGAGACTTGATAATATGTATCGAGTCCACCCATGTCCTGGATTTCAGAAAACTCAGCTGCCATACCATTCAATGGTAGTGGAGTCAGCCATGCGCAGGATGAAAAGTGCAAAAAGACATGCATCCAATCCTCCAGGTCGTGAATGCAGGACACTGGATGCTTTTGGACGCAGAACTTTTCAAGCTTCCATGCTTTCAGCTAGGATCAGCTCATATATCCTATATATGGGAATGTTCCTCAAAGAAATCACAGGAGACTTGGAACTTATGAGCCCATTTCTCCCAGATGATAAGAGACAGGACTTTCTTACTCTGGTTAAGCATGCTCAGGATGTCTCCAAGTTTGTCAATCGTGCAGCCTTTGACTGCTTCGAGTGCATCAGTAGAACTTCTGCTATTGCCATTGGCGCATGACGGATTGCCTGGTTACAGGCATCAGACTTGGAGACTTGGGTACAGGACAAGTTAGGCAACATTTCTTGCATGGGAGAAAATCTCTTCGGCAAGAACTGGCAGGAGAAGGCTAACGAGTTAGATGCTGACAATTCTACCTTAGATAGATTGTCAAAGTCTACAGCCCCTACAGCCAAAAGGAAGCCTTATAAAAAAAACCCTCTTTTACCAAAAAGAGGAAGTTTTATCCTTCCTATACCCACCAGACTCAGACTCCAGGTCAGGTTGCCCAAAAGGGACAAACCAGACAACAAAAGAAACCAAAAGGCCCGAGAGCCCAACCAGCTCTCCAAGTTCAGCCCCTTCAAGGGCTTTGACTCCCTCCTAGAGAGCTTTGCCTTCCTGCCTCTGAGGGGCCCTCAAACCCCCAATATTCCTGGCAGGATATGCCACTTTGTCAACAGATGGCATCAAATAACAGCAGAAGAGTGGACTTTGTCCATTGTAGGGGAGGGGTACAAACTTCATTTTTACAGCTTACCCCCTCCTACAATTCTAAATCAGTTCAATTCACAAACCTCTGCAGACAACCTGCTAGATCACGAGGTCTCCACACTTCTTGCCCAAGGGGTAATAGAGGAAGTACCCATTCTTCAACGAGGTGCAGGGTTCTACTCCCCCTATTTTCTTATTCCAAAGAAAACAGGAGGACACAGACCCATTCTAGACCTCAGAGAATTGAACAAATATCTGTTTTGAGAGAAATTCAAAATGATTTCTCTGGGAACTCTTCTGCCATACCTTCAAAGCCAGGACTGGCTTTGCTCTCTAGACTTAAAGGATGCATACACTCACATTCTTATCCATCCAGATCACAGGAATTTTTACGTTTCCTTTTCAGGGGAAGACATTTCCCGTACAGGGTTCTTCCTTTTGGTCTGGCTTGAGCACCAAGGGTATTCACGAAATGCATGGCAGTAGTAGCTGCATTTCTATGAACCCTGGGGATTTTTGTCTTCCCTTACTTAGACGACTGGCTCAGCCGAGCCTCTACAGTGACAGAGGCCAGCACTGCACTGTCTCGTACAATGCGAATCCTCCAATACTTGGGATTGGTAATAAACTTTCCGAAATCTCAACTAGTTCCTTCCCAATGCCTAGAATTCATAGGAGCCTGTCTGGATACCAGACAGGCAAGGCTTTCGTTCCACAAGCCCGGTGTCTTCGCATAATGTAGTTAGCTTCCCAAGCAGCAGGCAAATCCTCCCTCACTGCTTGGGAGCTACTGCGGTTGCTGGGACACATGGCATCCACAGTTCATGTAGTCCCATATGCTTGCCTCCACTTACTAGCAGCTCAGTGGACCCTCTCCACACAGTGGACACAGGTTCTACTAAAAATAACAATCTCTCAACGACTAATTTTGTCCCTCCAATGGTGGCAATCATTAGAAAATCTGACAGTGGAGTCTCCTTTCCATCAACCCCTCTTTCAGGCCACCCTGACAACAGATGCATCACAGGTGGGTTGGGGAGCACACCTGAATCATCTCTCTATCCAGGGTACCTGGACTCTACAGGAGTCTGGTTTACACATAAACCTCCTGGAGTTAAGAGCAATTTATTTAGCTCTTCGAGTGTTCCACGCCCAGCTCAGCTACAAGACAGTCCTAGTCCAGACAGACAATCAGGTAGCCATGTTCTATGTGAACAAGCAGGGCGGGACAGGCTCTCTGTCGTTATGCAACAAAGCTTTATGACTATGGGCCCTCACCAGAGAGCATCAAATTCACCTTCTAGTGGTATATCTTCCAGGCATTCAAAACCTTTGGGTAGACAAACTCAGTTGAGTGTTGCTGCCTCACGAGTGGTCACTCCACCTAGACCAGGTGGCAAAGATATTTCATCTCTGGGGCACTCCAGACATGGACCTCTTTGCAAGTCCACTGAATGCCAAACTGCCCTGGTTCTGTTCCAGGATTCCGGCGCACAACTGTCAGGCAAGGGATGCCTTCCTCCTTCAATGGGGTCAGGACTTCCTTTATGCCTTCCCACCCATTCCCCTAATCCTCAAGACACTCTTCAAGCTTCAGAGAGACAGGGGTCGCATGATCCTCATAGCACCACGATGGCTGCGCCAAACGTGGTATTCCCTGCTTCTGCATCTCTCTCAAGCACCACCTCTGGAGTTAGGGCATGCTCTAGATCTCCTTTCCCAGGAGAACGGGACGCTATGGCACCCGAATCCCCAGTCCCTGCACCTCATGGCCTGGTTGTTGAAGGCTTAGACCTCCAGGATTTCAACCTGTCCCAACAGGTAAAAGATATCCTTCAGGCTTCTAGGAAACTTTCCACAAGAAGATCTTATGCCTTCAAGTGGAAACGTTTTACTATATGGTGCTCCAAGAAGGGATTAAACCCCCTGGTCATACCCTTAGAATTGATACTAGAGTATCTCCTTCACTTATCGTATTCTGGGTTAAAGACCAATTCGGTAAGAGTCCATCTTAGTGCAATTGCAGCTTCTTATAAGCCTCTAAATGGACAACCAATTTCCTCTCATCCACTCATATCAAGATTTATGAGAGGCCTTTTATTAACTAAACCTCCCATCAAGCCACCACTGGTAGCATGGGATCTAAATCTAGTTCTCGGGCAGCTCATGAAGCCGCCTTTTGAACCTTTAGCCACTACAGCCCTTACGTTTTTGACCTGGAAGATCATCATCCTAATTGCAATCACCTCTGCCCGTCGCATTAGTGAATTGCAAGCTTTAGTGGCTGATCCTCCTTATACTAGATTTCATCATGATAAGGTTGTTCTTCAAACTCACCCACACTTTATGCCAAGGGTGGTTTCGCCTTTTCATTTACACCAATCAATTTATCTTCCTGTATTTTTTCCGAGGCCTCACGCCTCTAATGCAGAAAGAAACCTTCATACTTTGGATTGTTAAAGGGCCTTAGCCTTTTACATTCAAAGAACACAGCAACATAGAAAGTCCTTGCAACTTTTTGTAGCTTTTGACCCTAGTCATTTGGGACTTCCAGTCTCCAAAAGGACTTTATCTAATGGATTGCCCAATGCATATCCTTTACTTATGAGAGTAAGGGTCTTCATCTTCAGGACCATGTCACAGCTCACAATGTGAGAGCCATGACAGATTCTATGGCTAATCTCCACTCTGTGTCTATCGATGACATTTGTCGAGCAGCCACCTGGGCTTTGGTACACACTTTCACAGCCCACTACTGCCTAGATAAAGCCTTCTGTCGGGATGCCTTCTTTGGCCAAGCTGTTCTTCAAAATCTCTTTCAAACCTAAACCAACTCCTACCCACCAACCCTGGTGGGATGCCAGAGATCCATGGGAGGAAGGATTCTCACCTTCGGTGTCATCTTCCTGGGGCTATCTCCCTGGCATCTTCAGCTAGGGAGTCCCCATATGTGAGGACTACATTCCTACTTGTTCCTGGAGATAGCCTAGTTACTCACCTGTAACAGGTGATCTCCGGGAACAGCAGGAATTTAGTCCTCACAACCCACCCACCTCCCCTAGGAGTTGTTTCTCTCTCTATTTGTCTCTTTCCTCTTTCCCTCTATCCTTTCACTCAGCTACAAACTTAACTGAAGAGGGACAGTTGGAAAGGTGGGAAGGCAGTGCGCATATGCTGAGGGATGTTCCCAAAAGCATTCCTATTGGACGCTGGGGAGCGTTCCCACGCAGGCTCCGTCGGTACCGACGATACCCATATGTGAGGACTAAATTTCTGCTGTTCCCGGAGATCACCTGTTACAGGTGAGTAACTACGCTCTCTTTGCTTTCCCTTTCCTTCTCTTCCCTCCCCTCCTCTCTCCTCCATTCTCTCAACAAATTTTATTGAGTTTCCTTCTATCCTCTCTCTCTGTTCCCTTTGCTTTCGTACCCTTTTGGCTCCAGATCTTTTTCACTCTTGTGTTGATTGTGCTTAGGAACTATGGGCCCGATATTCAGTGCTGGCAGCTAGTGTTGTTGAAGTGGCTAGCTGCTGGCGCTGAACTTAAAACTCGGATATTCAATGCCGGGGCCATATCCGGCTCCAGCATTGAATATATGAGATACCCGATTAACTTCTGCGGCAAAAGTTAGGCCAATGTTTCCTGCACCTGACTTTCACTGTGTATTGCTAACTGGGCAGTGTCTGAATATTGCCACTGCCTGGGTAGCGATGGGTGCTGCCGCAGAACGCCCTTGGCATGCCCCTATGCTAATCAGTTAGCATCAGGGCATGTAGCAAAGTGGCCTTTACAAGGTTTGCAGGTGTGCAAACCAGGTAAATGCTTTTGAATATCCCCCCATGCAGGGCTGGCCCGTCCACTAGGTGGCCTGCCACCCCGCTATGCACTGAGCCACACCACCATCCCCCCACTGTTGCTAATTCCGGCGGTGGGATCGGCGGGGGGGGGGGGAGGGCTAAGCTCGGCGGCAGCAGCCTGTGACAGGACATGTGCTTCGGCACACATGACTTGCCGCATCTGACCCCCCAAAGTTGTGTCAGAGGGGAGTCAGAAGCGACAGGCCATGTGTGCTGAAGCACATGACTTGCCACCGAGCCGAGCCGCCCCCCACTGGAATCAGTGGAACTGGGGGGGGGGGGGGTGGTGGTGTAGCTGAGCATGGCTGGGGCTTCTGCCTAAGGCGGCAGAAACCCTTGGGCGGTCCTTCCCCCATGAGACTGCTTCCTCCTTCTGCCCATCTTCAGTAGGGCTGTGGGATGGGAACCGCTACTGCCTCTTCCAGTACCAATATGCAATAGTGGTGGTGGGGTGAAAAACATGCCTCTGCCTCCTTTTGGGCCCAAACCTCTCACATTCTATTCCCAAACCTATAGCTTTGTTTGTGCATGCACAATGAAAGCTATGCGTACGGACAGGCAGACAGACGTATTGACCCTCCACAATAGGTGGAATTGCCTTATGTGGCACATGCCTAAAAAAATGAAAAAAAAAATGAAATAAACCAAAAAAATAGAAAGACCTCCTTTCCCCTTGCCTCATTCTGATACTGCTACCTGTGTCACTCTCTTGCCTTGCAGCTGGCATTTGCCCTTTCCTTGTTGATTTTGGTGGTTCATGCCACCGTTCTTGCTATGTGACTCTGTGACCAGTGTGCTTTGGCTTTTTCTTGGCCACTCTTTATCCTCCTATTCCTCCTCTGCATTGCTTAGGCATGTCACCGTACGACTTTCACCCTCCTTAAATTCGATGCAAGTTTATTGCCACCCATCTTGTTGCATGATTCTGTAACCAGTGTACTTTGGCTTTTTCTGGGCAGTTCTTCATCTTCCTCTTGTTTTGCACCTTGGTAGGTACCTGCTTAGGCTTGTCATTGTATGACTTTTAGCCTTTTCAAATGCCATGCCGATTTTTTGCCACCCTTCTTGCTACATGGCTGTCTGGCTAGCATGTTTGGCTTTTTCTGAGCCACTCTCATCCTCCATCTGCTTTGCACCTTTATGGGGGCACTGTTTAGGCTTACGATTGTATAACTTCCAACTTTTTAAATGCCATGTTGGTTTGTTGGCACCCTTCTTACTGTGTGGCTCTGCGACCAGTGTGCTTTGTTTTTTTCTGGGCCTCTCCTCGTTCTCCTCCTGCTTTACATTTTGTGGGTTCCTTCTGCTACATGCTGGGGTGGGGGGGGGAATATTCAATGCGATTAACACAGTTAGCAGACCTGCTAACCACATTAATTGCGGTCACCGGGATATTCAGCGGCATTAGTGCAGTTAGTGCTGCTGAATATCTGTGGGTGCTGCTGCTCAGTGCCCTAGTGCTGGCTGGCTAGCACGGGGGGGGGGGGGGGGGAAACTTCTCTAGGTTGTCGCCGCCAGGGCTGCAGTTCCATCCCACTGCTTTTAGGGCCTTCACCATGGTGCATTCTCTGATTCTTATTTAAATCCCTCAGCATGTCATCTAGAAAATCCATGAAAACTCCATCCAACCTGGGGGGGATCTTCCTCTGTACTTAAGGTTTCTATGCTGGGACTAGGGTTGCCAACTGGCTCCAGATGCGCCCGACAGGGTCAATCCAGTCCTGGGTTTACCCCATT
Organism: Ichthyophis bannanicus; assembly: GCA_033557465.1. Taxonomy (NCBI): domain Eukaryota; kingdom Metazoa; phylum Chordata; class Amphibia; order Gymnophiona; family Ichthyophiidae; genus Ichthyophis; species Ichthyophis bannanicus. The sequence continues at coordinate 1,263,161,276 of CM066031.1, read as the reverse complement.
GCATGCAGGGATATGTAGTTCTAATTTCTCCATTGCACTCCATAAGAAATGGAAAACTACAAGTCACTGCATGCAATGGGGTAAACCCAGGACTGGATCAAGTCTGTCGGGCGCATCTGGAGCCAGTTGGCAACCCTAGCTGGGACTCTAACTTGCAGGCACACAGCTTTGCTGAACTTACTCCACTCCTGTGGTCTGGGCTTGTGCTGCCTCTTCTGCTGTTGTGTTGGCTCTCGTCTGCTGTTTTAGGGCCTTGCAGCCAATCTGGGTGCTGCTCTGGTCGTCTTGATATATTACTCCTCTCAAAGTGCCTTGATATGTTTCCACCAATTGTGGTGTTGCTTTGTCCTCTTTTGCTGTCTCGAGGTGTTCATTGTGCTCTTTGTACTACTTTGCCCTTCTGATGGTGGCTTCTTATTCTCATCTTGCCACTATATGAACATTTCACCCTCTTCTGGTGCCCCTGGAAGGGGAGGGGATTGTGACCCTCTTGATGGCTTGTAGTGCTTCTAGAGATGCCTGGCATCAAGTATGAAGCAGGTTTGATTGAAAATAGATGGCAAACTTCCCTGTTCCATTGCAAAATAGCTTCCCCATTGACTTTAATGGGGACAAATGGAATGAATGCACAAATGCTTTGATTCCCAAAGACTAACCAAATGGGTACATTCTGATGAACAAAAACGGGGCGGAAAATCTTTGGCGCGCACATTCCTATTAGGTATATCTGCACCATGGGGTTAAAAGTCAGCTAGTAAGTTTATTTAAAAAATTTTAACCCATCTGACTAATATTAAATGGGAATCTGTGATAAATTTGAAGTGCTCTGTGCCTCAACATCACTTCAACAAGATCCTCACCCTCTTCCCTTCCAGTGGACTTTTCTCCTTACCTTCCCTCTTGCCAGGGGGAGAAAAGCAGCACGGTGTTTCTTAACTGTGTCTATCTCCTGCTCTGCCAGCTTTAGTGTGAAGTCTGACCCACGTGGTGCCACATAGCCCCGCAGGACCACCAGCACCCTATTTTCAGACAAGACTACAACTGGCTAAAAGGAGGGAAACTCAGAAGAAATGCTACTGTCCTCCTGCCAGTGGGAGAGAAGAACGAGGGGATCATTTTTTAGTGAAACACACAAAGATCAGCTGTAGGGGGTGGAGAGGCATGTGAGATGTAAATCCATCTCTGCTGGCAATTAATGAACTGATGAACCTATAACATGAATATGTAACAAATTTCCAAAAACGGCAAAAGCTTAGTGCTACAAATTCCTTACTAAACAGTGGCATTATGGTACATGGCTGGAGCATCAACAACACATATTTCATTGAATAGCCCTCAGAATATTAAATATTATAAAAGTGATGGTTCATAAATACATTTGCATTAGAAATATGTCTAGATGTGCTTTATCTTTTAATAGACTGCTTCAAGGGGGAGCATGGATCAGGTAATCCAATTATAAGCATTTGTGTTTAATCTAGCAAGTGTCTAGTCTTGTGAATTATTTTATTATTAGTTATGTTTTTCTACCTGAATGAGAATCTACAAAGAAAAAACAGAATAACTGTGTGGAACATAGCTGCTAGAACAAATCACTAAGAAGTTAGCTGTTTAAATTTGTTATATGTAAAAACAGCTCTCCCTGTTTACTGTTGTTCCATGTAAACCGCATCTGATCAATGGAAGGAGCGGTATATAAAAAAAAAAAAATCTGTTAATTAAATTAAATTAAAAATGTAATAGGAGTGAATCCCCATTTTGTATAGTGGCTCTTTGTGGGAAATAGGACATCCAGGCCGGGACATTCACATTTATCCCACTATTGTACAAAAAGCTCTGCTGAACGCAGTCTTTTGTTAAACATGTATAAGGACGTGCAGGTGTGCATGTGTTTGCCGGCATGTACCGCAGAAGTATCCAGTTTAGAAACTTACACGTGCAGAAAAGGAGCAGCATCACTTAGGGCTTTATTTATGTTTGGGGTTATTTGATAAACATTCAATCAAAAATTGGCATCATAGCAGTGTATAGTCAATATCAGTAACAGAAAAAAACAAAACAATTCCAAAAAAGTAGTCATTACATATCTCAAATAGGAAGGGAAATGAATAGACCATAAGTATCCCAAGATTGTAAACATATAACATAGACAAGGGGTGGGAAAAAGGACAAGCAAGTCATCTCAGGCATGCAGGAGACAAGGAAACATTAAAAGCTAGAGAATGCAATATCAAAAAAACAAGTTTTAACACTGGACTTCAATTTTCCATAAGAACTCACCACATACTGTCCCTGGAAAACCATATTCCAGAGTAGTGGGTTAAAAACTGAAGGCAACTCTGAGAGAGGACTCCAAGCTTAAGTTTTGTTGGAGGGAGAATGACCAAGCATTGGCCTGAGAAGTCCTAAAGATTGTTGCAGATAGTAAGGGATAAGGAAAGAGCTAAAGAATACTAGTGGAAGTAGAATCCTATCAAAAAGAACCTCCCTTGTTCTGGAAAGTGTGAGATTCTTTTCTGGCTTTCATTGTACCTTTTCTAGTAGGGACACTGGATGGTGCTGCTGTTTGCACAGCAATTATCCAAGCAGTCTCAACATTAAGTGCTAGTTGATTTAAATAAAGTACTGAACACAAAGGATAAATCAGTGACAGTGATATGACAAAATAGTGCAGAGCAATTGTGTCTGGTTCTTCATTTTGTAAATACCTGAGAAGTTCCCATCAGGCAGCATATTCCCAGCTCCCCTAAACTCATCTTCTAATTTCACACAGTCAGATTTTCTATTGATAAAGATCCTCCTAAATTGGCTAGAGAGTGTCTTCTCCTAGGATGATGTAGCAATGCCATTGTATGCAAATATAACTAATGCATATTCATTAGGGATACCCTGAAAACCTGACTGGTTTGCGGCCCTCCAGGACTGGAGTTTGATACCCCTGCTCTAAAAGAAAAGAAATTTTAACTATGCATTTCTTTTTCAAAATTCTTTAGATTACTCAAATACACAGCATACACCAAAGCATTCTTTGTTAAATTTTTTCATGGCAACTCTAAGAGCACTTTATGACTCCATGACCTGCTTGTGTATGCCTTGCAGGTCCTCTTGGATAGGTGGCTGTGTGTGAAGAGGGATCAGTGGGGTAGTTGGGGTTGTGTGTGGCAGGATTTGGGGGAATGGGGAGGGATATGGGGCAGCTACAGATATGCAGGGGAGGGTGTAGCGTGTGTGTGTGTGTCTGTAGAAGGATGTAATAGGATATCTCACATTCTTACATTCTCCCTATTCCACTCCTTGACCTTATAACCCCTCCCCAACTCCATTCTTTCTCCCTTTTCAACACCTCTTCTACACTCCCCTCCTTGCTTTTCATCACTTTCCTTCTCCATCCCCCTAATTGCTCTTCTTCCCTACACTCCACTCCTTCACTTTTCCACTTCCTCATCCCCTCAGACTCACTTCTATGCTCACTCTCTCCCCTTACGCTCAGCCCTTTGATCTCTCTCCCCACTCATCCCCTCAACTCCCCCATGAACTCTTTATCTTTATCCTTATTATTTCTTGATATTCCACCCTAGGCAGCAAAGGCAACAGTGCGGTGTACAAATTTTCAAAAAGCAGCATAATAAGAAAAGAGAAAAGGAACGCCATTAATTGATAGGAAAGGCGACACACAAAAGAAACAGAGAGGGGGCAGGGAGTGGTTAGGGAAGAGAGGGAGGCAGGTCATAGGCGAGTTGGAAAAGGTGAGTTTTGAATAGAGATTTAAACTGTGGGAACGAGGGCTGTGCACGTAGGGAGATAGGTAGAGCTTTCCATAATGAGGGGCAAGAAAGAAGAAAGTGGAATATCGAGTCTGTTCCAAGAGTGCTCGTGAAACTGAGGGGAGAGCTAAACGGTGGGTGTGGAGGGATCGGAGAAGACGATGGGGGGGGGGGGGGGTGTGAGAATGGAGAGGATCAGCTAAACATTGCGAGGTACCTGAATGGACTGTCTGGTGTGCCAGGATGAGGACTTTATAGTCAATATGGTATTTTATGGGGAGCCATTGGAGGCGAATAAGGGTAGGTGTAATGTGATCACTGGAAGGAGTGCGTAAGGATCCTAGCTGCTGTATTTGGATAAGTTGAAGATGATGGAGTTGGTAGTGAGGAAGACCTGTGAATGCACTGTTACAATAGTCTAGTCTGGAGATCACCAGTGACAGCAGAAGGATTGTAAGGGAGTGCGTGTCAAGGAAGGAACGAAGGGCGCAGATCTGATGCAGAAAGAAAAAAGACCGCTGAATCAGGGAGGACAGGTGATCATGGAACATTAGGGAGGAGTCTAATGTGACACCCAGATAGAGGAGAGATTGGACCAGGGGAATTGGGGAGCGAAAGTGGACTGGTGCTAGTGAGGGCAAACCATATGGCAGAGCATTTAGAGGGGTTGAGGTGTAGACAGTTATCAAAAAGCCATTCAGAGACAGCAGACAGACATGTGAATAAAGGAGCCAGATCAGGACAGTGTGAGTCGGTGTGATGTAGAAGACAAATGTCGTCAGCATAGAAACATGCTGAGATACCAAATTGCTGAATTAGCAGTGTAAGAGGAGCTAGGAGGGGGGCCAAGACAGATCCCCCACTCACCCCATTCTCTTCCTCCCATTCATTCACCCCATGCTCCCTCTCTCTATTCCCACTCATCCTCATTTCCATCTATTCCCTCTACTCACTTCTATGCTTGCTGTCTTCCCCCTAGTTTGCCCCAATGCTTTCTCTCCCTTGGGGGCTTGGTAGGCTGGATTTTCAGGGCCATTCAGGGCAGCATTCGGACCTCACAACCAGCCTCAGGACTCTATTCAGGCACTCGGACACAGCACAACACAGCCCAATCCAGGAAGGAATCCCCTTCACAAGGTGATAAGCTACGCCTCAGCAGCAACATCATCAAGCCCGGCTGCTCTAGTCTCTTTAAATTTGCAGCGCTGCAGGTGCACCCATGCCTTGCGGGCCTGCGCCTAAGGGCCATGCCAAAGGGATCTTAGGTGTGGCCCTTGAGTGTGGACTTTGGTATGTTCAAGCACAACATGTTTCCCATGATGTGTTCCCCAAGATGTCTGGCTAACAAAGCCTACTAGAGTAAGAACATTACCTAACCTTAACATGCAAGAGGCATTTTAACTGCTTAACTTAGAAGTTCCAAAATGGATATGAAGTTATATGTGACCATTCACTGTATATTCATGTTATTTATCCTATATTCTCTATCTTTGTCTCATGCCTTCTCTCCCTCCGAACAATATCATAACATCCCAATAATTTAATATCAAAACTGTATTAAAGTGCCTACAGCTAGACCTAAATGTACTGGGCCAACACAGCATACAAATGACAGACTTATTCATATTACACCAGGCTGGCAAGCTCCAGGTATTAAGATAACTGATGTCCCTAGCTCTAAAATTCTAAGTTGCTGTTTAATTAATGCAAGATCGGTCAAGACTAAAATTCTTTTCCTTATACACTACCTACATGATAATGACCCAGACATCATGTTTCAGACACTGTTACAGTGCTTCTTTTTTTTTAAAAATTATTTATTTATGAATTTTATACAGAATTAATCAAGCAAAACTTGTATAGAACAATAATACTTGCATATTATTAATATTAAGCAACATAACAACATGAAAAAGCAAATACTGCAAGAATTATAAATAGTCCCCCAAATGGAGGGGTAAGCCGAAGGTAAAGGAGAAACCCCTATCACATAAGTAATATATAAGAAGAAAATAAGAGGAGACAGTGTGCCAAGGAGAACTAAATAAATTAGATGGAGTCATAACTCAGGAGAGGAGCTAATTGGTAAATGTAAATTAACAAAAGCAGAAAGATCCTCAGGGGAGAAAAAGACATTTCTAAGCTTTATAGGTAATTAAACATTTACATGGAAATCGTAACATAAATGACGCACCAATTCGCGCTACCCCTGATTTTAATAATAGGAAAGCCCTCCTTCGTTTCTGTGTTTCCCGCGCAACATCAGGGAAAAGGAATATCTTTTTCCCATGGAACAAACAATCTCGTTTTTTATAAAACATTTTTAACAACCATTCCCTATCTGAGGAAAGAGCTAATGTAACTAACAAAGTTGACACCGCTATGTCCTCCTCTTTGGGAGTAGAAAGCAAAGCAGAAACATTAAGAGAGTCCATCTCCAAAGGTCCCACTGAAACTTTCCCAGTTTTTTTCCCTAAAGGGAGATAATACATTTTAGAGATGGGAGGCATCAATTCCGGAGGAACCAGAAGTACCTCTTGAAGATAACCCTTAAATAAATCTAAAGGTGCCTGCCCAGGTATAATAGGAAAGTTTAAAACCGGACATTAGCTGCCCGAGCAGCATTCTCCAATGACTCCGCTTTAGCCCGCAAAAGAACATTATATTTAACCAAAGAGTCAGTTAGATCTGAAAGTCCTGCTAATCGCTGATCCATACTTGCTTGCTTGGTACTCAAATCCTCAATAGAGACTTGCACAGTCGGGGAAACCACTTCAAGAGCAGAAATCCAAGCAGAAAAGGCAGAAAACTGGTTGCCCACCATATTACAAAGGTGAGAGATAGCGTCCCAAATGTTATCCAAAGTTACTGAAGCCGGACGAACCAGAATGAAGGAAAAATCTGAAGAAAGAGGTGGAGGCCGATCAACGCCACTCTGAGGCAAAATAGCACCTTCCATTTCCTGAGTATAAGCCCCCGTCTCAGGCTGAGATGGAAATGCCGAAGCAACAGCCTGCAATCCTCCTGTGCTATCTCGAATCTGCTCTGGAGGCGAGTCCCGCTCCGACGACGGAGTTGCTACCTCTCTGGGAGACTTCTCCTCGTCACTCGTCGACCGAGCAGCCAAAGACCCAGGAGGCACCGGGGGAAGACGTCCATCTGGGGAGAGCGTGGTGTCCAGGGCGGAGGACGCCGAATCTGAATCCATCGGTGCCGCCAAGCCCGCTCGAATCCCCTGAACCTGCTCCTTGGACAACTGAATGAAGCGATCCATACTTACAGTGCTTCTTAATCAATTTAAGCAATTAAGCTTTGACATTTTCCATACTCCCAGAAAAGACATGCATGGAGGGGGAGTCCTCATGCTCAGGGGCAGCTCTATAATGAGGCCGAGTGAGGCGGTGGCCTCAAGAAGCAACTTTTTGGGGGCGGCAAAATTGCCCCCAAAAAGCATGCCTCACTCGGCCTTCAACCCCCCCTATCAGAAGAGCCGCTGCCAAAGTCACTGCTGCTGTCGCTGCGGCAGCAGCAGAATGAAGTGCCCTGCGGCCACGGCCCCCCCAGCAGAACCCTCCTTCTAGTTCCCTCAGCACCGGCTTTTCAGAGCCATGAAGGGAGAGTTTCCCTTTCTCGTGGCTCTGTTGGTTGAACCCGCCGACGTTGATGGGAAACAGGGTTTAGGACTGGTAATGGGCTATCGGGGGGTGGCTAGGACTGGAAATGGGCTGATGGGGGGGGGGTTAGAACTGGAAATGGGCTGATCGAGAGGGGGGACTAGGACTGGTAATGGTATGATTGATGGGGTTAGGCCTAGAAATGGGCTGATTAGGGGGGCAAGGACTGGAAATGGACTTATTGGGGGGGTTAGGACTGGTAATGGGCAGATGGGGGCTAGCACTGGAAATGAGCTGGGACTGATAATGGGCTGATTGGGGGGCTAGGACTAGAGTGGGCTGATAAGGGGGAAAGGACTGGAAATGGGCTGGGACTGGAAATGGGCTAATGGGGGAGGGGAGGAGAGTGCTGCTGGCCCTGGAAGAAAACTAGGGGCTAGGGCTACAAATAGGCTGATGCAGGAGGATGGTAGAATAGGACTGGAAGGGAGCGGATAATGAGAGCATCTGCCAGGGGAAGGAGGGGGAAGGAAGGTAGCTGACATGGGGGAAGGAGGGGGCTGGAAAGGAGTGACACCTGGGATGTACTGAAGGGGGACTGGAAGGGAGCTGACACTTGGGGATGGGAGTGGTATGTGGTTGGGTAATCAGGAGGAGGCTGGAAGAGAGCTGACATGAAAATGGCACTGGAAGGGGGATGGACAGAAGGTAGGGCGACTGGAAGGGAGCTGACTGGGGGGATTGCACTGAGTGGACGTGAGCTGATATCTGGGATGGTATTTGGACTAGAAGGGGCTGGACAGTGGGGAAGGAGGGGGACTAGAAGGAAATGGACACCAGTGGTAGTCGTGGGAATGCAAGGCAGTTGACATTGGAAGGTACTGGGAGGGAAGGACTAGAAAGGGGGCTGATACTGGGGAGGGTTACTGGAACTGGAAATGGGCTGATGGAAGGAAGTGAGGAAAACAAAAGAAGAGATAAGAAATGGCAGATGAACCATAGACCACAGAAAGAGAGCTAAGAGAAGACAGGAAAGCAGAAGCCTCAGATTGGGGCCAGCATGATCAGAGAATAAAATGGTCAGACAACAAAGGTAGAAAACATAATTTTATTTAATTTTAGTAATTGGACTTTGTGCTACCTTTATATTTTACACAGTATTGGGGAACTGCATCTCTTATTTATCTGATGTTGCACTGCATGTGGACTCTGGCTTTTTGGGGTTTCAATTTAAATTTTGTCTACATATTTTTATTTTTACTTTAGATTGTGGATACTTATTCTGTACTTGGTGAGGGTCGATGTTGTGAGTGTGTGACTGAGGCCAGGTGTTCTGTTAACATGGAGTTTGTACATAAAGATCTATACTGTACTGTAGTAATTTGACTTGTTCAGCTTTTCAAATAGGTGTATGGATGTTCCAGGGCCCACTGTATTATTTACAGTGACGCTTTTTTGGATGGGTTCCTTATGTGAGTTTTGGAAGTTTGTGCTGATATGGTATGGTATGGTAGGTTTGCTCTTTGTTATAAGGTTTTGTATTAGTTCACAATATGCCTGGTACTGGAGAATAGTGGTTGTTGTTGTTAGTGAGATGATCGGAATCAGATTTATTTTTTTAAATATTGAGTTCTGTGGGTGAATGTCCTGGTTCTGATCTGCACCTACTGTGGATGCAAAATATATGTTGAAAAAGAAAAAGCAAGAACCATAACGCAGTTTATAACAACAACATAAAAATGAGTTATAATTTAGTTTTATAAACTGTGCTGTTGGTTCTTGCTGTCTTTTAGTTCCTTGGTGTGCAAACAGGACCTTACCTAGACCTGTGCAAGCGGTGCAGCTGCACAGGGCGTAAAGGCTTGGGGGGCGCATTTCGGCTGTCTGCTGTTGCCCTGCCTCCACTGGCAGGACAATAGGAGGCAGCCGAAATGTGCTCCCCAAGCGTTTTCGCAGCACTTTAAGCATGTCTGGTCCCTCCCTCCTCCGACGCGATGTCAGAGTAGGGAGGGACAGATCTGCTTAAAGCGCCGGTGCCTTTCAGATCGGGCGCAAGCCCCCTCCTCCTCCCCATACAGACCTCCCTCACAAGAGGAAGAGGTGGACAGAGAGTTAATTGAAGACATACGCAGCATTGCTAGGAAAGGGGAAGTGCTACTGATAGGAGATTTCAATATGCCAGATGTTGATTGGCACATTCCTGCTGCAGTATCATCTAGAAGTAAGGAGATCCTGGATTCTCTACAGGGAGAACTATTCAGGCAATTGGTAACAGACCCCACACGTGAAGGGACCATACTGGACTTGGTGCTTACCAATGGTGAAAGTGTTTCTGATGTTGTAGAGGGAGATCATTTTGCATCCAGTGATCACCAGATGGTGTGGTTCAGTATTAGGACTAGGGCTGTTAGAATCCATTCCAAGGTGAGGATCTTAGACTTTAGGAAGACTAACTTTGCGAAGATGGGCCAATACCTCAGGGAGTCGTTAGTGGGATGGGAACAGCTGGGGGATGTAGAAAAACAGTGGGCAAGAAAACAGTGGGCAAAACTGAAAGGGGATATTTTAAGGGCAACCAACCTTTTTGTTAAAATGGTAAATAAAGGCAAAAGGAAAAGGAGACCGCTATGGTTTTCTAAGGAAGTAGCAGAAAAAGTGAAGAAAAAGAGGGAGGCCTTCATGAAATACAGTCAAACCTCGGTTTTCATGATTAATCCGTTCAAAAAAGTCTGACTAAAACCGAAACGGACTAAAACCGAAACAAGATTTCCCATAAGAAATAATGTAAATTCAATTAATCCGTTCCAGACACCCAAAAATATTGACAAAAAATACATTTTATAGAGAATAACTATCTTTTTACATACAGAAAACAATGAGAAATACATATAAATGACTAATGAAATGGATAAATGAGCATGTAACATCACTTTTACCTTTATTGAAGACTTTTGTTGGCATATGGGACGCACTCCAGCCAGCTCCAGCTGCTCTCCCCTCTGGGGATCGAGCAATCACCACCAGCAGCGGAGGTGGGAACAGCCATCTTGGCCATCTGCACAATCGGGGCTCCAGCCTGCCTTTTAACTTAGCAGCCATCACACCCAGTTACCAAGCTCACAGTGTCAGGAGAGGTAGTGCCAATGTCAGCAAAAGTAAGGGCACCAGAAAGAGGACAGTGCCCGAAGTCACACCAGCCTGTAGGGCAGCCACTCCTACACAGTGTCGGGAGAGGTGGAGAGGCAGTGTCAGCCAAGCAGCAGGCAGTTGAGAAACAGTGGGACAGAGAGTCTTAGGCTGCCTCCGGCCCCCCTAAGGTAGTAGCCTGACACAGGTGAGAGTCAGAGAACAGCGTGGGGCTGTGCCAGCAGGAGCCTGCAGCTGCAGACTGCAAGGTTTCAAGGAGAGGCCGCGTGTGCAGGCCTGCAGGACACCCAGAATCCAATCGGGAGGGCAGGGGCCCCGGCGGGAGACTGGGCCGCCAAGGAGAAGCAGATTCGGTCACCAGCTCCTGTCCCGGTTCAAGGGATGTGCAGGGGAAGAGGCAGCAGGCAGACGTCAATCGGGGGAGAGTCCGGGGCAGGAAGCAGTTTCGGGCAGGCCACGCTGGAGCGTTGAACTCCTCGGCTCCCCAGAGGTCCCGCAGAATCGCTGGCTCAAGCTCCGTGGGAGATCGCTGGCTCACGCTAATCCATGGCAGGTACGGGGGGGGGGGGGGGGGGGGAAAATGCTGTACGAAAACCGAGACAACGTACGAAAACCGAAACAAAATCTTGATGAAAAAAGTCAACGAAAACCGAATCGTACGAAAACCAGGGCATACGAAAACCGAGGTTTGACTGTACAAGAGATCACAGAGAGAGGAAAACAGGCATCTGTATTTGGAAAAACTTACAGAAGCTAGCAAAGTAGTCAAGAAGGCAAAGATTCAAAAGGAGGAGGAAATAGCCAATGCAATAAAATGGGGGGATAAGACATTTTTCACATATATTAGTGAGAAGAGGAAGGGCAAAAGTGGTATTGTCAGACCCAAGGGTGCAGGGGGGGGGGGAATATGTAGAAGCTGATAAGGATAAAGCGGAATTGCTTAACAAATATTTTTGTTCTGTGTTCACAGATGAAGAACCAGGAGCAGGACCTCAGAAAACACCCACAAATAGGAACAGAAGCGAGGGACATCTTGAACAATTTTCAGAAGACTGTGTTCATGAGAAACTAGCTCAACTTAAAGTAGACAAAGCGATGGCACCGGATGGGATACACCCTAGAATACTGAGGGAACTTGGGGACGTTCTAGCAGCTTCACTGACTGACCTTTTCAATGCCTCGTTGGAGTCGGGAGTGGTGCCAAAGGACTGGAGAGAGGCTCATGTGGTGCCTTTGCACAAAAGCAGAAGTAAGGATGTGGTTGAAAACTACAGGCCAGTTAGTTTAACTTCGGTGGTGAGTAAATTATTGGAAATGCTGCTGAAAGAGAAAATAGTGAGGTTTCTGGAGTCCAGCGGATTACAGGATCCGAGGCAGCATGGATTCACCAGAGGCAGGTCTTGTCAGACAAATCTGATTGATTTCTTTGACTGGGTGACCAGGGAGTTGGACCGAGGGAGAGCTCTAGATGTGGTGTATTTAGATTTCAGTAAAGCCTTTGACACTGTTCCTCACAGGCGACTTATAAACAAACTGAGCACCCTTGGGATGGACCCTAAAGTTACTGCTTGGGTTAGAAATTGGTTGGGTGGGAGGCGACAAAGAGTACAAGTAAATGGAGCTCACTCTGAGGAGAAGGATGTTACCCGTGGTGTGCCCCAGGGATCTGTCCTTGGTCCGATTCTTTTTAACATCTTTGTTAGTGATATAGTGGAAGGGCTGTCGGGTAAGGTTTGCCTCTTTGCAGATGATACCAAAATCTGCAATAGAGTAGACACCCAGGAAGGTATAGATAACATGAGGAGGGATCTAGCTAAGCTTGAAGAATGGTCTAGAATTTGGCAGCTGGGATTTAATGTTAAAAAATGTAAGGTCAAGCATTTGGGCTGCAGCAATCCAAGGGAGCAATACAGTATAGGAGGTGAAGTACTTTTGTCCACTAAAGAAGAGCGGGACCTAGGCGTGGTTGTGTCTGATGATCTTAAAGTAGCTAAACAGGTAGAAAAGGCGATGGCAAAAGCTAGAAGGATGCTTGGGTGCATACGGAGAGGAATGGCTAGCAGAAAAAAGGAGGTGATAATGCCTCTGTATAAGTCTTTGGTGCGACCTCATTTGGAGTATAGTGTGCAATTCTGGGAGACCGCACCTTCAAAAGGATGTGAACAGGATGGAGTCGGTGCAGAGGGTGGCTACTAAAATGATTAGAGGGCTTCATTATAAAGCATATGAGGACAGACTTAAGGATCTTAATATGTGCACCTTAGAGGAAAGGCGGGATAGATGTGATATGATTGAGATGTTTAAATACCTCCGTGGCATAAATATTCAGGGAGAGAGCCTCTTTCAATTGAAAGCAAGTTCTGCTACGAGGGGACATGGGATGAGGGTGAAGAGAGATAGATTCAGGAGTGATATGCGGAAATATTTCTTTATGGAAAGAGTAGTGGATCCATGGAATAGTCTCCCAGTGGAGGTGGAAGAGATGAGGACAGTAACTGAATTCAAAAAAGCATGGGACCAACACAGAGGATCTCTAAAGGTAAAAAGTGGACTGTTGTAGTTGTTGATATGGAAGGACAGACTAGATAGGCCATGTGGTCTTTTTCTGTCATCATGTTTCTATGTTTCATACCTCCGTCCAGCGGTGCCTGCTCTTTCCCTGCTACTGGTGCTGCCATGAAAAAAAACAGAGGGCGGTGGCAGCAGCAAGGAAAGAGGAGGCAGTGCTGGACAGAGGTATGGGGGGAAAGGGGGGGCATGCACCCGAGCTGCAAGTCGCACAGGCCGCGATTGCAACTCGATATGGCCCTGTGTGCAAACATCTTGCATTTCCTCCATATAATCTAATTGGCCTTTTGGTATGGTTCAGTCTCTGATTGGATTTCTGAAAAAGCCCCGCCCCCTCTAAGGTGTGTATGTGGGGGGGGGGGGGGGGCGCCATTTCATACTTCGCCTCAGGCAGCAGATTGCCTTGAGCCGCCCCTGCTCATCTTAGCAAAAAAGGAGCTATAGGCCTCCCTATCATCTACCATTAGTATAGAAGGCTTGGACATACTTCTGGTGCAAATTAAGCAGTTCACATTTAGCCTCCTATATAGATCTCCTCCGTCTGACACCAATACTTTAACTAAAATATTAGAGATTGTATGCTCACACACACCTATTAACAAACAGCTAATTCTTCTAGGTGATTTCAATCTGGCTTCACTTCACAGTGGTCAAGCATATTCCTTCTTAAACCTATGAGCGATATGGACTATACCCAAATTGTAAATTTTCCAACCCATAACAAAGGAAACAAACTGGACCTAATATTCCTACCTAAAGATTTACTTAATGATTCTGGTCTCCCCTCAATCCGAACTTAAGATTTCCCTTGGTCAGACCACTACATTATCAACCTTACAATCAAACACACCCTCACTTGGTTTGCAGCTTGTCGTGCTGTGAGGGCTTGTGTGCATCAGTGATGCTGAGAGCTAAACTATCAGTAGTTTAACTACTGGCAGGGTCTCCCAAGATGGACAGGTCTCAGCTGAGATGCCAGACCAAGACAAACCACCCATCTGGGCAGCAGCAGAATGGGATAGTGTTGACGGCGGAGGATCACATTTCTGTGACAATGGCAACAACACCAAACTTAAACTGCGCGGAAGAAAGGCCCAGCAATCTACTTCTGTATCTTGCCATGAAAACCCAATGGATAGTTACAACAAAACAAATTGTGCTGTAGTGCTGGAAGATGAGACCCCCCAGGTTGGAAGGCACTCAACTAGCTACTGGGAACGAGCTGAAGACTTTTCAGAGTAAAGCCAGCATTTATGATGTGGTTGGATCAAAGCCCTCGGGACGTCTGACTGCTGATGTAGCTGCGCATGAAATGAGAGTCAGAAGCTGTAAAGATGTCTTACACATTGGAACATGGAACGTACGAAGCATGAACCAAGGGATGTTGGAGGTGGTCAAGAATGAAATGGAACGTGTACAACTTGATCTGTTGGGTGTCAGCGAACTGAAATGGACTGGCATCGGGCACTTTGCATCAGATGATCACATGGTCTACTATGCTGGAAATGAAAGATAAAGAAGAAATGGTGTTGCATTTATAATAAAGAAGAAACTTGCAAGAACTGTAATGAAATACAATGCAGTCAGCGAACGCTTAATCTCTATTCGTCTACGAGGAATGCCTATCAACACAACTATAATTCAAGTATATGCCCCAACAACAGCTGGAGAAGAGAATGAAATTGAAGAGTTCTATGAACAAGTACAAGCTGAAATTGACAGAACATGCAAACAGGATATCCTGATAGTCATGGGTGATTGGAACGCAAAGGTTGGCAACAAAGAAGAAGACAAAGTAGTTGGAAAATATGGACTTGGCAACAGAAATGAAGCTGGAGAAAGACTGATAGAATTCTGCAAGACCAATGATCTATTCATCTCGAACACCTTCTTCCAGCAACACAAAGCGGCAACTGTACACATGGACTTCACCCAATGGATTGTATAAAAATCAAATTGACTACATCTGTGGAAGTCAACGATGGAAAAGCTCTATAACATCAACAAAGACAAAAACTGGAGCTGACTGTGGTACAGATCATCAACTACTAGTATGCAAACTCAAGCTAAAGCTGAAAAAGAGCAAACCACTCATGAATGCAGCAAAATATGACCTTGAGAATATACCACTGGAATTTAAAGACTGCCTGCAAAATTGATTTGCTGCTTTAGATACAAATGATAGAGCTCCAGAAGAGTTATGGAATGACATCAAGAAGGTTGTGTTGGAAGAAAGCGAGAAGTCTCTACAAAAGGTAAAAAAGAAAAAACGGCCAAAAAGGATGACGGAAGAAACTCTGAAAATTGCCTAGAAACGCAGAGAAGCTAAAGCCAGAGGAGAAAGAAAGACAATCACAGAACTCAACAGAGATTTCCAACGTGCAGCAAGACAGGACAAGGAAAAGTACTACAATGACGCATGCAAGGAAATAGAAGCAGAAACTATTAGAGGAAGAACAAGATCAGCTTTCCTAAAGCTACGAGAGTTAAAGAAAAAGTTCCAGCCTCGAATTGGAATGTTGCAAGATGCTCAAGGTTCTATGTTGAATGATGCTGAGAAGATCAAGAAAAGATGAAAGGAATATACAGAGTTTTTATATGATAAAGATCAAGTGGACCAACAGCCATTTCAACCTGTACCTTATGATCTGGAACCATTGGTGATGAAAGAAGAAGTTGAAGCAGCATTGAAAGCCTTATCAAAGAACAAAGCACCAGGCATTGATTGCATTCCCATAGAAGTATTACAGCAATCTGATGCAGCTGTTACCGTACTTACAAGGCTCTGCAAAGAAATATGGAAGACAGCATCATGGCCAACTGACTGGAAAAGATCTGTGTTTATACCAATACTAAAGAAAGGTGATCCAACTGACTGTGGAAATTATCGCACAATCGCTCTGATCCCACATGCCAGCAAGATTCTACTGAAGATTATTCAAAAGAGACTACAATCATACCTGGAACAAGAATTACCTGAAGTGCAAGCAGGGTTCAGAAAAGGGCGAGGAACGAGAGACATCATTGCGGATGTGAGATGGATCCTTGAAAAGGCTAAAGAATACCAAAAGGATATCTATTTGTGCTTTATCGACTATAGCAAGGCTTTTGACTGTGTAAACCATGAGAAACTCTGGGCCACATTAAGAAGCATGGGTATACCAGAACACCTGATCGTTCTCTTGCACAATCTGTACATTGATCAAGAAGCAACAGTTCGAACGGAACAAGGAGAAACAGAATGGTTTAAAATAAGCAAAGGTGTAAGACAAGGCTGCATACTTTCCCCCTACCTGTTTAATTTATATGCAGAAGAAATCATCAGAGAAGCAGGATTGTATGAAGACAGAGGTGTGAAGATTGGTGGAAGACTCATCAACAACCTTCGCTATGCTGATGATACCACATTACTGGCGGAAAGTGAAGATGATCTGAAACATTTGCTTCTCACAATCAAAAAACATAGTCTGAAAATGGGCCTGCACCTTAATGTAAAGAAGACAAAGATGATGACAACTGGCATAATCAACAGGTTCATCGTCGAAGAAGAAGAAATTGAAATCGTGAATAACTTTAACCTACTTGGATCAACTATCAATAAAGAAGCAACAAGCAGTCAAGAAATCAAACGACGCATTGCTCTTGGCAGAATGGCTATGAAAGACCTAGATAAGATTCTCAAGAGCAGAGATGTCTCTCTCCATACAAAGATTCGACTTGTTCAAGCCATTGTATTTTCAATAACATCATATGGATGTGAAAGCTGGACAGTGAAAAAGATAGACAGGAAGAAAATTGATGCCTTTGAATTATGGTGCTGGCGGCGAATACTGTGTATACCATGGACTGCCCGAAGAACAAACCAGTCTGTACTAGAGGAGATCAAACCTAAGCTTTCTTTAGAAGCTCAGATGACAAGACTTCGACTTTCATACTTTGGACACATCATGCAGAGAGAGAGATCATTAGAGAAAGACATCATGCTTGGCAAGATAGAAGGTCAACGCAAAAGAGGAAGACCAGCAATGAGATGGATCTATACAATAACAGCAGCTACGGGTACCAGTCTGTCAACAATGAGCCGCCTGACTGAAGACCAAACACAATTTAGGATAGCTATCCAGAGGGTCGCCATGAGTCGACTCCGACTCAACGGCACTTAACAACAACAACAATCAAACACACATATACCACATTCAGGCAGAACATCAATCCCAACATACAGCCCCGCTTTAAACAATTTGACAAAGACTTATTTTTAAAAGAAACCCTTCCTCAA
Organism: Ichthyophis bannanicus; assembly: GCA_033557465.1. Classification (NCBI taxonomy): domain Eukaryota; kingdom Metazoa; phylum Chordata; class Amphibia; order Gymnophiona; family Ichthyophiidae; genus Ichthyophis; species Ichthyophis bannanicus. The sequence continues at coordinate 1,263,143,904 of CM066031.1, read as the reverse complement.
CTTAACCCTGACACTACTGATACAGATACACTGTTAGATAACTGGAACTCTCTACTGAAGTCGCATCTCCCCCCACAACTAAGTACAACAAAGATAATAGAAGAATCTAACATATGGTACACTCAGGAGCTTACAGCCTTAAAGAGAAAATTATGAAAGTTGGAACGTAAATTTATTTATTTTATTTATTTAACATGTTTTGTATCCCGCCTTTTCCTTCAATCAAAGCGGTTAATACAGCACAAAGTTAAACAAAGGTGAGGGAAACATACATTGCATTATCATTACATCACAACAAAACACTAGGAGTACAAACAGGGAACACAGTACATAACTTACATTACATTACCTTACATTAACTACAAACAGCATATCGCTGAACAGAATGAGCATATAGCAGCAGATAGTGGGTCTCGCATGGTCCACCGCCTAAGGGCCACGCCAAAGGGAGTAAATGGAGGCTATCAAAGCTACCAGACAACAGGATTCAATATATGAATATACGCCATTCCTACTGAGATAGCATCAATAACCATAAGAGAGATAATCATACTAAGGCCTCAATGTCACTATTCGCTAGGACCGTATACTGGCTAAAGTGCTCCCTGCATGCACAGAGGGGGCTATTCATGCTGGCTGTATACCCCGACTAACTTCCCCGCTGGTTGTGCGAGGAAGTTAGTCGGGGCAGGGAAGAGGTGGGCCGGGGTAGAGAGTGGGCGGGCAATGGGAAGTCGCCGGCCCTGGACATACATCCAGGGCCAGCAAAATGGCCAGGGAAGTTATTCCACCCCCTGGGTGGAATAACTTCCCTGGACATTTCTTTTTGGCATATTCAGAGTGCGGAAGGGGCTGGGGAGGGCAAAGTTAATACCCCGCAGCCCGACCCTGGCCTTAGGTGGCCAGATCGGGGGTCGGATTGCGGGGAATTAATTTTTTTTAGCAGCGGCCAGCATTGTGGCTTTTAAAAGGAGCCACAGTGCCATGGCCACAGGACGCCATGGTGCCGCGGCTCCATTTAAAAACCCTGGCTGAGTTAGCCGGGCTATGGCTGTACGTGCAGGCCGAGACTGAATCGCAGTCCTGGCCTATACATACAGGCCTCTTCGCGATTCTGATCCTGCAGGGCTAGACGTGCCCAGCGGGATCAGAATCGCGATCTTGTATGTACATCCGCCTCAACCCGGACGTACAAAGGAGATGGGCGTTGGGATCAGAATAGGACCCAGAGCCACTGTGCGGGGAACACTGGATGAGGGCAGGAGGGGGAGGGCCAGAGGTGGGGAAGTGAGTGGAGCAGGGGCAGGGCCGATTCAGATCATGGCCCTGTACATCCGATGGGATTGCGATAGATGGGGGACTTATTCCACCTCAGAGATGCAATAAGTCCCACCGATTGCAGGGGTCAGGCCAGACAGCCCTTCCAGGCAGGCCAGGAAGATGCGGGTGTGTCACCGCCGCCCGATCCCGGCCCTGGCTGCCAGTGCCGAGGGTCGGGTGACAAGGAAATGAGGGCCGTCTCTGCTGCTGCATTTCTGCACTCCTGCTGGGCATCCCAGTGGCATGGCAACAGGACGCCATGGCACCAGCGCTCCAGCAGGAGCATACAGCGGCCGGGATGGGTTGTGGGGAGGACATCCAGCGCCATTGAATAGGGGCAACACTTGGCCATCTAGTTGCCAGATCCTGAAATCGTGAGACCGTCTAGCTCCCACGGTTGCAGAATCAGGTGCAATTTGGGGCTGTCCATTTTTTGGATGTCCGGACAGCCTGGACGTGCTCCTGGTGGAAATGGGCTCCACATTACTTATGAAATCACTGAATCACCCAAGGGAGCATTTTGAGATTGTGAAATGATTAACATGATACCCTAACATGGAAGATAGTACTATCACCAGCAACCCACAAGTTCTAGCCAACTTCTACATGAACAAGTTAAGTTTACATATGTCTGCTGCACCAGCAACTGTACCAAAACCTTGCCTAACATCACACTGTTGCTATCATTAACCCAAATCAATTCAGAGCACCTGGATCAAATAATTACATGAATAAACACTACTACATCCCTGGGTGCCCGGTCAGCTGGCTAAAAATGACATGTAGAAATGGCACCGGCTATACTCAAAATAGTTAACCTTTCATTATCTCAGGGTCACATGCCTAAAGCATCAATTTGGCCAATTCTGAAACATAATTCCTTAGACAAAATGAGTCCTAACTCATACTGACCAATATCAAGCCTCCCTTATATGGCAAAAATAATTGAAAAGATAGCCCAAAACCAGCTTCAAGACCACTTAGATATCCCATTGGACCAGTACGGATTCAGACCATATCATGGGGTAGAGTTCTCCTCCTAGCCCTCTTCGATAATCTGATTAAGGAAATTGAAGCCCCTAACAAGCCTTCATTCTGATATTCCCTGATATAGTATCAGCGTTTGACTCACTCAACCACAACAATTGGTGGTAGTACCATATGCTGGTTTGAATCTTACTTGGAAGACCATACTCAACAGGCCAAAATTGGCCAAGTCACATCTAATACATACAGTTAGCAGCAAGGAATACCCCAAGGATCAGCACTCTCTGCTTTATTGTTCAATATCTATCTTCAGCTGATCTGTAATATCTTTTAGAAGACGATATAATGATTTATTTACCATCCAATACAGCAAAGGTTAACCTCCAACAGATCATAACATACTTCAATGAAGCCACTCAGTGGCTTACATTGCACAACCTAAGAATAAGCTACAATAAATCTGAAGCGCTAATTGTCACTAGCAAAATGAATTCATCCTCCCACACAAAATACAAGTCAAAGAAGCTACATTTGAAGTGAAAACTGACATTAAATATGTAGGTATAATTCTAGATCAAAACCTGAACCTATATTCACACCTCAGCATAACAACTCAGGCTCTATACAGAAAGATTAGAATGCTACAGCACCTAAGACCTTTACTGGCCCATTCTGACTTCCTATCTGTCCTGCAAGCCATGATACACCTTGTGATAAGGAAGCTTATCATAGTTCAGGAAGAAATAATACAAGAGGTGAATTGGCTCTGAATAAGCAACATGTGCTGGCTGGTAAAAGCAGTAAAACAGAGTGTTTACCTAAAAGACTACCGGACCCAGAATGCACTGGTTTACAGAAAGCCTCTAGGAGAGCTGAAGTAGGGAAACATGTGCCTAATCAGAGAAGCAATGATGTAATCCCTAATCACACATCTCCTAGGGCAGGGCTTAATCCAGAACACCTGCAGTGTGCTAGGGTGGAGCAGCCATCTAGGCACTTTAAAGCTAGAAGAAATTCTTCATATAGACAGCAAGGTGAGCAGGGAGAGAAAAGACAGCAAGGACAGCAATGGGAGCTGGAGAAGGAGAGACTGATCGTGAACAGAAGGAAGAACAGCAAGACGTCCAGAAGGTCTAAGAAAGGAGCCCAAGGCAGTACGTATGCTGGGAGAGATTCCTGGGGCAAGCATTCTTCATTGGACTGGAAGAAGCCAGAGGCTTGGAGATATACAGCCAGGAACCCTCGGACAGCACCTGTAAGGGAGACGGCTGCATCTACAGAAAGAAGGAGCTCTAATACCTATTTAAGGAGATATGGGAAAAGGGACCTAAAGTCCAGAGATTCTGACTGGAGAGCTGGGCACAGAAGCTTTGCTACCTACTGGCCAAAATACCCAGAGAGGAAGCCTAATGGCAACGTGATCTCAGGTATGAACTCTGGTCTGTTCCCTAGCTTTGTACAAGGAAGACAGCAGGGAAATAGTTTCTATCCTGGTAGAGATCAGTTAGAGAAATCCTCTGAGCCCATGTATGAAAGTGATCCTATGATATTTCAAGAGCAAGGGGAAATATCAGATGAGGAAGTTGAATGCATGGATTGTTCTCTTTCTAAGCTGCTGTTCTAAAGTAATCCTCAGATAAGGATCAAACACCAAAAGGAACTGTACTGATTTTTAGCTTCCCAGAAAAGTTTCTTTGAGAGAAAGCTTTGGGGAAAGTTGGAGCCACGTGGAGAGTGGGCCAGCAATGATTTGCAGCTGGTTAAGCACCTCTGATTAGAGCAAGGCACAAGTGCACGTGGGACTTTGGAAAAAAGCTTCTTCTCTGTGTGAAAGGAAGAAAGCTGTTTTTTTTGATAAAGAGAATTTTCCTTTTGGGTTTATTTTTTTCATTCCAGCACTGCTAAGAAAGTTTATTAGCAGGGGCTAGAAGAAAGACTTTTTCTGTTCCATCAAGGTCTTTAATAAGTTGTTGCATAAGTAATTCAGTTGCCTTATTTGTTTTGCGTCTGGAATAAAACTCCTGGAGAAATTATCCTGTTGATGTTACCAAGCATATCTGTGCGAGGGAATAACACCCCATAAATAAAATCTGTTTTCTGCTTTACACTCGAGCAACTACAATTCTTTATTCTGGTTAAACGGCTAGTTTTGTGTGATTGAACTACAACACCCACAATCCTTTGCAAGTCAAGTAAATTCATGTCTTTGCCAAGATTGTGGTACTTTCACAACAAGCACCCCTGTTTACAACCTTCATATCAACTACTGCAATAGCATATAGCAGGGACTATCCAAGCAGGTGCAACATACAGCTGTTTGTGTAATTATGAAGGCAGCTAGGTCTGAGCACATCACCCCCATATTACGTCAGTTACACTGGCTACCTATCCTAAGTAGGATAAAAAATAGGAATCTAATCATTACATTCAAACTGCTGCATAACATAAGAACATAAGATATATCATACTGGACCAGACCAAGTCCATCAAGCCCAGGGTTCTGTTTCCAATAGTGGCCAATCCAAGTCACAAGTATCTGGAAGGTTTCCAAAAAGACACACAGGTTCCATAATGCTTATCCTGAGGTAAGCAGTGGCTTTTCAAGGTCCTTTTTAATAATGGTTTATGGACTTTTCCTCCAGGAATTTGTCCAAACCTTTTTTAAACCCATCTACAGTAACGGCTTTTACTACACCCTCCAATAACGAATTCCAGAGTTTGATTATGCGTTCAGTAAAAAAAATATCTTCTCTTATTAGTCTGAAATGGGCTACACTGTAGCTTCATTACATGTCCCCTAGTCTTTCTACTTTTTGGTGGCGTAAACAATTGATCTACGTTTACCCTTTCCACTCCATTCATTAATTTCTAGACCTCTTATCATATCTCCCCTCAGCTGTCTCTTTTCCAAGTTGAAGAGCCCTAACCTTTTAAGCTTCTCCTCATAGGGGTATCCTTCCGTCCCCTTTACCATTTTGGTGGCTCTTCTCTGTATGTTTTCTAATTCCACTATATCCTTTTTAAGATATGGCGTCCAGAATTACACGCAATATTCAAGGTGCGATGGAACGATACAGAGGCATTATAATATCCTTTGTTTTATTCTCCATTCCTTTCCTTATGATTCTTAGCATTTTATTTGCTTTCTTGGCTGTCATTGCACACTGGACAGAGGTTTTCAATGTATTATCCACAATGATGCCTAAATCTTTTTCCTGGGTGGTGGTTTCTAAGGTGGTACCTTGCATCATGTAACCATAGTTGGGGTTCTTCTTTCCTAGGTGCATAACTTTTCACTTGTCCACATTAAATTTCATCTGCCATTTGTATGCACAGTCTTCCAATTTATCAAGATCCTCTTGCAATTTTTCACAATTCTCTTGCATTTTAACAACTTTGAATAATTTTGTGTCATCTGCAAATTTGATCACCTCACTCGTTATTTCCATTTCCATGTCATTTATGAAGATGTTTAAAGGCAGCGGGCCCAGCACAACTCCTGGGGTACTTCACTATTTACCTTTCTCCATTGAGAAAATCGGCCATTTAGCCCTACTCTCTGCTTTCTATCTTTGAATCAGTTCCTGATCCACACTAATACACTGCCTCCAATCCCATGACTTTTTAATTTTGCCAAGAGTCTCTTATGAGCGACCTTATCAAAGGCTTTCTGAAAATCCAGATATACTATATCAACTGGCTCACCTTTGTCTACCTGTTTATTCACACCTTCAAAAAAAAATAAACAAATTAGTAAGACAAGATTTCCTTGGCTAAATCCATGTTTGCTTTCTCCCATTAAACCATTACTATCTACATATCACCCTCCCACCTAGCCACTCTAATTAATAGGATCCTAGATAACAAACAAAGGAGAGGATGCAGTCAAAATTCCCTAGTTCTCCCAGCTGACTTCCGAAAGACCATTCAATCAATGAGCAATAGAGCCTTCTCTTACTATGCTCCAGTTCAATGGAACTCCCTTCCAGATAGAAAGCATAGTTACTCACCTGTAACAGGTGATCTCCGGGAACAGCAGGAATTTAGTCTTCACATATGGGTATCGTCGGTACCGAAGGAGCCTGAGCGGGAACGCTCCCCAGCATCCAATTAGAAAGCTTTTGGGAGCATCCCACAGCGCCTGTGTGCTGCCTTCCCGCCTTTCCCAACTGCCTCTCTCCAGTTGAGTTTAAAGCTGAGACAGAGAGAGAGGGAAAGAGAAAGAGATAGAGAGATACAACTCCTAGGGGAGGTGGGTGGTTTATGAAGACTAAATCCTGCTGTTCACGGAGATCACCTGTTACAGGTGAGTAACTATGCTATCTCCAGGAACAAGCAGGAATGTAGTCTTCACATATGGGGACTCCCTAGCTTTAGATGCCAGGGAGAGACCCCAGAAGTTGCATGTCCCTGTGAAAGGGCTCCACTTCCCCCCATGGATCTCTGGCATCCAACCAGGGATGGTGGGTAGGAGTTGATTAGGTATTGAACAGGTGTTAGAGAACAGCCTGTCCAAACAAGGCATCCCAGCGGGAGTCCTTGTCCAAGCAGTAATGGGCTGTGAAGGTATGAACCGAGGCCCAAGTGGCTGCTCGACAGATGTCGTCGATGGACACAGAGTGCAGATGAGCCATTGAAGTTGCCATGGCTCTCACATTGTGAGCTGTGACATGGCCCTCCAGAGGAAGATTCTTACTCTGATAGGCGAAGGAAATACACTGTGCAATCCAGCTGGACAGTGTTCTCTTAGAGACTGGAAGTCTCAAATGAGAAGGATCAAAAGCAACAAAGAGTTGAGAGGACTTTCTGTGTTGCTGTGTTCTTTGCAAGTAAAAGGCTAAAGCTCTTTTACAGTCCAAAGTATGAAGATTTCTTTCTGCATTTGATGCATGAGGCCTTGGAAAAAACACAGGCAGGTAGACCGCCTGGTTAAGATAAAAAGGTGAGACCACCTTTGGCATAAAGTGTGGATGAGTCCTAAGGACTTCCTTGTCATGATGGAACCTTGTATAAGGTGGATAAGCCACTAGTGCCTGCAACTCACTGATGCGACGTGCTGATGTGATTGCAATGAGAAAGATAACTTTCCAAGAAAGGAATTTCAATGAGGTAGTATGCAAGGATTCAAAGGTGGCTTCATAAGTTGGCCAAGAACCAGGTTTAAGTCCCATGCCACCGGTGGTGGCCTAATGGGAGGCTTAGTCAGTAGAAGGCCTCTCATGAATCTTGCTATAAGAGGATGGGAGGAAATAGGTTGTCCATTTAAAGGCTTGAAAGAAGCCGCAATAGCACTTAAATGGACTTTTACTGAGTTAGTTTTAAGTCCTGCATTGGATAAATGAAGGAGATACTCCAGTAATGATTCCAGAGGTATCGCAAGGGGGTTAAGACCCTTCTGCGAGCACCATATGGTAAACCTTTCCCACTTGAAAGCATAAGAGCGTCTTGTGGAAGGTTTCCTGGAAGCATAAAGGATATCCTTTACTTGCTGAGAAAGGTTCAGATCATGAAGATCTAGGCCTTCAGCAACCAAGCCCTGAGATGCAGAGACTGGGGATTGGGATGCCATAACATTCCGTCCTCCTGAGACAGGAGATCTGGAGCAGAACCTAACTCCAGAGAGGGAGCTTGAGAGGGATGTAGAAGTAGAGGGTACCACACTTGCAGTGGCCAATGTGGAGCTATGAGGATCATATGGCCTCTGTCTCTCTAAAGCTTGAACAGGGTTTTGGGAATCAGGGGGATGGGTGGAAAGGCATAAAGGAAGTCTTGCTCCCAATGAAGGAGGAAAGCATCCCTGGCCTGAGAGCCCTGAGCCGGAATTCTGGAACAGAACCGGGGAAGTTTGGCATTCAACGGACTTGCAAAGAGGTCTATGTCCGGGTTTCCCCAAACTTGGAAAACTCTTGGCCACCTGGTCTGCATGTAGAGACCATTTGTGTGGAAGCAGAACTCGACTGAGTCTGTCTGCCCAAGAGTTTTGGATGCCTGGAAGATACACAGCCAGGAGATGAATCTGATGCTCTCTGGCGAGGGCCCATAGTCACAAAGCTTTGTTGCAAAGCGACAGAGAACCTGTTCCTCCCTGCTTGTTCACATAGAACATGGCTAATTGATTGTCCATGTGAATGAGGACTGTCTTGTAGCTGAGCAGGGTGTGGAACACTCGAAGAGCAAGGAAGATTGCTCTGAGCTCCAGAAGATTGATGTGTAGATGAGTCTCCTGTGGAGTCCAGGTGCCTTCGGTGGAGAGGTTTTGCAAATGAGCTCCCCAACCCAATGGTGAAGCATATGTTGTGAGAGTTGCTTGGGGTTAAGGTTGTTGGAATGGGGACCCCAGCAACAGGTTTTGAGTGGACTGCCACCATTGGAGGGACAAAATAAGGCGATTTGTGTTTGCTATTTTGTCTGACAGACATCCTGATGCCTGGGTCCATTGAGTGGATAAAGTCCACTGGGCTGCTCTCATATGGAGGCGAGCATAAGGGACCACATATACGGTGGAAGCCATGTGGCCTAAAAGTTGTAGCATTTCTCGAGCAGTGAGATGAGACTTCAGCACTGCTTGAGAAGCTAACTGCACCATGTGAAGGCAACGGGCCTGGGGGAGATAGGCCCTTGCTTTTCTGGTATCCAGCAAAGCCCCTATGAACTCCAGAGATTGAGTGGGAGTTAGACTGGATTTTGGGATGTTTATGACCAGACCCAAATACTGAAGGATACGCATTGTGCAAGATAGAGAAGTCCTGGCCTCTGACTCTGATGGGGCTCGAATGAGCCAGTCGTCTAAGTAGGGGAAGACAAATATTCCTAGAGTGCGAAGAAATGCTGCCACCACAGCCATGCATTTCGTGAACACCCTTGGTGCTGAGGCCAGGCCGAAAGGAAGCACCCTGTATTGGTAGTGTTTTCCCTGAAAAAGAAACCGAAGGAACTTTCTGTGAGTTGGATGGATGAGAACATGAGTGTACGCATCCTTGAGATCTAGAGAACAAAGCCAATCCTGGCTCTGAAGGTATGGCAGCAGGGTTCCCAGAGAAATCATCTTGAATTTCTCCTTGAACAGGAATTTGTTCAATTCTCTGAGATCCAAAATGGGTCTGTATCCTCCTGTTTTCTTTGGTATAAGGAAATAGGGGGAGTAAAACCCTGTACCCTGTTGAAGAATGGGTACCTCTTCTATTGCCGCTTGGGCAAGAAGCATGGTGACCTCTTGATCTAACAGGTTGATGAGAGAGGTCTGAGAATTGAATTGTCTTACCATTGTAGGAGGGGGCAAGCGGAGAAAGTGAAGCTTGTACTCCTCCCTTATAATGGAAAGAGTCCAATGCTCTGCTGTTATTTGCTCCCATCTGGGGGCAAAGTGGCACAACCTTCCTGGAATGGTGGAAGCTTCTGGTCCACTGAGGGCCAGGAAGGCTACGTTCTCTAGATGGAAGTCAAAGGCCTTGTGGAGGCTGAGACTGCTGAGACGGTTGAGGCTTAGCAGTCTTTGCTTTCCTTTGTTTGGGTGGTTGCTGAGTCTTCCGGACAGGCTGACCTGCAGAACGTCCCTGCTGATAAGAGGGATAAAACATCTTCTTTTTAGAAAAGAATGGTTTTTGAAAGATTTCTTTCTTGCAGGATCAGCTGTGGCTTTGGATAACCTACCAACCTAGCCACCCTACCAACCTCGATTCTACACGCCACAGCGACCTTTAAATAACATGCATAGATATATTGAGGAATTATGTACATAGTTTTACCTGTTCTCCAAGTTTAAATTCCTTGTTTCACTGTAAGTCCAATGTAGACCCCCCACACTGGACATTTATGTTACTTGTGAACCGCGCTGATGTTAAATAGTGCGGTATATAAAAAGTGTTAAATAAATAAATAAAATAAATAAATATCCAAAGTGGAGTTATCAGCATCCAACTCATTGGCCTTTTCTTGCCAATTTTTGCCAAATAGGTTCTCACCTGTACAAGGAATATTGCCCAGTTTGTCCTGGACCCAGAGCTCCAAATCGGATGCCTGGAGCCAGGCAATTCTATGTGCACCTATGGCAATAGCAGAGGTTCTGCTTATGCATTCAAAACAGTCAAAGGCTGCACGATTGACAAATTTAGACACATCCTGGGCATGTTTAACCAGTGTGAGAAAATCCTGCCTCTTATCCTCAGGAAGAAGAGGGCTCAAAACCTCTAAATCCCCTGTGACTTCCTTAAGGAACATTCCCATATATAAAATATAGGAACTGATCCTGGAAGAAAGCATGGATGCCTGGAAGGTACGACGTCCAAAGGCATCCAAAGTTCTACACTCACTTCCTGGAGGGTTAGAGGCATGCCTCTTTGCACTCCTGATTCTTCTCATTGCTGACTCCACTACAATAGAGTGGTGAGGCAACTGAGTCTTCTGGAAACCAGGACAGGGGGGGACCCTATACATGGTATCCAGTCGACGGGAGTGAGGTGAGGTGGTCAGGGGAGTTTCCCACATTCTTAACATGAGATCATGTAAGATCTCATGGATAGGCAAGGTACCTGCCTCTTTAGGAGCTTTGGGATATTGCAAAATCTCCAACTCCTTTGCTCTGGGCTCTGTCTCTGGAGCCACAGTAATGGAGAGACCTCAAGCCACCTCCCTGATAAAATCCTGAAAGGAGATATCTTCTGGAGGAGACATCCTCCGCTTGGGAGAGGAAGGCTCCTCAGGGAGAAGTATCCCGGTACCGACAGAACTGTCAGAATCCTCAGAGTCTTCCGAGGATTCAAAGTACCTTCTGTCTGGATGCTCCTGTACAGCACGATACCCGTACCGACCGAAGTCGATACCGGGGGAAATTGGTACCGGTGTATCGGTACTGGAGGGCATGGCTTGACTGGGTGCCAGCAATGCGGATGCTGATGCTACCAGTGCCGGTACCGGTTGAACCCTCTGACGCGGTTCCGAGGGCGTCGATGCCGCAAGGAGAGCCGCCAGACTGCACTCAATAGCCAGGAACCTCTGGTCTATCGACGCTGCCGATGCCTGGGTATCGGTACCGGAGATAACCACCGGTACCCCAGAGCATGGCACCAGTAGTTCTGCCGAGGTCGAGGCCTCGAACATCCTGGAGCCCCGATAATGCTTTGGAAGCCGAAGCCTCCCGCCGGGGCAATTTTGCCGGTGCAGAACTCTCAAGGGCAACGCCGGAGGCATCTCGATGCTTAGAAGGAAATCTACCCTTTGAGGACCAGCTGGACTTATGTTTAGTTACCTGAGATCCATGGGAGGAAGACGAAGCCCTGGAAGATGTCGATGCCACAGAGGCTGCATCAGAGGGAAAGAGGGTGCTAAGCTTAGCAGCCCAGTTTTATCGACCCCTTTTGGACATCATGGCACAGGCCATACACTCCGAGATGGAGTGGTCAGGACCTAAACATTTCAGACACCACTCATGGGTGTCGGTGACGGATATGGTACCGCCACACTTAGTGCACTTCTTAAACCCCGACGCGGGTTTTTCCATGATGGAAAACATTTTGGGCCGAAGGCCCAAAATGGCGCGTGCACCTGAGGATGAAAAATTTTGAAAAAAAGAAACTAAATATATATATATTTTTTTTTTAAAGAAAGAAAGAAGAACCGGCAGTACCGGTGTAGAGTCGAAGAAGGCAGATGCGACCACAAAAAAGAAAAAGAAGACGGAATAATTTTCTGCGGTGAAAGGAACAACGACCTGCTGGCTCCATGGAAAACGAAGAACTGGAGAGAGGCAGTTGGGAAAAGCGGGAAGGTAGCATGCAGGTGCTCTGGGATGCTCCCAAAAGCTTTCTAATTGGACGCTGGGGAGCGTTCCCGCGCAGGCTCCGTCTGTACCGACGATACCCATATGTGAAGACTACATTCCTGCTTGTTCCTGGAGATTAAGAGATATAGGTGACCTCTCTACCTTCCGTAAAAATATCAAGACAATGCTATTCACAGAGTACTATGGAATGCAAGAAGTTAGCAAATCTAAATAAATTGCAGATGGTTACACTGTACATATGTTAATTTTCGTTGTGCTGTAAATGTTTGTGTTGTTTGTAAACCGCTTTGATTGCCTCTTAAGGCGATATAGAAAACTCTCAAATAAATAAATAAATATTCTGCTCTCCAGTATTTATCCTTTGGAGCCTGTTGGCCCCTGCTAGCCCTTTCTATCATCGCTGTCCATGTCTTCAGCAGTAAGAACACTCCTGTCTAGGGCTTCTCCATGCTGACACAGAAATAGTGAGCTTGTTCAAAACTCAAGGCCAACACATCCTGTGTGCTGATCTCGCGTATCATGAGATAAGCCCATGGGAAATGCCTTTGACATATTTTGAAGAAGTTAGCTGTGCTGTCAATGGGGGCAAGATAAACTTTGATGGTTCCTCTGCTGTCCTAAACTTCAAGGAATGGAACCCATGTGGCCATTTCCAATAATGCCCCTGTTGGTGTGGGAAGAAGAGACAAACCTGTGAGGAGGGGAAAATGGAAAGGAGCTCAGGGGAAAATTTGATTTAAATTTAAGAAAGATAAAGAGATACCTGAGGGAAAGAGGAGGGGAGGATGGAAAAGAATTCTGGAGGAAACAGAGAAATGGGAAGGAGTAGCTGGAGGGAAACCCATGAGTTGGGGAAGATGAAGATGACCCTGGACAGAGCAGCTCAGAGGAGAAAAAGCAGAATGAAAGATGAAGGCGAAGGGAGGAATGAGTAGAGAAATGATAATGTGGCACAACATCAGCACACCTTTTTTTTAAATTTTAGATTTGCCCATGTATGTCATGTATGAAATTGTAGTTGAATTCAAGGCTGATGCAAGAGTATAGGTCACCCTAGGCAAACTTTCAAACTTAGACCCCTCCCATCCAACCCCCCCCTCCCAATTTTGATTATTAAACTCAAGAATCACAATCATCTCAGTCCCATCCTTCCCACAACAATTCTGTAAAAATGTATTATTGGACAGCATACTTTTAAATATTAAACTTTGCTTTGCATAAATGCCTTGTAGTGCTACATAAATGATCAGTAGTCGTAGCAGTAGTATGTGTGTGCTTGCTGTCCCTATGAGTAAAAGAATGTGCCGATGGCTCTTTGAGTTTGTGTGATTGCCAGGATCTATTGCTTTGCTTTGACTGTTGCTGCTGTTTGCTTCCCCTCAGAAGCCTCTGCCCTAGGCCACCGCCTAGTCTTACCTAATGGCTGTGCCTACCCTGGTTGACTTTCTTTTTCTGTTTATGCCTAGATTAAAAATAGGGTAATAGCATTCCTGTTCTAGTTCAAGCAGGATATAGGGCAATTTCTTAAATGTAGCAGGACCCCATATTGTCCTCTACCTTTATTTTGAGGAAATTTCTGGAGCCATTTCCTAGTGTCATGATGTGGATAAGATGTAATGGAGAATGGGACTACATGTCCATCACTGGGCAATGAGTATGTCTTTTCAATGGATTTGGAAGGACTTATTTAAAGCTCTGTGTCTTGGGATTAGAGAAAAATGTGAAAGAGTCTGGGATCCTAGCACTGGGAGTGGACTGGAGAGCCTTCAGAAAGGCTCAATACAAGAGAAAGGGGAGTTGCCTTCCTAGAATAGCTGATTAAAAGTTCAACCTTAGCCGCGATGACGGCGTTTTGCTGATATCGTTGCCTGTTGAAGAGGAGACTTGTAAGCACTTGAAACAGGGCGTTAGCCCGAAACATGCACGTCGTGCAGAATTGTTTGACTGGGAGCGACGTCTATGAAGGTGGTCAAAATAATTTTATGGATAAAAAGAAGACTGATGAGATAAGTGAATAATAAAGAAATTTGATGGTGGGGAACCATAATTGAAAAAAAGAAGCTTGCCGTCTGGTGTGGGATGTGTTTTTATACTGTCCCTCCTTCGGCTTTCTCCGACAAAAAAATAAGCTTTTGATGAGGTTCTTTTTGGTGAATCTTATACATTAGTTCCTAGAATAGCTGGCTTGGCTTGAAAGGAGAGAGCAATTCCTCTAGACTGACTAGGCCTAACCAAAGGAGATTTGAGTAGAGATCTAAGGAAGGTTCTGAAGAGACAAGCAAGTTTATTTTTGGAGAATTCTTCAGGAGGTGAGTGGAACTAATGCGGTGCATCCCATCTTAACTCATTGTGAGTCCAGTTTCAGTGTGAAGGACCAAATCATTGTGCAGTCCTACACCTTAGGGATGAGAGATTTAGAATAAGTGTTTTAAGAGATTTTTGGAATTTTTATCTTTTGGGGAGGAGAAGTACATTTCCTTATCTTGTATCTCCTCAAAGAAGGTATTTTTTGATGAGTACGTTGAGATTTTTCTTGTTGAAGGGCCAGGAACATTAGTCCTAAAAATACGTATCTGAATTGCAGAGGATGGTATTCTCATTTTTTGGAAAGTGTTTCTGTGAGACCATCTTGCAGTAGGCTTGAAGAACAGAGGAGTCTAGGATATCCAGTACGTGACTTGGAAAAGAGAAATAGACCACCTACCCAGGACTCTAGAAGAGGATTCAAGCAGAGGGCAGAGAGAAGGGACCTGTCTGATTTGCTATTTTTTCCTTTTTCTTTCTTTTGCTGCATTGTAAATAAATTATTTTTCATAAAACGTATCCCCGGACTTGAGGTTTCTTTCCAGGCTGTGAATGTGTTTTGCAGTATTTCCTTAGGAGTCAGTCAGTGAGGGCCTTGGGGCAACTGCCCCCCACCTCCACCCATTATTTATTTTATTTTATTTATTTATTTGCATTTATATACCGCAGTTTCCAAAAGATCGAATATGGTTTACATTAAACAACATTTGCAGATTACAACAATTTTGCAACCATTACATAGAACAGTTAAACTATATACAGATATTCAAACATGTCTTAGTCTAGTACAAGCTTAAGTTGAGAACTATGTACAGAAAGTAAAGCCTTTGGGATCAGTGTTTTAATCCTGGGAATATCCTGATGTGTGTGCATACACTTCAAGAGAAGGGAGAGTAAATGGTTGGCTTTGGGATGTGGGATTGTAATTGAGAGGTTAGTTCCTTTATTATGAATGATTAGGTGATGTCAGGATGGGGGGGGGGAGTTTCGTGGGTTTCAAAATGTAATTTGAATAGGAGGGTTTTTAGTTTTTACGAAAAGCAGTGAGGCATTGATTTGTCTTAATTCATCTGGGAGGGAGTTCCAGAGGTTGGGAGCAAAATTGTTTATTGTTTATTAACATTTGATATACCGCCCCCTCCCCATTACATCGGGGCGGTTTACAATAATAAATAAAAAGTAAATCAGAAAAGGAAAAGAAGTTACAATAAACTAAAGAAAAGGAAAGAGAAGAAAAAGAAAGTAGAAACAGGGTTGAGTAACATACGAGACAAAAGAAATCAAGGATCAGGGAGGAAGGTTAAAAGCAGAAGAGAAGAGATGAGTTTTAAGGAGAGAGCGGAATTTAGAATAAGACTCTTCTAGTCGGAGGGTGGTAGGCAGGGAGTTCCACAGGGAAGGACCAAGGTAGAAAAACGCTGACTGTCTGGTGGATTGAAGGTGAGCCTGTGAGGGAGAGGGAAGGTGCAGACGATTAACGTGTGAGAAAGCTCTCTTATTTGTGGCTTTGATTGATTTTCGGTGGTCAGAGGGAATGGATAATTTGTTTTTATTGCAAACTCTTTTTGATTGAGTCTCTATTTCCTTAAAGGTTAGAGTGGTGAGGTATGATTTCTTTAAGGAGCTTAAATGTAATCATTAATATTTTATAATGTATGCGGCTCTGGATTGGGAACTAGTGTAGTTTATGCAGAATGGATGTGATGTGTTCTGATAAGCTTGTGATACCTTCTATTCGCGCTGTCACATGTTGTGCCATTTGGAGTGGTTTTAGGGTCTGTTTTGATAAGCCTTGAAAAACACTATTACAGAAGTCAAAGTGGGGTGTGATGATTGCTTGGAGGACGGATCTAAAGTCTTGGATGGATTGTAAAGGGTGAAGTTGTTTTATCATTTTGAGTTTGTAGTAAATTTTTATTGTTTGTTTCATATGAGTGGACATGGAGAGAGTTTGGTCTAAGGTGACACCGAGGTATTTTATTACATTCTTTACTGAAATGTCAGTATCATTGATTTGGATGGTGTTCGGCGGGGTGAAATTTTGTTTTCTAGTAATATAGAGGGCTTCAGTTTTGCTGCAGTTGATCAGAAGATTGTGGGCTTTTTAGACATCACAACAGCATTTGACAGCATAAACCATTCCATTATGCTTCTACGAAACAGTCTGTAATTTGGTTCAGAATGGGATTGGAGATGTTGAATAGTAGATACAACATTATATTGTCTGCATATATGTGATAGTTTACTTTGAATTTTTTAAAGATCATGCAAATAGGCTAGTAGGTACATATTGAAAAGGAGGGCAAATAAGGCAGATTCCTGAGGTAGTCCTTTTTCTTGGTTATAAGGTTCAGATGTATGTAGTCTGGATCTAACCTGTTGTGTTCTGTCAGAGTGATAAGACTGAAACCACTGGAGCATTGTACCTTTAATTCCTATTTGCTTTAGTCTAGTGAGCATAATGGAATGGTTTATGCTGTCAAATGCTGTTGTGATGTCTAAAAATATGAGGATAAATGCATGTTTGGAGTTGTCTGTGCCACGTATTAGATTGTCAAATTTATTTAGCTGTATTTATATACCGCTTTTCACCGGGTCAAAACAGTCAAATAGAGTAATTAATAGAGTTTCTACACCATGGTGGGGTCGTTAGCCATATTAGTGTTCGTCAAGGGATGCATGGGTATCCACGAGGTCTTGAAGTTGAATTTAAACTATTTTTTCAATCAGTTTAGCCATAAATGGAAGGCTTGAAATTGGTCTATATGTTGTTGGGTTGTTTTTGTCCAGTGAGTTATTTTTTAGGATGGGGTGGATTATTGCATGTTTCAGGGGTGGAGGCATGTGACCTTGTTGTAATGAGGAATTGATAATGTGGAGAATGAAAGGGGATAGCTCTTCTTTTGTGACCTTTACCCAGCTGACTGGGCATGGATCAAAGCTGGATGTTGTTATGTTAATTTTGGTTATGATGTTACTGAGTGTATCTTTCCCAGTTTTAGAGAATGTTGACCAGCCGTAGTTAGATGGGAAATTTGTTTTAGGTAAGGAAGTTGTCTACCGGTTGGTGTTTTAGTTTTTCTTTATAGTAGCTGGCCAAGATCTGTGATCTGTAGTATGGTTTTTTGAGTCATTATTTACAGTGTTATGTGTAAGATTATTTACAATTTCAAACAGTTCCCTGGGGCGGCTGAGTGATTTTGGGTGGTAGGTCACATGTGAGAGCTGTGTGTATGTGGTTAGAGACTGGAAGAATAAATTTTATTGTGATGGTTTGACCAGGGGACTGGCTGTATCTGTAGCATGGTAGAGTAGGTGGAGTTGTAGATTTTGTTGGGTATGAATACTAAATCCTATTAGAACCCATCTCTTTTGTATACCCTCTTGGGCAACCCTCACCCCACTGAGAGAAGGACTACGCCATTCTCAGTGAATCTGTAACCTTGCAACTACTCTATTGTTGTTTATAACATTATTCTCAGTTGCTCTGTAATTTTGCAATTACTCTATATTGCCACAACTCCCCTGACCGAAACTCATACCTCAGCCACTCACACCCCACTATGGCCTACGCATCACCTTATCTTACCATACTCTTCCTCCTAGCAAATGCCATACAACTCTCCTTTGCCCTAGTAGACAGACACTGTCATATCCCCACCATCCACCTTCTGGGCAAAAGAAACCAGGAAAACCCCTTTTACTCAGCCACATGGCTACCACTTCAGCCACGTCGTTCGCACCTCCTGTATATAGACCTTATCCAATCTAAATACAGCAAGGCAACCCAACAGCAAGTCCTCAAATGCGCACTCATAAATTCCCGCTCTGTTCGCAAGAAATGGCCTGTCATCACTGATCTTATAGCTGTGCACAACCTAGACCTCCTCATGGTGACAGAATCCTGGCTGTCTGACTCAGATGCCGCTCTAATAAATCAACTCATCCCTCCTAATTTCTCCATTTACACCTGCCACAGATCCAATCGCAAAGGCGGAGGAGTCTTTATCCTAGCCAAAACAGACCTTAAATTTCAACTATGCTCCTCCAGGAGCAATACACATGCTGACATTGTCTCCATAGAAAATAAATTCATCACCATAAACCTCATATACAGAGCCCCCTCCTCCCCTCCAGATGACCTCTCCACCTTCATTGACATAGCCTGCAACCCAGCCAATCCACGCAATCCCAACTGGCTACTCGGTGATTTTAATCTATCATCCCTGCAACCCAACCAAGCAACGGCCTTCCTGGATGCAATGCAAGACTTGCAATTCAAACAATTAGTGACAGCCCCAACTCACCAAAAAGGAAACCTATTAGACCTAATTTTTGCCCCTACCACTTCAGTTAGCCACATAGCAGACTTCAACATTTCAATCAGTCCTGTCCCTTGGTCCGACCATAACCTGATTACTTTCCATATTCCATCACACCATGTTCCAGCACCACAATGTGAAGCAACTAGATCCTCAGCCACACCACGCTCCAGACCTCTTGTTATAGAAGAATTCTCCAAGAAAGTCCTCCCAACCCTACAACAGAAATCTACCAACTTAGAAGAAGTAATCTCCATCTGGAACAACACATTGAATGAATTTGCCCACCCAACTTCCTCCATTAACTCAGAAACCCACAACAGATGTAAAAAGAGAAGACAGCATGCTCCATGGTTCTCAGCAGAACTCCGTGCCTCCCTCATCGAACTCAGGAAGCACGAGAGGAAGTGGAGACGCTCCCAATCCCAGTCCCACAAATCAACCTACCTCGGACTCCTGAAGTCTCACCGTGAGAAGATCTATCTCAGAATGAAGGAATACCATACCCAGCTCCTTCAACGCTCAATCAACAAACCAAGAGACCTATTCAACCTAGCAAAATCCCTAATCAAGGAACCCTCCCCCATCCAACTGGCCCCGATTCCCCCCCAGTTATATGCCGACTTCCTCCATTCCAAATCACTAACAGCAAGTAATCAGCCAACAGCAATAGCGCCCCCCCTTTACCAAACTCCCACCTCACAAAACTCACTCACACATTTTACCCCTCCTGACGAGAGGAGTCTCCAAGACCTCATTGTCAGCATCAACACCTCAACAGCTCCAAACGACCCCTGTCCAGCACACTGGATCCGGACCCTCAGAGTTGAACTCAGCCCAATTCTACTAAACATCATTAGTCTCTCATTTGCTACTGGCTCATTCTCCTCTTTACTCAAACGAACCTCAATAAGACTCCTCCTAAAGAACAGCAGACTTGACCAATCAAAAACAGAATCCTACCGGCCTATCACGAGCATTCCTCTACTCGCTAAAATAATCGAGAAGGTCGTCTACAGACAAATCCAACAACATATAGACATAGCAGCCCCCCTCTACCCCTGCCAACATGGCTTTAGGGAATCGCATGGAATAGAAACACTGCTCACCTCCCTTTCCAACACTCTCAATAGAGGAATTGACAACGCCGAAAATGGTTTTGCACTCATCTTCTTGGATATTTCTGCTGCCTTCGACTCCGTCAACCACAACCAGCTACTTACCCGCCTCCTGGAAAAAGGCATCCACGGCCTTGCCTGGGAGTGGTGTAAATCCTACCTGTCGGATCGCTGGCAACAAGTCCGTGTTGGTTCTGAAACTTCGACACCATTCCACCAGCAACAAGGTGTCCAGCAAGGCTCCTCCTTATCAGCGCTGATGTTCAACATCTATATGCAGCCGATATGCAACATCATCCGATCCTTCAACATTTCTGCCCTAATCTACGCGGATGATGTTCTACTATTCACCCCGTTCAAAGTCAAACAACCTGAATTCTCCAACCTTGTCAACTGCTTCAACGCAATTACAGATTGGCTAACCACCCAAAACCTCCACATTAACTTCAAGAAAATGGAGGTACTTTTCATGTCAAGGAACAAAAACTTCTCTCCCCCCTCCAGCCTAAGAGTAAGAGATGCGGAGCTCCCAAGCTGTAATGCCATACGCTACCTCGGCATTACTCTTGACAAGCACCTGGATTTCAAGCACTGTTCCCTCTAAGCTGTGCGCGTGTGCGCGCGCACACACCTTGCCGAGCGAGCGCACATACTTTACAACAGAGTGCACAAAAATTACAGTTCTGATTCTGATAGAAAACAACACAGACGTCTTAAAATTTAAAAGTTTTGATTGTAATTATTAGAAATTTTCCGCTTCATTTAGTAATCATCTATTTTCATTTAATTTGATTAAAATCAATGTGGTGTAATACTATATTCTGATGTTAGTCAAATTTTAAAGTATATAACTCCGAGTGTCGTTATGTGGCGCACAAAAATTTAACCTTCCTTCAAAAGCTGCACAGCTGATATTTTATGCGCACACAGCCTACAGAAAATTAGAGGGAACATTGATTTCAAGGAGCATATAAAAAACATCACCAGACCCATCTACAACAAAATCAGAACACTGAGACTTCTCAAACCTATGCTACCTGCTGACGACTTCCGAACCATCTTCCAGGCCCTCATACTACCACATCTAGATTATGCAAACCTAATCTTGTATGGCCTACCAAAGAACACCCTCAACCCTCTCCAACAAGCCATGAATGCCGCTGCACGTGTCCTCTGTGGTCTAGCCAGATCAGATCACATCACACCAATACTCAAGGATCTCCATTGGTTACCAATATACTCCAGGCTAACATATAAGATTCTGCTAATAACATTCAAGATTATCAACAACATCGCCCCCAATTCTCTCAATGAACTTATCACACCTACTCCTAAAACTAGAATCAGAAGGACAACAACAGACAACACTCTGACGATTCCCAAAGACTCCATAAAATGCTCCCAAACAACCAGGAGAAGAACCTTTGCCTACTATGCACCAAAATATTGGAACGACCTTCCCCCAGAAATCAGAGCGATCCGGGATCTTCTACAATTCCGGAAAGCAATAAAACACCACCTCTTTCTGCTCCACTTTGCCCAAGCTGCCACCCCGACTCTAAGAAACCAACCCCTTTCCCCTACTAAAGACTCCCACACAACATAACGCCCAAATCCCATGCACTCACTTATCAGTCCTAAAGCAACCTACGTACTTTCAGATCAAGTAACAACGATTATGCCATATCTTTATGTATATAGTTCCTTGTACTCCTCAACCATTCTGTTACATGTCAATATGTAAATAGTTTCCCATGTTCTCCAAGTTTTATTCCTTCTTATAATGTAATTTCAATCAGTCTTCTCTGATCCGAAAACTCTTTGTTAAATGTAAACTGCACTGATAACAAATAGTGCGGTATATAAGAATTGTTAAATAAATAAATAAAATAAATAAATACTTTAAAACAACAGAATTGTCCTGTATAAAGCAGGGCACCTGGCTATTCCAAGTCATCTGCAAAAATCTCCCCCTTCTCAAAAGTCTCTCCTTTGCTTTCATTAAACTGAAGAGAGAAGAGGGGGAAACGAGCTGAGAGAAGAACGAATGCAATGTTGTCATGGCAATTTTGGAGCTGAAAAAAAAAACCAACAAGTATCTCATGTCTCTTTTAAGTGAAAGGACAGTTTAATAAGCAAGATCCAGGAGGGTAAAGGAGGGAGCTGCTGGTGTGGAATAAGCAGCAAGGATTTCCAGCAGCATTCATTCAACGAGAAGGTTACATAAACTTGAAATATTGAATTTCCCGACAGCATATTTATGTTGGCTGGGACTTCCAGAGTTCATAGTGGAGAGCGAGAAGGGAGAGCTGCCACTGTCTCCATCATTTGCTTTGAGGCTCAGAGCACATTTGAGTACTGGAAGGACAGAAAGGGCTGAGAAATGGCACATGATGTGAGAGATGCAAGCAAATGTAATTTAGAGCACAGTTGTTACTGTTTGTACAGTAAAAGTAGGACTTAATTTGTTGACCTGCAAACCAGGGGCAGGAGCATCAGGAAAAGAGGATCTGGATTAGGGAGTACAGTCAGGAGCGGCTCAAGGCAATCTGCTGCCTGAGGCGAAGGATGAGATGGTGCTCCCCCCCCTTCTCACTGTAGAGGTAGGCGGGGCTTTTTTCAGAACTCCAATCAGGGACTGAACCAAACCAAAAAGTCGATTAGATTATATGGAGGAAATGCAAGATGTTTGCACACCAAGGAACTAAAAGAGAGTGAGAACCAACAGCACAGTTTATAAAACTAAATTATAACTCATTTTTATTTTGTTGTTATAAACTGCGTTATGGTTCTTGCTTTTTCTTTTTCAACATATATTTTGCATCCACAGTGGATGCAGAGCAGAACCAGGACATTCACCACGGAACTCAATATTTAAAAAAAAAAATCTGATTCTGATCATCTCACTAACAACAACAACAATAACAGCAACCACCATTCTCCAGTACCAGGCATATTGTGAACTAATACAAAGTCCTACAACAAAGAGCACATCTACCATACCATAAAATATAAGCATCAACTTCCAAAACTCACATAAGGAGCCCATCTAAAAAAAGGTCACTGTAAATACTACAGTGGTGCCTGGAACATCCATACACCTATTTGAAAAGCTGAACAAGTCAAATTACTACAGTACAGTATAGATCTTTATGTACAAACTCCATGTTAACAGAACACCTGGCCTCAGTCACACGCTCAGAACACAGACTCTCACCAAGTACAGAATAAGTAACCACAATCTAAAGTAAAAATATGTAGACAAGGGGCGGAGCCTGATGTCCAGCGGGTAGGACGCTTTGCGTTGAAGCTCCCGAGAGGCCTACTTAGAATCCTGACTTAATACCTATACAAATTTACTATTTCGCTCCGAGCTGACCGGGGCACCTCGGGGGGGATGGCGGCCCATAAACCAGCGCGATTGGACTTCGGGTCTCCTTCTTCTTCTCACGGAAAACGCTCCAAAACAGAGGTGTCCTCCCCACAGAAGATGGTTCCATTTCGTGAAAACCCCGAAATACACCTGGAGATTTTGGAGGAAATACGCGGCGTGAAGGAATTGGTGCAGTCAATGGAGAAGCGCTTCGAGCCATGCGAGAAGACTTTGGAGTGCTCCAGGACCGACTTGAAAGTCTTTCATTACGGCAGGACAACATGGCGGGGCCCCTCGACTCGCAACGAGGTGTGCTTGGGCAAACTGGACAAGGCTGAGCGCCAGATACAGAATCTTCAAAAGGAGTTAGAAGATAGCAATAATCGAGCCGTCGCAACAATGTGAGGCTCCTCGGAATGCCGGAGGGGGGTGGAAGCAGGAGATATAGAGAATTCTTGCTCAAAACTCTTCCCTCCTTGCTGAAGATCACTTTTCACAGAGAACTGGAAATCGATCGAGCACACCGTGTTCCTGCCCACATGGCGCTCAACCGCACGACCCCCGGCCTATTATCTTTAGCTTGCTACGATATCAACAAGTGGAAAAAATTTTACATGCTGCCCGAGCTAATCATCATTTGGAATTTGAATGTCGTAAGGTCTACTTCTTTCCTGATTTGGCAAAGCATACCGTTGACCGTCGGAAGAAACTCCTTGCTTTTCGCCCTCGACTTCAAACAGCTACAGGCTCGCTGTGGCCTGTTGTATCCAGCGAAGCTCGAGTGACTCTCCACAACCAAACCAGGACGTTCGAAGATCTGATCTACTATCAACATTTTTAGACTCCAAAGAAGCAGAGCAGATGCGCTAATCCCAAAATCTTGGACTCTTATTTGCCGGCTCTATCCGCCATTTTGAAGGGCCGATGCGGCGGTCATAGCCAAGCACCAGAAATAGCCTGGACTTTCTTTCTTTCTCTATATGACTTTTGTTTTTGGTCTCCTATCCCTTCATGATGTGTGCCTCGGTCGGATTCGGAGCACGCACAGTCCTACAGGTTATGTGTTTTTTCAATTTCGGCCTTCTCTGGGGTTTCTCCCCGCAGACACATGGTCGCCAGTAATTTTGGGGTTTTGCTTCTCCTCTACCGTACTGCGGTTTTCTTTGTTAATGTGGGGCGCTTCATTGTATTATGTTAGCTTATTTTTCCTATGTCATGTGTACAGCCAGATACAGTCAGTTTGAGGGACATAGTGAAATTATGTGTGCTATCATGCTCAGAATTTTTTAACTTTTCTGAATGGCCTTATGTAAAATCTTATCATTCACCGTTAAAGGCATTAATGGTCCACTCAAAGGAAAGAAAATTCTTAGCTATCTTAGCCATGAGCATGTTGATTTAGTGTTTCTTCAGGAAACGCATTTAAACTCCGCTGAAACACTGAAACTCAATGCTAAGCCTCACATGGTAGCTGCCTATTCTCCCACCGTTTCCAAATGGTACGGGATAGCCATTCTGGCTAAGAAGTCTTTGCACGCTACTGTACCTGATATTAGCGCTGACAAGGAGGGTCGCATGGGCCCGTGTACACCTTGAGGTTGGAGATAGTGAATTCACGTGTATTTGCATTATGCCCCGAATGTGGGACAACCCTGCTTACTATGCAAGTATTGCGCAGTAGGCCTTGGCCTCTGCCAATGCTCCATTAATACTTGGTGGCGATTTACTCAAGTGTTCCCTCAATCTTTTCTTCTCAAAACAAGGTGCTCGTTGGTTGGAAGATCCAGTACCGAGTAGACCTGTGTGGCTAGATATAGAAGCGGGCCTTTGCAAACCGATTCTCTTACCTTTCTCCCTGGTATGACTCTCCCATCAGACTCCCACTATCCACCAATGCTTTTAGACACTTTAGGTGCCTTAATACTCTTATGCAATCTTTAGACTCCCGACTCTGGTCAGTGCAACTTCAGCATCGCCTTCGGAGCATTAGAGTACTCCCGCCATCGGCATTTCTATAATAAGGTTGATTGGAGACTTTCCGATCTCTCGGTAGTTCACCGGGTTGTAGCATCCAATTTTACTAACCTTATGTAATGCTATAACTAGAGATACCCTAGCGCAGAAAAGTATGGGAGAGAGAATTGCATGTGACTTTGACCTCGGAGCAATGGCGCCTTATCTGGAGTAGAGGGACACGGGTTCCCGATCCGCCTCATTCACTCAGACCTCTTCTTTCTAGCCCACCGGTGTTTTTACACTTCTCACAGATTAGACAAATGGAACACTACTCAGGGCAATGGTTGGCTGGACACGTCCTGCGGCCATTGGTTCATTGCCTCATGTTATGCATGAATATCCCGCACTACAGTATACTGGCGTCGGGTCTGGGGTCGTATTTAGTCTATCTCGCACTCTCAGGAGCCCCTTCTTGGAGGATAGTGGGACTTCGCCCAGTTGCGGGGATCCCCTCTCTCCCAAAAATGGCTTATCTCATTTCGAAATTTATTCTTGTCATTGATATTTACCTAATTAAGTAATAATGGAAAATTATTTACCATTTGAGACACAATGAATGGTGGAATAATTCCTTTCTTTAAAGTAAATATGAACAAATACCTCGTCTGTTCGCTTCCCTCCGTTCAGACTCCTTCATTGGTCTCAGTGGAAGATGCTCAATGACTATGTATATTTTGCTAAATGCTCTCATCTGACTGTCTAATTTGTATATATCTCTGTCCCATGATAATGCTGTATCGTTGATACTGTTTTGATCGTTTGATGTATATTCACTGTTATTTGGAAGCTCTCTCATGCTGTTATAATCGGGTAGTGACGAAGCATCGGGTTGGGGGGTAATGGGTTTACTTTTCCTTATTGTATACTTGTTTTGTCTCTTTTGGTGTGTTGTTTCTTTTGTTTGTTGCAAAATGAAAATAAACGTTTAAAAAAAAAAAAATATGTAGACAAAATTTAAAGTGAAACCCCAAGAACCCAGACTCCGCATGCAGTGCAACATCAGATAAATAAGAGATGCAGTACCCCCATACTGTGTAAAATATAAAGGTAGCACAAAGTCCAATCACTAAACTTAAATAAAATTATATTTTCTACCTTTGTTGTCTGACTATTTTATTCTCTGATCATGCTGGTCCCGATCTGAGGCTTCTGCTTTCCTGTCTTCTCTTAGCTCTCTTTCTGTGGTCTATGGTCCATCTCCCATTTCTCATCTCTTCTTTTGTTTTCTTCATATCCTACCATCAGCCCATTTCCATTTCCAGTAACCCTCTCCAGTATCAGCCCCCTTTCCAGTCCTCCCCTCCCAATACCTTCCAATGTCAACCGCCTTGCATTCCCTTCCAGTCCCTCTCCTTCCCCACTATCCAAATACTGTCCTTCTAGTCCAAATACCATCTGAGGTATCAGCTCACGTCCACACTCAGTGCCACCCCCCAGTCAGCTCCCTTCCAGTCACCCTATCCTCTGTCCATCCGCTTTCCAGTGCCATTCACACATGTCAGCTCCCTTCTAGCCTCCTCCCCATTACCCATCCTCCTACCACTCCCATCCCCAAGTGTCAGCTCCCTTCCAGTCCCCCTTCAGTACATCCCAGGTGTCAGCTCCATTCCAGCCCCCTCTTCCCTCGCCATATCAGCTCCTTTCCAGCCCCCTCCTTCCCCATGTCAGCTCCCTTCCTGCCCCCTCCTTCCCCTGGCAGACTCTCTCAGTATCCGCTCCAACCCAGTTCTATTTTCCCATCCCCCCGCATCAGCCCATTTGTAGCCCTAGTCCCTAGTTTTGTTCCAGGGCCAGCAGCACTCTCTTCCCCTCCCCATTAGCCTATCTCCAGTCCCAGTCCATTTCCAGTCCTATCCCCCTTATCAGCTCACTCCAATCCTAGCCCCCCCCCCCATCAGCCCATTACCAGTCCTAGGCCCCCTTTGGATCATCCTATTTCCATTCTTAACCCCCCATCAGCCCATTTCCAGTTCTAACCCCCATCAGCCCATTTCCAGTCCTAGCCCTCCCCCCATCAGCCCATCACTATTTCCAGTGCTACCCACACCCCCCAGCCCAGCCCCAGACCTTCTGAAGGGAAATTGAAAAAAAAATGGTTGCAGAGGCTGCTGCTGTGGCAGTGGCAGAATGAAGTGCCCACAGCCCCCACGAGAGAGGAAATGCCTGTTTCCCATCAGTGCAGGCGGACTCAACTTTAAGAGAGCCACAGGAAAGGGAAACACTCTCCCTTCATGGCCCTGCAAAGCTGAGCTGGCGCGGGGGAAAAAGAGTGGCAGGGCTCTTCTGGGGAGGCAGGGAGCCACAGGGCACTTCATTCTGTCACTGCTGCTGCTGCAGCAGTGGCAGCAGATTCTGAGACTGGGTTTTTTTGTTTTTGTTTTTTTGATTTTGAAGGCTGCGTGAGGCGGTCTTTTTGGGGGCAATTTTTGCCGCACCCAAAAAGTTGCTGCCTGAGGCCACTGCCTCACTCGGCCTCATTATAGAGCCACCCCTGAGTAGAGTGACTTTTCTCTGCTCCATTCCAAGCTCATCCCTTCCCCTCCTTTTCTCTGCAGGCTGTCTGGAAGGAATGGGATGGAGCAGAGCACCTCAGCTGCTGTGAGTCTGAAAAGAACTGGTGGAACAGAGATCCAGGCCATTCCCCCTGAAATTAAGCCCTGGGTAAAAGTAAATCAAAACCTCAGTCCTCATGGGTAATTTTTTTTTTTTTTATCAGAAATATACTCAGTTATTTTGAGTACAACCATCAATTTGCCTTCAATAGAGCAACTCTGAACAGGATGGGAACAAAATGTGTCACCATAGTGTAATTGCCAAGAGACAGCAATGAAACAGATCATTGAAAGCAGGCTGTTAACTTGGATTAGGCTTTAAAATCTCCACAGGTTATGCCAGTCCTCCCTTGCACAGTGTGCCTTTTTCTGGGACTGACAGTTTACACTTTTAAACTGCATTAGAATACATTACACAGTCTGTCGTCATTTTGCTAAAAGTCTGGCATTTTCTGGTTTGCTTGGCATTCTCCTTACTGCTTTTGCCACCTTGAGTGCACAAAGTCTGACTGAAGCCTTTAGAGAAATCTAGGTTTACAGACCTGTAAACCGTGTAAATGCCTTGGAATATCAGTCCCATAGTTCTTTATGCCCAACCAACCAAGTGGTTTATTAAAGACTAAATAGAAATTTTTGTCAGACCCATAAATTACTACAAGGATAAAATACCCTGTAGCAGATCTATGTCCATTTTAATTTAATTCATATCAATATTAAAATGAATTTTAATATATCATTGCATAATCCAAAGTCTGCATGGTGTTATAATACTTCCTCCAAATGCCCAGCTACTAAAAGGAGCAGCTGCAAAGGTTAAAGACTTACATCAAGCTTGAGTGATGTTTTAAAATACTATCTTGGAAGCCCACAGCAGCTGTATTGCATGCTTTAAGAAAAGTGGAAGGAAGTCCAAAAAACTGCCAGCATGGTTTAAAGGTGAGGTCAGAGAGACTGTTGTTACCAAAAAAGCATCTTTCAGGAAATAGAAAAAAGAGCCAAATGACGAAAACTGGAAACAGCACAAGCCCTGGCAAGTTAAATGCAAGGCATTGATAAGGCAGGCAAATAGAGAATTTGAGAAGAAACTTGCTGTGGAAGGAAAAACACGTAATAAAGACTTTGTCAAGTACATTCATAGCAAAAACCTGTGAGTCAGTTGGACCATTAAATGATAGAGGGGTAAAAGGGGCAGTAAGAGGGGACAAGGCTATAGCAGAGAGACTGAATGAATTCTTTGCTTCGGTCTTTACTGAGAAAGATGTAGGGATGTTACCCATGACTGAAGTGGTATTTAAAGGTGACACTGTGGAAGAATTGAAAGAAATATCGATACACCGGGAAGATGTATTACAACTATTTGATAAACTGAAGAGTAGCAAATCACCTGAACCAGATGGTATATATCCAAGGATGTTGAAAGAACTGAAATATGAGAACTGAAATCATCTGTAATACCTGAAGACTGGAGGATGGCCAATGTAATGCCAATTTTTTTAAAAGGGTTCCAGTGGTGATCCGGGAAACTACAGACCAGTGAGCCTGATGTCAGTACCGGTAAAAATGGTAGAAACTATCATAAAGAACAAAATTACTCAACATGTAGATAGTCATGGCTTAATGGGAGGCAGCCAACATGGATTTAGACAAGCAAGATCTTGTCTTACTAATCTGTTATGTTTTTTTGAAGGTGTGAATAAACAGGTAGACAAAGGTGAGTCGGTTGATATAGTGTATTTGGACTTTCAGAAAGCCTTTGACATCAGAGACTTTTGGCAAAACTAAAAAGTCATGGGATAGGAGGCAGTGTACTATTGTGGATCAGGAACAGGTTAAAAGATAGAAAGCAGAGGGTAGGGCTAAATGGCCAATTTTCCCAATGGAAAAATGTGAATAGTGGAGTACCGCTGCTTTTTGACATATTCATAAATGAGCTGGAAAAGGGAATAATGAGTGAGGTTATCAAATTTGCAGATGACACAAAACTATTTAAAGTTGTAAAAACCCAAGAGGATTGTGTAAAATTTCAAGAGGATCTTGATAAATTGGAAGACTGGGGATCCAAATGGCAGATGAAATTTAATGTGGACAAGTGCAAAGTTACGCACCTAGGAAAGAACAACCCAACCTATGGTTACACGATGTAAGGTTCCACATTAGGAACCACCACTCAGGAAAAAGATTTAGGCATCATCGTGGATATCATATTAAAACCCTCCACCCAATTTGCAGCGGCGGCCAAGAGAGCAAATAGAATGCTAGGTATCATAAAGAAAGGAATGGAAAATAAAACAAAGGATATTATAATGCCTCTGTATCATTCCATGGTGCGACCACACCTTGAATATTGTGTGCTATTCTGGTTGCCATATCTTTAAAAGGATATAGCGTTATTAGAAAAGGTACAGAAAAGAACCACCAAAATGGTAAAGGGGATGGAAAGATTCTCCTATGAAGGGAGGCTAAAAAGGTTAGGGCTCTTCAACCTGGAAATGAGACGGCTGAGGGGAGATATGATAGAGGTCACTAAATTAATGAATGGAGTGGAACGGATAAACGTAGATCGATTGTTTATGTCATCAGAATATAAAAAGACTAGGGGACATGCAATAAAGCTACAGGGTAAACTATTTAAGACTAATAAAAGAAAATATTTTTTCACTCAATGTGTAATCAAACTCTGGAATTTGTTACCGGAGGATGTAGTAAAGGCTGTTAGTGTAGCTGGGTTTAAAAAAGGTTTGGACAAGTTCCTGGAGGAAAGGTCCATAAACCATTATTAAAAGGGACCCAGGATATCACTGCTTGACCCTATACAAGCACTGAGTAACCTGTGTCTTTTGGGGAGACTGCTAGATACTTATGACTTAGATTGGTCACTGTTGGAAACAGGATACTGGGCTTGATGGACCTTGGTCTGACCCAGTATGGCATGTTATGTTCTTATGTACTGTTTTGGACCCACTATGTATGGTCCTGCATCAGGAGCTCTTTATCTTTACCTGTTCAAGTTTTTCTTGCCTGACATTCCTCGTTCTCAACTTCCAGGAGCTTTTACTTGGAGCACTGCTGCTGTATCTGTCTGTTTTTAAAGTTAGGTGGTTCTAAGTTCTAGCAGGCTCACCTTTCTCCTCCTATCTGCTGCTCCAGGAAGTGTCTCTCTGGGGTGGGGGGAGGAGGTCGTGAAAATCAGAGAGAAACCAGAAAAAAATCTGCCTTTACAGTTTCCCAATTGAAAATTTTTTTTACGTCCTAAGCATTGGTTGAAGGTGTGTGATTTGTATAACACAGCCAGTGACAGAGGGGAAGAACGGGTAACTGTATTTCATTGCACAATAAGAAAATACAGTGAAATCATTTTTGTGTAACAATCTTGTTGAGCTATTGTCTGTAACAGCAGCTGTGGTCGGGGGAGGACACCTTACTTTACTGTATCGATCTATTTCAACCCACATTCATAGAACACAATTAAACAAAGCTGAAAGTTAAATAGAAACTTAACTAAACTCTAAAAGACAGGAAGTCCCTGCTCAGAAGAGCCAGGAATCCATTCCAATAGGAGCATTAGCAGGACAAACACATCTCCCCAGTCCTTTGAAGAGTGTCTGCAGGCAGGCAGTGTAACTGGGCAGTGTAGGGCCTACTCCAGACTGGGTCGGTGACCTGGGCACAGGCCTCTTGAGTGGGGAAGAGTGCTAAGTGACAGGCTGTCTCTAGTCCCAGGAGCTAGAAATTCAGTCACATAGGAGCATTAGCAAGGCAAACACATCCCCCTCTCCCCAGTCCT
Organism: Ichthyophis bannanicus; assembly: GCA_033557465.1. Taxonomy (NCBI): domain Eukaryota; kingdom Metazoa; phylum Chordata; class Amphibia; order Gymnophiona; family Ichthyophiidae; genus Ichthyophis; species Ichthyophis bannanicus. The sequence continues at coordinate 1,263,112,350 of CM066031.1, read as the reverse complement.
TTGAAGAGTATCAGCAGGCAGGCAGCATAGCTGGGTACTCCGGGGCCTACCCCAGGAATATCATATTCCAAATGAAGGCTACATCTGGAAAATTAAATGATTGTAGAAGAAAAGAAGGGAAGAAAGGTGAGGTCAATACTGGCACAAGTAAGCAGAAAGAGACAGGTCATTCCCAGAGTATGCTTACAGACTCCTCTAGTCTGCTGCCCAGGTTAGAGAGAAATGTCTTCACAATAAGAGTAGAAAGCTGTGGCTTCCAGTGCAACTATGAAAGAGCAGGTGTCCTATATAATCTCCACAGAGGGGCACAGAGAGGATGACTCGGTGCTGGGTGGTTGTAAACTAGAGGAATAGCAGCTGAAGGGAGTTCAGACTAGCAGCAGGCACAGCATATTCTTGCTAAAATGTGTGTGGAAATGGTCTTCACAGATACAGAATCTCAGAAATCCACATCAGCAGAATTTACATCTGAATCATCAGATATTGATAGTGTAGTGGTTGAAGAGGGCATTGAAGAAGTTCTTCTTAGCCTACTAGTAGGTGAGGAGGTAGAAAGCAATTCTGGCAGTATAAAGGCCCAGAGCACCACACAGGTAGAGTGGACAATAAGAGCAGGAAAGATACTACTAGCCTTTCATTTTCTCCTCTGTCCCCAGCCACAGGTGCAGCAGCAACACCAAGATCATCAGCTCCCCCCCATGAAAAAAGGACAGGGAAAGTCTCATAAAACTTCAAAGATGTGAAAGCATTTTAGAGTGCTTGACAATCCACTGTATGCAGAATGCAATTACTGTAAGAAGCATATTAGCAGAGGGAAGCTGATGGATCATCTTATGAACAGTAACATGTTGGGATCTGGTGGAATTCTACTTAAGACATGCTGAAGAGGTTAGTGAAGCAATGAATGGCCCCAGGGGCAGCCCAAGGGGGGTGTGGGGCCATGTGCGGAGACTCGGTGTGGGGTCTCATTTGCATAAATATTTACATAATGTCAGCATGCACTAACACTACTAATGAGTGTATCAATAAAGAAAGACTACCAGATTTCTACATTACTATACTCCAGTGCCAACCACCAGGCACATTAGGAAGTACTACAAACACTGTCCATTTAGAACCCATAGCAAACCCGTCGTATCATAACAGTACTACCAGGACTCATGAAGCACCATACCTTACTTATCAAAAGGCAACACTTCAAGTATTAAACCAATACATCTCAGAGAATACCAATACATCTCCTACTGGGGAAAGAGAACAAGTGGCACAGTCAAATAGAAACTACATAAATAGAATACCTCAGCTCGGTTACACATGCAGAACATAGACTGTCACCAAACAAAGAACAAGGGATCACAATTTAGAAATAGGAAGACAATAATTAAACTGGGAACCCCAAAAGCCAAACTTGGAATGTACAACAACACTGCAGAAATAAAACTATAAATTAATTTCCTCTTGTACTAAACAAAATGCAGAAGTTAAAGACACACATTTCCCAGAGCTGACATATTCCAGTTAATAAATTCAAAATAAAAAAGTATTTTTATACCTTTTGTTGTTTGTGCATTTTATTTTTCAGTTGCAATTGCTCCAGTTACTTCTGGTTTGTTCGTGTCTTCTGCTATCTCTATTGTCTGCTGTCCATTTGTCCTTTCTTCTCTCTTCTAGTTTTTTTTCCATTCTCTCTCTACATCTGCTTTAACATACTGATCTTTCTCCTTTTGCTCTTTCCTCCATCTCTTTCTTTATTCCTTTTTCATCCACTCAAATTTTACCCCTCCATCCTCAAGCCCACCTACTCTCCCAATACCCGGAAAATTGTAGATTTTTCTTTCCTCCCACACAAAATATTTTCCCCTCTACATTTCACTCTCCCAGCTCCATCCCATTTTAGTCCTCCCCCAACATCAGCTCCCTTCTAGTTCCAGCCCCACCCAGCATACGCTCCCTTCTAGTCCCTACATCAGCCCATTTCCAGTCCTAGCTCCCCCATCAGCCCTTTCGAGGCCTATCCTTGCCCCTCCATCAGTCCATTTCCAATCCAAGTCTCCCACTCATAAGCCCATTTCCAATGCTAGCCTCCCATCAGCCCATTTCCAATGCTAGCCCCCCCTCAGCCCATTTCCAATCCTTTCCTAGCCCCACTATCAGCCCATTTCCAGTCCTAGCTCCACCCCCCCCCCACACTCAGCCCATTTCCAGTCCTAGCTCCACCACCAATTTCCAGTCCACGCCACCCTCTATTCAGCCAATTTCCAGTCCTAGCTCCCCCCCCCCAATTTCCAGTCCAAGCCCCCCCTTCCTTCCCGAAGAGCCCTGCAGCTGTCTAAAATGCTTTAGAGGGAGCCAGAGAGGCCCCGGCTCACCTCTAACAGCTGCTGAAGTGAAGACCATCTTTTTCCTTCACTTCAGCAGCTGTACTGTAGTTTACAATGCTGCCACTCTGAGGTCAAAAGGGACTTCCTATTTTCCGGCACTCAGCACAGCAGCATTCTAAACTACAGAACAGCTGCCGAAGTGAAGGAAAAAGACGCTCTTCACTTCTGCAGCTGTTAGAGGTGAGCCACGGCCTCTCTGGCTCCCTCTAAAGCCGCCTGCCTGCCGGTATTCAATGAGGGATGTTGTTGGTGCGGGGCCCCCTGAAGCACGGGGTCCTGTGCAAACAACATTCTTGCACAACGGACAGGCCGGCCCTGCCTCAGATGTCATTGGAGACTGAGATTGGCCCCTGGGTCACCAGTGCTAGGCAAATATCACACAGGTGATGGAGATCTTAAAGCCCTTTAATGAGGCCACAGAGGAACTGAGTTCCACAAGGGCTGGTCCCTGCCTTCCCATCTCGATAGTGAATATCTTACAGGTGAAGTCAGAGGGCTTTCAGCAGCAACAGGGCCTCACAGCAGAGGCCCTGATGATGGCGGACCTCCTGCATGGCTAGGTGGGAAAAAGGTGGAAGCCCCTTATGAAGAAGGATGCTTATGTGATAGCTGGTTTCTGTGACCCATGGATGAAAAGAACTTTTGCTCCGCAGTCCAACTCACTGACTTACTGAAAGGAAAAGCTGGTGACTGAGGTAGAGGAGAGGGAGTTCTGGAGGCAATGATGGTGATGACTGAGTGGGGAAATTAGGCATGATAGCAAGCAGCATCTGCACCATGAGAACAATCCCGTCACCCACCATTCTCCCCCCAGGGTGGTGCTCATGGTACCAGTACTGCTTGCTAACGAGCCTGATTGCCCTGCGCTCACCACTATCACCACCCCCCTGTCCCTGGCACTCCCCCTCCTCCACTTCAGTCACCAGCCCTCCCTTCCCTCTACAAAAAAGAGGAAGTAAGGAAGAGGTTGGGAACTGCAGACTGGTTAGTGTGACCTCTGCAGTGAGCAAATTAATGGAAACACTGCTAAAACAGAGGATAGTGAGATTTCTGGAATAATGTATTGCAGGATCCAAAGCAGCATGGTTTTACAAGAGGCAGATCTTATCAGATGAATCTGATTAATTTCTTTGGGTGACCAATAAGTTGGACTGAGGGAGAGAACCAGATGTGGTGTACTTAGATTTCAGCAAAATCTTTGATGCAGTTCTGCACAGGCAACTTATAAATAAATCGAGCGCCTTAGGGATGGACCCTAAAGTGACCTACTGTGTTAGAAGCTAGTTGAGTGGGAGGCAAGAAAGGGTACTGGTAAATGGAGTTCACTCTGAGGATAAGGATGTTACCAGTCATGTGCCATGTGGATCAGTCCTTGGTCCTGCTCAAATCTAGCCAAACGTTTTCTGAGTACTGTCAGACGGCTGCCTAGGGTGAGAACTTACACAATCTTGACGATGCATATATTCATATGATTCTTGCAAGGTATTGTGGGTACTGTAGTTCATTCACTCCCAAACACAGCTGATGACAATAATTTGAGTTGTGAAACCAAGTGGTAAGATCAATAAAATACTTCTTTTATTGATGGGGTTTAATTCACCCAGCACATGTATGCTTGATAGCACTATAAATGAGGTTACTTGCTTGCAGTGTTTAAAATGGATAACAAAAAGTCACAAAGTAAACCAGAAACAACCTTCAGCTTGTCAGGCAATTAGCTAATGTTTTCTTAGCAAATAATTACCAAATACAAAGGCACAAGGAAAACAATAAACTTTGCTGGTTAGGTTAACTTCTGCTTATTTTCCACGCAGATCTCAGCAGTGATTCTCCCTTGCTCACACACACAATCAGGTGCAGCCCTAATTACTATCAATGGACCAGCTGAAAGCCTTTAGCTGGCTGGCTGCAACTGTGTGAGCCCAAATCCTGCTTTAAGAGCTGTTTGCAGTGGAAATAAAGAACAAAGTTAGGTTTCTTTGTGATGGCTGATGTGTTTGCTCATAGAAAACTAGCAATAGCATTTAGATAAAGAACAGTCCATGTAAATAGTTTCATCTGCTGTATTTCCCCCTGCATCAACAATCATAGGGTCAATATCATACATTGGCACAGATGAGTCTTTCATTAAGGCACTATCATGAGAATGCTTATTCCCTTGCTGCCATTCTCTATTATAGATAGGGTCTGGATCAGTGTTCATACCTGAGCCTCTCCTGCTATCATTATTCCTCTCTGTATAGCCTGGCCAATGTGTAATCCAATTCTGATGTCCAGCCTTCCAATCTTGATCCCTGGACACTGGATCTTCTCTCACATACCTTCTGGCCTTGGTCTGAAAGTCCCTTCCACATGCAGTCTTCTCTCTTCCAGATAGCCACTGGTGATTCCTATCTCTGCCACTCCATTCCTCTGGCTGAATCCAGTCCAATGGACTCTGCTGGCTTTTGGAATACCTCCCAGTATGAGTACTGCCTTGGAATCTCCCAGACCTTCCAATGGGCTTTCTTCTCTTCCTTCCAGAGAGTTTCCTTCTCTCTCTATCTGCTTGGCTTGGCTTCTGTTTCTCCAGGTGATACTGGTGCTTGTAGCCGTTGCTGTCTCTGTATCTCTTCCTCCCTCTGTAGCTGAAACTGTTTCCTGAAGAATAAGCTCTACTCTTATCCTGTTCTAATGTGTGCTGCTCCCTAACACAGCGCAGCTGTGTTGAATCAGGCCCTGCCCTTTGAGATGAGTGCTTAGGGATTACCTCATAGCTCTCTTGATTGCATACACATTCTCTCACTTCAGCCCCTCTCATGGCTGCTGGAAACCTGGTGCATTCTGGGACTGGTAGTCTTATGTGAAAACTCTGTTTTCTTGCTTCTACCAGAACTGACAGGTTGCTTGTTCAGAGTCACCTCATCTTTTCTATAGCTCCTACCTGAGCTATGATAAGCTTCCTTATCACATACCCCCCTGCTTAAGTTATTACGGACTGGTTTTACTGGTGAAACTTCTTCTCTACAGTCCGTAATACGGGAAAGTGCATCCGCATTCTTGTGTAACTTCCCGGCACGATGTTCAACCTGAAAATCAAACGCCTGTAAGGCCATGTACCAGCGTGTCAACCTGGCATTGTGGTTCTTCATTTGCTGCAACCACTTAAGTGGGGCATGGTCCGTGACCAACTGGAACTTTCTCCCTGTAAGGTAAAACCTTAACGCCTCCACTGACGTCTTGATAGCCAAACACTCTTTTTCTATCGTGGAATACTTTTGTTCAGCCAGTGACAACTTCCTGCTCAGGTACATCACAGGATGCTCCTCCCCATCATGGCACTGGGACAGGACTGCTCCTAGCCCTACATCCGATGCATCGGTTTGAACCAGAAAGGGTTTCTTGAAGTCTACTCCTTTCAGTACCGGTCCTGTACACAATTTTTCTTTTAATACTGAAAACGCTTTTTCAGCTTCTGGTGTCCACTTTATCTGGTTTGGACAATTCTTTCGCAGCATATCCGTGAAAATGGCACTTTTCTCTGCGAATTGCGGTATAAACCGGCGGTAGTATCCAATAAGTCCTAAGAAACTTCTTAGTTGTTTCTTGGTTGTTGGAGGAGGAAAATTCCTGATGCTATCTATTTTGCTTAATAGAGGTTTAATTTTTCCTCTTCCCACTAGGTGGCCTAGGTATTTTACCTCCCTATTTGCAAAGGCACACTTCTTCGGGTTTAAAGTGATTCCCGCTTGCTTCATAGAGCACAAGACTGCCCTGATCCTCTTCAAATGCTCCGCCCAGGTGTTACTATGGATTATGACATCATCCATGTATGCAAAAGCATAACTTTGGTGGGGTCGAAGTACCTGATCCACTAACCTTTGGCAGGTAGCCGCTGCTCCATGCAGTCCGAAAGGCATCCTCTTGAACTGGAAAAGGCCAACGGGGGTGCTGAACGCAGTTTTCGGCTTCGACTCCCTGGTGAGCGGGATTTGCCAATATCCTTTTGTCATATCAAGGGTGGTTAAGTATTGAGCCTGTCCCAGCTGGTCTAGCAGCTCCTCAATTCTTGGCATTGGATATGCATCAAAAACTGATATGGCGTTTACCTGCCGGAAGTCAATACAAAATCTTAAGGATCCATCAGGCTTCGGCACCAGGACTATGGGGCTATTCCAGGGACTCTTTGACTCCTCTATTACCCCCATGTCCAACATCTCCTGGACTTGTGCCACTACCTCCTGTCTTTTGGCTTCAGGCAAGCGGTATGGCCTTTGACGAACCAACTTCCCAGGTGGAATTATTATTTCATGGGCCACCAAATGGGTCTCCCCAGGTATGGGTGTCAACACATCTGGGAATTCCTTAAGCAACTTCCTAATTTCTTCCTGTTGTACCATTGTCAGGTCCTCACCTATTTGGGGCTCTGATTTTTCTTTACAATCAGATACCTGGGGTCCCAAATCTTCCTCTTCACTCACCTCCCTCTCTCGGGCACAGGTGGCAGCTAAGCTTTTAACCCCTTTGACATCAGTAGAACCAAAGCCTTTGGCTCCACGTTCAGAATTCTCTAGGGATGTGACCTCCTCCACAGGTGGAAAACCCAGCCTCTCACAAATCAATTGGGCAATTTTGTCTCCTGTCTTCACATGATACTCATTCTGTCCAAAGTTAAACAACAGAACTTTAATATTGCCCCTGTAATCGGGATCAATTACTCCCGCACCCACATCGATGAAATATTTAAGGGCTAATCCGGACCTTGGGGCTACTCTCCCATAACATCCAATTGGTATTTCCACTTGGAGACCGGTGTCAACCAGGGCTCTCCCTTGGCTAGGTACAATCACATTTTCTATGCTGCACAGGTCAAAACCAGCAGACTGAGGGGTTGCCCGCCTAGGAGCTTGGGCCTTCTCAGAGACCTTATGGTACTTTAGGACGAATATCTGCTTTGGGGTAGCTTGGTCTTCTGGACGCTTAACCATCTTTTTAGCTGGGGTCTGAGGACTTCCAAATAAAGGCCCGGGAGCTACTACCATTAAACCTTCTCCCTCCTTTTTTCCTAGTCCTTCCACTAGACCCTGCTTAAATCTTGGCCAGTCTCTTCCTAGAACCAAATCAAAGGGTAGCCTAGGCACCACTGCTAATAGGACTTCCTCTTGTTTCCCTAGGCACTTAACCTTTAGCCTATAGGTGGGATATGATGATGCAGCACCATGAATGCATCTGATGTGAACTTGGCTTTCAGGGGTTCTAGGCACAAATCTTTCTTGGGCCTCTATCCTCTTCCAAAGCCTTTTTGACATCATACTCTGGTCTGCCCCAGAGTCCAATAATGCATTTGTGGTAATTCCTTGCACATCAACCATCAAAAGAAATCCTTCCTTGGGCTGTTTTAAATCCAGACCCATTAAACTAGTGTGTGTCTGGCATCTCTTCTCTAAGTGTCCCACTTTTCCACACTTGAAACATTTCCTTCTATTCCACTGTGTCATCTGGTTTGATACAGTACATTCATTTTCAGAAACATTCTTAATTATTCCTTTTTCTGATACAGCACATCTAGCCTCAGCATCCATCTTTAGAGGGCCACCCATTCTATGGCAAGCCTGCGTGGCTTCCAAGAATCTCTCTGCTAGCATGGTTGCCTCTCCAAGATTTTGGCAATTTTGCTGTATAAGAAAAACATTCAAATCTTTAGGTACCCCAAGCATAAATTGTTCCAGCATTATAATATCTAATAACATTTCTACTGTCTTTTGCTCAGGCTCCAACCATTTTACAGCTAAACTTCTGATTCTCTGACTCAGAGCCCTGGGTGTCTCACCCACTTTCAATGTAACAGCTCTAAACATTCGCCTATACTCTGAAATAGACAACCCTAGGCGATCTCTAATAGCTGCCTTTACATCCTTATAAATCAAAGCCTGGGCTGCTGGCATTGCTCTGTAAGCTGCTAGTGCCTCACCAGTTAATGAGGCTGCCAGCCTTACTGCCCACTGGGTCTCTGGCCATGCTAAAGCCTGTGCCACTCTTTCAAAAGACTCTAGAAAATCATCAACATTATCTTCTGGAGTTAATTTCCCAAAATTAAATGCCCCAATCCCTTGATTGAGTCCCACAGTGTCCACATGTGGTGCACCAGTACTAACTGCTGGTCTTGCATTTGTTCCACTTTGGCTCTGCAGCTGAACTAGAGCTTGCACCAGATCAAGCACTGGTTTCTGCTGTTCCATTAAGGCCTTCACAGCAGTGTCCTGGGCCTGCTGTGACAGCTCCTGCTGCTTGCTGAATTGGGCTGCCATCCACTGAGCCATCTCCGTCGGATCCATCTTGACCCCTGCAAGGAAAGAAAAAAAGAAAAACCCAAGAGCAGCACCTTCCAACCAGGTGTGTTTTTTTTTTTTCAACTTTTTTTCAATTACCCCCTGTGCTTACACACATCCACCACTAGACATGCCCAGGTACATATTACCTTGTCTCAGTGATGAATCCAGCTTTGCACAGGGTCTTTTCCTCTGGGACAGCTTCCTGGAACAACCACTTTTCCTCCAAAGTGCAGACGAGGGAAAAAATCTTCTTACCGCTTTAAACTTGACTTTTATTTGTAATCCACAACAAGTAAATCCTCTTGGTGCAAGAGCAATCCGAAAAACTACGCCATTTGTCAGACGGCTGCCTAGGGTGAGAACTTACACAATCTTGACGATGCATATATTCATATGATTCTTGCAAGGTATTGTGGGTACTGTAGTTCATTCACTCCCAAACACAGCTGATGACAATAATTTGAGTTGTGAAACCAAGTGGTAAGATCAATAAAATACTTCTTTTATTGATGGGGTTTAATTCACCCAGCACATGTATGCTTGATAGCACTATAAATGAGGTTACTTGCTTGCAGTGTTTAAAATGGATAACAAAAAGTCACAAAGTAAACCAGAAACAACCTTCAGCTTGTCAGGCAATTAGCTAATGTTTTCTTAGCAAATAATTACCAAATACAAAGGCACAAGGAAAACAATAAACTTTGCTGGTTAGGTTAACTTCTGCTTATTTTCCACGCAGATCTCAGCAGTGATTCTCCCTTGCTCACACACAATCAGGTGCAGCCCTAATTACTATCAATGGACCAGCTGAAAGCCTTTAGCTGGCTGGCTGCAACTGTGTGAGCCCAAATCCTGCTTTAAGAGCTGTTTGCAGTGGAAATAAAGAACAAAGTTAGGTTTCTTTGTGATGGCTGATGTGTTTGCTCATAGAAAACTAGCAATAGCATTTAGATAAAGAACAGTCCATGTAAATAGTTTCATCTGCTGTATTTCCCCCTGCATCAACAATCATAGGGTCAATATCATACATTGGCACAGATGAGTCTTTCATTAAGGCACTATCATGAGAATGCTTATTCCCTTGCTGCCATTCTCTATTATAGATAGGGTCTGGATCAGTGTTCATACCTGAGCCTCTCCTGCTATCATTATTCCTCTCTGTATAGCCTGGCCAATATGTAATCCAATTCTGATGTCCAGCCTTCCAATCTTGATCCCTGGACACTGGATCTTCTCTCACATACCTTCTGGCCTTGGTCTGAAAGTCCCTTCCACATGCAGTCTTCTCTCTTCCAGATAGCCACTGGTGATTCCTATCTCTGCCACTCCATTCCTCTGGCTGAATCCAGTCCAATGGACTCTGCTGGCTTTTGGAATACCTCCCAGTATGAGTACTGCCTTGGAATCTCCCAGACCTTCCAATGGGCTTTCTTCTCTTCCTTCCAGAGAGTTTCCTTCTCTCTCTATCTGCTTGGCTTGGCTTCTGTTTCTCCAGGTGATACTGGTGCTTGTAGCCGTTGCTGTCTCTGTATCTCTTCCTCCCTCTGTAGCTGAAACTGTTTCCTGAAGAATAAGCTCTACTCTTATCCTGTTCTAATGTGTGCTGCTCCCTAACACAGCGCAGCTGTGTTGAATCAGGCCCTGCCCTTTGAGATGAGTGCTTAGGGATTACCTCATAGCTCTCTTGATTGCATACACATTCTCTCACTTCAGCCCCTCTCATGGCTGCTGGAAACCTGGTGCATTCTGGGACTGGTAGTCTTTTATGTGAAAACTCTGTTTTCTTGCTTCTACCAGAACTGACAGGTTGCTTGTTCAGAGTCACATCATCTTTTCTATAGCTCCTACCTGAGCTATGATAAGCTTCCTTATCACAGTACCTATATCCCTGGGCAGTTTTATAAGTGCCTACTCCAAGGCATAAAAAGCTATTCCACAAGCTTAGGCCACTAATAAGATACTCTTGTTGGGTCAATTTTCAAAAAATAATCAGTGTTTCACTTAGGTTCCAAAATTTAGATGGAATTTCAGCCAAACTTGGATGTCTAAATTTAGGCCTAGATTCATTCGCCTAGATTTAGGTATCTAAGTTAGGGCCTATTCCAGTGGTGAGACTGGGTTGGTTTGGCCCAGTTCCTGCAAACTGATTCCTACTGTGGCTCACATTTGCCATACTGGGCCAGACACGGACCTGAAATGCTGGCACTGCAGTGGCGGGAATCCCCCTGCCTGACAGTGTTTGACAGCATCAGGGGATTGTGGCATTGGGAGAAGCCCCCATGCCGTCAAAACATTGTTAGGAGGGGAAAGGGCTGCAAGGCAATGGCCAGATTGCTGCAAACTCAGTGGAAGGCAGCGGCCCAAGCATACAGCTGCTACAACACCTCCACATGAGGTGCAGCAACCCGGTCATCATGCACGTGGGAGGGCTGGGACTGAACCAGTTCCTAGTCGGTTCGGATCCCACCACTACTAGCCTATTGCTGAAACTTTTGTTTCCTGCCTCAGCTCTGCCTTTGCAGTTGCCCACTTCTTATTCTTTCCAATCCAATGGAAACTGGAACCAGTTGTTGAAAATGGGTCTCTGAAAGTGTAACAGAATGGGATGAAACATAGCAGTGGGGATAAACCAATAAAAAGACCCACTAGGCCCGATATTCAGAGGTGGTGGCGAGTGCTGCTAAAGCGGTTAGCTACTGCCACTGAACATTAGGCCTGGCTGTTCAATGCCAGGACCATATCCGGCTCCCAGCATTGAATATCAGGTTTGCTCGGATTGCCAGAAAGCTAACTGGGCAACGGCAATATTCAGCCGCTGCCTGGTTAACTTCAGTGGTGAAAGTTAGGCCAGTCTTTACTGCTTTGCTATAACCGGGCAGCGGCTCAGTATCACTTCTGTCTGATAATGGCTGGGTGCTGCCCCCAGAAAGCCCTGGGGCTGACCGGTTAGCATCGGGGCGTACAGTGGTGGCACCCAGGGATATTCAGTGGCACTAATCCCTTTGAATATCGAGCCCATTGAGTTTGGATCTGGAGTTTGAGACAAAAAAACTCCCAAAAAAGGTTGAATGGATTTCTATGGAAGGAGTTCCAGCTTCTGCAGCATAGACATTACATACAGTGAAACATAACAGTTAGGGAATTCCTCCTTTCAAACTGCCTTTTCCTTGTTCTCTACTCTCCCCACACTCCAAACTACCATCCCAAACTGCCTCCACCCCCAAAATAAATCCTACAGCGTCCCCACCACTTTGCCAAAACAATTATCCTGTAATTACCCCACCACCCCCCTAACTTCCATAACCACCAAAGCTACCACCTGCAACGTTTTTACCCCCTCCCCCAAATATCCCCATCTCAAAAACTACTATCCTGAAACTGCTCCACAACCCCTCAAACTGCCCCATCCCACAAAACTGTTGCAGCTGACCCACACCCAAAGCTACTCCCTGCAATTTACCCACACCACCCAAGTTGCCCCACCCCACCAAAATTACTTTCTGCAACTTCCCCCTACCCCAAACACCCCACAACTACCCTCACTACAGCACCATTACCCCCAGACTGCTCTACCTCCAAAACTACCCCCACAACAGTTACACAACCCTCAGATTGTTTCCACCTCCCAAAACTACCTTCTGCAGCTGCTCCAATACCTGAAACAAGCTCCTCCCCCCACACCTGGCCTCCACAACTGCCCAAACATCCCCACATTTCCTTTTTCCCCCCAAACTTCTTCCAATCCCCCAAACTGCTCCTACCCCAATTCTACCCCAATCCCCACAAATTATCTCTAGCCACCAAAACTACCCCCTGCCGCTGCCCCCCAAACTGATCCAATCCATAAAACTAAGTTCCTGCATTGTACAAGTGAAGTGATGAGTGGGAGCGGGGGACAGAACGTAAATGAAACACCCTCAAAAATGCCCCAGTACATTTCTATGGGAGAAGCAGTTCCAACCCTGCAGCAAGCATACACTGATCAACTGTAACATAGCGATTAGGGTCATGTGCCTTTTAAACTACCCTAGCCTCCCATCTTCTCTTCTGATCACAGAGACACAGAAAGCCAACACAAATATAGATATACACACACTCCCCAACACACACATACAAACCCGCCCACACACATCCATACACAGACAAATCAGATAAACATACCAAACAGAGATATACACACACATACAGTACACATTCCACACGCAAAATACAGACAAAACAGACACACACAGGAAATTCAGATACAGGCACAGACGTGTGTGTGCAGACACACACACACACACATATATACACTCCTGCACACAGAGAATTGAGAGAGTTCCATGAGCTATGCTCCTCATACCTTCCTTATTTATGTTAGATTAAGTTTAGTTTAGTTTATACAAGTTGGTCAACTGCCTTTTGAGCAAATGAACAGCGAAGAGGTATACAGTTCCTACAGTGCTAATAAAAAGGTAAGACAGAAAAATGGGGGAAAATTCCTGAGCTGCAGCTAACTTCAGAGCTCAGCACTCTGTTCTCTCATTTCTGCTTAAATCTTTACGTTAGTATATAGACTACTTGGATGTCATTGCATTAAGCAGCAGGGACCTTAGCGGTGTTCCTACTAAGTAAAAAAAAATGTAGTTTGGAAATGATCTAGCATGTTCCAGATCAGGGGTGATTAACCTCTGCCCAGCTACATCAGTCTGGGAGAAGATCTCTCAGGGAGGAAAAATCCAAGTCATATATAGACTACTCCCAAAGGCAGAGCTGTGTCTGAGCAGCCAGCCACTACCCTGGAGGGGGGGGGGGGGGGGTTGGTGGCAGGTATCGGTGACTATTCCCCAGCTCCTTTCACCATCCAAAGGGAGTCACAGTTCCAGGGGTGAGCTGAGGAGAGAGAGAAGAGGGGAAAGAGGGTGTCCTGGACTACAGCCTACACCCTGAACTGCTATGTGACTGTGTAAACCCTGCCAGCTCACCCCATTGATTCATAAAGGAGAGTGACTCTTCCTGTGTAAGGAACAGGGGAGCCACATACTCAAAGAGTGAAGGAGAGGGGGTTCAAAGAAAGACAACTCAGCAACCCAAGTACACCAGAGCCAGGAGCTCTTGCAGTATGTTATCCAGGACCTGCACTAGCAGAAGCCACCAGCTCTAAAGAAGAGAGGAACTGCAGAGGTTCATCAGTAACCAGTGATGCTAAGCCAGCGGGAAATCCAGGAGCACTATCAGGGGACCTGAACCTACACAACTACCAGCTAAGGACAGAATATTAGTACAGGAGAGGGTTTTCTCACAAAGGGTAACCACAAGAAGTATTAACAGAAGTAATTAACAGTGGAGTAGTGGATGAATCTGGAGTAAAGTTCCAGCCTCAAAGAAGGAGTAAGTATGAATTTTAATAATACCTTAGAGTGAGAAAAGAAAGGATTGATCTTGCAAACATATTTTATCTAAAGGAGGATGAGTTAACTGCTTGTTTAATTTATACTTGATATACTGCCTTTAGCAGGTAGTAACAAAGCAGTTTACAATACAATTTTGTTGTCTCTGCCTTATTGTTACTACTATTGAACAGTGACCCTACATTTCTTAAGTAAACCCTTGGTGCAGAACATAAAACTTGGATTGGACTCAGTTATTTGAAGAAGGAAAGAGGTGTAAGTTGAGTTTAAGTGCCAAGGCCTCCCAGTGTATGCTGGTCCCATTCAACGAACCCTGTAAAATACTTTCAAGAGTAGACTGAGTGATTATATTGCTCTTGGATTGGTGTACCTACTGTCTGCCAAACAGCGTGGAGGACCCTGTAAGGACTACACATGGGCAGGGGGTTACATTAGACTACATTACAATTTTTAAAAAAGCATTTGTCAGAGAATAAGGAATCATTCCCTTAAAATGGGGCAGTGGGCAAATGGATTAAAATGTCCAGCTGACAGAATTATCATATTAGCAGTTATAGGGCTGATATTCAAAATCATTTATTTGGTTAGCAGGTGCTGACCACTGTAATATTCGGCGATATTGTGCAGATAGTGCCAGACTGTGTGTGGGTGGAGCTGGGACGGAGCTCGAGGTTATCTGGTTAGCAGTGATCTTCAGTTCGCTAACAGGATAACAAACTGCATACATTAGGCCAGAAAAAAGGCAGCCATAACTTCATGGGGTTTGTGATTTGGATAGCGGAGCTGGGCACATTTGAATCCAGATATTCAGTGCTGGCCACTATCCAGATACTGGTGCTGAATATTGAGATTTCATTTAGCTGTGGCGGCCAGTGTTTAAAAAAACGCCAACCTCCGTGGCTGAATATTGACCCTTATGGTTATCCCTTTATAGACTGTCCACTAGGTGGCATAATGATAGCTAACACTGGTCAATAAAATTTTACAAAAGTCATGTTACTGAAATAAAAATAGTCATTTCTTATCAATTTTTATATGCTGAACACGAATATGACAGTGAAATTGCAAAGTTGGCTCTTGTTTTTTTGTAATCTACAAGAATTAATGTTTACATCACGAAATGCATGTCAATAGTAAATATAATAGGCCTTCAGTTAATACCTGTAAAAAATCAAGTCATAGACTACTTCTTAGATTTTTTTCGCCTGTCTCTTGTACAGCTGTTCGGGAACTTCTCTGGGGAGTGTCCAGCAGTAGTCAGCCAGCATTGTAGTGGACCATTTTCCCTGGTATCTTTGCTCCATTGTTGCGATATCCTGATGAAAACGTTCGCCCTGTTCATCACTAACCCATGGGAATCAAGGAAATGGATCTTTAGAGACATATTGCAGCCAAGTTTCTGATACTGCATCAGCATGTCTTCTACTAGTTCCTTGTAGTTTTCTGCCCTAACATTCCTGAGAAAGTTTGTTGACACTAGGCGAAAAGCATTCCATGCTTGTTTCGCATCACCCTGCAGCAAGTTGTTGAACCGGTCATCTTTGAAGAGCTCTCGAATCTGAGGACCCACAAAAACTCCCTCTTTAATCTTTGCTTCGCTGAGTCGAGGGAATTTTTCATGCAGGTATCGGAAAGCTGACGAAGTGCGGTCCATGGCTTTCACAAAGTTTTTCATCAAACCTAGTTTGATGTGAAGGGGTGATAGCAGGATTTTGTGAGCCTCAACCAGAGCTGGATGCTGGATATTCTTCTCTCCAACTGTTACATTTTGTCTGCGATTCCATTCCTTCCGTAAGTCGTGCCAATCCCTTGCTCGGCTATTCCACTCACATAAGAAACACATGTATTTTATATATCCCTGCTGCAGTCCCATTACAAGGGCAACTACCTTCAAGTCACCACAGAGGTGCCAGATGTACTTGTTATAGTTAACTTAAAGCATCTACTGACTTCCATTATCGTATGTCTCTTTCATGTGGACAATCCAAATGGGCATTTTTGCAGAGAGAGAGGTATACTGTCTCAACTAAATATCCAATTCACTCTATAAGTATCAAACCCCTGTCTATCATGATGGGTAACGTTGATTAAAATAATAAACGAACTTCACTTTCAATAATTATGAAGAAATCACTTAAATAATTTTGCAGAATGGTCTCAGACTCCTCGGCACTATTTTTACTGACTTTCAATTCGTCAGAACTATCAGTGCCTGTTTGCATCAATGACCAATCAAATGCAATTCTTCTTCTGATCTGGTATATTCTTATGTGAAAAAATGCTTGTCTTAATATTTTATTTATCCTCGTCCCACTTCTTCTTCTTCCCGACGCCTTCTACCGGCGCCTCATTGTGTTTCACTCACTTGAATTTCTTCAGGGGATCATTCCACAAAAGTGTTTTAGAAGAAACATTCTAAAAAAGTGAAGTAGTGTATCAAATAATTTCCTAACAATTTATCAACGCTAAATCACACAAATCTGTTATCCTCTCTGATATGTAGAAACAATCCACAAGAACCGATCTTACATAGACGTGAATGCTGCGTACTCTTATGTTCCAACGAGAAAGCAAAAAATAAATAAATTTTCCATACCTTGATGCTGCACACATCTTGCTCCTAATCAACTAACTGTTATCCAAGTTGAAACAACGCCGCGCAATTGGACGGCATGCGCTACTGGAATAGATGGAAGACAGTTTCCATTGTTCAAAAGCACAGCCTTCAGACTCAGTTTCGAAGAGTCTATAAATAGTCTCCAGTCTTGTGGGTCATGAGTGATTTTTAAGGCATTCATGAGACTTTCAATATCGGAACAGAATACCAGATTACTTTCCTTTCTGAAGAAAGGCTCCAACTGCTGGTGGCGCTTTCGATATGGAGTAATGTTGGCATCTTCTTCTAGAAGATTCCATTGTTGGAGTCTTGATCCTAGCAATTCTGCCTTGTTCTTGGATAAGTCCAAATCACGAACCAGGTCATTTAATTCTTCCTGTGTTATTCTGTGTGGAGTTGATAATGCATCCCAGTGAAAATCTGGGTCATTGCATGCTGACGGACCAGAACAGGTCAGCTCACCCTTGTCCTCATCAGATGAATCAAGAGAATATTCTGATGGAGGTTCTGGAATAGGAAGTCCCTCACCATGTGGAACTGGTCTCAATGCAGACGGAATGTTTGGGTAGACTATGCTCGACTTCTTTTGCTTCGCTATTCCACTGGAAAGAGGAGGAACCAAGCAGAAGTAACAGTCATTTATGTGGTTGCTTGCTCTCTCCACACCATGGGGACTGCAAACGGCATTGATGGTCTTTTGCAATTCAACCACTATGAAAGCTGTGTTGTACATGTAGTGCAGCATATATGCGGGGCCCAAGTCTTGTCTTGGTCACCAATCTTGCATCCGAAGTAAAGATGATATGCCTTCTTCAGCTGAGAAGTGATACTTTTCTTCTGGCTGTCAAATATCACTTCCCCATAAATGTAGCAGAAATTGTCAACGATATTAATGCACTTTCGCGGCATTACTGTTCTGTATTGTACCTAAATGGCTAAAATTATATGATTAATAAAAGTTACATGTAACAGTAGCTTAAACTGTCTCGCACAGTCTGAAATATTTTAAATGCTCAACCTTTCCGACTGCGTATAGTACACTGCTGACGTCAGATGGCTTCAGCAGCTGTCTGGCAGTAGTATTGCATTGCATCAGAAAATGATGCAATCAACTCTGGATGATGTGTGCATGCTGGTATTATGCAATGTGATGCAATATTACATCATTCAAGGCTTATTTGGGATGTTGTTGATGTCCTACTGGATAAATTTACACGGTGAAACATAAAAAATGAACTACATGCAATATCTTCAAAACGAGAGCCAATAACATTTTTTTTATGTTATATTCGTGTTCAGCTCACCAAGATACTACAGATTAGGGCCTTTTAAAGTCAGTAATGATTTCAATGTTGACCAGTGTAATCAACATACGCACAGTGAAAAAAGTCTATACTAAATACCAATACTGCTAATCATAGATTTTGTGAGCTTTGCCTATTTTTAGCTTTTTTTTTTAAAGACTAAGTCAGGCACTGCTCTCATATAGTCAGTGGCCTGAAATTCTCTGAATAAAATTGTTTGTTTCCCAGCCCTCTGACTACCCTTCCAGAAGCATTTTGAACTGGATCCCAGCAGTGTGCTCTTTTGCTGGCTTAGCATTGGCACATGCAAGTAGCAATCAGCAAAAGAGAGGATGGCATTGCTACAGAGAGCTCTCTCATGCAGAGCACAACACTGGCGCTGTTTACACAAAGCCTGCGGTATTTGAAAGTGAGTCACAGAAAAGCGCACAGCCTATATTGGCCACATGGCAGCATACAGAGAAATGAGATAATGATTCACTAGCCATGGAGAGAGCATCTCATAGAGAAAGCTAAAAAAAAGTCATGGCTAATTTAAAAAGAAACTCACAGCTGAAGACTGCTGAACATTACTAATCTAATTTTTTTCCCATTTCTTATTTGTCATAATTTGCCAAATTTTATACAGGTTGGGTTTGTTAGTTGTGCAAGGGGCAGTATTGTATTAGGTGGCTCTCACCACCTAGGGCCTACAAAACATTTATTTTGGTCCCAGTCATCTCCCCTCCACTCACTCAGCACAAGCTTACTCTTCTCCAAGGAGGTCAGTCATTTTGGGGGGAAGGGAAGGTGGGAATTTCCCTTGAAGATGCCGGGGTTGCTGCTTTTCTGTTTTTTGCTATGCTGCTGGATTGCAGTTGCTGAAGTCTGAACTATGCTGCTGGATTGCTGTTGCTGAAGTTTGCAGTCTGAACTTTGATGATAGCGTCACCAATTTTGGTTTATATATAGAGGTTTTTTTTACCATTGATGTTTCTTTGAACCAGTTTTGATTGTTGTGGCATTCTTTGTCCAGCGACTGGTTTTCTCCATACTGTTTGTGGTTGGAGGATGGCTGAGGTCTCTTTTCCTCTATAAACATAATTTTGGTATTTTCAGTTCCGAGATTGGTGGAGTTTTCTTTTTTCCTTTCTTTTTTGCTTTCACATGGTGTTTTTTATTTTTAATTTTTAATTTTGGGTTTATTTTTTATGCTTAGTTTGGAGTTTTGAATTTTTTATTTTTTGGTTTCGTTTTTTTATATGGCCAGGCCAGCTGCCAGCAGAGAGCTAAAACGGGCTGTTGAAAAGCCGTTTTTTTGCTCTGGCCGTGGGACTGGGAGCAGCCAGAGCAGAAAACTAGCTTTTCATCTCTCTCCTGCCGCCCCGATCCAGCTGCAGCTCCTGTGTCTTATAGAGCCACAGCTGTGGTAGCGCTAATAATAAAAAATAAAAGCAAAACCGGTACAGAGCCTTCTGGCCTCTGTTATGAAACTCCTGCTGTTGCATCCCGCTCCCTCTAGCATAACTTCCTTTTGAGGGCGAGATGCAGCAGCAGGGTTTCCATAGCAGAGGCCGGAAGGCTCCGCACTGGTTTTACTTTTTTTTTCAATTATTATTGCTAGAGCAGCCGCGGCTCTGTAAGATGCAGGAGCTGCAGCTGTAAGGGGAATGAGGTGGAAGGAAGATATATATGACCTAGATTGGCCACTGTTGGAAACAGGATACTGGGCTTGATGGACCTTGGTCTGACCCAGTATGGCATATCTTATGTTCTTATGAAGGAAGCTGATACAGGGGAGGATGGAGGTGGGGCTGGAAGGGAGCTGACACAGGGGAGGAAGGAGGTGGCAGGAAGGGAGCTGACATGGGGGGGGGGGAGGAGATGGCTGGAAGGGAGCTGACATAGGGGTTACTATAAGGGGCTGTACAGTGAGGAAGAAGGGGGACTGGAAGGGAATGGACACCACTGTCAGTCCTGGGAATGCAAGGGGGTTGACATCATGTGGGCAATCGGCCCCTTAAACGGAGGGCAACATCGGGCACGCCAGAGATCTCTGCGGGCAATCGGCCCTTCAGCAAATGGCTGCATGCTGGGGATTACGTGGGTAATCGGCCCTTTAAAGGGAGGGCGCCATCGGGCGTGCCGGAGATCTCTGTGGGCAATCAGTCCTTCAGCAAACAGCTGCATGCCAGGGATCACGTGGGCAATCGGCCCTTTAAACGGAGGGCGCCATCGGGCGTGCCGGAGATCTCTGCGGGCAATCGGCGCTTCAGCAAACAGCTGCACGCTGGAGATCACGTGGGCAATCATCCCTTTAAATGGAGGGTGCCATCGGGCACGCCGGAAATCTGTGCAGGCAATCGGCCCTTCAGCAAACGACTGCACGCCGGGGATCACGTGGGCAATTGGTCCTTTAAACGGAGGGCGCCATCGGGCGCGCCGGAGATCTGTGTGGAAAATCGGCCCTTCAGCAAATGGCTGCACGCCGGGGATCACATGGGCAATCGGCCCTTTAAACGGAGGGCGCCATCGGGCGCGCTGGAGATCTCTGCAGGCAATCGGCCCTTGAGCAAACGGCTGCACGCTGGGGATCATGTGGGCAATCGGCCTTTTAAAGGGAGGGCGCCATCGGGCGTGCCGGAGATCGCTGCAGGCAATCGGCCCTTCACCAAATGGCTGCACGCTGGGATCATGTGGGCAATTGGCCCTTTAAACGGAGGACACCATCGGGCGCGCCGGAGATCTCTGCAGGCAATCGGCCTTTCAGCAAATGGCTGCACACCGGGGATCATGTTGGCAATCGGCCCTTTAAATGGAGTGCGCATCGGGTGCGCCCGCGTCTGGCAGGCCTCGCCAGAGAGCCCTTTGACGTGGCCCTTAGGCGGGAACCAAGGCGCCCTGGTGCGAGCCGTCTAACCCAACAGATCACCGGGGAACCGTCAAGGAACAGCGAAGGAACAATCTCTCCTCCACACCTCATCTCCTGACCCCAACCACCTCCCATGCGAAGTAAGCACCCACTACTGCTACCCACAGCCTAACAACTCCATTGCTACCCATCACTCCCTCACCACCATAACCCCATTATCTGCAATTAATTCTGCATCTAACTTGCTTCCCATTTCTTACACCGAACTGGCTACCCATTGCTTGCACCGAACTGGTTACGCATTGCTTGCACCGTACTGGCTACCCATTGCTTGCACCGAACTGGCTACCCATTGCTTGCACTGAACTGGCTACCCAATGCTTGCACCATACTGGCTACCCATTGCTTGCACCGAACTGGCTACCCATTGCTTGCACTAAACTTGCTTCCCATTGCTTGCACTGAACTGGCTACCCATTAGCTGCATTGTACCTCCTACCCATTGCTTACATTGAACTTGCTACCCACTGCTTACACGGAACCATGCTGCACAGACTATAGTCTCCCCACTACCCATTGCCTGTACCTTAACCTATATCGCACAGCATGTAGTCACCACTTGTAACCCAACATATACTGCATAATGTTTAGCCTTCTCATTGCTTGCAAGATAACTTACACTGCATAGCTCCCACTACTCCTCAGCCATGGCCCCACATCACATTGTCCTTCTCTTCCTCATACTCCCCAACTGCCTCCCCTCCTACCAGCACCCTCACTCCTCTCCCCCCTCACTCCCCCTCTACCTTCCTCACTTCTCCCTCCATTCTGTCTTCTAACCTAGCATCTGCCCTTGAGCTTCATCACACCCTCCCCCTTATTCAATCAGCCCCTCTCTCTTTAAGGCAACCCCACCCTCACTTCCGCCATACTGTCTCCGCTTTACCCCGCTCTCTACTACTCCTTTTCCTTCTCTCATCAGGTAATATCAACCCCAACCCTGCCCCCCCCCCACCGATATCTTTCCCATTCTAAGAAGAGCTCCTCATGTACCCTATCTAATCTAATCTCATCCCATCCATATCCCCCTCCTTTCCCCTTCCGCCCTCCCTCACTCTTGCCCCAATCTCTCAACCACATGGACAGAACACTCACCCAGTGACACCCACCCATACCCTAATCCCTCTAGATCCCTGTATTATTCTGAAAATAGATCCTCACATAATGGTCCTCCTAGACTGCAGACTTACTCTGGAAAGAAATCCTCACGTAACTTAGCCAACCTTATCCATATCCCTCTCCTTTCCCCCTCCACTCTCCTGTTCGCATGTGCCCTATGGAACACATGCTCAGTCTCTAACAAACTTGCTTTTACTCATGATCTCTTTATCACTAATGCACTACACCTTCTTGCCCTAACTGAAACCTGGCTCCCCCCCAGACGATACTGCATCCGCTGCTGCTCTCTGCCACGGGGGCTTCCAGTTCTCCCATACACCTCGATCCACTGGCCGCGGTGGTGGTGTTGGGCTTCTACTTTCTCCCTCTTGCCAATTCCAACCCCTCCTGCCGCCTCAATCACACTCCCCCCTCTCCTTTGCAGTCCACTCCATTCGCCTCCTCACACTACTTCCCCTCCGAGTAGCTGTTATGTATCACCCACCCGACAAATCCAAATCAACCTTCCTTACCGACTTCAACTCCTGGCTTTCCGTCTTTCTGGATCCCTCTTCCCCCACTCTTATTTTTGGCGATTTTAACATTCACGTCGATAACCCCTCCGATCCCCATGCTTTAAAGTTTCTCACCCTCACCTCCTCATTTAACCTCCAACTTTACTCCACTGCCTTGACCTGATACTCTTCTCTAATTCTTCTCCCTCAAACTTCTGCAACTCAATCCTTCCTTCACATGACCATCACTTTTTAACCTTTAATCTTCAGCTTCCGCTGTCTCAACCTCGTCCTGTCTCCTCCGACCTATTTAGAAACCTCCATAATATTGATCCCCTGACTCTCTCCTCCACTATTTCTCCATCTCTTTCCTCCATTATGTCATCCAAGTCCATCGATGAGGCAGTATCCTCTTATAATACTGCACTATCTTCGGCTCTCAACACTCTGGCCCCACCCACCCCACGTCCTGTTAGACGTTCTGCTCTCCAGCCCTGGCTCTCATCCACAATCCGCTATTTACGCATCTGTGTCCATTCTGATGAATGTGCTTGGACCAAATCCCGCTCCCCAGAAGACCTTCTACACTTCAAATTCATGCTTGACTCCTTCCAGTCAGCCATAACACTTGCCAAACAAAAATACTACATCCATCTGACTAACTCCCTTGCCTCAGATCCTGGCCGCCTCTTTAATACCCTCAACTCTCTCCTCAAGGTCCCCCCGCCACCAGTCCCACCCTCCCTCTCTGCCCAAACCCTAGCTGACTACTTCCATGACAAAATCCACAAGATTACCCTCCAATTCCCCATTCCCTCATCTACCCCCCTCCACAATTCTCCCCCCCCATCCATACTTCCTCTGCTACCCTCTTCTCCTTCCCTACAATCTCCGAAGAGGAAACTGCACTCCTTCTTTCCTCCTCCAAACCCACCACCTGCTCCTGTGACCCTATCCCCACCCATCGCCTACACCCCATCTCCCCCACCGTTGTCCCTGCCATCTCTCATATTCTCAACCTTTCACTCTCCACTGCAACCGTCCCCGTAGATTTCAAACATGTTGTTGTCACATCTCTCCTCAAGAAACCCTCACTCGATCCCACCTGTCCTAACTATCGACCCATCTCCCTCCTTCCATTCATATCTAAACTACTAGAACGAGCTATCCATCGCTGCTGCCTCGACTTCCTCACCTCCCAGGCTCTCTTGGACCCACTACAATCCGGCTTCCGTCCCCTACATTCCACTGAAACAGCCCTTACTAAGGTCTCCAATGACCTGTTCCATGCTAAATCTAAGGGCCTTTGACTCTGTACTCATCCTTCTCAACCTCTGTGCTGCCTTCGACACTGTTGACTACAATCTTCTCTTCACCACCCTCTCCTCGCTTGGTTTCAAGGGTTCCGTATTATCCTGGTTCTCCTCCTACCTCTCCCATCACTCCTTTAGTGTATGCTCTGGCGGCTCCTCCTCCTCTCCCACCCCGCTCCATGTTGGTATACCTAAGGGATCCGTCTTGGGCCCTCTCCTTTTCTCTCTCTATACCCAATCCCTTGGCACGCTTATCTCCTCCCATGGCTTTCAGTACCATCTCTATGCCGATGACTCCCAAATCTACCTCTCTACACCTCATATCTCTCCAGCAATCCAGACCAAGATCTCTGCCTGCCTCTCTGACATCGCTGCCTGGATGTCTCATCATCGCTTAAAATTGAACATGGCCAAGACTGAACTCCTCGTCTTTCCCCCCAACTCCTCCAATCCTCTTCCCTCTTTCTCAGTCTCCGTGGATGGATCTACGATCCCTCCTGTTCCCTCGGCCCGCAATCTAGGGGTTATCTTTGACACCTCTCTCTCCTTCTCCACACATATCCAGCTCGTAGCTAAAACCTGCCGTTTCTTTCTCTACAACATCAGCAAAATCCGCCCCTTCCTGTCTGAACACACCACCAAAACGCGTATCCACTCCTTAATCTCCTCTCGCCTCGACTATTGCAACCTACTCTTGGCTGGTCTTGCCGTGAGCCTTCTCCTCCCCCTTCAATCTATACAAAATCATGCTGCTCGACTACTCTTCCACCAGCCTCGCCATGCCCACGTTACTCCTCTTCTCAAATCACTTCACTGGCTCCCCATTCAATTCCGCATCCAATTCAAGCTTCTCCTGCTGACCTATAAATGCATTCACTCTGCGGCCCCTCAGTACCTCTCATCTCTCATCACTCCCTACATCCCCCGTCGACAACTTCGCTCTGCTAACAAACTACTTCTATCTAAGCCTTTCACTCACACCGCTAACTCCCGACTTCGCTCCTTTCACCTTGCTGCACCCTCGCCTGGAACAGCTTACCTGTGTCTATATGCCAGGCACCCTCACTGGCCCTCTTCAAATCCAGGTTAAAGACCCACCTCTTCACTGTCGCATTCAGATCCTGACTTCTATCCTTCATCTTAACCTAACCCCATCATTTTCTATCCCTCATCTTAACCTAACCCCCCATCATTTGCATAACCTAACTGTTTGACCACACTATGCTTTGCACTAAATTGTATTGTGTACTGTCTCGACTAGATTGTAAACTCTGATGAACAGGACTCCAACAAGCAGGGATTGTCTCTTGTATTCATGTCTGTACAGTGCTGCGTGCGTGGCGCTATATAAGTGTTAAATAGTAGTAGTAGTACATTGGAAAGTACTGGGAGGGGAGGACTGGAAAGGGGGCAGATGGAAGGAAGTGAAGAAAAGAAAAGAAGAGACAAGAAATGGCAGATGGACTATAGACCATAGAAAGAGAGCTAAGAGAAGACAGGAAAGCAGAAGCCTCAGATCAGGACCAGCATGATCAGAGAATAAAATGGTCAGACAACAAAGGTAGAAAAATAATTTTATTTTCAATTTAGTGATTGGACTTTGTGCTATCTTTATATTTTACACAATTTTTACTTATTTAGCTGGTTTTATATACTGTCAATCTAATAGTCTAGGCGGTTTACAATAAACAAAGGTTATAAAGAGAACATTAGAAATGTATGGGGAACTGTATCTCTTATTTATATGATGTTGCACTGCATGCGGAGTCTGGCTTCTTGGAGTTTCAGTTTAATTTTTGTCTGATAGTTTGATTTTTACTTTAGGTTGTAGTCACTTGTTCTGTACTTGGTCTATATTCTGAGTGTGTGACTGAAGACAGGTGTTCTGTTAATATGGAGTTTGTACATAGGGATCTATACTGTGCTGTAGTAATTTGACTTGTTCAGCTTTTCAAATAGGTGTATGGATATTGTAGGGCCTCCCTGAAGTATTTATCATGCTGTTTTTTTCTGGGTAGGCCACTTGTTGTATGAGTTTTGGAAGTTTATGCTGATATGGTATGGTAGATTTGGCCTTGTAGATCTTCGGTGACTTTTGTAGGGTTTTATTTAGTTCACCTATATGCCTGGTACTGGAGAATATTTATACTGTTGTTAGTGAGATGACCAGAATCAGAGTTTTTCTTGGACTATCACAGCCTGTTTGAATGATGCTAAGTATTTACTGCTAAGTAGTTATTTTTATTCTGGCTATGCATTTGCCCTTTCACTGCAATTTTCTTACAACATTGGATTTGAAGGACAAATACTAGCATCACGTGAAAAGAGTTCACAAAGGAGTTTTGGGGAAAAAGGAGGGTAGGGTGTAGCCAGCATTAATAATAATGAGGGAGAGGCACTGATTTATAGGTTGCAAGTGAGCACTAGAAACCCTAGCACGGCCCTGCTAGGGCCAGCTGTACGCATGCAGTAGGACAGCATTGGGCTGCGATCGGGCAGCTGCTCCCATTTAAGGCTCGCAGTGCTTGTGGCTACTCCCGGGCGCTGAAACCGCAATCCTCACAGCAGTCCAGCACTCTATAATAGCCACAAGCACTGCGGGCCTTAAACGGGAGCAGCCATGGGGGACATCTTCCTCAAGGGCCTGCCTCGCAGCTGCAATATCACGTAGGGAATGTGAGATAGGTCCCCGACACCTGCATGACCCCATATGCTGCCTGAGCCCAATCCTGTGTGGCTTCACTTTATTTTTCAATTCTGTCACCACTGCCCAGGGCTGACCTGGGCCGACCATGGCTGCTGACAGCCCCAATCCAGATCTTGCCCCTTTTACCCATTTCTACATAGTATTCAATGTTTCACTTACCTGGGTGCTTTCTTCACCCATCCCCAATGAATCTATTTTAAGACCCTCTTCAGTAGGTTAGCTAGTCTGCCGCTGAAGACACTTCGACCCTTCTTGGATAGATGGACGCCATTGCTGCTCTGCAGCCCTAGGAACAGCATCCCATTGTCCAGGAAACCAAAACACTCTTCACACAGCCATGCATTCATCTCCAGGATGCAAGCTTCTCTGCCTTGGCCTTTATCCTCAACAGGAAGGATTGAAGAGAACACCACCTGTGCACCTGTCTGCTTCACGCTCTCTCCCAGAGCCAAGAAGTCACTTTTGAAACAGAAGGATACCACAGGGCCCCACAAGGATCCCACAATTGGAAGCGGAGAAAAGAGGGGTGCAATGAGAATCATACTGAAGAACTTAGAGATATGTAATCCAAAGTGAAATGGAGAACTAAAATTAAGACTTGGTTGAGACAAAAGTAGATATAGTACATGAAAATTACTCAACAAGATGGGCTGCATAGTTCTTACATTCTGCCCTAGCTGTTCTCAGGGCCGTCCCGTCCATTGAGCGAAAATGTTTTTTGCACAGGGCCCCATGTTTCAGGGGGCCCCGCGCAAAAAGCATTCTGCATTAAAGGTAAATTTAAATTTAAAAAAAAAAAAAGCTGGCTGCTGCCGCCGCCGCCATGGAAGCGGCAGAATCGAGTGTCCGGCAGCCCCCCCCCCCTTCCCAGCAGAGCCCTCCCTGCATCAGTCCCTCTCCGGCCGGCTTTCAGAGCTGCGAAGGGAGAGTTTCACTTTCGCAGCTCTGTTAAGCCCACCGGGGCTGATGGGAAACAGGAAATGCCTGTTTCTGTCAGTGCCGGCGGGCTTAACAGAGCCGTGAGGAAGAAACTCTTCCTTTGCGGCCCTGAAAGCTGGCCGGAGAGGGACTGATGCAGGGAGGGAACCAGACACTCGATTCTGCCACTGCCACGGCGGCAGTGGCAGCGGCAGCAGCCCGCTTTTTTTTTAAATTTTAAATGTTCCCTGGGCTGATGGGGGGGGGGGGGGGTTAAGACTGGTAATGGGCGGTGGGCTGTTGGGGAGGTTAGGACGGGTAAGGGGCTAGGGGGGGGGTAAGACTGAAAATGGGGTAATGGGGGGTTAGGACTGGAAGTGGGCTGATGGGTTAGGACTGGTAATGGGCTATGGGGGGGCTAGGACTGGAAATGGGCTGATGGGGGGGTTAGGACTTGAAGTGGGTTGATGGGGGGTTAGGACTGGTAATGGGCTATGGGGGGCTAAGACTGAAAATGGGGTGATGGGGGTTAGGACTGGAAGTGAGCTGATGTGGGGCTTAGGACTGGTAATGGGCTATGGGGGGGCTAGGACTGGTAATGGGTTGGGGGGTTGCCAGGCCTGGAAAGGGGCTGAGTGGAAGGGGAGGCTTGAACTGCAAATAGCTGATGGGGACGGGGGCTTGGAATGGAAATGGGCTGAGTGGAGCGGAGCTAGGATTTGACATGCGCTGATGGTGGGGCTAGGAAAGGACTAGAAATGGGGGGGGGGCTGGGAATGGAAATGAGCTGATGGAGGGACTCGGATAGGACTGGAAATGGATGGGGGAGCTAGGACTGGAAATGGGCTGATGGGGGGCTAGGACAGGAAATGGGCTGATGCGGGGACTAGAAGGGAGCGGATGCTGGGTGGGGCTTGAACTAGAAGGGAGCTGATGTTGGGGGAGGATTAGAATGGGATGGGGCTGGGAGAGTGAAATGGAGAGGGAAAAATATTTTGTGTGGGAGGGAAGAAAAATCTACAATTGGCCGGGTATTGGGAGAGTAAGTTGGGACTGAGGATGGAGGGGTAAAATTTGAGTGGATGAAATAGGAATGAGGAAAGAGCAAAAGGAGAAAGATTAGTATGTTAAAGCAGATGTAGAGAGAGAGAGTGGAAAACAACTAGAAGAGAGAAGAAAGGACAAATGGAGAGCAGACGATGGAGAGTTAGCAGAAGACACGAAGAAACCAGAAGAAAGTGGCTGGAGCAATTGTAACTGAAAAAAAAATGAACAAAAAGTAGAAAAATATCTCTTTATTATGAATTTATTAACTGGAATATGTCAGCTCTGGGAAATGTGCATCATTAACGTCTGCGTTTTGTTTAGTACAAGAGGAAATTAATTTATAGTTTTATTTCTACAGTGTTATGGTACATTCCAAGTTTGGCTTTTGGGGTTCCCAGTTTAATTATTGTCTTCCTGTTTCTAAATTGTGATTCCTTGTTTGGTGATGGTCTATGTTCTGCATGTGTAACTGAGCTGAGGTATTCTGTTTATGTAATTCCTATTTGACATTGCCACTTGTTCTCTTTCCCCAGTAGGTCATGTATTGTTCTCTGAAATGTATTGGTTTAATATTTGCAGTGTTGCCTTTTGATTGGTAGAGTATGGTGCTTTGTGAGTCCTGGTAGTGCTGTTACGATATGGCGGGTTTGCTATGGGTTCTAAATGGGCAGTGTTTGTAATAGTTCCCAATGTGCCAGGCGGTTGGCACTGGATTATAGTAATGTAGAAATCTTTTAGTCTTTCTTTATCCATACACTCATTAAGAGACATGTTTACTAAAAGTTAGTGTATGGTAACATTATGCAAATATTTATGCAAATGAGGCCCCTCACTGAGTGACACCCCCCTTGGACCGCCCCTGGCTGTTCTGGCACCAAATATTAAGAACTGTGATTGAAGGGTAAAGCGCACTGTGGTCACCTTCTAAAACGACATAGGACTGCTGAGAAAAGGTGTTTAAAAGTTGCTGCAGAAATCTATGGCCTTATTTATGAGAGACTGAGTATTTGTAAGTATTTTGTTGCCACTAAGAGTTTAGATAAAGATTTGCATGCTGAATGCTTTGTTAGACTTGATATTAGTCCTTTCTAACAGCTTTTCATAGTACAGCACTTCGGATTATCAACCTCTTATACTGAATATACCATAAAGTGACTTGTTCAAAGGTCACGGCAAGCAGCAGCGGTAGAAGTACATAGAACCTGAGCTCAGATTTCTTGGTTTCTAACTTCCTACTTTATTACCTGAACCACTAGGCCAATCCCTTGTCTATAAGGCATTCTATAAGGACGAGTAGATGCAACAAAGCCACACATGTGGGTCATGTGACTCCTTCCTACCAATATGGAAGCTTGTTCCAGAACTTTCTTAGAAGCTTGTTAGGCATGCACAGTGGTTTCCTATGCATTGCCAGATTCGCAGTTGCTTGACTTTTCAGTTGTTGGATACGTTTGTTCTCTCAGACTGCTCCTCTAGCTCTGTTTACCTTTCAAGCTGTTTTCAGAAATATTTTTGCCCTTCAGATTCTTTCAGCTATGTTTTTTTCTGTTTTCTCAGTAGTCACTCTAGCTAGTCTTTTTCAGTAAATTGTTAAGACTTATTTTATTCTTTGGCTCTGATCATCGCTGTAATAAAGAATGTAGCCCTATCCCATGAACCTGTATTCGGTACCAGTAGCCCAGTCATAAAACATTTTCTGACTCAATGTGTCTTCCATATGAAAATTTCTTCACTATTTGATCTTGCATTGATTTTGCTTTGTGTATCGGAGAAGCAAGCAAATTTAAGTTTTAGCAGAAGGTATTAGGACTAGGGCTGTTAGACTCCATTCAAAAACAAGGGTCTTAGACTTTAGGAAAACTAACTTTGCCAAGATGGGCCAATACCTCAGGGAGTCGTTAGTGGGATGGGAACAGTTGGGAGATGTAGAAAAACAGTGGGCAAAACTCAAAGGGGATATTTTAAGGGCAACCAACCTTTTTATTAAAATGGTAAATAAAGGTAAAAGGAAAAGGAGACTGCTATGGCTTTCGAAAGAAGTAGCTGAAAAGGTGAAGAAAAAGAGGGAGGCCTTCATGAAATACGAGAAATCACAGAGAGAGGAAGACAGGCAACTATATATGGAAAAACTTAGACAAGCTAGCAAAGTAGTCAGGAAAGCAAAGATTCAAAAAGAGGAGGAAATAGCCAATGCAATAAAATGGGGGGATAAGACATTTTTCAGATATGTTAGTGAGAAGAGGAAGGGCAAAAGTGGTATTGTCAGATTCAAGGGTGAAGGGGAGGAATATGTAGAAGGTGATGACAATAACTTAACAAATATTTCTGTTCTGTATTCACAGATGAAGAACCAGGAACAGTACCTCAGAAAACACCCAGAAGCTGGAACAGAAGCGAAAGGCGCCTTGAACAATTTTCAGAAGACTGTGTTCGTGAGAAACTAGCTAAACTTAAAGTAGACAAAGCGATGGGACAGGATGGGATATACCCTAGAATACTGAGGGAACTTGGGGATATTCTAGCAGCTCCACTGACTGACCTTTTCAATGGCTCGTTGGAGTCGGGAGTGGTGCCAAAGGACTGGAGAGAGACTCATGTGGTGCCTTTACACAAAAGCGGAAGTAAGGATGTGGTTGAAAACTACAGGCCGGTTAGTTTAACTTCGATGTTGAGTAAATTATTGGAAACGCTGCTGAAAGAGAAAATAGTGAAGTTTCTGGAGTCCAGCGAATTATAAGATCCAAGGCAATATGGATTCACCAGAGGCAGGTCTTTTCAGACAAATATGATTGATTTCTTTGACTGGGTGACCATGGAGTTGGACCGAGGGAGAGCCCTATATGTGGTGTATTTAGATTTCAGTAAAACCTTTGACACCGTTCCTCACAGGTAAGTTATAAACAAACTGAGCACCCTAGGGATGGACACAATTACTGTTTGGGTTAGAAATTGGTTGAGTGGGAAGCGACAAAGGGTACAGGTAAATGGAGCTCACTCAAAGGAAAAGGAAATTACCAGTGGTGTGCCCCAGGGATCTGTCCTTGGTCCGATTCTTTTTAACATCTTTGTTAGTGATATAGCGGAAGGGCTGTCGGGTAAGGTTTGCCTCTTTGCGGATGATACCAAAATCTGCAATAGAGCAGACACCCAGGAAGATGTAGATAATATGAGGAGGGATCTATCTAAGCTTGAAGAATGGTCTAGAATTTGGCAGCTGGGATTTAATGTTAAAAAATGCAAGGTCATGCATTTGGGCTGCAGCAATCCAAGGGAGCAATACAGTATAGGAGGTGAAGTACTTTTGTCCACTAAAGAAGAGCGGGACCTAGGTGTGGTTGTGTCTGATAATCTTAAAGTGGCTAAACAGATAGAAAAGGCGACAGCAAAAGCTAGAAGGATGCTTGGGTGCATACAGAGAGGAATGGCTAGCAGAAAAAAGGAGGTGATAGTGCCTCTGTATAAGTCTTTGGTGCGGCCTCATTTGGAGTATTGTGTGCAATTCTGTAGACCGCACCTTCAAAAGGATATAAACAGGATGGAGTCAGTACAGAGGGTGGCTACTAAAATGGTTAATGCTCTTCATTATAAAGCATATGTGGACAGACTTAAGGATCTTAATATGTACACATTAGAGGAAAGGTGGGATAGAGGTGATATGATTGAGAAGTTTAAATACCTCCATGGCATAAATGCACAGGGGGAGAGCCTCTTTTGATTGAAAGCAAGTACTGCTACGAGGGAACATGGGATGAAGGTGAAAGGGGATAGATTCAGAAGTGATGTGCGGAAATATTTCTTTATGGAAAGAGTGGTGGATCTGTGGAATAGTCTCCCAGTGGAGGGGGTAGAGATGAGGACAGTATCTGAATTCAAAAAAGCATGGGACAAACACAGAGGATCTCTAAAGGAAAAAAGGGGACTGTTGTAGTTGTTGATATGGAAGGACAGACTAGATAGGCCATGTGGTCTTTTTCTGTCATCATTTTTCTATGTTTCTATTGTGGTAAGGAGAGTCCAACCCAGCCTGGAGAAACAAAGGGAAAAGGGACTTTTTTCTCTTTGCGGGGGATGGGTGCACCTGAACACATATACCAAACTAAAGGCAGTGAGAGAAACCACAGCTGTAGAGCTAGGCTAAAGCCCCACCCAAACTCCATAGCAACCCTAGGTAAGGATAGGAGTTACATGGGGGTGGAGTCAGAAGGGAGGTGACCTGCTCAGCGTTTAAGTTTGAGCAAACAGAGAAGAGAAAAGGTGAGCACGGGGAGCAAAGCAAGCCAAGCCAGCAAGGCAAGCCAGGCAAGCAAGGCAAGGAAGCCAAGGAGGCCACGGAGAGCCAGGATAAGAGCAAAGGTAGCTAGCGCTGCAGCCAAGAGCGCAGCAGACAACACTCCCAAGAGAGGACCAAACAGAGTGGCAGGAGGGAGAGAGACAGAACGTTGGTGTTGGAGAAGCCAAGGCAAGAGAGCTCAGGCTCCTCTGAATAAAGGTGTGTCTTCAGGCAGAGGAAACCTCGGGTAGCTGAGAGGAAATACTACAATGGTTCCTTGACTAGCTCTGAGGCAGAGATAGCTACAGCCAGCAGAAACTCCAGCCGTGAGACTCCCTCAGTAAAACTCCAAGGTAGGAGAAAGAAATCAGACAGAGCTAATGGTTGTATCGCTTGCTCAGACTCTGAGGAGAGGGTTATATCTGGAAAAACCCAGAACAGAAGAAAGGGGTTTTTAAAGGAAGCTAAACAAGGAAAGCCTGCTAGGGTTCTGCCAAAGGAAGGGAAGGCAGTACAGTGGGATAGGCTGTTTAAGCTTTTAAAAGACATTAACCAAAAAGTACCTGAGCAGTTCCAAGATTCCCCAGCACCCAGCTCTGAAGAAAGCATGGAAGTGGATGATAGGGAGAGTGACCATGGATCCACATGTTCTGAGATGGACTGTGCTGTATGCATTGGTGCTAATTAGTAAACCCAAAATAGGGGGAAGAATTAAGGAAAGCTGTTATCAGTTTGGCATAGCTGAAAGCCAGAAAGAAAAGGGAAAAGGAATCCTATGTGGAAGCAATAAGATTCTTTCTTACAGAAAGTGGATAGTGCAATCAAGTCTGTGCTAGACAGCTGAAACTGTTTAATTGCAAGCAGCAAAGAGAGAGAGCTGGCAGCACTGCTGATCGTGATTGTATGTTGTATCTACATGTTCCTGAGTTAACCCTAAAGCAAGAAGCTTCTTAAAGAAAAAGAGGAAAGGAAGCTATTGTAAATAATTCCACTGAAGCACTGTTTTCATGTTCTTTATTTTTGGAGAAGCATCCTTGTTTCTTTTTGCTGAGAGTGAAAGTTTCTTTAAAGGCTGTAACCAAATTGGCTTAAACGGAACCCAATAAAATTCCTGTGCGCTTTAAACATCCACTTGGTTTTACTTTGAGTCACAACTACACCTTTGGAACAAAGGAATACAAGATGGACTCCCGTCCCTACTAGGCAACCGCCTAGGAGGGGCGCGAGCGCCACACTATGTTTCTATTCCTCAGGTACCAGAAAATAACGACACCAGTCATAGGGGCAGCAGAATACCTCTTGGGTTGGTGGGACCAAGCTTCACCCACCGAAGCTCATGTGGTTGATATTAATGTCATTCATTCTTCCATATTTTCTTCATAACACAAGCTGCTAATTACAGCATTAAGTTACCAGAAAAAAAATCACCCTGTATGTGAGTAACTTTAATGGTCATTTGTACTGAACTTTACTCAGGGAGGTCATGGCTTTAGATATGCAAAGTACACATTATTAATTTAGTAAATAATGTACACACAAATTGAAAAAAAAAGGTCATAATGCACCAAACTGCTAACTGCTTGCTTGCGAATATGAAGACACATAATTTGTCAGACAGCCCTTTGTCCATTTTTGTTTATTTACTATCGGCCTGATATTGAAAATGTTTTGCGGCTGATAAGCAGGCAAATCTGGCTGAAATCTGCATAAAACTCACACATGTGGGTAAATCTGATTTCGAGTGGCCCATGCATGACCGGATATTTATTTATTTAGACAGTTTTGTATACCGCCTTATCCTTCAATCAAAGCGGTCACAACACAATGGGGGATACATTTAACACATGGGGATATGAGACACATACACTAATACTTACAGGGAACATGGGCAATGGAGGGTTAAGTTGCTTGCCCAAGACCACAAGGAGCATCTGTGGGACTAGAAACCCCAGTCCTTCCGGCCCAAGGTTGCTGTCCTCTAGTGAGATTTGAACCCCCGACTTTCCGGCCTGAAGTACCTTGCCCCAACCACTAGGCTACTCCTCCCATATTACTGCAAAGTGCAGTAGCGTAACTGTGTATGTGCGAGGGCGTAATGGGGCAGAGCCTGAGCGTGGCATTCACATACATGCAGAATGCCGATATTCTATCGGCAGTATCCAGGCATATATAAGGCCCAGAAGCCTGTAGATCTATCCATTTTGGCTATGCATTTAAATATCGCTACTGGAGCATTCAAACCAGACAAGAGGTACAAGGCATGGGCAGAGGGATATGGTGGCTACGCAAGCAACACTAGAGGTGGAGTTGCTATAGACAGGCTAGGCGGCAGTCCCAGTAGCAGCAACAGCAGCCGGTATTGGTCCGAGCAGGGTGGAGACGCTATCAGATGCCCCGGGTATAATGACTAAGGGTCACTTATCTGCAGCTGACCGCAGAGGAGGTGTTCCATTGTTACCGCCTTGATGCTGCCACTGTCACAGGCCTCTGTGCCATGCTGAGACGTGACCTAGAGCCCTTAACTGTGCAAAAGTATACAATGCCTGTGCCTATCAAGGTGACCACTGCCCTTGCCTTCTTCGCCACTGGAAGCTACCAGCATGTTGTGGGGGCAACCACAAGTATTATACAGTCAGCAACATTCCATTGCATTGAAGCTATGTCAACAGCTCTACTCAGACGGCTCCATGAATATGTGTGCTTCCCAGCCATGCCATAGGCCTGACAACAGACCATGCAGGCTTTTCATGAGATTGCATCCTTCCCATCGGTCCTAAGTATGATTGACTGCACCCATGTGACCCTGAGGCCACCCCACCGTGATGTGAGGGCATGCCGCAACAGGTACCTAGACCACTCAATGAACATGCAGATTGTTGTTGATGCCCACATGAGCATCACAGACCTCTGTGTATGCTTCCCTGGATCCTGCCATGATGTGTTTGTCTTATCGCAGTCTGTTCTGGGCCAGACAGCTGCCACTGGAAACTTCAGTGATGCCTAGCTACTAGGTGAGTGATGCATAACTGAAACTATGGTTGCATGCTGGTATGTGGGTGAGGGGCTGTAAGGGCTACTGGAAAGGCTTGCAGGGAGCACAGGGAAGTGTCCAGTCTGTGTGAGGCAGGCACAACTGGGGGATGGTGGAGGCACTGCCTGGTCACCTGTATGGGGAGGTGATCCATGTGCTAGGATGGGGAATGGCCCCTGAGTGGATGGAAGGTACTCATGCCATAGATAGGCAGGTGCCTTATCTGACCCCTGCCACTGAATATGTGTTAGCTAGTGCTGACAGCACATGTCCTGACAGCCCAACTGAGGGGGGAGAACAGCACATATTGGTCACTGTTGGAGCAGAGTTTTCAGGATTTGCCCAGTACTGATGACTCTGTAGAGGAGGTAAGCATATGGTGGCGGATGGCACTGGGAACAGGGCAGCAGCACCAGACAGCCTCTCCAGAGCTGTAGCAGGATGCTGGGATGCTGGGGTTGTAGATGTCAGACATGTATCTTGTGTCACGTAGTTGTTAGAATGGCTGTTGCACAGACCACAAACTCCTATCAATGGCTCTACATGCATGTGTCCCCCTCCCCTTTGTGACTCCACTGGTGATAGAGGATACCCTGAGAACTTGGCTCATGACACAGATGCGCAATGCACAAACTGCCCAGGAAAACTACAACAGCGCTGGCTTTTACAAAGGAGGTGGTGGAGTGGGCATTTGAGCTCCTGAAAAGCAAGTTCTGATGCCTTGACAGGAATGGGCGAGAGCTGCTGTAAAGCCCTGAACAAGTATGCCGCATCTTTATGGCATGCTGCATTCTCCACAATATTGCTATACAGCAGGGGATCAAGCTGTCACAGGAGGAGGTGTTTGATGATGTGGAATGCTCTAATGAGGGACCAGAGGAAGATGACCACATTTGCAGCCAGCAAGTGGCAGCAGCGGTGCAAGCAACAAGAGCCAGACTGATACAGGAGAACATATAGTGTGAGTACACCCATTTATTCACAGAACATGCAGTACAGGTCACCAACACCATCACAGATATGCCCTCTTCCCATCCTGAATCTCCTCCTGTGACCTTCCAAACTTCTTCCCAATTCGGGCACTATGCCTCAGTGGTGGTGCCTCTGAGGCATTGCTAGCTGTCTTATTCTTCTCCCCAAGGTTTGAGGCCTCATCAGGCTGCAGCCTGAAAATCCCTGATATCATGCAGTCGCTCTCCAGGGGGACATCTTCCTCAAGTGCCTGCCTCGCAGCTGCAATATCACGTAGGGAATGTGAGATAGGAGCCATGTAGGCATCTGTCTCTCTGGATAGGCGGCACACTGCCTCCTAGTGCTTCTACTACCATTCTGCCATTTCATGCATCCACTGGTTTGAGTCACATATGTCCTGGCTTATCCTATCAAGGCTTGTGAGGATGTCCTTAGTCAGGCTGATCATCTCTGCCCCATTTTGCAGCATCTGCAGTTCAGCAGCATCAAAAGAGATATTGATGGTTTGCTCGGGGATGGGGAACTCCAGCTCTAGCAAATCCTGGGGATGGCCCTGTGGCTAAGGAGGTTGAGTTGTTGTTGCAGCGGTGGAGTCTTCCTGAGGGTTGTGGTGCATGGTAGGTGCAGTGATGTGACTGGTTGTTCAGGGATACCAGGATACAGCTGTGTGTGCACTCCAGAAGGACCTGGGTTCTCATCAGAGGGTCCAGTTGGGCACCCATTTGTGGGAGAGGCAGTGAGCAAAGGCTTAGGGTGAAGAGGGGGTTCAGCTGCCTACCTAAGGAGGTGGGGGATGTGTGGGCTGAGACATGTGGATTCCTCTCCCCGTGGAGCAGAGGAGCAGTGTATGTAGGCCACAGCACAAGGTAGAATTAGAGAGCCCATGCTATCAGATTGGCAAGGTGTTAGGAGTACATGTATTGCTAATGCTGGAACACCATTGAGTGTACGAATGTGTGGTTGATAATTAGGAAGTTGTTATGGTACAAAGCACATGTTAGAGGCACTAACTGTAATTCTACACAGGGCCTCTAACATGTGCTTTTGTACCTCACAGGGTCACCTTTGCTCATCGATGGACTGCTGTG
Organism: Ichthyophis bannanicus; assembly: GCA_033557465.1. Classification (NCBI taxonomy): domain Eukaryota; kingdom Metazoa; phylum Chordata; class Amphibia; order Gymnophiona; family Ichthyophiidae; genus Ichthyophis; species Ichthyophis bannanicus. The sequence continues at coordinate 1,263,074,477 of CM066031.1, read as the reverse complement.
ACTGCACAGAAGGGGAAAGATCTGTGGATGCATGACATAGGGAGGAGAAGGGGGACATCTGCCAAATCCAAACCTTGCATAATGAACAATATGGCAATGTGGAAACACACTCAGCTGACTAATGTGGTGCCTACTTTTCCCTTGGCCCATTCATCAAGACCTGTGTAATGTGTTGTCAGGCATGGTGGTGGCGCTGAGAGGCAGAGTGGCATGGGGACATTGCAAGGGACCCAGGAAGGTTCAAGAGTGAGCAGCAGCCAGTTAGAGGAACAGCTTGTGGACTGGACACTGGGAAAGGGAGCAGGTTGTTTGCAGGGCAGAGGGGTTGCACAAGGAAGGAAGTTCAACACATACCTACTGCTGGGCTGAGGAGTTGTGCTGTAGGGGTGGTTGGGGTTGGGAAAGATGTAAGCGGTAAACCAGGCCTGCTTATCCTCTGGTGTAGCTGCAGTGAAGCTATCCAGGCCAGTTATCCTAGCGATACAGCAATCATCAATAAATACGACCACCCTCTTCCGCTGCTCTGGTGGCACTTTCAGGTTTGCTGCCTGCTTCTCCTTAGCATGCTGCCAAAGCACATGCCACTTCTTCTTTATGTTCCCAACTTCCCTATTATGGTGGCACACAATATTCACCTGCCTGGCTAATCCTACATGGGTGGGCCCCTGGACCTGAAGCTCTAATGACATGCTTGTGGGGTGAGAGACCCTGGAGGATGTGGGGTGATGCAATGGCAGCCCTTCGGATCCAGATGCCTCCCTTGCTTCCACCTTTACAACTGGTGCTGGCAGCACTGCAACCACAGTGACTAATGGTCCTTGAACCTCCACTACTGCTTTTTGCCCTTCTCTCATTGCCACAGCAGCTGCTTTATGACCCTCATCCATACATTCCTGCACCTCCCTCTTGTCCTCAACATGCCCCCTGTCCTCCAGCTCCTCACTGTCTTTCTACTCCTCCTCTTCATCCTCTTCATCCCCTTTGTCCTTATCCCCTTCCTCCTCTTCCATGTCTTCTTCCTCCTCTTCTGTGTTTTCCTACTCCTCCACTTCCATGTCTTCCTCCTCTCCTTCCTTCTCCTCTTCCACCATGTGTTCTTCCTCCTTTTCCTCGTCCCCTGCCTCCTCCTCCTCGTCACCATACTCAGAGCTCCCTTGCTGCTCAGGCCCAATGCTACCAGCCATGGAGGCTGTCGCAGTGGTTGTGATGCTGTTAGAGGTAGAGTTGCTAGGCTGCTGCCGTGATGGCGTGCTGGTGTCTGTTGTGGCAGAGGTGTCCTGTGCAGGCCAGTCCTGTTGTGCTGCAGGCCCACATGGAGCATCCTGCTGTCGTTGTGCTGCATAACCAAAGTTTCTAATCAGTACGTGTTCAGTTCATGTGGCATTACATGGTATCTCACAGCTAGATGTTGTACAGTCACATAGCAAGGCAGGCCCATGCTACCTCAGTTACACTAGGACATTGTCTATGGCTGTGAGACTGGGCCTTCCCCTCTCCATCTCAACCCTCAGAAAACTTTGGCCGTCTGGTTCTCCCTTGGGCCTTTCTGTCCCTCCATGGTGCTTTCTATTTTGGGTGTGCCTATTCTATTTGCCTCCTTCATGCGTTATCTTGGAGTAACACTCAACTCTGCTCTGACTTTTCAAGAACACCTATCTACCACTATACACAGTTGCTTCTTCCATCTACGACAGATAAGATCTGTCCGTCCTTTCCTAACACCCTCAGCACTCCCTACTCTTCTTCTGGCTCTATGGTTTCTCGTATCGATTATTGTAACATCATTTATGCAGGCCTTCCGCTTTATCAGCTCCATTGCCTCCAACTCCTACAGAACATTGCTGCCAGGCTCATCCATCATTCATCACGCTACTATCACATCACTCCACTGCTTCTTCATTTACACTGGCTCCCAATTAAATTCTGTATTTGATACAAGGTACTTATCCTGACCTATAAAGCTGTTCACAACTATTGTACACTCCTCAATATTTGACCGACTCCCTTTGGTTCCACACTCTCTCCCACAGTTTAAGGTCCATCCATCTCAATCGGCTCCATCTTCCCTCTGTTTCCCAGGCACACCTAGACTCTACCCGCAACTCTGCTTTCTTTTATTTAGGCCCATCACTCTGGAACTCTCTGCCCACAGACATCCGACTAGAATCTTTATTTTCATAAATTCAAAGCTTTCCGCAAGACCCACCTCTTTCAGATTGCATATGACCTTCCATCCCCTGTTCCTTAGTGCTCCTCTTATCTTCCCTTTTGCTCTTCACTGTCATATGATTGTGTTGCTATCGTGTCATCATTGTAGTTCTTTTCTTTCTTTGATTCCGTTGTACTCCTCTGTAGCTATTTTTGAATTGTAAACCGCCCTGGTGTAATGAAGGGCAGTATATAAAGTTTCCCAATAAAGGTAAAAATAAAAGATGAAGACCCTGGGTTCCCTGATCTATTTCCATGGCTTTCTATTCCATGCTTGCAATGCTGACTGTCTGACTGATCTCTCAGACACTGTATATACTGCTGAATCACAGGCCCACATCTGTGCCGGCCTAGCTGACATAGCTGTCTGCATGTGGTTCACTGGTGTGGGTTTCTGTGACGTTTGACTCCTGGCTCACCTGCTGCAGCTGCTACCTCCTCTTGGAGGCGCTGGATGAGGTCTGGAGTACAGCGCCTCATAGTCCTGAACCTGCATTTCAGGGCCTCCAGGGTCTGCCTCACACCAAAATCCCTGTAGGTGAGATTGGTGGAATCATAAGGTGTCCTTTAGTCTTAACACAGCACCTTGGGCCTGCTCCTCCCCCACCATGTGCACGATGTATGGAGCAGCCACCGCTTCATCTGCCCCACTCTGTACCTTCTGCACTGCCATCTCCCATCCCTCCACCACAGAGTATTGAATATTGTGTGCAATTCTGGTCGCCGTATCTTTAAAAGGATATAGCGTTATTAGAAAAGGTTCAGAGAAGAGCCACCAAAATGGTAAAGGGGATGGAAGGATACTCCTATGAAGAAAGGCTAAAAAGGTTAGGGCTCTTTAACCTGGAAAAGAGATGGCTGAGGGGAGATATGATAGAAGTCTATAAATTAATGAACGGAGTGGAACAGGTAAACATAGATCGATTGTTTACCTTATCAGAATATAGAAAGACTAGGGGACATGGAATGAAGCTACAGGGTAAACTATTTAAGACTAATAAAAGAAAATATTTTTTCACTCAACGTGTAATCAAACTCTGGAATTTGTTACCGGAGGATGTAGTAAAGGCTGTTAGTGTAGCTGGGTTTAAAAAAGGTTTGGACAAGTTCCTGGAGGAAAGGTCCATAAACCATTATTAAGAAGGGACCCGGGATATCAATGCTTGACTCAGTAGAAGCATTGTGGAACCTGTGTCTTTTGGGGAAACTGCTAGGTACGTATGACCTAGATTGGCCACTGTTGGAAAGAGGATACTGGGCTTGATGGACCTTGGTCTGACCCAGTATGGCATATCTTATGTTCTTATGAGTCTGCAGCACTCATCCCAGGCATTTATGTCGTGCTTTGGTGCTGCAGCGTGTTCACAGAGCTGGTAGGCCAACTAGCCCCCAGCCTCTATGTACCCCCTTTCTCCTCCCTTAACACACTGATACTGTACTCCCCTTGCCCTCACACCATCCTTGGCCTTCTCCTGCCACCCCCTGTTCACCATTCCCCTCTTGCCCTCTTAGTGGAGCTGCCTTTGCCACAGACACACCACTATGCTTCCCACATCATTATCCTTGCATAGGGCCATCCAGGGGCCAGGTACACACACTACCCCAGCCAACATATTTACCTTTGGGCTGCCACATAGTAGGGATCAGCATGGCTAAAAATATTAGCTGATAGTGTGGACATCCTGCACACTGTATTGGTTCTGTAGCACTATGCCAGACTTGGACTTGTATCCTCTTGGTTTGGCTACAGTGCTCCTCCAGGCTGAGCTATTGTGTCTGCTTTGTAGGTGGCTGGCTGGTTGGTTGTTTGCTTTAGCGGCAGCCCTGGGTTGTGTGACCTTGCAGGGCTGGCTGCTGTCTCCTCCCAGAGACTGTTCTCCCTTGTGTGATGGATAGCTTTAAGAGGTAGGCTGAGATTGAAGGTTTGAGGCCCATCCCTTTTTGGCCTGCCTACTATCACGCCCCTCCCCCACCCACCACCTGGCATCAATGATTTACTCACCTGTGCAGCTGCAACTGGATGGCCCTCCAGATGCATGTAAGTGGCAGTAGACTGGCCCTGCGGTGGCCTCTGAGGTACAGCACTCACTCCCATCTCAGCACCATGCATGCCTCCTCCATGTTGAAATTCTCTTGCCTTTTCCGACTCTCCATTTTGTCTGTGATCAGTGCTCAGGGAAGGGGCCTACTTGGGGTGTGTGCCAATGAGGACACCCGGGCATCATGACGTGGGGTTTTTGTTACCCATGTCTGTGATGTGTCCTCACCATATCACACGGGTATATTGGAAGGGTTACTGAGCGATGCGCAGTCTTCCACCCCCAACCGCGTATATCCATGATATGTGGTTAGTTCACTAGGCCCCATATATGCGGGCTTTTTCTCCCCTACGTGCACTGCCTGCATTCCTCTAATATTGTATCCGTCTTCAAGCTACATTCACAGGCTTCTGCGCTCCCCTCTGCACATTTGCTAACTCTCATATTCATGGTTTACCCGCGTTTAATCTGCCTTACACATGATTCGTGCCTTTCTTGGAGCGTGTGTTTTCCTGTGCATTGTGCTGTGTTTGCCGCCTTACTGAATATCGGGCCCTATGCTTTCTAGCTCTTTTGAATACATTACACACAGTGATGCATAGATAGGAGATGAGAAATAAAAGTATTTCAGGCATACAAGGGACACAAGCTATTATCTGGCTTCTGTGATAGCTACAGAACACTGCATGGTATAAAGGGACAGATTTTAAGAAACCACAGCACAAAAAGGACAAACCCAGCAGCAATGCAAGCAACTAAAATATCAGCTTAAATAAACCTTGGAGGCTTTGTAGGGTAGCCTCTGGTTTCCTACAACAGATATTTTAAGATTTGGTAGCAATTTTGCAAACTCTGGAGCAGAGTTTTTGAAAATCTGTGACAATTAGGTGGCTCAGTGCCACATTTCCATAAATTTGCATATTTCATTTTCTGCCTGGTTATTTTATTTACTCCAAATATATCTCCGGTCTTGTTTAAGAAATTAATCTTCCACTTCAAGTTAGTGCTGCAGCATGTATCTATACACTCTTATAACTAATATACAGGTCTCAGCTCAGGGGAAAGTGTGGCCAAAAATGACCAGTAGTATTCCCAAGATAACATCATGGCCAGATATGAAGAGAAGTGGTTGGAGTCCTCCCCTTATAAAGGTCATATTAAACTGTGGAAGCGTTTTATAGATGACATCTTTATGATATGGCAGGGCACACGAACTGAGTTGGGTGAATTTCATCTTTGGTTAAATAACTGTGAATCACATATACAATTTACCTACGAATGCAGTATGGAAATGATCACTTACCTTGATGTTCGGGTCAATAAGAGCAGTGAAGGCTGGGTCACCACGGTGTTTCGTAAGCCGGTCGATAGGAACACATTTTTACATTTCCAGAGTGTTCATCCCCCTCGGCTGAAAACTGGGTTGCCTTTTTCTCAATTTTTGAGATATAGGCGCAACTGTTCTAAACGTTCGGATTATAAAATCCAGTCTAAGCAGCTTTCTTTGAATTTTCAGGAAAGAGGTTATCCGCCTTTAATAGTTAAACGAGCGTACCAAAGGGCTTTATGTAATAATCGCGACCTGCTGTTACACTCGGTCCCTAAGATAAATCAGGACCAAACAGATCAGCATATCAATTTGATCACTCCGTATTCTCCATTGAGCTATTCAATACAAAAAATATTAAGAAAACATGAACCAGTGTTGCGTGTGGTTCCAGGTTTCACTGATGTAAAAATTCGTTGTGTGTGGCAGCGCGGGAGAAACCTTAAAGAATTCCTTAGTCCAGCACGCCTGCGGAAGAGGGCACCTACAGGGGACACAACAGAAGAGATCAAAGGCCACTATAAGTGTGGCCACTGTACTATTTGCGATATCACTTTTGAGACACAAACGTTCCATTATCTCGGTAAAACGCATAGGTTAAATTGTCATCTTGATTGTGAGTCCACTTATGTAGTTTACATCATACAGTGTCCCTGTCAGTTAGTTTATGTTGGTAAAACCATCAGGAAGTTTAAAACCCGCATGCTTGAACACAAAAGTCGATTGAAAAATAGAGTGGTGGAAGCCCCTATGGTAAATCATTTTTTATCGACAGGACATTCCTTTACCGATATGAGGTGCTTTTGTATAGAGCAAGTCAGTTCAGGTCGGCGTGGAAAAACTCGTGAACAATGGCTCTCCCTGCAAGAGCAGCGCTGGATTTTTGAGTTAGATTCGGTGGTTCCCGCGGGACTAAATGAACGCATTGAGTGGCATAATTGTTATGATGTCGAACCGTTTCTTTTGGAATGGTTATTGTTAACCGGGAGAATACAGGCTCTGTCACTATATGAGTTAATAAAATGGATCGGTCCAAGGAAATACAAGGGGGATCATTGAGAAGCCGATCATTTTTGAACAGGAGAGATTTATTTAGAGAGGAACCCTTAAGGGAGAAGGGCCTGGTTTAAAAGGCAGCGATGAGAGTGAGTCCGCATGCGCGGCGTTTTTCACCAGTTATGTTTGATTGCAAAGTAAGAGTGGAAATAATGGATAGTGAACGTGGGCAGCATTTTGTGAGTACGGTTATACTATCTTATAGTTTAAACATAGAGTGTGTAGTGTCTTGTATTAGAAGGGTTATATGTTTGTCTTTTTATAGGATGTTTCAGACAAGAGAAGTTAACGTGGGAGTTTGGCTAGTGAAATATTACCCCTGAAGAACCGTGAGGAGAAACGCGATGACAGTGTCTATGAACTGCGTTGGGTGATCAACAAGTTTGCACCACATAAAATTGGAAGCTGTTGTTTGAAAGAGTTGCAAACTTGCATTACATGAGAGCTTTAGCCAATCTGATTTAACCACACTTATTTAATCATAAGTTTTGGACATTAAGGTTTTTTAGTGATTAAGAGAAAAGAGGATTAAGTGAAGCTGGAGAAGTAGCTTCGTGTGGGCAAAAGAAATGGGATCTATGCACTAAGTCACTTTAAATGTATGAATCAGGTCTCTGATGTTATCTTGGGAATACTACTGGTCATTTTTGGCCACACTTTCCCCTGAGCTGAGACCTGTATATTAGTTATAAGAGTGTATAGATACATGCTGCAGCACTAACTTGAAGTGGAAGATTAATTTCTTAAACAAGACCGGAGATATATTTGGAGTGTAGATTGTTGGACTATTTATTTTACACACTCTAGGATACAATACCCCTGTTATTAGTGTGGTTATTTTATTTGACTGCTTGAGAAAGGATCAGGGCTCAGAGGGCAGTAATTACTCTACCATTGAATGAGCATGTACTGTCCATGGAGGAACAGTGAGAGCAGGGACAGGACACAAATCCGGCAGGGGTGGCAGTGGCAACATCTCTCCTGCTACTGAGGGGTCACCTGCACTGCACAAAAAGGATCTCTCTTGGCGGCTCCTCTGGGTACTCCTGCATGTCCTTATAAATATTTTACAAAGGCTCCATATTAGGCAGAATCTCTGTAAAATACAGCAAGAATGAGCATTTCTTAATCTCCCTGTTTCAATTCTGATCTCAACACACTATGTGAAATGGACCTTCATGTATCCCTTCTGGCCTCTTTTGCCTCCAAGACCTTCCCAGAAGAAAACAAGTTATTAGTATGATAACGAAGCTTATCAGGACCTAGAAGAGAGGGGTAAAAAGAAGGAATTTACCTTAATAAAGGGACCCATTTTAAAAGGTCCAGGACTTAAAACTCCATTTGCTCCTAGAAAGCAGGTAATTCCTGGCTACAATGAGGAACAGAGTGTCCCTAGTGGTGGAAAGGTGAGGGAATACAGGCCCAGGGTAAGAAACCCTTACGTCACTGCATCCCCTAATCACTCAGCTGACACGAGGGAGTTTGATCTCTCTCACCTGAGAGGGGAGAGGGTGGAGCAGGACCCTGAGGGGTTTAAGTTTAGCTCAGTTTATCCAAAGATTAGAACCGAGAGACAAGAGACAAGCAGACCAGGGACAAGCAGAACACGTGGAGAGGAACTGGAAGGACTCCTGAGACCTGAGGGTGCTGCAACTGCTGACCAGAGAGAGAGAGAGAGCAGAGGTTTTGCCTACTCAAGAAGGAATGGAGCAGTAAGAGCCAGAAGCACTAATTGGAGAACAGGACATGCTGGATGGTGGCCAGAGCATGTAAGAAGTGAAGCTACTACAGGCTTTGATCAAGGTATGAGTCCCAGAAGCTTAGCTAATAAGGAGCACTACGTATTTGCCAGAGACAGCTTTAACCATAACAGAAGGCAGTCAAGTAAGCTATCTGAATCTGAGCCAGAGAGTGAACCAATGGAATTGGGGCAGCCAGATTTACCTTGTGAGGAAGAGGTCTCATACATCGACTGCTCTGCATGCCAGTCTGCCAATTAAGAAGGGTTGCAAGGGATGTCAACCGTAAAGAGAAGCCTCCAGTGTCCAAAGCCCTAAGAGCTGTGTTAGCTTGTTAATGTTCTAAGTTCAGGAGAAGTGTTACACAGTGAAAAGCTGAAGCTTCCTGATTATCTTTTGAGAAAAAGCTGTGAGCAGTGCAGAGCTCAGTTTTGATGCCGTTTCAACTGAGGAAGTAAGAAATGCTTTTGTTTGTCTAACTACTGAGAAAACCTTGAAAAGAGTTTTATCTGCTTGTGTGAATTTGACTATCTGTATGAAGTGTTTAAGCACACAAGATAGCCAGGTATTTGTTCTGGACTGAAAAGGGAAAGAAAACCTGGTTTAAAGTTTCTTTCTGTATGTTTTGGACTGCACGGCAAGCTCTGCTAGGAAGCAGGTGCTGTTAATTAAGGCTGAGGAAAGCTGTTTTGTTTCAGTTCAAGTTATCCTGTAATGAGTTACAAGAATTCCTGGTGAAAATATCTAAAAAGGTGGCTCTGTGAACCTAGCGTGTCTTTCTTTTCTAAATAAATTCTTGTCAATGCACCTACTCAACCCAACTACAATGAAGGTGTTTTTTTTTTCATCTGAGCCCAAATGATATCTAACTGAACTACCTTTCCCATAATGCAGTTAAAGGCATCCAGTTAGAAAAAAGGCCAGAAGTTGAAGCACCCCAATGGCAAAAACAAAACCACGCCCCTCCATACCAATGTAAGGGGCTAAGGGCGTGACATTAGTTACAAATTTCTTAATCGTGCAGTCCTTCAGTAACAACTTCCTTTATCTGTGTATTAGATGGATGCCCTTCAAAGGTTTGCTATATCTGATTTTTGGTAAAGGAGATTTGTGCAGTAATATTGGTGCAAACCTTTGAAGGATATCCACGGAGTTGCTATTGAAGGACTACACAATCATAGATCCTTGATCACAAAATCAAATGTGCAGAGGGTCAAGCTTTCAAACCTTTGTGAGAGAAAGAAGGAACTACCATTCCTACAAGAACATAGCAAAACTTGGAGACAGACTCATTTTGACCTTCCCACTAGGTGAAACCCTCCAAAGAGCAGGCCAGCATCCTTTCTACTTCTTTTTGGGTTCTTGTGGAAAACACCTGGGGAGATAAGCCATGTCAATCACTCCATATTTAGCTGTACACCCCTTAACACATCAGCTACTGGAAATTTCAACAATATAATAAGATGAAGGCATACTCAGTCTCACATATCATTGGACAGGAATAATTGGGCAGCCTGCATGGAACAACTGTTTCTTTTCTGCTGCTATTTACTCTGGGAGTCATTCCGTTGGGACGTCCATCGCCGCTATTTGCCCCCCTACCGGCACCAGCTAAAGCCTCCCCATATGAACAGCAGATTTTCTATAGGGAGGCCTAGACAGGGGCGGGGGGGGGGGGGTGCACCGGAAGCGGAGCAAGGGCGGGGCAAGGGCGGGCCATGACCCCGGACATACAGGGTCAATTCAGAGGTTGGTCCTGTACGTCCAGGGTTTTGGAACTAGACGTGGGACTTGTTCCACCTCAGAGGTGGAATAAATCCCCCTGGATGCGGTGTTTTGGTGGCGGCTGGCAGGGACAGGTGAGGCAAGGGTGGAGGATGTTCTCCGGAGCTGGATCCTGGCCATGGAGGCGGGATCAAGGATCCATTTGCGGGGAATGGAGATTATCTGCAGCGCCCAGCATTCGTGGCTTCTGAATGGAGCCGCGGTGCCATGGCAATGACCCCCAGGGGTCAGGGGATCAGAATCAGTTCTAACTGCACGGCCTGATTCTGCCCAGACATACAGGGGCTAGATGGCCTGAATGGAATAAGCCTCTCTGTTACTATATGTTAAATAGTAACCTAATGTTGAAATTAATTTTATATTCTTTATCTTTATCTTTATTTTACACTTGATAAACCGCTTACGTCAAGACATTAAAGCAGTGTACAAATAAAATAAAACTACGGAAAAGAACGCCAAACTACGGAAAAGAACGCCAAAAATAATAGGAAAGAAAGAGAAAGAATAGCACAAAGTAAAAACCTTATAAACATTATAAACATTGAAACATTATAAATATTGAAAGGGACGATCAGATATGGGCATTTCTTCGCCCATACTCAGAATTTCTCATATCATTCATCATTCACAATACGTTAATGAACAGTCCAAAGTGTTACAGTGTCCAATATGCACTAACAAAAAGCAAAGATTAATCTGAAGTTGGCATAAAAAATAAAGCAGCACACTCCCACAACTGAATCACAGTCAATGCTACTTATCTGAAGCAAGGAAGAATTCTGAAGAACACCAATTTCACCTGACCTGATGCTAGATTTCACTATGCTGCATCAGGAGTCAGTGTTACTTCAATGCTATAGCGCTGTCTTCAATGTTGACAATGTGGCTGCAAAAATCAAACATTATTTCAGTACAAAAGTTACAGAATGGTAATAATAATGGGTGATTTCAATTACCCCGGTATTGACTGGGTCAGTGTCATGGCAGGACATGCTAGAGAGAGAAAGTTTCTAGATGAAATAAATGACTGCTTCTTGGAGCAGCTGGTTCATGAACCGACCAGAGGGGAAGCCATTTTGGACTTAGTCCTTAGTGGAACACCAGATCTGGTGCAAGAGATAAGAGTGTTGGGCCCACTAGGCAATAGTTATCATAGCATGATCGCGTTTGATTTAATTAATAGAGCAGAAATGGTAAGGAAATCCACATTACTACCTTTTAACTTTCGAAAGGGAGACTATGATAAAATGAGTAAAAAATAGTTAAGAAAAAACTAAAAGGAGCAGTTGCAAAGGTTAAAGACTTACATCAAGCTTGGGTATTGTTTAAAACGACAATCTTGGAAGCCCAGACCAGCTGTATTCCACGCTTTAAGAAAAGTGGAAGGAAGTCCAAAAAACTGCCAGGATGGCTTAAAGGTGAGGTCAGAGAGGCTGTTGTTGCCAAAAAAGCATCTTTCAAGAAATGGAAAAAAGAGTCAAATGATGATAAATGGAAACAGCACAAGCACTGGCAAGTTAAATGCAAGGCACTGATAAAGCAGGCAAAGAGAAAACTTGAGAAGAAACTTGCTGCGGAAGCAAAAATGCATAATAAAGATTTTTTCAAGTACATTCATAGCAAAAAAGATGTGAGAGAGTAAATTGGACCATTAGATGATAGAGGGATAAAAGGGGCAGTAAGAGGGGACAAGGCTATAGCGGAGAGACTGAATGAACTCTTTGCTTGGTCTTTACTGAGGAAGATGTAGGGATGTTACCCATGACTGAAGGGGTATTTAAAGGTGATGCTGCAGAAGAATTGAAAGAAATATCGCTACACTGGGAAGATGTATTACAACTATTTGATAAACTGAAGAGTAGCAAATCACCTGGACCGGATGGTATACATCCAAGGGTGTTGAATGAACTGAAATACAAGATTGCAGACCTGCTATTATCTGTGAACTATCATTAAAATCATCTGTAATACCTGAAGATTGGAGGATCGCCAATGTAACGCCAGTTTTTAAAAAGGGTTCCAGGGGTGATCCGGGAAACTACAGACCGGTGAGCCTGATGTCAGTACCGGGAAAAATGGTAGAAACCATCATATAGAACAAAATTACTCAGCATGTAGATAGTCATGGCTTAATGGGAGACAGCCAACATGGCTTTAGACAAGGAAGATCTTGTCTTACTAATTTGTTATGTTTTTTTGAAGGTGTGAAGAAACAGGTAGACAAAGGTGAGTCAGTTGATATAGTGTATCTAGACTTTCAGAAAGCCTTTGACAAGGTCCTTCATCAGAGACTTTTGGCAAAACTAAAAAGTCATGGGATAGGAGGTGATATACTATTGTGGATCAGGAACTAGTTAAAAGATAGAAAGCAGAGGGTGGGGCTAAATGGCCAATTTTCCCAATGGAAAAAGGTGAATAGTGGAGTACCCCAGGGATCTGTGCTGGGTCCGCTGCTTTTTAACATATTCATAAATGACCTGGAAAAGGGAATAACAAGTGAGGTTATCAAATTTGCAGAGGACACAAAACTATTTAAAGTTGTTAAAACCCAAGAGGATTGCGGAAAATTGCAAGAGAATCTTGATAAATTGGAAGACAGGGCATCCAAATGGCAGATGAAATTTAATGTGGACAAGTGCAAAGTTATGTGCCTAGGAAAGAACAACCCAAACTATGGTTATACGATGCAAGTTTCCACATTGGGAACCACCACTCAGGAAAAAGATTTAGGCGTCATCGTGGATAACATGTTAAAACCCTCCGCCCAGTGTGCAGCGGCGGCCAAGAGAGCAAATAGAATGCTAGGTATCATACGGAAAGGAATGGAAAATAAAGCAAAGGATATTATAATGCCTCTGTATCATTCCATGGTGCGACCGCACCTTGAATATTGTCTGCAATTCTGGTCGCCGTATCTTCAAAAAGATATATCGTTATTAGAAAAGGTTCAGAGAAGAGCCACCAAAATGGTAAAGGGGATGGAAGGATACCTCTATGAAGAGAGGCTAAAAAGGTTAGGGCTCTACAACCTGGAAAAAAGACGACTGAGGGGAGATATGATAGAGGTCTATAAATTAATGAATGGAGTGGAACGGGTAAACGTAGATCGATTGTTTACGTTATCAGAATATAGAAAGACTAGGGGACATGCAATAAAGCTACAGGGTAACTTATTTAAGACTAATAAGAGAAAATAGTTTTTCACTCAATGTGCAATCAAACTCTGGAATTTGTTACCGGAGGATGTAGTAAAACTGTTAGTGTAGCTGGGTTTGAAAAAAGTTTGGACAAGTTCCTGGAGGAAAGGTCCATAAACCATTATTAAAAGGGAAACGGGATATCAATACTTGACCCAATGCAAGCATTGAGGAACCTGTGTCTTTTGGGAAAACTGCTAGGTATGTATGACCTAGATTGGCCACTGCTGGAAACAGGATACTGGGCTTGATGGACCTTGGTCTGACCCAGTATGGCATATCTTATGTTCTTATGTACTAAGCCAAACTTACTTATACAGATTGATTTCTATCTATCCTTTCACTGAAACAGAGGCAGAGCTGAGTCACTCACTTTGTAGATGATATCATTTCAAAACAGCTTTATTGTGCAAACATGAGACAATAAAACACAGCTATATACCAGCATTGTACCTCATACAAGAATGGGTCAAAGCAGCAGTGAAAAATAATCTGAAAAAATAGTCAAAAATCAGTAAACAGGAAATCAATAGTCCAGCAAAAGAAACAAATGTAAATGATAGTGTTCTTCTTAATGCTCTCATGTAATCCATTAGGGCTCACTGATATTCAGCGGCACAAACTGGTTAGTACCAGTGAATATCCTCACAACCTGCCCTAGAAAAGTGTGGTTAGTTTCAGAGCTGTCTGTGGGTGGAGTTGGGGCAGTCTCGGTTCTCACTTAAGTAGCAGTGATATTCTGCCGCTAAATGGATTGACTGAGAAGCTCAGAAATAGTGATTCACTCAGGTAAAATGCTTGAGCTGTAAATTGCCCTCCTTTGTCCAGCTAAAAGTGTATAGGGCTATCATAGAGTGTATTTTTGCTAGGTGGAAAACAGGCAGCCCTGTGCCGGGGAGGAGAGGGGCGCATGTTTAGATCGGAGGAGGAAAACAGCTTGTATACTTGGCATTTTCAAAGCATGTGTGTGATATTTTGTGTCTGTAATGCTGATTAGTCGCCTATGCAAAGAGCAAGTGCAAGATCTGTGTAGTTGTAGTGTGCATACCTTGCACCTGCTAATTTTCAAATGGAAATGATGTGAGTGGTTTCTATTCGGAAATATGCTTCCATGCACATGCACTAAGAGTGCTCATGATCCATTCAGAGCTGCCCCCTACTTTTAAGGGCTTTACTAAGAGGAAACCCTCAGATCTCTGGCACTCCACTGTGACACTAACTTGGGTGAGTGATGCCCAGATATTTGCAATCACGTAACTGGACTCCAGCTCTCTCAGCTTGGATTCCATGGTTCAAGAAATTTTGCTGTAGGAAGAAAGACTACCACTATTTCCAAGCAATAACTAATCATCAAATGTGTTATTTCCCCCACAAAGCAATCTGTTGATAATTTCATTTCTTTCGTTTTCACTCCTTCTGTAGACATATCCTAGAGAACTGCCACTTAGGCAGCAGAGGGCTATCAACACTAATCAGCATTTGTGCTTGCAGATTAACAGGAGGCTAACAGAGTCTTTGATGTCATGTGCCAAAAATGACAAACACGCATCACTTGCAATGAATTTGAGGAACTCTGAATTGGCAGGCAATCTGATTCATTCTGCTCTGTGTCTTAAAACTTTGCAGAAACGGCGTTTTCTTTTGATCTTAAGGTTATACCCAGGACTGCTAGTCTCCCTATAGTAACAGAGCTATAGTGATGTAAGATCTGCCTCTTGTTATGGAATCGAAGGAGTCAGAAGCATCTCCAAGGATCACTAAATGCGGACAGGTGAGAGAAATTTCAGAGAGGAGCAACAGGAGACAGTCCCAGAGGTCAGGGCAAAGAGAAGGAGGGACGTAAAGAAGAAGGAAATGAAGAGCTGGAGCAGAGTCAAAGCGGAGTAACAGAGATTCTGGGTAGTGAAGGGCTGAAGAGCGGATTTCACTAATGGGGAGATCAGAACCGTGATCAAGGGCTGACCAGATTTATCCAACAGAGCACACTGGGAGGCAAAGATAGGATGCTTTGAGGTAGAGTCCATTGTGAAGGAGAATGACAAGTGTCACACACCAACGTCCCCAGAGGCCAAAAGGCTTGGGTATTTCAGTGGGGCAGTATTCTAATGGCTGTAGAATGTTCTTGGAAGGCTTTTGAAAGGCCTTCTGGGACTTGTAGTTTCTAAACACCAGCCAAAGAAGTGTACTTGCAGACCAAGTGTAAGGTTATGTACAGGCTTTATTCCCCGTCCGGGTTAGGATTCATAACATTGGAAACAAAAGGAATACAGACCATTCATCTGGTAACAAAATTAAAGAAGTATTCAAACAAAAATTGGCTTACTTCAGCATTGGCAACAAAACAGAAGGGAAAAAGAAAACAGTCCTTTCACCTTGCAAACACTTTTCTTCCTGTTTTCTTTTGTAAACACTTACTCTCTAACTTACTCTCTTACTCAAATCCCACCTCTTCCCCCAATATTACTTGACCAACTAACCAATCTTAATCACTACCCAAACTAAGAACAAATCCTGTTATGTATACTTGTAAATACTCTTGTAAATACTCTTGTAAATAGTTGCAGTAATGACGTCCCATGTTTTATCCAAGTTCTCTGACCTTGTTCTCTGTAAAACCTAACAGTTTGTTGTTATGGTATGTTGTTATATTGTGAACCGCGCTGATTCTGAATAGAGCGGTATATAAGAGCCTGTAATAAATAAATAAATAATAAAATAAATAAATAAAGAGAGGGCATGCAATCAGCCTCAGTGTATGTACAGTCCATATCACTATCATCTAAAGATTCTTCATATGGCTCAAACTGCATTTCTTCACAATTAGAATAAACCTCTCCTGGAATCAAACTCTCGTTGTACTTGCAACGTTCTTGCCGGTGAGTCAGAGCATTCCCCTCCTCCACTAAACTAGAGGGCAGTGGGTGATTACCACATTCAATGTAATCAGGCTCCTGAGAGCTACACAGTTCTTGGTAAGTGCAAGGTCTTTCTGGGTATCTTAAACCTCTTCTACTATGGTTAATACGCCTACCTTCTGGCACTCCCACTTCCTGGTCCCTCGGCTGAGCAAAGCTCTGTTTGTAAAAACACTTTCCCCGGTTTTTCTCCGCTGACTTCCTTCCAGGTATAAAACGTTCATCAGGGTAAAAACTATCCCCTGCTGAATACCTGGTGCTGGGTAATTTGTATCTCCTGGACTTGGACACTGGACTGCCACCTCTGCTTACTTCATAGCAAGGTTCTTGGGGAAATTGGACGGCTGTACACTGCTCCTCAAAAGAGTCTCCCTCAAAATCACCAGCCTCGTATGCCCCTGGCAATCTCTCTGTCTCCGTCCTTGCAGTCCTACTGGTTCTGCTTTCACTCCTTGCAGCTCTCCCAGCTCCTTCCTCTCGCGTCTCTCCTCTACCCTCAGGTAAGTGACTTTTAAATGTGTTTGTCCTGGTGTTAGTTTGGGCTCCACCCCTACGCAGCCGCCCCTCATTTCCTGATGAGTTTTGAGCTAAGCTTGGGTCTGGGCGTTCCCTTACACCTCGTGACTCTGTTTGTATCCGTTGCTTATAGCAACCTTTTTCCACGTGTGAGCCTGAGCTGTCAGTTTCAGCTATGTTCTGCTCCGAGTTCCTTAGTTCCATGGGTTCTGACAGCGCTACCTTATGACACAAGATAAAGTTGCCCCAAGGAGCTCGTCCAAGGAGCACATCCTCCTCCTTGGGCATGCTCCTTCGGTGTGCGCCACACCACAGATTACTTGTTTTTATATCCCAGATTACCTTGCAGAAGACACGGTGGGAGGGATATGGATGGAGTGATTGACAATGTACTGGAGCAGAGTGCAGTACCTGAAAGACCAAGGAGAGAAGCTCAAACATTCAGCAGAGCACAGTATAGCACAATAAAGTAGGATACAGGTAACAGTGCAGGCAGGTGTCCAGAGTGGTAGCTACTCTCTTCTCTCCCTAGTTGATATCTTTAAGTTGTCCAGCTCATTTCATCAAACCCTGCTCTACAAGGGAGGATAATGCTGACAGGAACCTCTCTAACCCAGGGGTGTCCAACCCTGTCCTGGAGGGCCACAATCCTGGTAGGTTTTGGGGATAGCCCTAATGAGTATGCATGAGATATATATGCATTAGAGATATCCTGCCAACCTGACTGGTTTGTGGCCTTGCAGGACTGGATTTGGAGACCCCTGCCTTACACATCTGTCATTTAAGATTGTGAGTGGGCAAGGTACAGATGTCCTCGACATCAAAAGGGTAGATAGAATTTGTCACATTCCGCCTCGATTCTCACCACCACCAAAAAGTTGTCATCATCTTTTCAGGTGCTCAGTCCTCCCCGTATGGTGTTCCATCCACCAAAGAAATCACTTTCAGGTTGCGGGGAGGGGAGAATGCTCTTGTGTGTTCCTTCAAATCAATGCTGACTCCTGGCCACCCAGCACCTGTTGGGTTTTCTTGGCAGTGTAAACAGAAGTAGATTGCCAAGCCTTTCTTCTGAGGCAATGGAGGATTAAGTGACTTGTCCAAGGTCACAAGGAATTGTGGTGGGAATCAAACCCTGGTCTCTTTGTTATCAAGACAGTGCTCTAACCATTAGGCTACTCCAGCCACCAAAGAAATGACGTCCAGGCTGCAGGGAGGGGGGACTGCTCTTATTTCAGGATTAAACAAGGCCTCCTAGATTCTACACTCCATAGCCAAATCCACAGGGCACTCCAAAAATCACTGGGAACTGAAAACCTAAGCAAATTTCCAATGCCACCTGCACTTTCTTGGAAGACACAATGGGTCTGATATTCAAAGGCATTTACATGGTTTACTGATCTGTAAACTGTATAAATGCTGCTTAGAGTGGTTAGTGCCACTGAATATCCATGGAGTTCGCTTCTATACACTCCGATGCTAAATGTGTAGCATTGGGGCATGTCATGGGTGTTCAGGGGTGGAGTAGGGGCGGTACCTGCCACTAACTGGACAGTTGTGATATTAAAGCGCTGCCCTGTTAGTGATCCTTGGGTAAAGACAGGCATGGGAAAAGCCGGCCTATCTTTATGTATGGGAGCTAACTGGGCAGCAACTCAATATCGCTGCTGCCCTGTTAGCTTCTGCGCCTTGCAGCAGACCCAGATATTCAATGCCGGTGGCCAGGTTAGAAGCGTTAGCCACCGCTGCTGCTGAATATCCCCACCAATGGGTTCAGAGGGTTGGGATAATTCTTTTCCTGAATTTTCCTCATTGCTAGAACATCATGGAAGTCACAGGTACTGGTACAAAGAGGAAACATGGATCTCAGCATACATTTATCTCCCTTTCAAACACTATCTTAGTCCTGTTTTTGGGACATGTTTAGTATCTCTTCAACTATGACCTATTTATTTATTTATTTAGACAGATTTGTATACCGCCTTATCCTTCAATCAAAGTGGTCACAACACAATTGGGGGATACATTTAACACGCAGGGATATGAGACACATACACTAATACTTACAGGGAACATGGGCAATGGAGGGTTAAGTTGCTTGCCCAAGACCACAAGGAGCATCTGTCCTTTTGGCCCAAGGTTGCTGTCCTCTAGTGGGATTTGAACCCCTGACCTTCCGGCCTGAAGTACCTTGCCCCAACCACTAGGCTACTCCTCCCATGGGCATTGGGCATGGGTGTCCCCACTGGTAGTTAAACTATTGCCAGCATAGCTGCTAGGGTCATGATAAGAGCTCTTTTCTCTAATGCCTGCTGATGCCTTGTCTCGCTTTTACCTTTTCTGTCTAAGGTCAGTGAGCGTCTGGTGGCCCAACAACTTTAGACTTCTTGCACATTCACATACATGTCACTATTCTCAGACTGGCTTCTGTCCTCATCATTCATGAACACTCCCTCTTAGCCATCATCGATGATCTTCTTACCTCCTTGTACTCTCCTCATCACGTTGTTCTTGTTTCTCTTGATCTCTCTGCAGCTTTTGACTTGGTGGATCACACTCTTTGTCTTTCTCAGCTTTTCTCTATTGGGATCTCAGGTTCTGCACTATCCTGGTTTCAGTCTTAACTCTCTGGGCGTTCATTTCGGGTCTCTTGGTCTTTGGTCCTGTCCCCTTCTTTCCCCTTGCACTGTGGGGTCCCTTGGGGTTCAGTACTGAGTCCATTTTGTTCAATATCTATCTGGCCCCTTTAGCTGGTTTGATCTCTTCCCTTGGTGTTACCACTTATTTATACTGATGTATTCAGCTCCTTTTTCACTTTTATTCTTCCACCATAAACCATATTGCTGACTGGCTTCCTTCACATAGCTTAAAACTCAATACTGCAAAAACGGCTACTCTTCTTTTTGCTTCACCGTCCCTTGCACCTGCTTCATCCTTACCCTCCCTTCCTTGGGTTAATGGCACCCCTCTTCCTTTCCGTAACACAATTAAGATTCTTTGATTCTCAGCTTACTTTCTCTCAGCACATCTCTTCGGTCAGGCAGCGGTGCCTTTTCACTTTATGCCTGATTCATTCTATGCGTAAGCACCTGGATCAGTCCTCACTGCATCTTCTTCTTCTATCTCTTATTCTTGCATGCCTTGACTATGCTAATTCTCTTTTCCAGTCTTCCTCTTTCTCAGGTTCAGCATCTTCAATTAGTCGAAAACACAGCTCTTAAACTTCTCTGTGGTGCTCATCGGTTCACTCATATCACTCCTTTCTTTCTTTCCGGACATTGGTTGCCACTCTCTTTTCATATTAAGTACAAGGGTCTCTTGTTGATGTTTCATGTCCTTTGTTCTGGTTTTCCTATCTTTCTTTCTAATCTTTTAGCTCTTTATGTTCCTTCACGTGCTCTTTGCTCCTCTTCCACTCACTTGCTCACTGTCTCTGGCATTCGCTCCGTCTGCTCCATTATTGCTCGCACGTCTTCTTTTAGTGTGGTTGCCCCCACCCTCTAAAACTCCATCCCCTCTGTCTTACTTTCTGAGCTCTCTCTTTTATGCTTCAAAGCTCAGCTGAAGGATTACTTCTCTTTAGCCTTCCCCTTTGAGTGCTAGTCTCCTCCTTCCTCTTTTCCATCTGTAGTCTTGGCCCTTGCATTCCCCCCCCCCCCCCTTTCCCTTACCCCCTCCTGTTCTCCTTATTTTTACTTTCGCCACTATTGTAACTTAGGCCCTCTCCTTTTGTTTCTTTCTTTCTGTTATTATGATTTCCCTCCTTTATTATTATTGTCCTTTGTCCTCCCTCATTATATTATATTATGACCTCAACAATTTTGTAAACCGCTTAGCTGCTATTTGCCATAGGCAGTATATTAAGTCTCAATAAACTAAAACTAAGATAGGGGTGAGGGGGGGGGGGGAGATCATTCTGTAAGAGCTCTGCAGCCTAACCATTATGGTAGTACTGCAAGACTACTGCTTGGGTCAATAGCAGTCCTTTTGAGAACGGAAGTTTCCAGGACAAAAGCAAGTAGAGATTGCTGCTGCCCCCAACATCTTCCAGATTCACTGGGCGAGTAAGGTCACAGAGATGGGGATGTGGTAGGATCGACTCTTAGATCTATTGATATAAGAGATAAGACCAAGAGGGATGAGTCCCATGTCGGAGCTGGGGGAAGGAGGTTGCTAGGGACGCTGGCCTACTGGGGTACAGAGGCCTCCCACGGATGCCATAAGGCCTCTCTCTGACTTAGGCCATTAAAATAGCAGCTGCTGCTGCTTGAAGTGCCTTTTTTTCTTTGAAAATATTTCACACAGTGTCACTGCCAGGAATTTCACAACCCTTGCAACATGTGAAAATTTTCTTCCAAAATATATCTACAGGATGCACATCAACCATGAATTAATTTGCATCCTGTAGCTAAATTTCACAAAAATGGGTGCTTATCCATGAACATTTTCATGGGTTAATATATAAAGCCCTTTATTAGAAGACATACATATTTTAGATAGGATTCCACAAAGGGTTTGGTTTCCAAATCATATTTTTTACTGTGAGACACATGTAAACATATCTATTCACATAAACACAGATGTGAAGGGATGAATGTTAAATATGTTGAATTTTGATTGTCAGATAGAACAAAGTAGGGGTGCGCATTCGTTAGTGCATGTTCAGTTTGTTAGTGTGCCTTAAAAAATTTAGTGCAATGCTAAATTGATTTAACAGGCGCTAATTGACTTAGAGCCCAATCCCAGTAGGGCAGTGGTTCTCAACCTTTTTTCTACCGTGACCCCTTTTACCATTGGTCAACTTGTGGTGACCCCCAATGATAAAATCAAATGCGTCTCTTTTCCTTTACTGTTAACGCATTGTCGCTGTAATCATTTGTTGAATTATATTATATTATAGGCCTTTGCAATATGTTTTTATTTATAAAATGTACTTATTTAAACCACAATAATTAATCACAATAACAAGTAACAATATTTGATTTCAAAATTATGATGATTTTGTAGTCAAATCACTAATATGAAATAAAATTATTTTTTCTACCTTTGTTGTCTGACCAATTTATTCTCTGATCATGCTGGTCCCGAACTGAGGCTTCTGCTTTCCTGTCTTCTCTTAGCTCTCTTTCTGTGGTCTATGGTCCATCTGCCATTTCTTATCTCTTCTTTCGTTTTCTTTACTTCTTTCCATCAGCCTATTTCCAGTCCCAGTAACCATCCCCGGTATCAGTCCCTTTCCAGTCCTCACTCTCAGTACCTTCCAATGTCAACTTGCATTCCCATGACTGCCACTGGTGTCCATTCCCTTCCAGTCCAACTCCTTCCCCACTGACCAGTCCCTTCTAGTACAAATACCATGGCAGCCCCTCTCAGATCCACTCTCTTCCAGTTCCATTCTCCCATCCCCTCGTATCAGCCCATTTGTAGCCTTAGCCCCCAGTTTTCTTCCAGGGCCAGCAGCTCTATCCTCCCATCCCCACAATCCGCCCATTCCCAGTCGAAGCCCCCCAATCAGCTCGCTTCCAGTGCTAGTCCCCCCTCAACCCCATTACCAGTGCTAGCCTCCCCTAATCAGCTCAATACCAGTCCTACCCCCCCATCAGCTCATTACCAGTCCTAGCCTCCCCATATCAGCTCATTTCCAGTGCTAGTCCCTTCTCAACCCCATTACCAGTGCTAGGCTCCCCTAATCAGCCCATTACCAGTCCTACCCCCCCCCATCAGCCCATTTCCAGTCCTAACCTCCCCGATCAGCTCATTTCCAGTGCTAGCCCCCCATCAGTCCATTAACAGTCCTACCCCCTATCAGCACATTACCAGTTCCAACCCTCCTTCATCAGTCCATTTGCAGTCCTAGCCTTTCCTAATCAACCCATTACCAGTCCTAGCCCCCCCATCTGCCTATTATAATCCTAACCCACACTGTCTCTCCCCTCTGTCCAGCATTTATTGCCTGTCTGTACAGTATGCCCCCTGTCTCTCTCTTGTCCATGTCAGCCCCCCTCCCTCCATCCATGTCAGCCCCCCTCCCTCCATGTCAGTCCCCCTCTGTCCATGTCAGCCCTCCCTCCCTCCATCCATCCATCCATGTCAGCCACCCCTCCCTCCTTCCCTCCATCCATGTCAGCACCCCTCTCTCCATGTCAGCCCCCCTCCCCTCCCTCCCTCCCTCCATCAATGTCAGCCCCCTCCCCTCCCTCCCTCCATTCATGTCAGCCCCCCTCTCTCCATGTCAGCCCCCCTGTCCATGTCAGACCCCTCCCTCCCTCCATCCATCCCTCCGTGTCAGCCCCATTGCAGGTTCCCTGCCCCCTCCTCCCCTCTCGCTGTCTGCCTGCTGCTGCCCTGCTGTTCTTCTACAGCCGCGGCTCCCTGTCTCTTAGGGAACTGCAGCTATGCCAGTAAAACCATTGCGGAGCCTTCCTGTCTCTTGACGGGCTCCATCTGTGCAGCATTGTCCCGCCTCCAAAGGAAGTTGTTTACCACTTCCTTTGGAGGCGGGACAATGCTGCACGGACGGAGCCCGTCAAGAGACAGGAAGGCTCCGCAATGGTTTTACTGGCATAGCTGCTGTTCCCTAAGAGGCAGGGAGCTGCGGCTGCATTAGAAGGGACTGGGAGGTGGTGAGTTTGCTGCTGCCAAGAAACGGATTCAGCAGCGGCAGCAACTTGGATGCTTTTTGTTTTTTTGTTTTTTAACGGGGGAGTGAGATGAGGCAAGGCAACCCCTGCTAAATCCTGTGGTGACCCCCGTGGGGGTCGCGACCCACAGGTTGAGAACCGCTGCAGTAGGGGCACGTCTGGGCTGCCTGGACGGCTTTGAGTAGGACAGGCCCATTAGGACCCGATTCTGCACCGCAGGAGTCAGAAGTTCTTGAGGGTGCAGGATTGGGCTCTGCATACCTGTGGGGACATCCACCTCACTGCTCGGTCGGCCTGCCACATCGGAGACCCCCGATTCCCCTCTGCCCGACCCTCTACGGGGCCGACTGTGGTCTGGATCGGGTGGCAGGGGCCTACCTGTGTGTGTGATCCCGGCCTTGGAGGGGGATTCTGGGCCTGATCCCCACCTTCGTGACTGCTTATTCCATCTCCAAGGTGGAATAAGCAGCACATCCTGCCCCCACGCTCAGGACCTACAGGACTGTGACCTGAATCGGCCCTGTACATCCTGCTGCCTCGGCCCGCCCCCTCACCCCCCTCCAGTTCTGCACGCAGTGAAGCTCTGGCCATGCTGGGGGGACAAGATGTGGAATTGGGGCAGGATAGATAGCAGGGCTGCACATCCCACCAGGACATACAGCCCCGCTATCCACCTCTCAGAATGACCTCCTTAGTCTCCCTTAATTCATTGCACATTAAAATTTCCCTATTAAAACAAATGTGTGAAACTAACCAAAAAACACCTGAAAATTGTGAAGAATTCATGATAAAAAAACTTAAACAAAGCCTAGGTAAACTATATATTTCATCTTACATACTAGAACTAACCCACAGTATGGTTTAGTTTCTACTCCCAAACCAAACTAAAAAGTGAAGGAGAAAAAGACCTCAGACATTCAATCCCAATTACTCATAGGAATGGTGACAAGTATCAATCACTGGTCTAAAAACCTCCTTAGTTTATATATTTTTATAATTTTTGTAGTTCTAATTAAGTGCTCTTGGTCTTTTTTGTTTCTTGGGTTTTTTTATGACATTTCAAAGAACAAAACAAAATCTTGCACAGAAAAAGGCAAAGGTCAAGAAAAGTTACAATAACATACATAGCCATATCTGTTAAGAAGAAACAATACATTTATAAACCTAGCCCACAAGCCCTAAACCTGAAAGGAGGGAAGAAGGGTCACAATCCATAAGAAATATCTGAACAATACAATAAAGACAAGAGAAACTCTAAAAGGCGCTACATTTTATAATATCGCAAGAGCCTACTCTACAGCAGGCTATCAGAGGATGACTGGGATCTCGAGCGTCATTTTAACACCCACAACCAGCAAGAGCAACTGGGGATTGCTTCTGCTCCACTAGACACCAGGGACCCCCAGTAAAACCAGGGAGGACCATTGTGGACTGGGGGAATCGTGCTGGGGTTTGCTTTTGGGGGGGGGGGGGTTTCAGATGCTCTAGAAGGATCAGATATGTGTGTGAAGGGGTTTACCTGTCGGGGGAGGAGTGAGAGGAAATTGGAGGTTATACATGTTAATAGAGGAAGAGATAGAAACATGGCCTATCTAGTCTGCCCTTCCATATCAAGTACAATAGTCCCAGGTTGGGAGACATAATGCTCCTGCCGACTTGGGTTGTCCTTGCATATTGGGTGCAGTGATTTTAAAAAGCTGCTCCTGATGCATATGTGAGGGTATTTCTGTCTTTTTTCCCCACATGCAGCTTTCTAAAACTGTTGCTTCTGCTGCACTGATTTTACAAGAGGCTCCACATTTGGCTGACAAGGACGTGTGAATTCCCTTCTCCATGTAGTATCTAGAATCTGCCTTTTTGTGTTATAAAACACTGACTACATGGCAATTCTATAGACAAGGAGATAAATAGTAGACATGGAGAAATATTATGGTATGAGATTATGTGAGCAGGTAGGAACCATAAGATGAAAAGTTAAAAATAAAGTGTGTTGTCAATGCAGATGGCAGGTAATTTAATGAAAGTTGAAAACATAGGCAAGCTGTACCCAGCAACAATGCACTATGTTCCTCCAGAGTGTCATTATCATTGTAAAGTTGATGGAGTTTGGCATGAAGTGTCTCAGTATCTTAGTATATAAATAGCTCAGTATAAGCATCACGTATAGAGTACTTCCGAAGACAGAACTAATTTTGTCATCAATCTTTTAGGTATGAGTCAGAATGTGTATTGTGTACAGAATATCATGAAAAAAATAAAAATGAAGGATCTGGATACGGTGTCATGCCAGTACCCGGGCAAGAATTTGACATGTTCAAACTTACTATCCATGAAAAATTCAAAGAAACATCACAGTTAAAAACAAATCAAATTACATACACACATCCCTGTGCAAAATATGCATACTCTTATTGAAGAAGTTACTGTAAAAAGAATTCTGCTCATTGTGGTGAAGAGCGCCCTCCTGAAGAAATGGAGACTGAAGGAAATCCTGAAAAGCAGCAGGATTTACACAGGATTTTCAATCCTAGAAGGAAAAAACCCTCTTCTGTTGAGCTGAGAATGGAGACCAGCCCAGGGGAGGAGTTGAGCAGTGCTGATTGGGCACACCCAGGGGTTGGACGGGGTGTGGCTGGAAAAGAATCCCTTTTTGAAGTGGTGAATGCCGCTGCTAAAGAGAGAGAGAAACAGAAACAGAAAAAGAAAAGCCATGAGCAGATGACCTGTGAGCAGAGGGCCGGTGAACAGACAAGCTGTGAGAGGACGTTTGAAGAGACCAAGTCAAGCAGCGAGTGCAAGACCAGGAAGCAGTCTGGATGCACGTCTGAGCCTGGTAGCAACAGAGGACCTGCAAGGATTTTTACAGGTGCTGTGAAAGGAAGTCCTGTGAGAAGTGGACGGAGCCCTGGTTTAGAGTCCTGGGAAAAGGCAGAGCCCTCAAATAGAAAGCCTCCAAGGCAGACACCTGCAAAAGGTACCTCATTCTATGGGATACAGTTTGGACTGGAGAGACCCAGAAGCACTCACAGCTGGAAAGCTTTTGAGCTACCTAAGAGGAGAGGAGCCTGGCAGAGAGAAAGCAGTTCCAATAGGAGTCATGATAGAGAAGGTAAAATTCAATCTCCTATGTTTGGGGCTTTGTTAAAGGATCCCAATTGTTACCCTGATTTATTTAAGCCAAGAGCTGAAGGGGGAAGCATTACTGACTGGGAGAGAAACCCAGTATTTGCTGATAACTGCTTGTCAGGAAATGAACAGGCTGAATTGCTCCTCCAGGAGTTTAAACAATTCTTAGAGTTGAAAGCAGGCAGACAGCCAAAGCTGAATGAGGACTCTAGTTCTGTGCAGTCAGAAGATTTAATGCAGATAGATTATGCCTTACCTTCTACAAACTCTGACAATTGTAGCATGGACTGTTCAATATGCTGTAAGGAAATAACAGTATAAAGAAGCTTGCTATACCTTGTATGGAAAGAATACAACGTGGTAGTTTTTGCTGCCGTGCTTGGAAACGTGATTGTTTGCACCTGAGTTTGAGCTCACACTGTGAAAGGAACAGTGACTGTTATGAGGCTGCAATGTATGTGAGTCACCTCTTGAGGCAGAGCTGAGTTAAGCTCCATAAGAAGGAAAGCTAATCCTATTTTTGGTTGTCTTATATTCCTGAGTTTCTTCTGTTCCTATTTAAAAGCACCATTTATGTTCATGTATCTGAATTTTTGATGCGCTGGAGGAATTTCCCCAACACGAATAAACATTCTTGCAAAAGCCTTACCGTCTCTGGCACAACTACATTTATTCCTGAGAGAAGGGAGAACAAACTACATTACCCATCATTCCAAGGGAACAGTTTAACTCCATTCCTCACGGGACAATAGGCCACTCCTGTCTGTTAGCCCTAGGGCGGAGGCAGGAGCGTCGCATCATCCATTTCAAATACTAAGCTCTACAAATTCCTCCTCTCCCTCTGTGCTTGTTCTATGTTTTCTTGAATTCATATACAGTCCTTGTCTCCACCACCTCCACTGGGAGGCTGATCCACACATCCACCATTCTTTCCATATAAAAATATCTCCTTATATTACTCCTGAGCCTATCCCCTTTCACCTTCATCCTATGTCCTCTCATTCTAGAGCTTCCTTTCAACAGAAAGACCAAGCGCTCACACTCAAGCAACAGAAAGACCAAGCGCTCACATTCAAGCAACAGATCAAAAAGACTACCGGAATAATATTCCACAAGGCAAAAAGAAGTACAACACCTCAGACCTCTCATTGAACCGCAGGACTTCAGGACAGTCATGCAAGCCATGACACTCCCCCACCTGGACTACTGCAATATAATCTACCACGGACTACCTGCCACCCACACCAACCCACTATGAACTGCCTTAAATACCACAGCAAGAATTATCTAGAAAGCAAAAAAAACAAGATCACATCACCCCAGTCCTGAGGGAGCTGCACATACTCCCTCTCGAAGCAAGAATCAAATACAAATCTGCCCTACTTATTCACAAAGCCCTCTACCAAACCCAGACTTCCCAGCTCTGCACTGTACTGCCCCAACCCACCCACAACAGAACAACCAGACAAACCACCAGTAACTCCCTCACCATCCCCCATAAACAGACCAAATACAATCAACGGACCTGCAACAGAGCCTTCGAACTGTACGCACCATCCCTCTGGAACTCTCTACCAAGTCATATCAGAAGCAACGGAGATCCCTTGACATTCAGGAAACAACTAAAAACCGTCCTATTCCAGGAATACCTCGGACAAGAAGCAAACACCCATCACTGACTACCCCCCAGACCCCCTAATCATACCCTCAAATCTATTTTCTAAGAGACTGATGTACATTGTCTATGTCCTTAATATGTTCAGATCATTAATGTTGGCCCCCCCCCCGGTGATAGCCCCAATCCTAGAATTGATTATTGTCCCCCACCCTTTAATGTTAAACTGCTTTGACCCGGTGAAAAGCGGGATATAAATACAATTAAATAAATAAATAAAATAAAGAGACTCTACTCCTGCGTACTATCACCTCTTTTTTTCCCGCTGGCCATTCCAATTCCTATACACCCAAGAATCCTTCTGGCTTTTGTCATCATTTTTTGGTCCCACACTTCTTTCTTGGCCAGAAGTACTTCACCCCTAAACTGTGCCATTCCCTTGGGTATTTGCAGCTCAAATGTATGAACTATGTGACCTCATTACTATACAATAGCCATTGGCTATAGATGCGATTCCAGATAAAGTTCAAGTTGCTGAGTTTATATATTTATTTATTTAGCTTTCACTGGGTCAAAGCTGTTTACATTGAACAAGGTTAGATATTGTCACATTAGAACAATTTTAACATGTACATATAACTTTAAACTTATATACAATAGTTGTTGAGTTTCCTCAAGTGCAAACTTATGTACAATATATACAGAGGATTAGGTGGAGGTACCTAAGTATTCGGTGAATAGGTAGGTCTTTAGGTGTTTACAGAAGATGGGCAGGTCCATGATATACACAGTATTCATCGTCAGCACCATAATTCAAAGGCATTAGTTTCCTTCCTGTCTATCTTTTTCACTGTCCAACTTTCACATCCATATGACGTTATTGAAAATACCATGGCTTGATTGAGTCAAATCTTTGTATGGAGAGAGACATTTCTGCTCTTGAGAATCTTGTCTAGGTCCTTCATAGCCATTCTGCCAAGAGCAATGCATCATCTGCTTTCTCGACTGCTTATTGTTTCTTTATTGATAGTTGATCCAAGTAGGTTAAAGTTGTCCACTATTTCAATTTCTTCTCCATCAATGATGAACTTATTGATTTTGCCAGTTGTCAGGATCTTTGTCTTATTTACATTAAGGTGCAGGCCCATTTTAAGATTATGTTCCTTGATCTTGAGAAGCAAATGTTTCAGGTCGTTTTCACTTTTAGCCAGTTATGTGGTATCATCAGTATAGCGAAGGCTGTTGATGAGTCTCCCATCAATCTTCACATCTCTGTTGTCTTCACAGAGTCCTGCTTCTCTGATGATTTGTTCTGCATATAAATTAAACAGGTAGGGGGAAAGTATGCAGCCTTGTCGTACACCTTTGTGAATTTTAAACCATTCTGTTTCTCCTAGTTCATTTGAACTGTTGCTTCTTGATCAATGTAAAGGTTGTGCAAGAGGATGATCAGGTATCCTGGTATACCCATACTTCTTAATGTGGCCCAGAGTTTCTCATGGTTTACACACTCAAAAGAACACATATTGATATCCTTTTGGTATTCTTTAGTCTTTTCAAGGATCCTTCTCCCATCTGTGATGTCTCTCATTCTTCGCCCTTTCCTGAACCCTGTTTGCATTTTAGGCAGTTCTCGTTCCAGTTATGATTGTAGTCTCTGCTGAATAATCTTCAGTAGAATCTTGCTGGCATATGGGATCAGAACAATTGTGTGATAATTTTGCGTCACCTTTCTTTAGTATTGATATAAACACAAATCTTTTCCAGTCAGTTGGCCATGATGTTTTCTTCCAAATTTCCTGGCAGAGCCTTGTAAGTATGGTAACAGCTGAATCCGATTGCTGTGATACTTCAGTGGGAATGCCATCAATGCCTGATGCTTTGTTCTTTGATAAAGCTTTCAATACTGCTTTGACTTCTTCTTTCATCCCCAAAGGTTCCTGATCGTAAGGTACAGGTTTAAACAGCTGTTGGTCCACTTGATCTTTTTCATATAATAACTCTGGATATTCTTTCCACCTTTTCTTGTTCTTCTCAGCATCATTCAACATAGATCCTTGATCATCTTTTAACATTCCAATTTGAGGCTGGAATTTTTTCTTTAACTCTCGAAGCTTTAGGACAGCCGATCTTGTTCTTCCTCTAATAGTTTCTGCTTCTATTTCCTTGCATGCATCATTGTAGTACTTCTCCTTGTTTTGTCTTGCAGCACGTTGTAAATCTCTGAGTTCTGCGATTGCCTCTCTTTCTTCTCTGGCTTTAGCTTCTCTGCGTTTCTGCACAATTTTCAGAGTTGCTTCAGTCATCCATTATGGCCGTTTTTGCTACACATGTAAATATTGCTTTTTAGATGTGGGGATGCTTCTAAAATAACCTCTAAAATGTTTTTAAAATATTTGCAGAATATTAACTTGGTAGAGCACCATTTACATATTTTAAATATATATAAATTCTCATTAAAAATGAAATGAAATGAAATTAAAGCTCATCTCACAAAAGGCTTCCCACAGGAGTTTGTGAGTGTAGGAATGTGTTTCATTTCATATGAAGGCTGAAGAATTTGGCGTTCATATGCGACAGTGTTTGGTGTACTGAAAAATGGAGCTTTTAATATGTTGTTGTTAAGTGCCGTCAAGTCAGAGTCGACTCATGGCGACCCTCTGGATAGCTATCCTAAACTGTGTTCAGTCTTCAGTCAGGCGGCTCATTGTTGACAGACTGGTACCCGTAGCTGCTGTTATTGTATCGATCCATCTCATTGCTGGCCTTCCTCTTTTGCGTTGACCTTCTATCTTGCCAAGCATGATGTCTTTCTCTAATGATCTCTGTCTTAGCATGATGTGTCCAAAGTATGAAAGTCGAAGTCTTGTCATCTGAGCTTCTAAAGAAAGCTTAAGTATGATCTCCTCTAGTACCGACTGGTTTGTTCTTCGGGCAGTCCATGGTATACACAGTATTCGCCGCCAGCACCATAATTCAAAGGCATCAATTTTCTTCTTGTCTGTCTTTTTCACTGTCCAGCTTTCACATCCATATGATGTTATTGAAAATACCATGGCTTGAACAAGTCGAATCTTTGTATGGAGAGAGACATCTCTGCTCTTGAGAATCTTATCTAGGTCTTTCATAGCCATTCTGCCAAGACCAATGCATTGTTTGATTTCTTGACTGCTTGTTGCTTCTTTATTGATAGTTGATCCAAGTAGGTTAAAGTTGTTCACAATTTCAATTTCTTCTCCTTCAACGATGAACCTGTTGATTATGCCTGTTGTCATGATCTTTGTCTTCTTTACATTAAGGTGCAGGCCCATTTTGAGACTACGTTCTTTGATTGTGAGAAGCAAATGTTTCAGATCATCTTCACTTTCAGCCAGTAATGTAGTATCATCAGCATAGTGAAGGTTGTTGATGAGTCTTCCACCAATCTTCACACCTCTGTTGTCTTCATACAATCCTGCTTCTCTGATGATTTGTTCTGCATATAAATTAAACAGGTAGGGGGAAAGTATGCAGCCTTGTCTTACACCTTTGCTTATTTTAAACCATTCTGTTTCTCCTTGTTCCATTCGAACTGTTGCTTCTTGATCAATGTACAGATTGCGCAAGAGAACGATCAGGTGTTCTGGTATACCCATGCTTATTAATGTGGCCCAGAGTTTCTCATGGTTTACACAGTCAAAAGCCTTGCTATAGTCGATAAAGCACAAATAGATATCCTTTTGGTATTCTTTAGTCTTTTCAAGCATCCATCTCACATCCGCAATGATGTCTCTCTTTCCTCGCTCTTTCCTGAATCCTGCTTGCACTTCAGGTAGTTCAGTAGAATCTTGCTGGCATGTGGGATCAGAGCGATTGTGCGATAATTTCCACAGTCAGTTGGATCACCTTTCTTTAGTATTGGTATAAACACAGATCTTTTCCAGTCAGTTGGCCATGATGTT
The DNA here is from genome assembly GCA_033557465.1 of Ichthyophis bannanicus. Classification (NCBI taxonomy): domain Eukaryota; kingdom Metazoa; phylum Chordata; class Amphibia; order Gymnophiona; family Ichthyophiidae; genus Ichthyophis; species Ichthyophis bannanicus. Next base: position 1,263,042,375 of record CM066031.1, on the reverse strand, counting down.
GTCTTCCATATTTCTTGGCAGAGCCTTGTAAGTATGGTAACAGCTGCATCAGATTGCTGCAATACCTCTATAGGAATGCTATCAATGCCTGGTGCTTTGTTCTTTGATAAGGCTTTCAATGCTGCTTCTACTTCTTCTTTCATCACCAATGGTTCCCAATCATAAGGTACAGGTTGAAACGGCTGTTGGTCCACTTGATCTTTATCATATAAAAACTCTGTATATTCCTTCCACCTTTTCTTGATCTTCTCAGCATCATTCAACATAGAACCTTGAGTATCTTGTAACATTCCAGTTCGAGGCTGGAACTTTTTTTCTTTAAACTCTCGTAGCTTTAGGAAAGCCAATCTTGTTCTTCCTCTAATAGTTTCTGCTTCTATTCCTTGCAAGTGTCATTGTAGTACTTTTCCTTGTCCTGTCTTGTTGCACGTTGGAAATCTCTGAGTTCTGCGATTGTCTTTCTTTCTCCTCTGGCTTTAGCTTCTCTGCGTTTCTGGGCAATTTTCAGAGTTTCTTCCGTCATCCATTTTGGCCGTTTTTGCTTTATCACCTTTTGTAGAGACTTCTTGCTTTCTTCCAACACAACCTTCTTGATGTCATTCCATAACTCTTCCGGAGCTCTGTCATTTGTATCTAAAGCAGCAAATCGATTTTGCAGGCAGTCTTTAAATTCCAGTGGTATATTCTCAAGGTCATATTTTGCTGCATTCATGAGTGGTTTGCTCTTTTTCAACTTTATCTTGAGTTTGCATACTAGTAGTTGATGATCTGTACCACAGTCAGCTCCAGGTTTTGTCTTTGTTGATGTTATAGAACTTTTCCATCGTTAACTTCCACAGATGTAGTCAATTTGATTTTTATACAATCCATTGGGTGAAGTCCATGTGTACAGTCGCCGCTTGTGTTGCTGGAAGAAGGTGTTTGAGATGAATAGATCATTGGTCTTGCAGAATTCTATCAGTCTTTCTTCAGCTTCATTTCTGTTGCCAAATCCATATTTTCCAACTACTTTGCCTTCTTCTTTGCTGCCAACTTTTGCGTTCCAGTCACCCATGACTATCAGGATATCCTGTTTGTATGTTCTGTCAATTTCAGCTTGTACTTGTTCATAGAACTCTTCAATTTCATTCTCTTCTGCAGCTGTTGTTGGGGCATATACTTGAATTATAGCTGTATTGATAGGCAATCCTCGTAGACAAATAGAGATTAAGCGTTCGCTGACTGCATTGTATTTCATTACAGTTCTTGCAAGTTTCTTCTTTATTATAAATACAACACCATTTCTTCTTTGTCTTTCATTTCCAGCATAGTAGACCATGTGATCATCTGATGCAAAGTGCCCGATGCCAGTCCATTTCAGTTCGCTGACACCCAACAGATTAAGTTGTACACGTTCCATTTCATTCTTGACCACCTCCAACTTCCCTTGGTTCATGTTTCTTACGTTCCATGTTCCAATGTGTAAGACATCTTTACAGCTTCTGACTCTCATTTCATGCGCAGCTACATCAGCAGTCAGACTTCCCGAGGGCTTTGATCCAACCACATCATAAATGCTGGCTTTACTCTGAAAAGTCATCAGCTCTTCCCCAGTAGCTAGTTGAGTGCCTTCTGACCTGGGGGTTCGTCTTCCAGCACTACAGCACAATTTATTTTGTTGTAACTATCCATTGGGTTTTCATGGCAAGATACAGAAGTAGATTGCTGGACCTTTCTTCCGCGCAGTTTAAGTTTGGTGTTGTTGCCGTTGTCACAAAAATGTGATCCTCCGCCATCAACACTATCCCATTCTGCTGCTGCCCAGATGGGTGGTTTGTCTTGGTCTGGCACCTCAGCTGAGACCTGTCCTTCTTAGGAGACCCTGCTAGTAGTTAAACTACCGATAGTTTAGCTCTCAGCATCACTGATGCACGCAAGCCCTCACAGCACGACAAGCTGCAAACCAAGTGAGAGATGGTTCAGAATACAGTCTTAGTCATTATTTGCTATGAAAATGTCTATACATCCAGGCAGTTATTTGCATTTCAGAATGACCCTCCTTAGTGGATGTACCTACTTCCTACCATCATTTTAGTTGGTGCCAATATACACTTATGGGCTCTTTTATTAAACTGCAGTAAGTGTTGCACTTGCCACATGTTAGGAGCAAAAAATAATGCACAGTAAGTGCAACCACCACATGCTAATCGTTGGAGGTATGTCCAGAATGTTCCTCGGCAGTTACTGCACTGAAAAGGTCCAATACTGTGCATTAAGGTCATTCACAGTTACCACGGTTGCACTTAATGCCACCTAATTGCAAAACTGACAGTGAGCTGTATGTACCATGCACCAACTGCAAAGTGCACTCTATGCTCACTCTTCTCCCATAACCTGCCCATTCCCTGGCCCATTGTGTAATGGCTCTCCCAACAAGGCCTTTCCATTAATTATAACAAAACTGAAGTGCTATTCATTTTCAAAGACCATTCATTCACCCCACCAAAGATACATAAGGTCAATCTAACAGAACTAACAATCAAATCAGTGGTACAATACCTTGGAGTAACTATTGACCAGCATCTTACCCTGAAGACTGACATCAACAATTCAACAAAGCATATCTACAATAAAATAAGGACTCTACAGCAACTTCGCCCTCTACTGGAACTTCACGACTATAGGACTGTCTTCCAAGTGATGACACTTCCACATATTGACTTCTGCAATGCAATTCTGCAAGGCTTGCTGAAATCCTATCTACTACAATCACAAGTGGCTCAGCACACTGCGGCTAGGGTACTCACCGGAACATCAAGGGGCTCATGCATCACCCCTGTTATGAAAGAGCTCTACTGGCTACCTCTGATAGAATCAAATACAAGAGCATCATCACTATATTTAAAATTCTCCATGAACAGTCCTCTGAGTATTTACAGACTATAATAAAATATTCACCAATAATAGACAGAGAAGAAGCACCACAGAATACCTCCTTGCTTCTCACCCAAACTTCGTGAAATGCAACCAATCAGCATGCGAAATAGCATGCAAAAAAGCATTGTATGCTCCAATGGTATGGAGCTCCCTCCCTGTGAAAATCTGTACAACCACTGACTCTAAGGATTTCAGGAAACTCCGAAAACGCACCTGTTCCAAATGTGCTTGCAGGGCATAACATAGGGAGGAGTGGCCTAGTGGTTGGGACAAGTTACCTCAGGCCAGAAGGTCAGGGGTTCAAGTTCCACTAGAAGACAGCAACCTTGGTCCAGAAGGACTGGGGTTTCTAGTCCCACAGGTGCTCCTTGTGGTCTTGGGCAAGCCACTTAACCCTCCATTGCCCATGTTCCCTGTAAGTATTAGTGTATGTGTCTCATATCCCCTCATGTTAAATGTATCCCCAATTGTGTTGTGACCACTTTGATTGAAGAACAAGGTGGTATACAAAACTGTCTAAATAAATAACATAAGCAAGCAAGCAACACCGTTAAATGATACACAAAGGAACCTCTAAGCTATAGCCCACCTTCACCTCAACAATAAAAACAATTACACCACACCAAAACACCTGTATGTATGTTCTTTATGCCTTGGATTATTTACTGGTATTTATCTTAAGTCATTAATGTTAATGTTTTGGACTCTAACGGTTCCCTGCAAAGTTATATGGGTTTCTTATATGTAGTTAAATGTTCTTTATAATGTTAACATGTTTCATTTAATGTTCTGTTCTGTTCTATGTTAGCCGTTTTGAACATTGGAAATGTGGTATATAAACTTCTTAAATAAATAAAAATAAAATAAATGGGCCGTTAACACAGGAATTAGTGTGTGATAATTGTCATGCCAGCACAGCGACAGCAGGGTCGTCGCTTGAGCCAGGCAATTACCTAAGGTGGCACAATTGCAGAGGCGGCAGCCGCAGCAGTCAGCTGGTGCGCTGAGTCATGTGCTTTGGGGCAGTGCAGAAGTGAAGGAGAGACGGCAGGTGGTATCCAGCTCAGTCACCGTTGCTGTTCCCTGCCTTGCTAAATCCTGCAGGTCGGAGCGCCTCCTTTCTTCCCTCAGACCTTTCAGCTGCAGTTCTTTCCTAGTATTTGTGACAGTGTCAGCAGTGAAGATGAAAAGAAAATGAATGCAGCATGGAAAAACGCTTCCCAGTGGTATAGCTTGGGCAGAGCGGAGATGGTATGGTACTGTACTGTACGCGTATAACGTATTATATAAGGTACACAGGACACATGTAGAGGACGTGCACACATCTATACCAGCTTTGGAATAGGTATAATCACCCCACAGTTGGATTACTGCAATCTGATACTTCAAGGATTACCCAAATGCGCAACCCAAATCCTACAAATTGCGCAAAACACCACAGCTTGACTAATTACTGGAACAAAAAGACATGATCACTTCACCCCAATATTACATTCTCTTCACTGGCTCCCTATCCGATCGTGAATAAGATCCAGATCGCAGAGGAGTCAGCACCAAAACACCCTCTCAACTGCTACTATCACGACCAGCACCTCTCAAACAGCACTCCATAGAGTGTTTGAATATTACAGCCGTACCTATGGAACTCACTCCCACACCCTCTAAGAGCAACTACAGATACAGCAGACTTCCAAAAACAACTGAAAACCCATCTCTACATGCAATACTATGACCCCATAGCAGACACATAGCAGTAAAAATCAGGAAAGATCCACAACCACACCTACCGCAATGTCACACAATACCCTAGAACCATACAGCTACTTTGCAAATAGTTCTGAAATGTTGCACAGTTAATTGGATATATATTTAGTGGATTGTTAACTGTCTTTTGTAAAATAGTTCTGATGTAACTGTTCTCTATAAAACTGTTTGAGTTCACTCTAAACCCCCTTGATAAATCTGAAAGGTGTTATATAAGAAATGTCAAATAAATAAATAAATAAATAAATTAATTAATGCGTGCATTGGCATTTGCATGCTATTGGATGTGGTTTTGGGAGCCTATGATAAACTAGGCACCTTTTTGGGCTGCTGTATTTAAGATTTTTCCAGATGTTAAACGTGAATAGCCTTACTTTAAAAAACATGATGAAGGGATGCTTTGTCTCTCTCTTTGTAAGCAATTACTGTATCTTAGGGTAGCGATGTGAAGGGAGGAATACTCACTAAGATCAGATTCCAGAATGCCAGCAGCTCCATTTGGCTCCAAAGCAAATAAAAGTAAACAGCTCACGCCTCAGCAAAACAAGAGAGTCTATTTCACATTCAGCAAACAGTCACTTAAACTAAAATAAAGCTGTCTTGGTTACAGATTGAAGTAGTCAAAGGAAAAAGGGCTTTTTACTCAGCCTTTGATACTGGGAGGCTCTTTCAGGGGACTGTGGGCATCTTCCCAATCCTCCAGCTCTACTGTCTCTGCTCCCCCTTCTTTCTATGTCCTCACTGCAAAGGTGGGGGGGGGGTACTCCTATTATATGGGCTGCTTCAGAAGCAACTCTGGGTCCGTTCTTGAGCAGGAAGAGGTTTTACTTATAGGACCTCAAGGTTAGGAATGTCGCTTGCTCCAGTGAATCACTTTCCAGTCTTAAAGCTTCACTTAATAATCATGTTCTTCAATAATGATTTTCTGTCAGAGATTAAGCTATTTCTTCACATTTGTATACAAGCACAGTCGCTAATGATCTCCTTTAGTAAATGGCTCTTATTCTTAGGGACGCCTCTTATACCAGACATCCAAATACTCTGCTCTTCATAAACTCCTTCCTTCTCATTTGATGCCCCATGTTGAACAAAATCTTTTTTCTCTCCTCCTCGCTGTACAAAATAGGCAGGGCAGTCCCTGGACGAAACAGAAATCCTAGGCAAGGGTAGATTTTCGCACTGCCCACCCTTTTGGGCTTCAATGCTCACAGCCTGTTGGTTTCAGCAGTGAGGTGCTTCTTATTATGTGTATACTGATGACTTTATGTTGTATATGCCTTTTTCTATTGCTTCGGGTTTTAAATCCTTGGTGATTTTTGACTGTGTTTGTGCTGTTATGCGTTGGTTCTTAGAACGTGGGTTGTATGTTAATGACGGGAAAACTGGGGAGTTGATTGCATCATGTGACAAATTGTTTGTGCCTCCACAGTCAGTTCTGCTGAACGGTCATAAGACAGAAGTGAGCAATGAAGTGGTTTATTTTAGGAGTCACATTAGATCAAATCTTCAGTATGTGTGTGCATGTGAGAAAGCTTGTCCAATGTTCGTTTTTTTCAAATTGGGCATTTAAAGCATCTTCGTCCTTTTCTATCTGCCTGAGATTTTCGTACATTTTTTTAGGCCATACTATTTCCAAATTTGGACTATGCCAGTGTAGTACTGATTGGTCTTTGCTTCAATCTTTACTGAGGAAGATGTAGGGATGTTATCCAAGACTGAAGTGGTATTTAAAGGTGATACTGCAGAGAAATTGAGAAAAATATCGCTACACTGGGAAGGTGTATTACAACTATTTGATAAACTGAATAGTAGCAAATCACCTGGACCGGATGGTATACATCCAAGAGTGTTGAAAGAACTGAAATATGAGATTGCAGACCTGCTATTAGTAATCTGTGAACTTTCATTAAAATCATCTGTAATACCTGAAGATTAGAGGATCGCCAATGTAACGCCAATTTTTAAAAAGGGTTCCAGGGGTGATCCGGGAAACTACAGACTGGTGAGCCTGACGTCAGTACCAGGGAAAATGGTAGAAACCATCATAAAGAACAAAATTGCACAGCATGTAGATAGTCATGGCCTAATGGGAGACAGCCAACATGGCTTTAGACAAGGAAGATCTTGTCTTACTAATCTGATATGTTTTTTTGAAGGTGTGAATAAACAGGAAAACAAAGGTGAGTCGGTCGATATAGTGTATCTGGACTTTCAGAAAGCCTTTGACAAGGTCCCTCATCAGAGACTTTTGGCAAAACTAAAAAGTCATGGGATAGGAGGCAGTGTACTATTGTGGATCGGGAACTGGTTAAAAGATAGAAAGCAGAAGGTAGGGCTAAATGGCCAATTTTCCAATGGAAAAAGGTGAATAGTGGAGAACCCCAGGGATCTGTACTGGGTCCGCTACTTTTTGACATATTCATAAATGACCTGGAAAAGGGAATAACTAGTGAGGTTATCAAATTTGCAGACGACACAAAACTGTTTAAGTTGTTAAAACCCAAGAGGATAGTGGAAAACTGCAGGAGGATCTTGATAAATTGGAAGACTGGGCATCCAAATGGCAGATGAAATTTAATGTGGACAAGTGCAAAGTTATGCACCTAGGAAAGAACAACCCACACTATGGTTACACAATGCAAGGTTCCACATTGGGAACCACCACCCAGGAAAAAGATTTAGGAGTCATCGTGGATAACATGTTAAAACCCTCCGCCCAGTGTGCAACGGTGGCCAAGAAAGCAAATAGAATGCTAGGTATCATAAGGAAAGGAATGGAAAATAAAACAAAGGATATTATAATGCCTCTGTATCATTCCATGGTACGACCGCACCTTGAATATTGTGTGCAATTCTGGTCGCCGTATCTTAAAAAGGATATAGCGTTATTAGAAAAGGTTCAGAGAAGAGTCACCAAAATGGTAAAGGGGATGGAAGGCTACTCCTATGAAGAGAGGCTACAAAGGTTAGGGCTCTTCAACCTGGAAAAGAGACGGCTGAGGGGAGATATGATAGAGGTCTATAAATTAATGAATGGAGTGGAACGGGTAAACATAGATCGATTGTTTACGCTATCAGAATATAGAAAGACTAGGGGACATGTAATGAAGCTACAGGGTAAACTATTTAAGACAAATAAGAGAAAATATTTTTTCACTCAACGTGTAATCAAACTCTGGAATTTGTTACCGGAGGATGTAGTAAGGGCTGTTAGTGTAGCTGGGTTTAAAAAAGGTTTGGACAAGTTCCTGGAGGAAAGGTCCATAAACCATTATTAAGAAGGGACCCAGGATATCAATGCTTGACCTAATATAAGCATTGTGGAACCTGTGTCTTTTGGGGATACTGCTAGGTACATATTTATTTATTTACATTCTCTTATATACCGCGCTATTTTCCATCAGTGCGGTTTACATGGAACCAATTACATGCACATTTCATGTATGACCTAGATTGGCCACTGTTGGAAACAGGATACTGGGCTTGATGGACCTTGGTCTGACCCAGTATGGCATATCTTATGTTCTTATGGTCTTCCTGTTTCTATTTTGCAGGCTCTTCAGTTAGTGCAGAATGCAGCTGCTCGGATCTTATTATGTAAATCCTGTTATGATCATGTTAATCCTTGTTTCTGTGATCTTCATTGGCTGCCTATCCATCAGCGGATTCATTTTAAAGTATTGTGTCATCTTGAAAATTTGTTTGGGGCTTTCAGCAACATGTCTTGTTGATTTGTTGCAGTCGTATTGTTCTGGTCGGCCGACTCGCATTATTATGTAGAACGTGTCGGTTATACCTTCCTTTTCTTCTAGTTGTTTGTATGTTACTCTGCTTGACCTTTTAGGTATTTTGCATCAAGCATTTGGAATAAACTACCTGCTAACCTTCGTCTACTTGACAATATACAGAGTTTTAGGAAGCTGTTGAAGTCCTGTTTCTTTCAGCTGTTTTTTTACCCTTCTGAAACGTAACAATTGTCATTATCTGCTGTTATGATTTTATTGTGAATGTTTGTTGTCCACCTTGGACTTTGTGAGAAGGTGGTATAAAATATTTTTACATAAAATAAATAAATAAAAGGTAGCCTTGGCATCCAGGGTGGTTTCATTTCCAGCCCTCCTTGTGATAGCTCTGTAGATGGGCACACACTCTCCTTTTCTCCAACTACTTTAGGAGATAAAAGAATAGCTTCCAGATGGACTCAGATTTTCTAGCAGGAACGGACATCCGAATGTGGGAGCTATCATCCAGTCCCAGGAAACTTACATCTTCACCAGTTTCAAAGCTTAAAACTTTGACAAGCAATGAAGTGCAGACAGTTTAAATAATTTCTTGGCCCTTCAATTGTTGTCTCAGAGCAAACCACAGATCTAAACTTGTCTGTGTCTCTCCTGCAGCTTATTTCAGGGGTGTCTTACTCCAGCAACAAACTCCTCACTCCTTCCAGAACACCCTACTGTATGAGTCTCTCTGTTTGCTAAAGAAATAATCCATTGTAGTAACATTCCACTCACAATTTTGTTCTTAGAAAAAGGGAAGCACTGTTTGATAAGAGGTCCTATAGGTCCTTACACTAGAGCAGTGGTTCTCTGGGACCCCCAGGCCAGTCAGGTTTTCAGGATATCCACAATGAATATGCATGAGATAGATCTGCATGTGCTGCTTCCATTGTTTGCAGATCTCTCTCATGCATATTCATTGTGGATATTCTGAGAACCCAACTGGACTAAGGGTCCCAGAGGACTGGGTTGAGAACCACTGCTCTAGAGAGACCCATGAATAAGAAATAAACATCTTAGGATGTTGACTGTCATCCACCTGTTACAAGAGGTATTTATGAGTTGGCTGGGTTTAGAGGATCTCAGATTCCAATAGCTTTCTTGGCATGACTGTTTGTACATGTGCTACAAAAGTAATAAATAGGGACGTTCATTTTCTAAGACATTTCCCAAGGTGAAACAGTGTTTTACTCATGGGAATGGGCTTTAAGGGCCTCCTTTTATTACAAGACGTCTCTGTGAGAAGTGCAGAAAGATGCCTATGTTATAAAGGCAACATAGGCACCTACGTGCCTTTATAAAACAGGCTCCCAGATACAGTACAGCATGCAAATTACACCTGCTCTGAAGTTGGTGTGCGTGTACTCTATATATGTACCCACATATTTTATAAAATACAGAATGCATACACATCGCAACTCCCCTTCTGCTCTATCTATACTATGTCCTGGGGAATGCCCACATGCAGATCGCATGAAGGTAAATATTTGCCTGCTTTCTGTGTGCAGATGTTTTACATGTGTATGCAGTCTTGCAATGGAATAAAACCCCTTTGCTACATGAGGAAAACCTTTAGAAAATTACCCCCTTAGGAAACTGCGCTCCCGACGTGTGGCTAAACTTACCCATGTTACTTTACTTGCAGTGACAAGAAACATTCGCAGGATCAGGTTTGGGGAGGGTTTGCATTTACGTGCATATTTTTACAGTTCCAAACCTGCGTGCATAGTTTTTTCTCAGAAAAACCACCTACACTAATTAGCAGGCGTGTATGTGGGTGGTTTTCCTGCAAAGAATTTGAGAGCAATCTTTCACTTTAAAATCGGGGCAAAGTTCACAGGTAAAATATATCCACAGACTTAGAATCAATGCAGGCAATTACAAAACTGCCCCCAAAATAAAGGAAAAAAACTTTACAAACTAATAGTAAGGGGAAGATAATATGTTAGGGTACAGAGAAGTTAAGAACAGGGACATTTCCCAGGTTCTGGTGCTGGTTCGTATTGCCCCTAGTCAGATTACATTTCTGTCCTGGTGGCATGATACAATTTCTTTTTCTGTGTTGGTTTTGTGGTTTCTTCTGTTTCTCCTATGTGGTGCAGCGATTTCTGCTCATTCTTCGGTGACACTCTTTGCTTTTCTCTTGGTTTTGGGAAAAGTGCAACTCTGTTATCTTTGCATTTTGCCTAGTATAATAGGACATGCATTGCTGTTTCTAGTTCTCCAGTATTACATTGCAAGCAAATTTTGGCTTCTTGGGATTTCCAGCTCAGCTTTTGTCCACATTTTTCTATTTCTGTCCTCTGTATTTGGTGAGGCTCTGCCTGTGTTCTGGAAATGCGAGTGAGGTCAGGCATTTTGCTAACGTGTACAGTATGTTCAGTGTAGGTCAAACCAAGCGGTAGTACAGTGAGACTATCTCTAGGGGGCAGATGGTGCCATTTTGGAAAATGGGGGCCTGAAGCAGAAGCAATAGAGGGATCACTCCTGCCCCCATTGAACTACCAAGATATCCCAGTAGGTGCTGGGGGAGAGAAACAGAAATATTTTTTAAAATGGTGTGAGGCTGAAGTTTTTTTTACATGTGGAGAGACTTGACAACAATTTTTGTTTCGATACAGATTTTGGAACCTGACCTGGGGGGATGGACATGCTCATCACTTCTAGGCAATGAAGGAATTAAGTGCATTTTAGTGAATCCTGCACCTTAGACTGTAAGCCCACTGGTGACTGGGAAATACTTATTGTGTCTGAATGTAGCTCACCTCCGAGGTACTGAAACACAACATATTAGGAGGAGAAGAGGAAAGAATAACAGTAAATACAAATAACTGGAAAATAATCATAAAACAACCCACCAAGTATGAATACCAAATGGAAGCAAAATAAAAGCAAATAAAATGTTTTATAGAGGAAAATTATAAACTCCAATAATAGTAGTCCAAAAGTAAGCACACACTCTCAAAGGGCAATGTATCGAGCAGGGTGAAGAAAGCCCACAGAAGGCAATGGAGATAAACTCTAATAATATACATCCCATGTACAAAATCACATCAACCAACAAAAATGAACAATCCAGCTGAAATGGAAAGCAACCCCATGGCATGTAGTGTTCCACTATAGCTGCTGCACTTATTCCTCTTTTGATACAACTTTTACTGTATACTCAAGGAGCCTTGTCTGTAATTTCCTCTTTGCCTTGCCAGGGGTATAATTGCATGGGCATCATATCACATAAATAATGATGCTTGAATTGTAGTTGGAAAAGTTCCTAAGCGGATGCTCTTTATTCATGGAAGGATGCATGAACTAATCATTTATCATGGCTTCTGGGCAAATGCAGCATTTCCTGCGCTGAAAGTGAACTAGGGTCTTGTTCACCCAGACTGATTCAACTTGGCGCTAATATTATGGGACCTGTTTACTAAAGTGAACTAAGCCATTAGCACATGAATTAGTGCATGCTGTTAGCACATGACCACTGTTAGTGTTACCACGCTTGCATGACATTGAAATAATTTCCACTTGACTCCATGCCATGTTATGGAGTGGGAACTGGGTGGATTATGGGTGGTGAATGGGTATGGACTGAATTAGGGCATGGTACTTTGCCATGCTCTGTTATAGCCACTGATAGAATGATTGCATTCTCTGCTTTCTGACGCTAAGCGCAACGGTGCTATTGACATGCATTTATTGCGGCCACTACCATAAATATAAAAGCCTGATAGCCCCAGTCAGCATCCCCAGGGATCTGTACTGGGACCAATGCTTCCTGACGTATTTATAAACCATCTGGAAACGGGGGCAACAAGCGAGGTGTTTAAATTGCAGATGACACCCCATTAATCAAAGCTGTTAAACTGCATGCGGATTGTGAGAAATTGCAGGAGACTGGGTATCCAAATGGCAGATGAAATTTAATGTGGAGAAGTGCAAAATGAGGCATGTAGGAACGCATATCCCAACATTGCTAGGTTCTACATTAGGAGTCATCACCCAGGAAATGGATCTGGGTGTCATCATAGACAATACATTAAAATCTTCTGTTTAGTGCATGTCAGCATCCAAAAAAGCCAACAGAATGTTAGGTATCATTAGGAAAGGAATAGAGAATAAAAAAAAAGGATATCATAATGCCTCTGTATTGCTCCATGGTGTGATCATCCCTTGAGTATTGTGTGCAATTCTGGTCTATGCATCTCAAAAAAGATATAGTGGCATTAGAAAAGGTACAGAGAAATGCGACTGAAATTCTAAAAGGGATTGAATGACTCCCCAACTGAGGAAAGGCTAAAGAGTTTAGGGCTCTTCAACCTGGAGAAGAGACAGCAATAAAATCCTGAATAGAGTGGAATGAGTAGACCACAAATCCACTGTTTACTCTTTCAAAAAGTACAAGGACTAGAGGACACGCCATAAACCTAAAAGTGGTATATTTAAAAGAGGAGAAAATATTTTTCCTCTCAACTTACAATTGATTTTTGGAACTCATTGCCAGAGGATATGGTAAAAACAGGTAGTGTAGCTAGGTTTAAAAAACATTTGGACAAATTCCTGGAGGAAAAGTATATGAATCATTATTGAGGGAGACTGGGAGAAAACTACTGTACATCACTAGGGATAAGTAGCATGGAACTGGCTACTTTGGAGATATATGAATATAAATATGGAAAAATGAAGGAACAATGCACAGGACACTGGGCTTTATGGACCTTTGGTCTGACTCAGTGTGGCAGTCTTATATCCATAACCCACTCCTTGATGACCTGGATCACATCAATAACTCTCCCCCAATCACCCCAATCAACATTCAAAACTCACTCCTTCTTAACCCCCTCAGCACATATCTGGAGTGTTTCTGGTGTGGTAGTGGTGGGGTGGCCAGGAGCAATCCCTGGATTCTCATGCCCCATTGCTGGCCTGGGTTCAAAAAAGCAGCTCAGACCTCTAGTGGTGGTTTCATGGTACTACCGCTAGAGGTCATGCTGCCAAAAAAGGGTATGCATTTGCTTGCTACTTTTAAAACATAGGGGAATCTTTTTATAAACACCCCTATTTAAATCTATTATCTATCTGACAAACATTGGCTAAGATTGTTGAGTATAGACAGAGTCACACCGGCTTCCTTAAATCCTCTGAGTATTGAATTCTAGAGTTAATCCTCTTTAAGGAAAGAGATATCAATCACTGTTGAAATGCAGGAAATTTGATTCCAAATGGCAGTGGTGTTTTAGAGGGAGGAATGGCCTAGTGGTTGGGGCAAGTTACCTCAGCAGCCTTGGACTGGAAGGACCAGTGTTTCTAGTCCCACAGGTGCTCCCTGTGGCCTTGAGCAAGCCACCTAACCCTCTGTTGCCTCAGGTACAAAAGCATGGATTGTGAGCCCTCTGGGGACAAGGGAAAAATATATATACAATACCTGAAAGTACTCTAGTTTGACTGGTAGAAAAGTGGCATATAATCCTAATTAAATAAATACTGGACATTATTTGATTGTCAGAGTGCATTCTAAGCTGAAGATGTAAGTATACCTGCACTGGGAACCATGTTAAATATAGCACTAGTGGCTACTCTCAGTGTAAGATACAGACGCAATCTATAAAGCATACTGTAAGTTTAAATTTGGAGCGGCATAAATTTGTGCAGACTCTTTGAGGGGTCGTGTTCCTTAATGACTTTCAAATATGGTTTCCCCCCCCCCCCATGATGTGTTAACATAACTAGAGGATAATTACAATCATAATAAGCATGTTAGCATATTTGTGACTAGTCATCATAATATTTTATAAAGGTATTTCAGATTTTTCTCCCTTTGTGTTGAATAAGGGGGTTATTTTAGATTTACACCTGCTCCCTGGCAGGAAAAGGTTTTTGAAAAGTGCTTGTTTTAGCCAGTTCGATGTTTATTTCCCCCTCCAAATTGAAATGAATAAACAGCGAGCCCTCTGTGATTAAGAGCGGCTGCACATCAATGTTTGCAAAATGGCTAGGATACATGTGTAAATACCGGAACTTAAACATGTAAGTTACAGGGCTTTCAATGCCAATTTTTCCCAAGTGTATGTTTATTCCTGCTGCACATGGAAGGCCATCTCTGTGCGTTCTTGCATTTCCTCCTTTGATTTAAAACACACATCCATGGTGAGGGGCAGAGATATGTCGATTTTACATTAGACTTACACTTCTAAGATTAACACCGATTTGCAGAGGTTTTCACATGGTCGTCCTTGCAAACACATAAACAGCCTTTCTAAAATGTGCTTTCACATGTCCATTCTATAAAACTTTAAATTATAAAGTTTCAGGCATTTTAGTTCATGAGAATTCTAATAAGAACTGTCTTTGATGTGAGCTGAAAGAGATTTCTTTTGGTGTGAGTTTATGCTCAAAGGGAATTCTGGAAGACTGAATATGTACAATTATTATACTTTTTCTGTTTTAGTACATTATAAGATTCCTAGTTCTCGACTATTACTCATTTATGTTTTTTTCTGTTTTTTCTTTTAGCTAATTTATGCAGGCTTATGCCGAAATATGGTCGCCACGTTGAGCTTTACCTTTAAGTGATTTTGGCGCTTTCATGTAATAAATGTTTAGTTATTAGTTATTTATTGATCTATATTCTACATCAGTGCTTCCCAAACTTTTTTCCCAAGGACTCCCAAACCTTTGCAGTGCATGGATGAGAGTTTGAGTGGCCAGGAGCTCTGTGTGTGTGTGCGTGTCTGGTGCTGAGGAAGGGACAGCCTGCTAATGAGTCTTCCTCCCAAAGATTTGCCCTGGGCTGGGTCCTGGTGTAAAATTATTTTTTCTACCTTCGTTATCTGGCCATTTTATTTTTCTAATCTCTTGGTCCCAGGCTCTGATTTTTGATTTCCACTCTATTTTCTTAACTCTGTTTCCAAAGTCTCCTGTCCATTTGCCATTTCTTCTCTCCCCTCTTGTCTTCATTTCCTCTTCTACATTGGTTTCTAACATTTATCTCTTCCTATCATTTTTCTTCCATGTATTTTTCTGCTTCTCTATTCAGATTCCATATCTCTTTTTTGTCCTGTAATTCTCAGTCTCCTGCTTTTTATTACATTTACCTACATCATTCCATCTCTTTCCCTCACCCAAACCTCCCATTCCCCATCTTTCTCTCCTTCC